>CM052798.1:26330510-26463664 GCA_028533885.1 Nasua narica
ATCTTTTACAATCTGAAACTCTAAACCAAAACTACTTTTGTCCCTGAATTGCTTTATCTCACCCACCTGCCACTGTAGCTCTTTGATCCTCACCCCTCCCTTTTTGATCTGATGAACGCCAGGCAGGTAGGTCTCTTAAAGGTCCCCCTCAGGTGGAGGTGTGAGGGCAGAGCTTGGCTCCTGCAGGTTAGTTTGTTTAAGACGTGCTTTCATCCACCATGTTCATGTATGTTGGAAATGTCCCCAAATGCATTTTAATCTCCATCTGCCATTATAGGGAAATTTTCCCAAATTTTCTTATTATTACATCTTGTAGTTCTAGAATATAATGTTTAACCATCAAACCTCGAGACAGGCTTGTAGATTAAGCTCCAAATCTTTCCTCTCTTGGAAATTTCTGCACCATAAATCGCTAGCTAAACACTTCAACTGTATTCTCTTTCTTCCCGGTGCAATGGAATTAACACTCAAACCTGACTTTCCTCGGGCCCCCAGTGAAGCCACCAGGCAGCTGCATTTCTAGTCCAAGGAAGGCCGTTTTGCCAAAGTGGACATTCCAATGATGCTCACATACCTGACTTACAAAATTTGGGGAAAGTAGCCAATGAGGCCAACTATAACAGAAACCTCCCCTTGTGCACAGCAGAACATCTGCCCCCATCCCTGTGGGCACAGCCCCCAGATCATCTCTAAGATGGAAACCTCTAAATTACCCAAGCACACCTTGTGCTTTGTGGGAAAGATGGGGGTGAGCTGCGAGGAGGAACAATGCCAAAAACAACCATGTCCTTCCGACTGCATGTTAGGAAAATTGTCCCTGCTTCACAGAATCTCTGGCCACTTTAGCCCCAGTATCCCATTTGTTCTTCACATCCTCCTGTGAAGTAGGAATTGTTGTACCCATTTCATAGATGGGAAAACTGAAGCACGGAAAAGCAGTTATTTGCCAGAGATCACACTATTAGGAAGTTGGAGAAGTGGGGACGTGTACTCAGGTCTGTCCACCTTTAAAGATCTTTAAAGGACTACTCCTAGTCCCCCACCCCACTCCCCATGCCCACCCTCATCCTCCAGTGTCTGAATCCCTCCTGCAGCATCCACGTCTAGTGGTCATCCTGCCTCTACTCAAACACCTGCTGGGATAGAGGGTTCGTGCCCTTCCGAAGCACCTTCTGTCCCCTAGCAGCACCCCCGTGCTTTTTTGCCTCTCCAGTGCAGAGAGCCAGCAAGACATCCTCCCCCACACTGAGGTAGGATGATAAGAGGAAAGTCTTAAAATGTAGCTTCTGGAAAAGAAAGATGAAAGAGAGAGAGGGGGAGGGAGGGAGAGAGAAAGAGAGAGAGAAGAAAGAAAGAAAGAAAGAAAGAAAGAAAGAAAGAAAGAAAGAAAGAAAGAAAGAAAGAAAGAAAGAAAAGGAAGGCAGGAAGGAAAACACTCTGGAACCCAGCCTGCTCCAAAGTACTCGTCAACTTCACTCCTTCAAGGAAAACAGGGGCAGGGCAAGGAAATGGGTGGTAGAGAAGACATCACGCCTGGTACCCAACCTCTGTGGGTCTGAGTGAGTCTGGCTGGACCCGTCCAGAAGATGGCTCCTATCACCAACCCATTTAAACGTCCAGGGAAGCTTGGGTTGGCTTCTCTCACATCCTCATCCTGCATCTAGGGGGAAAAAAGGGAAAAGCTGCTGCCAAGGAAAGAACACAGATTCTGTGGATCGGCAGAGAACTGTGCAGTGTGACTGATTCAGCCTGACTCAGGGGTCAAAACCAGCTCTGCCATACTGTCTCCCACAGGCTGACGGGGTACCAGGTTCCCCGCTGCAGTCCTCTCCCAGCTCCCCCGGGGAGGTAGCTACTCGTTTCCCTGTCTATAGATGAGGATTTGAAAGTCGTCTTTGTCTCTTTGCTCTGACCCAGGCATTTGTCACTTGGAGCGCCAGTTGTCCTGCGCTGCGAGCAAGGGGCGGAGCTAAGATCAGACCCCACTAGGTTTCAGAACTCGTGCTCTTAACCCCTGGCTACACTGCTTCAATGTATTATGACACTCTCGCAACAGCAGGTCATGAGTCTGCCAGTAAATTTGATTTATTTTATTTATTTGTTAATGCCAAAATCAACCAACCCACAAACACAAAATCATGCAGAAACCACAAGCCCCAAATCACTGGGTCAGAGAACAGGTTGCTAAAAAGCTTCTGAATCCACTTTCAAAGCCAGTAGAACATTAAAACCTTACACAGGAAAAAACCTAACCGAAGACGTTTTGTCTGAGTTATGAATAGCGAATAGCAATCTAAATAGATTATTAGTGACCAGAATGTTGCCACACGTTGGACTAACATAACCTGGCTAAATGGGGTTCATTCCAGGAATGCAAGGCTGGTTCAATTTTAGCAAGTCTGTTACTAGAAGTCACTATAATAACAAATCAAAAAAATAAGCATCATCTTATACATGCTAGGAAAGAATATCGATTTCAACATTCATTCTAGATTTTATTTTAGTAAAGATTTTTTTAATTGATTTGAGGGAGAGAGAGATAGTGAGAGAGAGCACTAGTAGGGGGCGGGGAGAGGGCAAAGGAGGCTTCCCACTAAGCAGAAACCCTGATGCGGGGCTCGATACCAGGACCAGGATGATACCAGGATATCATGAACTGGGCTGAAGGCAGATGCTTAAGTGACTGAGCCACCCAGATGCCCCCCAGATTTTAAAAACAGAAAAAAAAATCTTAATTAAATAGGAATAGATGGGTATTTCATTAACATAATTTATACACCTTAGGCATCAAAACAAAACCCAGACAACACTGAGTGTTGACAAGGGTGCCAAGGAATCAGAATGCTCGCACATTGTTCATAGACATGCAAAACACTTTGAGGAAAGATCTGGTATTTTCTTTTTTTTTAAGATTTTATTTACTTGTCAGAGAGAGAAAGCACAAGCAGGAAAGCGGCAGGCAGAGGGAGAGGGAGAAGCAGGCCTTCCCGCTGAGCAAGGAGGCCAATTCGGGCCTCGATCCCAGGACCCTGAGATCATGACCTGTGCTGAAGGCAGAGGCTTAACCCACTGAGCCACCCAGGTGCCCCCAAAGGCCTTCTTTTCAAATACCATCACAGTGGGAGTGTGGGCTTCAACATATGAATTTGGCGGGGAGACACATTCAGTCCCTATCAATGAAACAATATTCAGCCATAAAAAGGAACTTCGGATACCATAGCAACATGGATGAATCTCAGAAATGTTATGCTTCATGAAAGAAGCCTTACAGAAGAGTGCAAGTCCTTTTATATGAAGTTCTAGAATTGGTCAAACTCATTTATGGTAGAAAAAACTCAGAACTGTGGTTGCCTGAGGTGAGGGGATAGAGACCGAACTGGGAAAGAGAACAAAACTTTTTGGAATGATAGAATATTCTATATCCTGATAGGCGTTTGGGTTACACAAGTGTATGAATTTGTCAAAACTCACAGAATGGCATCCTTAAGATTTGTGCATTAAATTGTATGTGAATTTTACCTAAAAAAGAAGAAGAAGAAGAAGAAGAAGCAGCAGCAGCAGCAGCATAAGCAAACATTGAACTCTGGTTGTGACATGCATACTGAAATTTTTGGAGGTAAAGTGTACTGCTGTCTTCAATTTACTTTGAAATGCATCAAAAAAATAAGATGGATGATGGATGGATGAAGGGAAGGGTAGATGGATAGATATGCAATAAAACAAATATAGTAAAATGTTAATTGTAACAACCTGGCACTGAGAATATGAGTGTTCCCTGTACAATTCTGTTAACTTTTCTGTGTTTGAATTTTTTCATAATAAAATGTTACAGGAGGGACGCCTGGGTGGCTCAGTTGGTTAAGCAACTGCCTTTGGCTCAGGTCATGATCCCAGCATCTTGGGATCGAGTCCCGCATCGGGCTCCTTGCTCCGCAGGGAGCCTGCTCCTCTCTCTCCCTCTGCCTGCCTCTCTGCCTGCTTGTGTTCTCTCTCTGTTAAATGAATAAATAAAATCTTTAAAAAAAAAAAAAAATGTTACAGGAAAGAGCCAGCTTCATAATGAACAGTAAAATAGAAGCCCTACCATTAAAGTCAGAAATAAGTCAAGGATACCTTCTATCGCCAATATTATTTAATTTCTTTCTGAAAGTGCTGGCAAGGTGGCAAACTCAAATGCCTTCAAGGGTCATGCAGGTAATTTTAAAAAGTGAAGGTAATTAGGTTTTAAACAATAGGGACTGGTTAAACTCTAGAATCATGACCTATCCAGGGGCAGAGGCTCTTGTGGTCTGCTGTATTTTCTGCAGCAGGAATACCGGTCCAAAGTTCTTTTACCACCTAAAATTGCAAGTGAGGCTGGAATTCCAGCTTCAATAAATGGAAAACTCTTGATTTTATTGAAAGATGGTTAAACTGTTGTGCAAATACAGAAAATTCACCTGGTCCTATAGCAGCTAGTTTGCAACGTCCATACCAGCAAACGGATAAGAAGAAAAAGCAAAAAAAAGGCAAGGCAAACCCAAAAGAATCAACTGAAAATCAATTCAAAAATCTAAAAGCCAGGTGCCTGGGTGGCTCAGATGGTTAAGCATCCGCCTTCAGCTCAGGTCATGATCCCGGGGTCCTGGGATAGAGCCCCGCATCTGGCTCCCTGCTCGGCGGGAAGCCTGCTTCTCCCTCTCCCACTCCCACTGCTTGTGTTTCCTCTCTTGCTGTGTCTCTCTCTGTCGAATAAATAAAATCTTTTTTAAAAAATCTAAGAGCTTCAATAAGGTGACTGATTACAGAAATACATAAAAATTGATGGCTTTCCTATACATAAATCACAAGCCATTAGAAAATATACAGGAAGAGGAAAAAAATCCCATTTATAATAGGAAAAAGGAAAATGAACCTAATAAGAAATGTGCAACTTTATGGGCGCCTGGGTGGCTCAGTTGGTTAAGCGACTGCCTTCGGCTCAGGTCATGATCCCGGAGTCCCGGGATCGAGTCCCATATCGGACTCCCGGCTCTGTGGGAAGTCTGCTTCTCCCTCTGACCTTCTCCCCTCTCATTCTCAATCTCTCTCTCTCTAATAAATAAATAAATAAAAATCTTTAAAAAAAAAAAAAGAAAGAAATGTGCAACTTTAAAACTCCGGGTGCCTGGGTGGCTCAGTCCATTAAGCGTCTGACTCTTGATTTCAGCTTAGGGCCCGATCTCAGGGTAGTGAGATCAAGCCCCTCAGTGGGTTCTGGGCTCAGCGGGAAGTCTACTTGAGATTCTCTCTTTCTCTCCCTCTGCTCCTGCCCCCATTCACATGCACATGCTCTCTCTCTATCTCTCAAATAAATAAATAAATATTTTTAAAATAAAACTTTAAAACTCTACTGAGGGTATATCAGAAAGTATAGGTTAGCGTGCCTGAGTGGCTCAGTTGGTTAAGCAACTGCTTTCAACTCAGGTCATGATCCTGGAGACTTGGGATCGAGTCCCGCATCGGGGTCCCGGCTCTGTGGAGAGTCTGCTTCTCCCTCTGACCTTCTCCCCTCTCATGCTCTTTCTCACTTTGTCTCTCTCTCTCAAATAAATAAAAAAAAAAAGTCTTTAAAAAAAAAAAAGTATAGGTTAGGAAAAAAAAGAAAGTATAGGCTAGGGGCACCTGGCTGGATCAGTCAATGGAGCATGCAACTCTTGATCTCAGGGTTGTGAGTTCAAGTGTGGAGGTGACTCAAATAAATAAATAAATAAATACGAACTTGTCTTAGAACAAGACAAGTATATCTTAAGTTTATGTGTAGGGGCGCCTGGGTGGTTCAGTGGGTTAAACCTCTGCCTTCGGCTCAGGTCCTGGTCTCAGGGTTCTGTGATCGAGCCCTACATTGGGCTCTCTGCTCAGCGGGGAGCCTGCTTCCCCCTCTCTCTCTGCCTGTCTCTCTGACTACTGTGATCTCTCTCTCTGTCAAATAAATAAATGAAGTCTTTATTAAAAAAAAAGGTTATGTGTAAAGAGAAACATGTAAGTATAGCCAGAAAAATTCTGGCAAAAACAACAACAACAACAACAAAACCTAATGGCCATGGAAACTAGCCCTTCCACACATGAAAATATTATAAAGGAGCACCTGGGTGGCTCAGTGGGTTAAGTTACTCTTCCTTCGGCTCAGGTCATGGTCTCGGAGTCCCAGGATCTAGCCCCACATCGGGCTTTCTGCTCCATGGGGAGCCTGCTTCCCCTTCTCTCTCTGCCTGCCTCTGCCTACTTGTGATCTCTATCTGTCAAACAAATAAATAAAATCTTAAAAAAAAAAAAAGAAAGAAAACATTACAAAGTATCAGTAAGTAAAACAATTTGGTACTGAAACATAGACAAACCAATCCATGGAAAGAATATAGACATAAGGGACACCTGGATGGCTCAGTTGGTTGGGCAGCTGCCTTCGGCTCAGGGCATGGTCCCAACATCCTGGGATGGAGTCCCACATCTGGCTCCTTGCTCAGCAGGGAGCCTGCTCCTCTCTCTGCCTCTGCCTGCTTCTCTGTCTGCTTGTGTTCTCTCTCTGTCAAATAAATAAATAAAATCTTTAAAAAAAAAAAGAATACAGACATAAACACATATCAGAATTCAGTGTATAATAAAGCTGGCATTTCAAAACAATAAGGAAATTTTTTATTGTTTTATAAATAGTGTTGGGACAACTGGCTAGGCATTTTGAGGGGAAAAGTCAAATGTTGACCTCACTCCTTATACTAAAACATATTCTGGGGGCGCCTGGGTGGCTCAGTGGCTTAAAGCCTCTGCCTTCGGTTCGGGTCATGATCCCAGGTTCCTGGGACTGAGCCCCACATCAGGCTCTCTGTTCAGCGGGGAGCCTGCTTCTCCCTCTCACTCTGCCTGCCTCTCTGCCTATTTGTGATCTCTTTCTCTCTGTCAAATAAATAAATAAAATTGTAAAAAAAATATTCTGAAAAAAATATTCTGGATAGATAAAAGATCTAAATATTAAATAAACTATAAAAATAGAAAAGAAAACATGAAGAGATTTTGAAATTTTGAGAAGTATTTTAAGATCTAAGTAAGATACACAGCCCATGAAATATTTTAAAACTAACAAATACAACTACACAAAAATTTGAAAATGTCTGCCAGACAAAACAAAACAACAACAAAACGGCAGCCTGAGAGGCTAACTCCCACATTCTGAGAACTTTCAGAAATCGAGAAGAAAAAGTCCAACGACCCAACAGAAAAATGGTGGCAGACACAAAAAAGGAATACAAGTCACTTTTAAACACTTGAAAAGATGTTCCGCTTTAGTCATCATTAAATAATGCAATGGAATGTTAATTTTCACCTATCAAATGGGCAAAAAAAAAAATTTAATGTAATAAAACCTAGTGTGGGCAAAGACAGGGAGATGCCAGCATGCTCAGGTACTGACAACAGGAGTAGAAATCTGTGCAAGTTCTTTGAAGGAAAAATGGGCAATAAGTTTCAAATTTTCAACCTACATGTCCTCTGACCCAGAGATTTTGCCTCTAAGAATGTTTCTTACAGATACCTCATACACATGTGCAGAAAGCATGCCGGAGAATATTCGCTGAGGCTTTATGTGATCGCCAAAAAAAGAAAAAAAAAAAAAACCCTAAACATTCACCAATAGTTAAATACATAAGAAGTATGTGAATGTTGTAGAAAGAGACAGTAAAAAATGCAGATACCCAAGGTGGGAGAAGAACACCCACAGGGGAGACAGGGAGTGGAATTGACTTCTCAATGTATTCTGGTTTCTATTATTTTGATTTTTGAATTCTCTGAATTTATTATCTATTCCAAAAACAAAACCGAGTTTTAAAACGAGAAAAAGAATGAGATCGATCTGTATATACCAATACAAAATGATCTGCAAATATAATGTTAATTGGAAAAAGCAAGGTACAGAAGCCTATCTAGTATGTTACCATTTGTGTGGGGAAATGTATGCATTGGAAAGGTCTAGAAAGATGGGGCACCTGCGTGGCTCAGTGGGTTAAAGCCGCTGCCTTGGGCTCAGGTCATGATCTCAGGGTCCTGGGATCGAGCCCCACATCGAGCCCCACATCGAGCCCCACATCTGGCTCTCTGCTCGGCAGGGAGCCTGCTTTCCCCCCTCTCTCTCTGCCTGCTTGTAATCTCTCTCTCTGTGTCAAATAAATAAATAAAATCTTTAAAAAAAAAAAAAAAAAAGGTCTAGAAAGATACATAAAAAACTGCTAACCAGGGCTTCCTCCCAAAGGAAACTGGACATCTGGAATGAGAGAACCACTTTTCACCTGTTTTTAACCAAGTAAATACAATTTCAACTTTTTAATCCCGGGATCGAAATAACTGGGCTGGAACCACCAGGAAAAAATCAGCAGACTCCCACAGAAACACTGACCCAGAGTTTGTGGGTAAAGAAACTGCCAGAGCCGGGAGATGCGCCCCCCCTCCCCCCATCAGTAACCTGAAGGATCCACTGGGCTGGCACTGAGCTTTGGAAAGAGGGCAAGACGTCCAAGTCAGATCCCCCTGGGCTTAAACCCTGCCTTTGCTACTTCACTAGCTGTGTGGCCTCAGGCAAGTTCCTTCACCTCTCTGTGCGTGTTTCTTCCTTAATTCAAAGGGAAGTGTTACACTTGCCCATGTTGTGATGGGGAAATGACACGATCCAGGTAAGATGCTTATGGAAAGGCTTGGCGTGTAGCAGGCATTTCATCGGTAGCCACAGAAGCAAGGTTAACTTCACCATTGCACCCCGCCACTCTGAAATATTATCTGGCTTTTGGAAAGAATTAGATCGAGCTAGGCCCAATAACGTCGTCGTCCTAAGCTCTGCAGTCACATCTTTACATCAAAAAAGCAGGGGAGAGACCAGAATGTTTATCAGGATTGCATTTAGGGGTGAGGGAAATAAACTATTATCCCCTTTTGATTTTTTTTTTCCTTTTTCATCAAAACGTTACGAGTATTAAGAAGTCGGCCAGGCTGCCCACCAATCTGCAAAGGCCGGTTCTCTCTGGAGAGGTCTGCGATCAAGGGCTTGGAGGGACGTTGCCTTTTTACTTTCGGCCCCGCGGTATTGTTTGAGCTTTTCTCCACTGGCATCCGGCGCCTTTTTTGCTTTCCAAAGAAGCCAGTACTTTTTGTTTGGAGAGGGAACGGGCATCGGGAGCCCGGCCGCCCGGCCGCGGGGCCCCGGCAGCCCCGGCAGTCCCGGCGCCCGCTGCGCCCGCGGGCCGCGCCTCCGCGCCATCAGTGCCGCCATCAGCCGCGCGGCGAGCGGCCCCGCGCCCCGCTGCTCCAGGCTGCGGGCCCCCGGCGGCAATAATGAGCCGCGGCGCCGTGACTGCGGCCCGGGGCTGCGCCGCCGCCAGCCGCGCGGGCGCCGCATTAGCATGTGAGAGGCCTTCCTGTTTGTTCTTTTGTGTCATTTTCCAGCCCGAACGCTCGGCGCGTCGCAGGCCGCGGACCAAGAGCACTGGGGCCACCGACGCGGAACGCCACGGCGCGGCTGCCCCCGGGGGGCCCCCTGCGTCCCGCCCGGCCCCGCCCAGCCAGCCCCCACCTTTGGGACGGCGTGCGGGGCAAGAAGGGGCTGGGACCCGGGGCAGGGGCAGGCCGCGCCCCCCGCTCCGCCCCGCCCGGGGTCTTCTCCCGGGATGGCCCCTGCCCACGGTCCCTGCAGCTCCGGTCGCGCGCACAGCCTCTGGAGCCAGACTGGCATGCGCTGAGGTGGAATGATACGAGGCCCTGGTCTTTAGCCTCTAGCCTCGGCTATGTGTGCCTCAGTTTCTCCACCTTTATAAATGAAGCTGAGTACATATCTCCTAGGAGTAAAGGCTTGTAAAAGCACTTATCTTAGTGCTTGACACATTATCTAATTTATTCTTCAACAATCCTGAGAGGTGGGTATTAATACTGTCACAGTAAATGGGGCTCAGAGGGCTGAAGTGGCAGAGGTCTTGACAGCTAGGAAGCTACTGCACTGCTGGGGGAAGCCGCGAAGGGCAGAAGTCTTTGTCTCTAAGGTAGACTGAGGTGTGCACTTTGTATGCCACTCAAGTTCTCTGGCCCGGGAAGGCTCTCAGGAACAAGTGAATTCAAAAGAGGAGGCTGGGGGCGCCTGGGTGGCGCAGTTGGTTAAGCAACTGCCTTTGGCTCAGGTCATGATCCCAGAGTCCCAGGATCGAGTCCCACATCGGGCTCCCAGCTCCATGGGGAGTCCGTGTCTCACTCTGACCTTCTCCCTTCTCCCTTCTCATGCTCTCTCTCACTCTCTTTCCTAATAAATAAATAAATAAAATCTTTTAAAAAAAAAAAAAAAGAGGTGGCTGGAGGAGAAGCCTTTGCTTGGGGTGGCCCCTTTTAAGATGCCTTTTAAAGAAGCCTCCCCCCTCCCCGCCCCCCCAGCTTCCGGTCTGTGTGTGCCCATGCACCTAATGCCCCAGCATCAAAGGGAGTGGCTGCCTCTTTCTACCATTCATGCACCAAGTGTGTGCTGAGCACCTGCAGTTGCTGGGGGCGGGGGGAGGGGGGGATGTTGGGGCAAAACCTGCTACGAAGCTGTAGTAGTCAAGACTGTGTGACACTGGCATAAAGATAGGACATATAGGTCAAAGGAATAGAATTGAAAGTCCAGAATTAAACGTTGACATTTATGGCCAATTGGTTTTTTACAAAGATAATTCAATGGGGAAAGACTTGTTGTTTCAACCAATGGTGCTGAGACAACTGGGCAGTCACAGGATCATAGGCAAAAGTTAACTGAAAAAAGGACCACAGGCCTAAATGTAAGAGCTAAAACTCTTGAACTCAGAGGAAAACATAGGAGTAAACCCTTGTGGCCTTGGGTTCAGCAATGATTTCTTAGATGTGACACCAAAAGCACATATGCCCAAAAAAGATAAGTTGAGTTACACCAAAACTAAAAACTAAGAAAGAAAGAAAGAAAGAAAGAAAGAAAGAAAGAAAAGGGGAAAAGAGAGGAGAGGAGAAGAGAGAAGAAAAAAAGAAAAAACAATTCCCCAAATAGGAGAAAATATTTGCAAATCATGTATCTAGTAAGGAACTTGTATCTAGAATATATAAAGAACACTTACAACTCAATAATAAAAAAAATAGCTGGATTTTAAAAATGGGAAAAGACTATGAACAGACTTCTCCAAAAGGGATCTACAAATGGGCCATAAGCACATGAAAAGAAGTTCAACCTCATTAGCCATCAGGGAAATGCAAATCAAAACCACAGTGAGATACCACTTCACACCCACTAAGGTGGCAATAATCAAACAGGCCGACAGCGCATGCAGAAATTATAGCCCTCAACACTGCCAGTAGGAACACAAAATGGTGCAGCCACTGGAAAAGAGTTAAACAGACCTGGTTGTTTAACTGGTCTGACCCAACATCTCTACTCCTAGGTATCTACCCAAGAGAATTGAAGACATACGTCCACGCAAAAACTTGTATATGAATGCTCAAGGCAGCATTATTTATAATAGCCAAAATGCAAAAAAAAAAAAAAAAAGTCCATCAACTGATGAATGGATAAAGGAAATATGGAATATCTGTACAATGGAATATTATTTGGCCACAATAAGGAATGAAGTACTGATTCGTGCTACAACATGGAGGAATTTTAAAAACATAAAGCTAAATAGAAGAAGCCAATCAAAAAGACCACATATTGTCTGATTCCATTGATGTGAAATGTTCAGAATAGACAATCCATAAAGACAGAAAGATTAGTGGTTACCAGGAGTTGGAGAGGGGGGTTATGCTCAGATGGAGACAAGCACAGATAACAGGAAGTAATTGCTAATAGGGACAAAGTTTCTTGGGGGGGACCGTGATGAAAATGTTCTGGAATTAGAGGTGACAGCTCCATATCTTTGTAAATATATTTAAAAAAAAACACTAAATTGTACACTTCAAAAGAGTGAGTTTTATGGTACTTGAATTATATCTAAATAAAACTTATTAAAAAGAGAAGGGATTTGACCCTTACTTGTGCAGGGTACAAGTCATTAGGCAGGTTAGGGTCAAGGAGGTTAAGGTCAAGGTGGAAGTGATTCCAGGCACAGGGAACAGTGCATGTGAACCTAAGATCTGACAGCAAGGGAAGAGCCCTGATGAAGGGCTTGGAGGAAATCACAAGAGCTAGAGAACAGCATGTGAGGGGGAGAGAGGCACACACATGGACAGACCTCACTCTCTTTCTCCCATACCTTATCCCATCTCTAGCTGCCCATAACCTGGTCTCCCTCAGATCCCTCAACACACTACCCTCTCTTACCTCCGCACATGCTTTTCCTTCTGCCTGAACCTCCCACTGTCTTTTCGTCCATTTTGGCTATTACCTTCCTATCCTCTGAGATGCCGCTCAGATACCACAGCCTCTGGAAGCCAGCCCTCCAACCTCCCCTGGCTCCGCCCACCCCACTCCCCTCCTCCTCCAGCCTAGGACCTCTCCTCTGTTCTCCCAGAGTTCCGCAGCGCGCCTCGTCCCGGGGGTTTTCTGGCTGGACTGTGAACTGTGAGCACCATCATGTTCAGTTCTGAGAACCCGGCAGGTTCTGTAGTAAGTGTCTGTGTCTGTGTTGGACAAGGGACTGAAAGAAAGGTTGAAGAGTGACCGCAGCTGAAAGCCGGCTTCTCAAGGCAAGTTTCAGCCATGGCTTTGACCTTCATCCTGATCTGTCAACGCTTCCCAGCTGTGCTGTCCATCCACATCCCCCTGGGTCCCTGAAATCCACCTCTGGACACAGCAAACCCCTACAGGGGCACGGCATGGTCACCCCCGACAGAAGCTTGTCTCCTCCACCTCCCGGCTGTGCGAGCGTGGGCGGGCTTCTCCGAGCGTGCTTTCTCACCTTGCAAGGGGTCCTCGATGCCTGCCTGGCTTCCCTCCTAGGGCCCCGTGGCTAAAATGGAGGGTGGCAGGTATTTGGTGCAATCTTCAAGCCCAAGAATCCAAGGAATTTTTTTTTTTCTTTTAGTAAGTCCAAGCCCAGCTCTGAAGACCCAGCCCTCTAAACCATGGGCAATTTTATCACTCATTATTGGGGTTCTTCCTTGCTCCAGGGTTGCCCCAGGATCCTGGAGTCTTGGGCAACACCAAGCCTCAGAGAGGCGCGCTGATGAGCAGTCACCTGCCCTACTTGTTCCCAAGGACATGCCCAGGCAGCCCAGCCCCATGGCACCACCAGCCAGGCAGCTGTCCCTGCCACACAGTCAGCCTTCTGAGATCATATTATCTCTCCTGGAAACGGGTCCCTGCCATTCCCTTGGAGGGACCCACTGCCTTTTCCCTTTCCAGTTCCCTGATGGCTCAGGCTTCTCTTTCTCCATGCTTCCCAAGGCACTCAACACTCTATAAGACACAATTGGTTCAAGGAGAGCAACTTCTGCCTTGTCCTGTGCAAGAATCCGTGAGGCAGAGGAATTCGAAGGGGCAGGCTATTGGCTAAAGCATAGGGATTAAGGAATAGAAAAAAATAAGCAAAATGCAATCATAGGTCAGAAATAGGTCCTGCCACACACATGCACCAAAAAGCTTCAATAGATTGGGAAGGGCCATGCCATGGGTAGGAGTCAGACAAAGCCAAGTCCAGCCCTTGTGGTGCTTCAGTACCTCCACGTGCAGACATCATTTGGGAAATGCCTGTCATAGCAGGCCATTAACCAATAATAATTTGTGGAATGGAAGAAAGAACAGGAAGTTCTGACTTCTTCAGTCCCAAGCACCAAGCTTTCCTGACTTAAGCAGGGCTGTCAAAATCCAAAATTAGGGGACGCCTGGGTGGCTCAGTATGTTAAAGCCTCTACCTTCAGCTCAGGTCATGATCTCAGGGTCCTGGGATCGAGCCCCACACCGGGTTCTCTGCTCAGCAGGGAGCCCGCTTCCCCCTCTCTCTCTGCCTGCCTCTCCGCCTACTTGTGATCTCTCTCTCTGTCAAATAGATAGATAAATAAATAAATAAATAAATAATCAATCCAAAATTAGATGCTTAACACCCGACCTTGGCCTTTGGCCCCCTTTGGTTTCTCTGTTGTTCTAGATCAAGGGCAGGGCATGTGGCCTGACAGCCCTTGGGGAGCGCCCCACCACGGGGCTGCTACTGAAAAGAAGACCTCTTGTTGAGCCATCTCAGGAGCACCAACAGCAGCCCTAGCATTGAACTAGAGCCTCCTAATGCCAAGTACCCTCCTTGCTTCCCCACGGATTTGCACTTGATCTGCACCTGAGTCCTATGGCATTCTTTTTACACTGAGAAAACTGTAGCGCAGAGAGGTGGGTTCCAACCCACACCTGTCGTACT
The DNA here is from genome assembly GCA_028533885.1 of Nasua narica. Lineage (NCBI taxonomy): Eukaryota > Metazoa > Chordata > Mammalia > Carnivora > Procyonidae > Nasua > Nasua narica. Next base: position 26,344,835 of record CM052798.1, read on the forward strand.
CCAGAGCCTGTGTTCCTAACCACCCTTGCACCTACTGCCTTCAACTGTTAAAGGAAAAAAAAAAGTTCTGGAAATTTACCCAGGATGGAGGAAGCACACTCAGTAGCTTTGCAGGGAGACAATTACAGGCTTCTAGCAGTTTGGGGGAAGGGGCTGCCCTGCCCGCTCAGCACAGGCCCACAGCCCAAACTCGGCACGTGTGTTACTGCCCTCTGACACCAGGGTCACGTCTAAAGTGCCCTGTGGTTCTGGAGCTCAGAGTACAAGGTCAAAAGACCCAGACAGTCCCAACCATGTCACCCCTCCGCCAAAATACCTTCAACGCTTTCCCATCACCCCCACAGCCAGACCCTCCACCCTTCCCAACTGCTGCGGATCAAGCAGGGGCCTCGAGTCTGAAGACCTGGCTCTGTGTTACTTCCAGGCGCTTGGTTTCCCGGCTGTGAAATGAGAGTTGCAACTCTCAGCGCTTGCAACTCCAATGGCTCGACTCCGTGAGTATCTCTGCAGCTGCATTCTCACAGTGAGTGCCTTCATACTCCACCCGAAGCCCTCCCCTTGCACCAGATCATCCCTCCTGCCTTCACCCTGGGCCTTTGTTCGTGTTGTCCCTTCCCATAAAACCCCTCCCCTCCTAGCTCTGCCCACCCAAATCCTCCTTGTCCTCCCAGCTCTAGCCCAAACATCACTTCCTCCAAGAAGCCTGCTCTGGTCCCAAGAGGAGCCATCTCATCCCCTGGGAACCGTCCCAGCAAAATGTCTGTCACTCTCCCAAGAGACACAGCTCCCTCACCTCCTTTTTATGGGGTTTTATGCCCGTGAAGTGATACAATACTGTTTGGGTTATGGGCAAGGTTTTGAGTCAAACAAGGCTAGGTTCAAATCCCAGGTCCCTTGACTATGATGATCTTGGGCAAGTGACTTAATGGTCCTGAATTTCACTTTCCTTATGCGTAAAATGTGACTAAAACAGCACCTCCTGGGGCGCCTGGGTGGCTCAGTGGGTTAAAGCCTCTGCTTTCAGCTCAGGTCATGATCTCAGGGTCCTGGGATCAAGGCCACATTGAGCTCTCTGCTCAGCGGGGAGCCTGGTTCCCCCTCTCTCCCTGCCTCTCTGCCTACTTGTGATCTCTCTCTCTCTCTCTCTGTCAAATAAATAAAAATCTTTTTAAAAAATAAAACAGCACCTCCCTCAGAGGGTCCTACAGAAGATTCAAGAAAAAATGCACATAAGAACTCAGTAAATAGTGGGTGTGACTATTGTGCTTCCCTTTCATGCGAACCCCTCGTGGACAGACATACCATATTTCTCATCCCCTTACAGAAGCTCAGTGCACAGTCCTTCCTGAACATGGCTAAACATTTGTAGAATAAATGAAACAATCAGCAGTGGTTTCAGGCTGTACACCTACATCCCTAGCAGCATTATTCATAACAGCCAAGAGCTGGAAGCAAACCAACTGTCCATCAATGAATAAATGGATCAACAAAATGTGGTATGATCATAAAATAGAATATTACTCAGCCTTTAAAAGGAAGGAAATTCTGACACATGGATGGATGAACCCTGAGGACATTATGCTAAGTGAAATAAGTCAGTCACACACACATACACACACACACACACACACACACACAATGCTATACGATTCCACTTATATGAGGTCCTGGGAGTAGCCAATTCATAAATGCCGAAGGTGAAACAGTGGTTTCCAGGGACTGGGAGAGGGAGGAATAGGGAGTTGTTTAATGAGTACAGGGTTTCAGTTTTGCAAGATGAAAAGCATTCTGGCAATTAGCTGCATGTTGTCAATGTACTTAACACTACTGATTGGTACACTTAAAAATGAGTGAGATGGTAAATTTTATGTGATGTATATTTTACCATCATTAAAACTAAACAAAACTAAAATCAAATCAAATCAGTGACTTGTTTGGACCTTTAAAAAAATAAAAGCAGATTTAGGCTGAATCCCTCAAAGGTCCTAGTAGGAACAGAGCAGCTGAAAAGAAGTACTTAAAGTTTAAAATGTTTGAGTATAAATATTTTTTTAATGTCTGTGAACCACCCGTATATAAATACGTTCAAAACAAGCTTGTTCTTCTTCTCCTTTCTGCTTCGAAGGGTGACATAGAGATCATCAGCACGGGAGGGACCTGAACGACCTGCTGATTACAGGATAATATTCATACAATGAGGTTAAAAGCACTGGCTGAAAAGTTCTTTCATAAAACCTGCTACATGAGAAGAGAAAATAATTTATGAGAACATGAACAATTAGCACTTTGTAAAAAAGAAATAATGCACTTAACTTGATCCCTATATTTAACATCAATTAAAGATTATCCTCATGAATGAAACTCGACCTGGAAATTAACAAGGGATTTAAATTGCATTATGCAAGCGACAGAGAGAAGCACGCGCATGGGTTCAGGGCTTTCAATATTCGGCTAAAATGGCATCTGCACAATGAGACCCGGCCACTTCCTCACATTTCTGCGAGCTCAAAGATATTGTTGCAACATATAGGAACATTTGTTTCAGCTCCAAAATCCCGTGATAAAAATCCCTAGGTAGCTGCAAGCAAAAGGTTGGCATCCTTCATTTTTAAAAATAACTTCTGGGTCATTTTTTTTTTTTTTACCGATAAAACTAACCAAGAGATTCCCTTAGAAAGCATGTCTGTGCTGCTCCTAGATTTGAATCTGGATCACTTCCATAGAGCTATCCAAATGAATCTATAGGGCAAGGCTAGAAAAGAAATTATATTCTTGGTCACCTGGTTCCAAGTCACAGAACATTTTATTCCCTAAAATGAGCAGCTCAGGGGGTGTGAAATGGGTCTTAGAAAACAAGCATGGACTATATTTACGTGTGGCTTTTTTAAATAGTTACCGTGGATTGAGCCAGACTCTATGCTAAGCAAACCAAAACCCACGAGGCCAGTACTACTATCTCCATTTTACGATGAGAAGACCATGAGGCTCAGAGAGTGCGAGTGGGCAGATGCAGAACTGGGACCCAGGTTCCTCTGTTTCCAGAGCTCACCAGTAGTCACTAGCCTTTAGGGTGGAGGGCAGATATGGCGGCAGAAGCACAGAACCCCTCAGAGGACAAGCACAAGAGCCCTTCCCTGAATGATCCAGAACATTCTCTGTATCTAGACCCAGAGACTGAACTATCCATTTGTCTCCTGATGCAAAGCTGCTTTGCATGTCCTGCTGCTTCCCTGAGGACATGTCAGGACCACATCTCTGATACTGATGGCTAAGAATTGCCCTGCCGGGAGGAAGCACAAAGCTTTTTACCATCTTCCAGACCTGCTGGAAGAAAGGGTCTTGTTCATAGCCCAGAACATGCCCCTGGGAGTTTGGCTTTGTCTTGTTTTGTTTTGCTATCACTGTCACTCTTGCCACATCCAAATTTTCTGGTTATTGTTCCCAGCATTGGATCTGGGGACAATTTACCTCTTTGCTGAGAGAGAAGGAGAGAGAGCAGCTCAACTCTCACAATCCTGGCTTGGAGGGTGTGCGCGTGCAGAGCACGGGTTTCTCCCATTGTTATCTGGGGAAGAGAAAGCAGATGTTAACCACTACCCCTTGAGAATTCACCTCGCTATGCTATAAAATTCTGCATTATTAACATTCCAAAATCTTCCACTCTTGTACGCATCTTAGATGGGAGTGAATGTTTGAGAATTCAAAAATGTGGAGAGGATGGAGGTGGCAGAAGTTTATTAAATTGGCCCAGGGCAGTTCTGAAATTTGAAAGTTTCTCACTCTCGGTGGCTCTGAGCCAACTCTGCTGAGCAGTTTCTGCAGTGCTTTCTCCCTGGGTGGCCCTCTGCATCCTCACAGAAGGGAAAAGCCAAGCAGGATGGACTCTGGGGCATACCAGGAAGAGGGTACCGTGACAACAGGAAGACTCTCCAGATGACTTCACAGTAAGTGCGCTAAAGATTAGCGCACTAAAGATTAGCGCACTGCGCTAAAGATCAGGGGCACCTGGGTGGCTCAGCAAGTTAAAGCCTCTGCCTTCAGCTCAGGTCATGATCTCAGGGTCCTGGGATGGAGCCCCGCGTCGGGCTCTCTGCTCAGTGGGGCACCCCTCCACTCTCTGCCTGCCCCTCTGCCTACTTGTGATCTCTCTCTCTGTCAAATAAATAAATAAAATCTTTTAAAAAAAGATTAGTTACATTACTGGATCATTTTTTAAGACAAATAATTCTAAGGCAACTTCTCTTTTATGTAAGCCAGCAGTGAAACTCAGCAGTTTCTTCTTCCTCTGATCTGCCTGACCCATTGGAAAGTGAGTTAGAGTGCTTTTGTTTTTGTTTTTCAGTCTGCTTTGAAAAAAGAGAGAAGCAGCAGAGCCAAATATCTACTCATTGCAAAACTCTAAAAGAATTTTAAAGGGTATTTCCCAACCTACAGATGTGCTTTGCAGCAAGAAAACTGCAAGTTCCTGTAATAACAGAGAAAGAGTAATTAAGTCCAACGCTTTGAAATCAGAACTGAAGCTGAGTTCTGCCTCTGTCCCTTTCCAGCTGTGTTTAGGCAAGTCAATTAACCTCTCTGAGCTTCAGTGTCCTCCTCTGCCAAATGGGAATAATAATAGCACCAACTTTATGGGATCTGCTCTGAAGATTAAGTGAAATAATGGAGATTAAATCCATGTGTACCTGACACATACTAGGTGCCCAAGAAATGTCAGCTGCCCGACATTATTATTTGCATCATCCTTATTGTTCATATTGTTGGTGAGGTTGATTTTTAAAGCACCTTGGCCCCCAAGGGCAGTAGCATCCATTCATTGAGCCCTAAAGCTACAGCTGGGGTTTGTTTTTGCATCACAAACTGGACCCAAGGATCCCCTTGAATGAGGCAAATGGCAAAAAAAAAAAAAAAAAAGCCCCTTCCAACAGGAAAGGCTTCTCTCCAATTTACCCTTCCCCAACCCTCACTCCCACCCCCAGGTTTTGATTTCAGAATTCCCAACTACAGAAGATATAGAAGAACATTTGGGGGGAGGGAGAAATGAAAGACAAAATAGAATCTAATTCCTATAATTGATTAACTATAGCGTTCCATGGAATTTTTAATGGCCCATCTTTTAATGAGATGGACAAATAGCCAGCCTCTGTGATCTGTCTTTCCAGAAGTCAGCTGTTCCCTAACCCAGGCCCAAAATGCCACCTGGAAGATAATTCAGGTAAGTCCCAGCACCCCCTCCGCCTCAGAGATATGACTTCGGAAGCCCCACGGTGGGTCTGATGTTTATAAAAGGTTGGGCCAGTTGAGCCCGGAAGACGGGATGGACTTGTGTGCAAGATTGCCACAGATCAGGATGACACCAGAGACGCTGGTCTCATTAACGCGAACCAACCGGCCAGGTTAAGGGACCCAGAGCCCATACTTCCCGAGCATTCGGGGCAGGGCGTCTGTCGCAGCCGCAGCCGCAGCCGCAGCGCCGTGGGTGGGAGGCTGAGCGAGGCTCCCTGCAGAGGGAGCTGTGTAGGCGCTCCCCCGCCTGAGTAGACAGCCATCCATCACTCCCGGAGAGGCAGCGGTGGGGACGTGAACTCGGTCACCTCCTCCCCCTCCCCTGCAGGCGCAGAGGAGCCGAGGCGGTGGCGGCAACGCGGGGAACAGAACGCGCTGCAAACTGCTTGGCTACCGCTTTGCAAGACTGACGCCGCCGCCGACACAAGTTTTGCCGTTCCCCCTAACAGCCTCTCACGCTGCCAGGAAGGACGGCCGCTCTGGGGGCTTGCACTCGGTCCAACGGGGCCCTGCCCAGGGAGTTCGGGGAGGACTTCTCCGCCCCCAGCGCGCCCGGGGGCCTCGGGGTACTCACCTTCCCTCCTTCTCGGCTGGCGGGCTCGCCGCGACCCCGCGGATGGCACGGGCGTGCGGGGTCATTACCGAGCAATTTGATGGCAGGCCTGCAAGGTGCCAGATCCGAGTCCCCCTCGAAATCGAAATCGGCCGCCTTCTGCGTCCTTGGCGCACGAGGCACGGTTAACGCCTGGGATCCCACACTCCGGAGGGCTCTCGGCGGGTGTGCTCTGAGCATTGCGGCCAGAGCCGATTTGACATGGAAAGAGAGCGCCTCTTTCATGGAAATTGTAATCTTAACAGAGGGGTACCTGGGGGGGGGGGGTACTTGCACCTCCCTCCACCACCAGGCAGGTTGCCTTCCCAGGGTGACAGAATTGGTAGATGTTCACACCACCATTCCCTAACTCCGTGGCCGCCTTGGTCAGACCTGACCTGACCTCCAACTCAGGTCAGGGCCTGAGTTGGAGACAGCAGGGCCTGGAGATCCACAGGAGGGAGAACAGCGCCTGCTTGAAGGCCTAGCCGCACTCCTGGTAACCAACGGCCCATGCCTTGGGGAACAAAGCCTCAGATGGTTCTCAAAATCAATGCAAACTTAAGAACTTGGCAAGGACTAAACAGAAAAGTCTTCTATCTGGCAGCAAGAATCCTAAAATAGAAGACCTGGATGCCCTGGAGTGACCTTGACAAAGGTCTTCCCCTTCTGAACCTCGGGGTCCCCATCTCCAACTGCCAAGGCAAGGTCCGGTTTCTCAGAACCTGAAGCGGGTCAAGTCCGTCATTGACCAAGGCATTAGGCCGAGACAAATTCAGATTGAGTCCCCTTCCTCCTAAAAAGCACAGAAGCCACCTCCGGAGAAGGAACTTCACTTGAGAAGGGAAGTGAGAGGTGTTTGCAGAGCTCTCCTGCCCAGGAAGCAGCTTCCGGCAGAGTAATGTACACCCTTGAAGGCAAAGACCCTAAAAACTGGAGCCTAAAAGAAAGGGAGCGATAAAAATCAATCCATACTTCATACCACACTCTCCAGAGACAATAGGACTGACCCCAGCTCCCTGGGTCCCATCTTCTCTCTGCTCCGGGGAAGGCAGTGTTGGTCCCGCTCCCGCCCCCTCCCCCACTCAAGGCCACCTCCTAGAGGCGAACAGCCATCTCTCTCCAACAGTTGGACCGTGGGGAGGGGCGGGGGTGACCCCACCTGCTATGGTGGGTCTTGAGTGGGAGGACCGTCGCTGTGGCAGAGAGGCCCGCGGAAATTGACCTCAGATCACTGCTCTGCTAGTACGAGGCTCAGCACAACCGAGTGTAGGGGAGACAGAGGCGGGAAGCCTTAACCCTTAACCGTAGGCCACGTCTAAGGGGACCGGATCTGTTAAACCGGGTGGCCTCCCGCCGCGGATTTCACCCCGCCAGATCCGGCCCTGGACGCGGGTCCCGCATTGCCCAGGGGGTTGTTCAGTGCAGGAAGTGCCCGCCACCCCGCAGCGCTCCCCGAGCCCTGGGACTCGGCGCCGGGAGAGCCTGGACCAAGCCCTCGCTCCAGTTCAGGAACGGGGAGCCTGGACTGCTTCCAGCAATTCTCTTCGTTCGGTCGCATGGACCCTGCAACCCCGGGCTTGGGTGCCAACTGCAGCGCCTCCCGCGGAGCAACCCGCGAGGCCTCCAGCCAACGCGTCCCGAGTGCGGCGGCGGCGCCCGCAGAACCCCCGGCGACACGCGCTCGGCGCGGCGGAGACCAAGGCTGCCATCTAGCGGGAGAGGCGGGCAGGCGCCGGCGGGGGGGCGGAGACCGGAGCCGGGCCGGGCGGAGAGGGCTCCCGGGGTCTGCGGCAGCCGGGCTTGGAGGCCAAGGACTCGGGTGCAAACGCAGCACAAGCTGCGTGTGACCTTGGACAAGTCTCCGGCCCTCTTGAAATCAAACCTCCCTTGCCGGTGAAAAGCAGAGGATAGGGCTTCTCTGCTCAGGGTCGTCGGGAAACGCGAGACCCCGGGAGTGGTGGTGCACCCTCGTTCCTCTGTGCCCGTTGGCTCCCCACCCTACTCTTGTCCAAACGAGTCTTGAGCTAACCCCTTCCCCCACAGACGGGAGAGGAAGGAGGCGCTGCGGAAAGGCAGCAAAGCAGGAATCCGCCCTGAACAGCAGGATCCTTTTCTAGGAATTGTAAACCCAGAATTGTAAATAAAATGCTAATGATTTATTCGTGCTCAAACTCCGGGGGCTGCGTCGCAGCTTTTGAAGACAATTCCAAGCAAGGCTTTCCAGGAAGGCGGGCCTTCCCGCGGCGCCTTCCAGGGCTCTCTGGGGCTCGGGCTGTGGTTCTCAGCGGAGAGCTCTGAACAGTCCTTCACTGAGGCCTGAATGGGGTCAGAGGAGGACCCATCCTTTTTCTTCAAGCCAAACTGAGCCAGACCCCTCCGCATTCACCCATCATTCATTCAACAAATATTTACCCATCACCAAATACCTACTAAGTCCTTAGCTGAATGCTGGTGAGCAAAACAGATCTGGGATCCATATCTGCTGGGGAAGGTTGATTTAGCAAACAATCCCACAAATAAATACATGCAAACTACAGTGAATACCTAAAAAAAAAAAAAGCACAGATTTTTTTTTTTTTTAACTTCCAGTAGGGAGACCACGAAAGTTCTCAGAGCTTCCATGGGCCCTAAGGATGGCAGAGGAGTGATCCTGGAATAAGCCTTCAGTGTCCTAAATATTTGAAGACATTTGTGTAAATAATGAGCTTTTAAAAACTTAACAATAATTCAAGCAGTATGCATACGCAGCTGCCATGGTAGCTTTCCCGTTGTCCGACCTTGCTGGGGCCCGGGAGGGTCACTGAGCGCCAGCAGCTGCAAGGGCGGGTCGCAGAGAATCGGCAGACTGCCCCCCATCCAGCCCAACCCACTGAAGTCGCAGAGATGGCCTCACTTTCAGATTCCCCTTAGGACTCAGCAGGACACGTTCAAGAGCCTCCTAGAGAAGTTTCGCAGCGGCCCCAAATCCCACCCCTCAGAGCAGGACACCTGAAGCAGCCCCACCCAGCCCTCCAGCAGCCACCTGCAAATACATTGTTTTGTTTGCTTCTTGTATGCTTTGTTTTTAATGAGTGCCTCCTCCCACACTCCCTTTTACATGATTTCCTGAGAAATGGCGAATCTCTAGTCAACACTGACCTTTCTCAGGTCCTTTTGAATGTAAGTCACAAACATTCTAAGGATGAACAAGATTCCTGCCTCCGCCATGAAGCTGGCTTTTTTGCATTTGGGGGAATCTCGGTAAGACCATCAGGAAATAGTTCCTTTCTTCATCACTGGTCACTGAAGTCCGTATTGTTGAGAAAATCCAGAGATTTCCCGCAGAGGGCTATTCTGAATGACCTTCATTTTTTCCTGCCCTGAACAAATGTTTATTGATCTCCTGCTAGGGACTGACTCTTTACTGGGCTTTGGGGATATAAGACCCATAAAATAGCTCCTACCCCCAGGGGGCTCACAGTCTAGGTTAAGCACCTCATTTGCAAAGCAAGGAATTCTGGGGTTCCCTCTCCTGCCCAACAGTGTGGAAATCTGGACCCCAGCACAACCTTGCATCCCTTAAATTAGTTTATGTTTTGAAGGAATTCATGAAACAAGTCCCTAAAGCTATAAGAAGAGATTGGTATTTGGTCAGGCAACAGAACCAAAATTTAAAAAACCAAAAACAACAACAATAAAAAACCTCTCTGGGCCACCCTTGTCCCAACCCTCCCCCCCCCCCCCCCGAACTATATCAAAATCACACTTTATTTCACAGGGTGGAGCTCTGGTGGTTTCTTTAAAATAATTTTCATGTAAAAAAATTACTAGTAATAAAAAGGAACAAAATTCAGCTATGGGCAACAACAGAGGTGAATCTCTAATGTTGAATCAAAGAAAGAAGACCCAAAGAGCCCATGAATAAAGGACTAGTCCATTGATACAAAGTTTAAAAGCAGGCAGCAAGAAGCTACTTTGGCTGCAAATTTATGAAGGAAAGCTAGTAAGCGGTCATGACAATAATGGAGATATGCATGACTTCTAGGAGGGAGGGGATTGAGATAAGGGAGGGGCACACAGTGGGCTTTTGGGGGGGCTGGCAAGGCTCTTATTTCTTGACCCCCACGGTGTTTGTGAAGGTATTTCCTTTATGAATTATTTGTCAGATTGTATCTGTGTTTTATGAACTCTTCTACATATGTTGATAGCTAACACTAAAAATGTGTTCAAGAAAAAGGAAGAAAAGGATTATCCAGCCTATTTTTATATATATAATTTTTTCAACTGAATTCTTCAGTTTGGGGATTTATATCCTGCCTGAAATCTCTAGAACCACGTTTATCACATCAACCCCTTGAGTCTCTCATGCGGCTGCAACAGATTTCCTGACTCAGTCTTACAGACACAGGGAAGGCAAAGAGCTTGGCCCAGGAGACTTGAATTCTGGTTCTATAGCATTTCCAATTCACCGTGTGACCTTGGGCAAGTCTCTTCCCTCCCTGGGCCCGTCTCTTCTACTGCACAGTGAGGGGGTTAGAGATGATTCCCCAGGCCTGTCATTATGTGGGAGGTGCTCAGTATGTTGGGTGAGGTTTTCTCTGTTCTAGAAACCCCTTCCCATATCCTGCGGGACCCACCTCTGGAGTTCAGCAAATCCTGCAGTGAAGTCACTGCAGAGCAAGCAAACATCCCCGAAGCAAGGCCATCAAACACCCAAGGTTGTCTAAAACTGCCACAAAGGCTGTTCCGGGGGGTGAGCACCCCACCTCTCACCACCTCCCAGGACCCACACACAGAATGGGCTCCATCAGTTCCCAGATTCCTCCCCTCTGCAGAGGCAAGAGCTGTCTTCGGGCCGGATGTCCCTTAGGGACTCAAGCGCTGCTAAAATCCCATTGATTAATCGGGTCCCACCCTTGGATCAATGGCTGGCATTAGGCGAGCTTAGCGCAGTTTTATTAGTCTGGCTGCCCTCTTGCAGATGTTATAGATGAAGAAATAAAACGAGGAAGAGAGGGAAAAAGGACAAAATCATTAGTCTGAAAGGAGCAAAAGAGCATCCTCTCTATTTTGTATTCAGATTCAGAGCTGCACTTGGGAGCATACACAACAATCCATTTTTATGCTGTTTCCAGAAGTTCGGCTCAGCCTCCTGATTTCCCATTTTGCCTGGTATCTTAGATCCCAGGAGCATTTGGTCAGAAGCATCTGCCAGCCCAGCCTCTGAAGCCATTTTCTAGAACCCTGAAAACACCTGAGGACCCACTCGTTCGTTCATCCATTTCCCACCCGGGCAGGAGGCTTCTGCCTGATGCAGGGAAACGGGCCCGGCTCTCCCCCAGATAATCCATCTTACAAGTGTCACCTTTGCTCTAAGGAGACTGGCCCTTCACAGGCCCTGCCAAGCAGCCTGCCACATGGTCCCCACCTTGCCAAAGCTTTGGTTCCAACAGAGGAAACCCACAGCCTCTGCTCCCCGAAGCCCTCCAGAGAGGCGCTTTGAATTAAGACCAGAAATGCTTTTAAGAGACTTCGGTCCCTGGCCTTCTGATGATGACCTCTTCCTTAATTTTGTGATGGCTTCATCTGCCTCTTTCGATCATCGAGGTAGCTATAAAAAGCTAAACACCTCCTACTAACCCCATTAGGATGAAAGTGGAGGATTTTATTATTCATTTTTAATAGGAAGAAGCTCAAACTCCCCCAGGAAGTGTAAAAGGTAGGGTTTTGATGTATCTGGTATGGAGAGGTGGCAACAAAGCAGACCCCCCCACCCCTACCCTGAGAATGGCAAAGTCAAATGGGAAAGACTTAGGGTGACCAGTCTCTGTAGAAAGGAAATGAGCTCAGGCAGCCCCGACCGGCTCCTTCAAGGCGCCTGGGCTCCACCGCACGCACTGATTTCAGGCCCTGCCCAGGAATCCAGAAATAACCCAAATCCCCTAGAACGCCGTCTCCTGACAATCGTCTGTTAAACATTTGCAACTCACACACAAAGGTAACTAAACGGAATGGTTCCCTCCTGGACCGCACCGGTTCATATCAGTAATAAAGCCCCTGCCACAGACAGCGTCATTATCCAAACGCCATTAACATCAATATTCGTATCAAATGCCATCTGGCAAAAGAGCTTACACAAGTAAGCCCCTCCTGCTCGGGACTTCACAGCCTGGTGGGGAGAGGACGGAGCCACTCAGCTCCTGCTTGGGGCGTGGGGGTCCGGGGCTGCCTGGGAGCCGGTACCGGAGGGTACCAAAGTGTACCGGGAAAGGAAGGACAGGCAGGGCAACAACCCTCCAAGTCTAATTTATTCCCTGTCATTGACTTTTTTCCTTCAAGTCTTAATTATGAAGATGCAACCACCCGCTCCTTCACATTGTCATAGTAAGAAACTGATGGAGTATTTATATAAATCCTCCGAGGGATCATTGTTTTGAAGAGAAACAGAACTTAACCTCCCGCCAGTCCTCGGGGCTGCCTCGCAGACAGTGTCGCAGGCACAACCCTATACTTAAGTTGAAAGAGATTTCTGCGGGGAGTAATTACCTGACCCCAGCACACGGGTTTTTCCTGCAGAGAGGGGCTGGGGGCGTGGGGCACAGCCTTCCTCCTCCACCGTGCTGGTTCCTGCTGCCCCAGCCCCCGCCTCCGTGCCACCCAGGTGGCCCCCTGAGGATCCGAGGCCACCCAGCCGTGAGGCCCCACAGCCTTGAGCCCCGGCTCGGGAAAGGAAGAAAGGAGACAGGAGCCTTCTGGGATTGGAGGTTGACAAAGAGAGGCTGGGCCAGGGAAGAGAAATATAAGAGAAATATAGAAATATAGGCTCTCGGGGAATCCTAACCAGCCATGCCCAGCCTCGCCTTCCCCTCTGTCAGTTTCAGCTGTTGTGATTATGAATATTCATAAATAAATACCCGGCACATGGGGTTATGGTGAGGTTCGAATGAATAGTGATGACAGTAATAATAATAATAACCACCATTTACTGAGTTCACCATGTGCCAGCTATGAGCCTGAGGGTTTCACGTTTCCTCTCATGCCGCCCTCACCACGACCATGGGAAGTAAAAAAGCACTGATCCCCATTTCATAGAAGATGAAACAGAGGTTCAGAGAAGTTAGGTAACCTACCCGAGCCAAGTCAACTCGTAAGTGGGAGCTGGAGTTTGAGCCCAAATCTCCCCCCCATCAGTTAGTTGCCCAAGCTCTTCGCCATTTTGTAAGTTCTGAGGGGCTGAGCACGGGATCCCAAGGCAGAAGGCCAGGGTGCTCGTTGTGGCTCCCCTACCTGGTAGCTGGGTGGCGGTGGGTTAGTCGCTTTGCCTCTCTGGGTCTGAGTTTATCTGACTGCCTCCCCAAGAGGCAGTGATGCTCTTATGAGAAGAAGGCTGAGCCTGACTGCTCTTCCTACTGGGTTAATGGGTAAAGCCCTGCTCAGCTGAAACGAGATCCCTCTGAGGAGCCGCGTGGCTCAGCCGTGAACAGGCTGTAGAGGAGAGGCTGTAGAGAAACCCCAGGGGAGGAGGCTCTGTGTGAGCTCAGGGCCCAGGGCAGCCGGAGAGCAGAGGGACCATTTCCAGAGAGGAACCAAGGACCGGAGAAGATGCTGCTTGGACCACAGGCTAAGGGACAGGCCACTGGCCCCACACAAGCCTACCTGGGGACAATCACACCATCAGAACCAGGGACCTGGACAGCGGTAAGAGGATCATCATTACCCTTCACAGCGGCTGCAGCATCTTTCATCCCTAGACGTCTGCCGGCAGCACTCAGAATGGCTTCGACGTGCCCAGTCCCGGTGAACATGAGCGTGGAATGAGGCAGGAAGCTCTTCTCTACCCTCACTGTCAATCCTTTCGGGAAGGAGACAGGACTCAATAAATTCCAATAATTTTTTCAAAGTGAGCTTCCCAGCATTGGAAGCATCCATACATAGCCGGCCAGGGATGTCCCAGGAGAAATTCCCACACAGAGAGGGAGGCCTTTCAGCGCCAGAACTTTGGTTCTATTAGAAGCCCTTTGTACTCACCCAGCGCAAAGCCCCCTCACAGGAGACCGGGACATGCTTGGAGAGGGGACAACGCTCTTCTCTGGGAGAACGGAAGTCTTTAACTCCAGTTCAGCACCGTCCACACTCTCTGTGTCCCCTGCGATAACATGGAATGGTTCCCTCCCCGCCTCTCACTCCCTGCACGCCCCCCCGGGGGCTGATGTGGTGGACCCTGGCCAAGGGGCTCGGACAGGGTGGGGGGAGAAGCCGAGACAGAGCTGGGGTTTCCTGGTGTGGGAAAAGCACTACTGTCAAAAGGGGGCAAAGTCAGAATATAGCGCCAAGGGTCCAGAGCAAGGAGAGGAGGTCCAGCATGGCGGGCCAGGATCTAATGGGAAATCTACATAATTGCATCAAATGGCAGCCAGCATTTCGAGCTCGCCTTTGTGGCCAGTGAGGACGTGACTCATGGCTTGGTTCGCCCTGTTCAAGAATGACCTGGGGAGAGTGGGTGCTCGGAGTGAGTAGAAGGAGCTTCGGCCACCACGTACCCTGGACTGCCACAGAACCCTCTGAAAATCTCAGGCACATCTCTGACTCTGGGCTACTAATATCACAACCTTGGCAGAGGGAAGTTTTCCCTTTTCTACTTTTCCCTAATGCATTCAGGCAGAAGGGCCATTAAAATACTTAACAAAGGAGGAAAAATCAAAGGAGGAAGACAATTTTTTACTGTATTTTTTAAACATTTGGGTAGGAAAAGTCAGATGTCAAAAAAAAAATCCCCATTTACATCTTTTAAAATGTGAGCAATTAATATTTTCCACGGAGGTTCACGCTCCCTCTCTTCATTCTGTTTGCAGGGTATTGTTAAGCCATGCTTTGTAATTTGTTGCATGTTTAAATATTCAGTCTGTATTTCATTTGGGCTACACATTTAATTCAGCCAACATGTTCATTTTAAGATCAATACTGTCATAACTATGTTGAAAAATTAAATTATTGTAACTTTATTTACATTTCTTAAAAGTACTGTGAAAATTATTCTTAACCAGGACCTAATCAATGTTAGAGTCTAAAAATATGCCACTCTGCATGAAGCTATAAAAAGATTAATGTACATTTTTTTACAAGAAATTAGTAGCTTAATGAAGTGGATAAAAACGCTGTCACAATTTTTATTGGATCTAAATTGCATAGTAGTGGAGGTACAGTAAGTGCCTTCCCCATAATGACATAATGAGTCATGACTGGTGCTAGAAGGCTAATTTGCCCTTAACTGACACAAAACCAGGGAATTAACATCCCAGTCGCTCTACGCCAATAGCAGATGCATTATTTCATTGCACAGCAGGGTTTTTAACTAAACTCTTAACTGTAGAAATATTGATCTATTCTTCTGTGAAATGATGAAATTGAAATTTTTTAAAAGGACGTCTTAAATTATGGCTGCTGCAGTGACATTTGCTTTCACAGTACCACGCCTGCCGACGGAGCAGATGCAACGGGAGAAATTTGGGGAGCCTCATACCTAGGTTTTGGAGTCTTTCATCAGAGCAGCAAGGAAGGGGAAATTTGGTAGGAGAGCAAACACTGGCATCTGAGAAACTGACAGATCGTCTACAGGGGCCCGAATGCGCTAGAACAGTGTCCTAGCCCCTAGGCTGGTTTACTTTGAAGATGACCTAGGGCTCGCAAGTTGTTCGGAGCGACCCACTCACCAATAACGGTGACATTCAACTTAAGTTCCAAAGACAAATTCAGTGGTGAAAAGTAGGACAGGTAGCAGTTGGGGGAACTAGAAACCCTTCAAAAAGACAAGTATGGGGGCGCCTGGGTGGCTCAGTGGGTTAAAGCCTCTGCCTTCGGCTCAGGTCATGGTCCCAGGATCCTGGGATCGAGCCCCGCATCGGGCTCTCTGCTCAGCGGGAAGCCTGCTTCTCCCTCTCTCTCTGCCTGCCTCTCTGTCTACTTGTGATCTCTCTTTCTGTCAAATAAATAAATAAAATCTTAAAAAAAAAAAAAAGACGAGTATGAAGTTAGAGACACTGTACTCTCTTGGCTTCGGTTTTGTCATTCATTCATTCAGCCAATCACTCATTCATTCACTCATCTTATATTTATTGGGCACCTACCAAGTGCCAGAGATGAATAAATACAGTAACCCATCCTTTGGTGGCTAACTGTTGCTTCTGTCAAATAGTGCAATGACGCATACTCCTTTGTTTAACCAAATGAATCAAAATTCATCTTGCTTTGAAATTTTCACAATAAACCTAGAACTAGGGGCACCTGGGCTTCTCAGTCGATTAAGGGTCTGCCTTCGCCTCCGGTCATGATCCCGGGGTCCTAGGATCAAGCCTCATATCCGGCTCCCTGCTCAGCAGGGGAGGAGGCTGCTTCTCCCTCTCCCTCTCCTGCTCCCCCTGCTTGTGCTTGCTCTCTCTCTCTGTCAGATAAATAAATAAAATCTTTAAAAACACACACACACACACAATAATTTATTTAAAACAACAACAACAGCAAACAACAACCTGGAACTAACTGCAGGTGCTTTGAGCTATTACAACCCAGGAATTGAGATTTAAAAAGAACAGTATGCTGACTCACATAGAGATCTGACACCTTTTATTCATCTCTGTTTGTCACCTTGGGTTACCATCCAAAAAAAAAGAAAAAGATAAAAGAAAACCATACACACACACACATGCATACACAGAAACAGCAAAATCAGAATTCTTTATGCTGGAGGGCCTGAGAAACCAAACCTGTTTCACTCAATTCACCAAGCCTATGTTCTGCCACATGACCTAGACCCAGGCACATAAAATAACTAGACGTACGGAACCGGATCCAGCCTATAGGCTCCTGGTTGTCAACAACACTAACTGAAGTCACAGACAGCCTGAGTTAGGGGATGGACCTAGGATCACTATTTTTCAGATCACTCTAGATGGTTCTGGAGTGCAGCCGGGGTTGCGAATCACCTCTGTAAAGGCATTCGAAGAGCAACCATAGAGACTGCATAGACCGTTCTCAGGGACTTGGAGGACTTGGTGACCGGGCTCTGCCCAGGAGCCTCGAGGAAAGGAGCCACAGACCGGCCAGGTGAGGACACACAAAAGAAGGGCAATCAGATACACTGGAAACTGCAGACGATGAATTTGCTCCCCTACTCTGAGGCTAGGACCATGCTAGGCTGCATGTAAAAAACCAATAAAATCTCCTCCTCATCTTCTCTTCAATATTTATAGAATTTTTTAAAATGCATATATGTATATTGTTAATTATAGAAAAGGATACATATTCATTGTAGGGAAAAAATTGGAAAACACTGTTAGAAAGGTAGAAAAAAAGAGAGGCTTTTCAAATGCCTGTTATTTTAAAGAGGTGGAAGAATCCATCAGTTTGAAAACATCCTAAAATTGATTGCTAAAGCAGGAATGAAAGATCCTGTGCTTGTATCCCCATCAACACTGAGTATCATCCCTTAAAGAAATGCCCCTTTGATAAAGAGAAAGGGAAGCCCATTGCTATTTTAATATGCATTTCTTCTCTTCCTTGAGAGGTTTTATCGTTTTTCATGTTTCTGGCTTCTTTGTGTGTACGTGTCACATACTAATATCTTTTCCTCACTTTCTTTTGGAATGTGTTTCTTACTGATTTATAAAACTGTATGAAGAATATTAACTTTGGGGCGCCTGGCTGGCTCAGTTGGAAGAGCACACGACTCTTGATCTCAGGGTCGTGAGTTCGAGCCCCACGTTGGGTGCAGAGATTACTTAAATAAATTCATAAATAAATAAACTGAAAAAAATATTAACTTTGTGTATTCCATGTTAGCCAACATTTTTTTCCTACTTTCTCCTGCTTTGTGTACAAAGTAGTATGTTTCGACATAAAGAAGCTTTTCATTCCTATGTAAGAAAAGACAAAGAAGAGCAATCAACAGAACTCCTTTGTAAATTGTCTCTGATATCGTTCACTTCTCTTTTCCCTTCCCCCCTACTCTGTTGATAAGTCCCCGGGACCTGGAGTCAGAAGATCAACACTCACTCCCCAGCTGTGTGGTTTAGGGCATGCCCTTCACTTCTCTGAGCCTCTACTTTCTCCCACCTGCACCCTGACTTTTGTCAGGATGAAATTCAGTCACCACTCTCATGGGGAGAACTTTGCTATCTTCTTCATGGATACATCCCCAGAACCTAGAACGGAGCCCTGCACTCCATAGGCGCTCAATAAATATGTGTCGATTGAATGAGTAAGTATCTGGCTTGGATCCTCGCCCAGAGCAGGCAATCAGTAAATGTCGGCCACCGACAACAATCCCAGGCTGCACTGTTCCTAAGAGGTCTTTAAGGATCGGAAGTTGTATCTCCCAGTCCAGTTGTTTGTGTTTTTCCTCTGTCCCCTCCCCCCCCACCCAACAGTAAAGTACGGACAGAGAGTGTGGTGTGAGGCCAGGCCTCTCCCGAGCATCCCTGGTGGACACAAAAGAGGCCTAATGCATAGACCTGGCCCTTCTCCTGGTGAGGGCTCTTGTGGGAGTTCATTGTACATATAGAATAATTAAATGAGACAATGAGATGGGCCAGGAGATCAAGAAGGGAAAGCAGGATCAGGGTAGGTATGTTGGAGAAGGAGGTGCCCACAAGGCATTTGAAGGGTGAAGACACTTCCAACACACAGTAGCCCTCCCCCTTATCCTTTCTTTTTTCTCTTTCCACGGGTTCAGCTGCCCAGGGTCAGCCATGGTCAGGAAGCGAGCGATCCTCCTTTCGCTGTATCCTCAGGTCAATAGTAGCCTAATGCTATGTCACGATACCTGTCATTCCCCTCACTTCATCTCATCACACAGGCCTTTTATCATCTCCCATCATCACAAGAAGGGAGAGTACAGGACAGTAAGATATATATTTTTTAAAGATCTATCTATTTGAGAGAGAGAGAGAGAGAGAGAGAACATGTGAGTGGTGGGGGCGGGGCAGTGGGAGAGGTAGAGAAGCAGATTTCCCGCTGAGCTCAGAGCCCCACTCCTCATGACCCTGAGATCATGACCTGAGCCAAAATCAAGGGTCAGACGCTTAACCCACTGAGCCACCCAGGCGCCCTAGGACAGTAACCTATTTTGAGAAGAGACCACATGCATATTACGTTTACTACAATATATCATTATAGTTGTTCTGTTGTTCTATTTTATTACTAATCTCCTGCTGTGCCTAATTTGTAAATTAAACTTGATCATGGGTATGTATGTATAGAAAGAAACCCGGTATGTATAGGGTTGGGTATTATCTGTGATTTCAGGCATCCACTGGGAGTCTTGGAGCATACCCCCTGTGGATAAGGGGGACTACTGGAACAGAGGAGAGGAAGCTGGTGGGCCGGATGGTAAACCACGAGCTAGGCTCGCTTTTAGTCCTATGACTATCAGCCAAATGCGCTCTTGGCCACAGGACAACTATGCGTTATATTCGTGACTCCCTCACCCGGACAAGTTCACTCGCTTGGTGACATTTATACCATATGCTAATGTGTTGGGTTTAAGAAAAGCTCTCACTCTTTTTATAGTTTTACGTGTACAAGTGGGGTGGGGGGAATGGAAATCCCAAGAAAAAAAATGTGAAATCCAGAACATTCAGCCAAGTTGGGTTTTTCATTTCTGTTCTAAATAAGCCTCCTGCATGGTGTGTGTTGGGCTGCACAATCAGGGTTCTTCACTTTTTTGAGTGCAGACCCCTTGGGGAACGTGGGGAAAGGCCAGGTTCCCTCTGTCCAGTTGGTCTGTGTGATTTTGCACACAAATTCAGGACTCTCCAGAACTTTCCACTGACTCCTAAGGTCATACAGTGAGCTTCTTGCATTAGAAGTTTGCGGTAGAAGAAGACTATCCAGCAAACCCCAGACTTGAAATTCTGTAAGCATTAGCTTCTCCTTGGCCTGAAAATCATTGTTTCTTGGCATTTCACAACTGGCCGCAAAACCCGGATCTTTCTCGTTCACTTCTTTCCTGAGATGATTTGCCTTCTCCCTCCCTCCCTGACTGAGCTCCAAGCCAAGACTCATGACCTCCATAGCGTGTGGGTGTATTAAGTTAGGACGACACCAACTGCTCTAACAAATAAAGATGTCCCAGCAGCGACGTTTCTTCACTGTTATGGAAGACTCCAATGCAAGTGCTCTTGGTCATCAGATGACCCTTCCAGCAGGCGATCCAGGATCCAGGTTCCTTCCATGTCAAGGCTCTACGTTTCCGACAGTGTTGTTGTGCTCATTGGCAGCTATCTGGTGGAAGGGGAAAGGGCCGAGCATAGAGGATCACACACGAGAGGATTTTATGGCCAAGTCCAGAAGTGGCGTACATTACTTCCAACTTGCATTCTGTTAGCCAGAACTCAGTGACATAACCATCCCTAACTGAATTGCAAGGGGGGGCTGGAAATATTATCCCTGGGCCCGAGAAAGAAAGCTCACTTGTGGAACAGGTACCCTGCCTCTGCCACCATGCATTGTCTACAGTTACCCTCAAAGAGCTCTGGGGCAAGCTGCTGAGTCCCCATGTAGCTATTCTCCTTCCTCCTTTTGTAGACTCAGCCTCTAAATCACTCTGCTACTACCAAGTAGGCAAGCCTTTGCTCCGGCATCAGACAGATGGGACTTCAAGTCCAAGCTCTGCCAATACCTAGCAATATGTTCCTGAAAGTTCATTTGCCACTCTGTGCCTCAGTTTACTCATCTGTAAAATGGACCACAACAATAGCTCTAACCTCATGACACTGGGTAGATTATGGGAGAAGGCATTAAGTAAAGCTCTCAGTACAACGTGTGAGGAGTTGTAAGCACTCAGATACTATAGTACCAACGCTACTGCTAATAATTATAACAAAAACAGCGCTACGGCAGCGCCTGGGTGGCTCAGTCGTTAAGCGTCTGCCTACAGTTCAGCTCATGATCCCAGGGTCCTTGGGATCGAGCCCTGCATCGGGCTCCCCACGCAATGGGAAGCCTATTTCTCCCTCTGCTACTCCCCCTGCTTGTGCTCTCTCTCTCTCTCCGTGTCATACAAACAAAACAGTAGTGCTATTATTATAGGCTAGTCCAGACTCTGAAAATGAAGAACAAATTCCAAGAGACGAACGGAGATTCCTGTAAGAACTGAGATAAAATGTGGCAGGGCACTGGCCTAGAGTAAAATTTATAAGAATGCCAGTTGAACAAGAACTTTTTTTTTTTAATTCTATCCATTTATTTGACAGAGAGGAGAGAGATCACAAGCAGGCAGAGAGGCAGGCAGAGGGAGAGGGGGAAGCAGGCTCCCTGCTGAGCAGAGAGCCCGATGATGCTGCGGGGCTCGATCCCAGGACCCCGAGATCATGACCTGAGCCGAAAGCAGAGGCTTAACCCACTGAGCCACCCAGTCACCCCTGAACAAGAACTTTTATAACCATTCTCTTGAATCTGAAATAAATCAAGAATAAATAATTTAAGGATCTAATAAATACATTGCGAGAGTAGAGTCGAGGACCTACAGAAGCATAAAGTGGCCCAAATCCCTAGTTTGGAGGCTTTTCAAAGTCACCGATCCCCCTCAGCAAATTAAGGTCTCTTCATTCTCATCCTCCTGTCTCTTGGCAGCATTTCGCACCACACAGTCTACCCAGCGTTCTTACTGCAAGGATCGTTAGGACTTCTTTTCCAGGCACCCTCCTTCTGCTGATTGACCGTGGCCTTCCCCAAGTTCTGCCCTCGCCCTCTCAGTGGCCAGCTCAGTCTCCAGCTCAGCTTTCTTCCTCTCCATCCTGCTCCCGGGAACACTTCCCATGAGATCCTGGGCCAGCTGACATCTAAATGAGCTCCTTTTTGCCAAGTAGCCTGCCTTTCTCAGTTATCCCATTTCCATCAGGAGATGGCCACCAGGGGTTATAGAGTGAGGAAACAGAGCCCAAAGAACCTTCTGCCTTAGGCATCTAACCAGGAGGAGCTACAGTGCCGCAAACAGTTGCATTTCCCAAGCCAAGGCAGGTGTTAGGGAAATGGCCAGTCGGACTATAAGCTTCCTCCTCAGCTCATCTTCCAACGCTGCAAAGCCAATGTCTTTTCTGGGACAAAGCCCCCATCCAGAGAGTTCCAGCAGTGCTTTTTTAGAATAAGATAGGCCCAGTCTGTTCAAATAAATTAACACTCTCTTCTCAGCTGTCCCATTACCTGCACAAAGTTCACATGCCTATTTGAATAGAGATGGGACAGAGGACATGGAAAGAAAGGAGGAATATTTATCACTTACCAAAATGAGTATACCCAACCCCTCTCTTGGAAGGAAGGAAGGAAGGAAGGAAGGAGGAAAAGAAGGAAGGAAGGAAAGAAGGAAGGAAGGAAAGAAGGAAGGAAGGAAAGAAGGAAGGAAGAAAAGGAGGGAGGGAGGGAGGACATTGTCTAAAATTAATATGAAAGAGAAAGAAAGAAAGAAAGAAAGAAAGAAAGAAAGAAAGAAAGAAAGAAAGAAAGAGGGAGGACATTGTCTAAAATTAATATTCCATTTTTGTGGCCCAGACTTGTGTTCTCCAGGTTATGCTGTATTACACCAAATTAATCATCTGCCCCGTGCCTTCTGATGTTTGATCACTTTAACCCAAAAGACACTTTTCACACTTACACTTTTAGTGTAAGGGTCTTCATGTGGCAGTTGTAACACTTTCACAACACATTGGGAGTAACGGGTGCTTTGAAGCGGGGGCCGGGGGGCACCAACTAGTTTCCTTCCACTCAGTTCCTCATTATAACTGTCCTTCTGCAATGTTCTCAATTATATTTTAAACAGCTCTGAAGATGCATTGATGTAGCTCATTCTTTTTACATTAAAATCTGTCTTTACAAAACAGTCCCAGCTGGGGATTGTGGAGAGTTGCTATGGCCCCGAAGAAAGAAGAGCAAGTGGCCCGTGGAAGGGTAATGTATCTCAGCCTTTTCCTTTGTAGCTTTAGCTCTCGAGAGTGAAATAATTACAACAGACCTCATTTGAGGCAAAGGAAACTGATGAAAGCAGATATTTTAATTCAAAGACGTGGCTTTTCCTTCCATGGGAGTCTTTAAGAGCACACACAACCACAACAGATGGCTCGGGGAGCAAGTAGTCCTGTCTGTTACAGGATTGTGGATCGAGCTGCCTTCTTAAGGCCCCCCTGGAACCCATAATCCATGAAGCAAATGATGTTATGACCTTTGTCCTATCCCACCCCTTGTTAAAAAGCTGATAATAGATACAAAAAGTGAAAATCACAAACTGCTCCCCTTCTAAAATGTCTCCAATCAGTCTTGAATATCATTTCAGGGGAAGTAACTTCAGCAGTTCTTTGGATCTCTAAGTCGGGTGTACACTTGGGTGATTAACAGGCAATTTAAACTTTCCGGGCAGAGCCAAGTATGCAGGAGCCAGAAAGTGAAAGGCTGTGTTTGAACAGTACAACACCGCCACCTAGAGGTCAAACACCGCGGCATCCGCCACTGTCAAACCAGGTGAAAAAGCTAGGCGGATTGCTGCCCAAACCAGAAGGGCATCCCTTCCTTCCCATCAAAGCTGCGATGAAAGGCAATTTATTTTTTTTAATAAAGATTTTATTTATTTATTTGACAGAGTGAGAGACAGCGAGAGAGGGAACACAAAGCAGGAGGAGTGGGAGAGGGAGAAGCAGGCTTCCACCTGAGTAGGGAAACCGACTCGGGACTCCATCCCAGGACCCTGGGATCATGACCTGAGCCAAAGGCAGCCGCTTAACCAACTGAGCCACCCAGGTGTCCCACAAAAGGCTATTTAAATGAGCACAGGCTTTCCTCAACGTGTGGGATACTGAGGCTATGCCTCCCCCATCCCTACCAACAAAGAGGCGCTGAGCAAGTCACCAAGAAAGCAGAGAACAGACCCGCCCACGTTCAAGATGCAGGGGGAGGGGAGTAGGTGAGGGAAACAGGAGTGGGGGGAAGGCTTTTAGGGAGGGTGTGGCATTTAAGCTGAGCTTAGCAGGATGAATAGAATTTCCCCAGGGCAAGGGAAGCAGATTCCAGGCCAAAAGAACAGCGGGAGCTACTAGGCCCAATTGTGAAAATACACAGGCTTTACTCTGACATAACCAGGTCACTGAAGGTCGAATTAAGACACTGGGGAAATGGGGGCGCCTGGGTAGTTCAGTTGGTTAAGTGGCTGATGCTGGATTTCAGCTCAGGTCATGATCTCAGGGTTCTGGGATGGAGCCGTGGGTCATGGATCTAGCCCTGAGTCAAGCCCTGCATGGCCACTGAGCTCAGCAGGAAGCCTGCTTAAGGATTCTCTTCCTCTCCTTCTGCTCCTCCCCCTGCTCATGTACTGTCTCTAATAAATAAATTTAAAAAAAAAAAAAAAAAGACACTTAGAAAATGGAATCCTACTTCCAATCCCATGGAAAACGTTTCAGTGAAGTGTCTTTCAGTGTATTCATTACACACGACTTGAATAGGCATTTTTTTTTTTTTAAGATTTTATTTGATAGAGACAGAGATCAGAAGTAGGCAGAGAGGCAGGCAGAGGGAGAGGGGGAAGCAGGCTCCCCGCTGAGCAGAGAGCCTGATATGGGGCTCGATCCCAGGACCCTGAGACCATGACCCGAGCAGAAGGCAGAGGCTTTAACCCACTGAGCCACTCAGGTGCCCCTGAATAGGCATTTCTTAGTGTCACACTGACTTAAGAACATGAAGTACAAACCAAGGCAAAATCTCCATTTTCTCTATTTCAGTCTTCTCTGAACCTTTAATATTGGACTAAAAACAGTAAATCTCCAAGAGACTATAGAATGCAATTTCTAAAATTTGACTATAGAATTCTTTCTACAAAACATCCCATAAGCAAACCCTTCCTCCCTACTTAGGAAGCAAGGTCAAGTGCTGGTTAAAGATTCAAGTTCTAGAATCAGGCTGCGTGGTTTCCAATTCTAACTCCACCACTCACAATTGAACGTCTATGCCTCAGTTTTCCCCTCCTCAAAATAGGAATATAGTCCCTACTTCACAGGGTACTGTGAAGATTATGTGAGGTAATACATATAAGTCACCTAAAATAATTGCTAGTAGCTGCTGCCACTTTGAGTCGTGGCTGCTCTTAGATCCACAGGCTCCCCAGCTCTATGGGAGTTCACGAAAAATGCTGTTAATGGAAAGGCACTCCAGCCATGCCCAACTGCTGCCCACATTCCCTTTAGAGACTATGTTCCTCCCGGGTCTCTGGGGCAAAAGGGGGAGTGTTTTAAGCTACTTTACTAGCTTAGATGGAAAACAGTAACGATATTCACTAATAATCTCTTTTGGATATAACCAGAAAAGCTTTCAGCATTTGCAAACCGAAACAGTACAGATCCACAAATCACACACATTGCTTTCCCCAACTACTAAGCTTCTATCTTAATTTTATCTTTAAGACCATTCCTCTGTAAAAGCACAGAACTCAAAATGTAGAAGGTAAATTAATCCACAATACCTTCAGCATTCTCTACTGGGACTTCATTGTGTGGATATATATGCTTGTGTGCGTGCGTGTCTGTGTCTATGAGACGGTGTGAGTGAATGGGAGAGGAAGTGGTGTGTGAAACGGTTAAAACTCCCTGCTGCAGAGGATTATAAAGGTTTTGTTTAGCCGGCTGTAGCAGTGCTCTCCAAGGTAGCCTGGAACCAATAAATAGGCAAACCTCCTTAATAGTTTTATAGGATTCTTCCATTTCCATTAATCTCGAGTTGTCTCCCTCATTTGCTTGCTCTATTTCACCACTTTTCTTCAAGTTTTCTCCTCAATCACCCCCTGAATTTATAATTTTCCATAGTAGTAGGGCAAAGAAATTATTCTTGGGCACCTATGTGCCGTAGTATATTCACCTTGAGGCATTATCTCCATTGAGCCAACGGGAGCGTGAGGCTGAAGATACAGGCAGGCCGTACTGGGGAAACACAGCCGGCGCGCAGGCCCCACGGTGCATGAACTACATCCGGGACTAGCCTGGCCAACCTTGATTTAGCAGGACAGTGCCGGTGCACACCTGGCGCTCTGGCATCATTATGAATGACATCCCTTCCACTCTCAATAGTATCCCGGTGAATTTATACAGTCATCCTCTCTGTAACTCTAGACAAGTTTCTCTACTCCTCCGGACTTCAGCTTCCCTAATTTGGAAAAGGATACAGGATTAGATAGTATTTTAAGAGGTTTTATTTTTTAATCTGTTTCTGTGATTTCCATTTGAAAGTTTTAAAATTGAATTCTAAAGTAATCTGATCGTGAAAATTAAAAGATCTTTCAACCTCTAGCCACCTTCCTCCCTTCTATAAAATAATGTATCCTTTACTCCAGTCAATTTAGATCCCACCTAACTGACATTTAAGGGTCAATAATGAGTATCCCAGGAACTGGAAAAAATGGACGAGCTGGAATTGATACAAATTTTTTATATGGTATCCTACTTAATTCATCTCCTTACCCCTTCCTGGCTTGGCTGTAACACATCAGTTACACCAAGCCCTGCATATTCCTAACCATGAGAGAGATTTGTTGGTATGAAACACCACAACCAAAAACCCATTTTCACCTAGGCCTGGACAGCCTACCCTAAGCAGAAATGGGCCAGGAGAGATGTCTGGGCACAAGGCATGAAATTCCTGCATCAGGACAGAGCTTGAAGCCCTAAAACATATGGCATGTTAACCACATGAAGCAGCAAATTAATAGAATGATAAAGCGAGACAACCCAATGTCCCATCACCCCACCCTGCTCATATTGGAGGCAAATAAAAAACTGATTTTGGAGTAAATACATTTATTGATACCCATTTTATATAGTTCAGTGAAATAATCTATAAATATAAAAGCATTTTCTTTTGGATATCACCATGGTCCATGTAAATACTCAACAGTCAGAATCATCTGCAGGAAGCACTCCAAGTCACACTGTTAGGTTTACAGACCTGAATATACATATTTCATTGAACAGTGGCACTTATGTACTCAAGTGGTCCAGTGGCTTTGGAATATAGGACTACTGGGCATGTCGAGTAAAAATAATGGGTCACTTTAAATCAAAGGACAGGGTATCAACCATCAACAAAAAGAAACAATTATGAATTAATATCCTAGGTGAAGAAAGTACCACAGTTGACACTCGGTGTCAGAATACTGGAGACAAAGTCTGTTTAATGTCACATGCTGTGGCGCCATGTGCTCTCTCCAACTCCCAGTGGACAGTCCACCAGTGCCTTAGGGTCATTCGTGGCAAACAAAACAGCAATTCGTAAGGAAAATAGATAGCTTAGAATACAAGGTATGTAGCGGCTGGTACCAAGTCTAAAGAAAAGTGAGCTAAATATTTCAATGACATAATGAATTTCTCCCCGAGGAGGAGGAGATTGTGGGGAAAAGAAATTTTTTAAAATTCCCATCGTTACATTGATCATGATCACTTATCTAATGGAGGAGAAAGAACCCAGATATCTGGTACCCAAAACACAGGTGCAAACTTTTTCTTCTGTTTTAAAGTTTCTTCGACACTTCCAAGAGAATTAATGCAGCAGCCACTGATGAGCCTTGCTCTCGACCTGATGCAGCATAAAACTTTCTCGTTTCTTCAGTAACAAATACAGGAATGTCCTTTGCTGCGGTCAGACCATGTGTCTTCTGAGTTAGCAAGCAAACGCATTTAAAATGTCTTAGGGTGTGCAATGTCCAAAATTGAAATCTGAGAGGCAGTGTTAGAACTTAAGCAAGGCAGGATTTTTAGAGACTACTCAAATGAAAACCTAAGTGAAGCATATAAAAATTCAGTTCTTTCTATTATTTCCAACTGGTAATTGACAGCAACATTCTCTGGTAAGGATGGGTAAGTGGTGTTATCTCCAGGTCCCAAATATCCCAACTACTTAAAATAGGACCCCAAAGAGGAGAAAGACACACTGAGTTCTGTGGTCTCTAGAATTCTTTTTTTGCCATTTTTTTAAAAAAAGAAATAGTAGCTTCAGTTGCACGCCACTGGTTGAAGGGGTTTTCATCCAAATGAGAAACTCTCCCCCTTGTCTCTAGTGGGACAGGCACCAGGATTCCCACAAGCGGCAGCTCCCCTGTCCTGGAGCACGTGGCGTCTGACCCTGGAGTGAAGAGTAAGCTGGCACAGAGCCCCGACAGCTGGAATTCAGGCTAGATGGCATTTCGCGGCGTGCCATTGTGTGTCAGCGCTTTCAGGCTGGGAGCGCTGGTCTGGTGACCGCAGCCCCTGTGAGAAGTCACACCCACCTCAAAAACCTCATGAATAGCTTTCCGGAAACAGTGGAAGTTGTAGTCTATTAAACCTGCAAGAGAGAAAAAGAAGATTAGGCCCCGTGAATGTCAACTGTGAAATTATCCACTAGGAAATATTCGGTGACAGAAGAAAATAATTGGTTCTGTATTAAAAAACACACATCCAACTGAAGAATTTTCTGGGCCAGAAACATGATAAAGCCTATACCCAAACTGTTAACACTGGTTACCGCTGGAGCCTGGGAATGAGCTGAGTAAATCAATCAATCAATCAATCAGGAAGGTAAATTTGCCAAGAAAATCTACAATAAAATCTAAAGTGAAAGTAAAATGCTTTTCAAATTATCAAGCTTTTTCTTCTCACAAGTCTTTCGGGCAGCCAGTAAAGAGCTGAAGGGAAGAACAGGAGCAGGACTCCGGCACACTGCCCAGTAGAGCCCTGGGGTCTGGGAGGCAGCAGAGAGGCCCACTAGCCTGCGGCTCAGGCAGCCCACACCTGCCCTCCAGCCAATGCAGCTCCTTCTCCGATGGTTCATGAACTGGCTTCCAAATAAGATTTTGGTCAAACAGTTCTGCTTTGTGATAGAAATGGCCAGTTGCCTACCAAAAATCCACTTTTCCCTCTTTTTTCTTAGTAACGGAAACCCAATTTTTTTTTTCAAGATTTTATTTATTTATTTGACAGAGAGAGAGATCACCAGTAGGCAGAGAGGCAGGCAGAGAGAGAGGGAAGCAGGCCCCCCGCGGAGCAGAGAGACCGATGCGGTGCTCGATCCCAGGACCCTGAGATCATGACCTGAGCCGAAGGCAGAGGCCTTAACCCACTGAGCCACCCAGGCGCCCCGGAAACCCAATTTCTGATGAGCACGATGATACTCAGCTAAAACATAACACTTCCCAGCCTTCCTTGCAGTTATGTATGGCCACAGGACCAATTCTGGCTACTGAGACAGGCGGAAGCATGTGGGACCTCTCTGAAATCTCCTTAAAAGGAAAAGGATGTATTCTTTCTCCAGCCTTGTTCCTCCTTACTGTCTGGAATACAGAGCTCCCGCAGTCATTCTGGACCATGAGGTGACCTTAAGAATAGAAGCCAGTGAGAAGAATGGCAGATCAGAAAGAAAAACATCAATGCCCTTGAGGATACTGGGACATGAAGACAACCACACAAAAAACAAATCAAAACAATATGGCATCAAAATGACTACAAATGTCACAGAAGTCTACAGGAGGGAGAGCCCCGTGCAGAGCAAAAGTGGTACAATATCACAAAAAAAAAAAAAAAAAAAAAAACAAAAACAGCAGGGAGCTGGCAATGAGAACACAGCACAGGTGAAAGATAGGAAAGAAACTGGTGTGACTAGAGACAAGGGCAGAGAACTCTCGCTGGGAGGTACTAGGAATCAGGTCTGACTAAGGAGGTTAGAGTCAAATCCAGGAGGTCCTTCAGACTCAGGAAGAAAAAAAACAAAGCTATAGAAGTTTTGGTAAGTTCAACTACATTAAAAAATGACTTCTGGGCGCCTGGGTGGCTCAGGTGGTTGAGCGGCTGCCTTCAGCTCAGGTCATGATCCCGGAGTCTCGGGATCGAGTCGCATATCGGACTCCCGGCTCTGCGGGAAGTCTGCTTCTCCTTCTGACCTTCTCCCCTCTCATTCTCACTCTCTCTCTAATAAATAAATAAATTAAAAAATCTTTAAAAAAAAATGATTTCTGCGGGCGCCTGGGTGGCTCAGTTGGTTGGGCGACTGCCTTCGGCTCAGGTCATGATCCTTGAATTCCGGAATCAAGTCCCACATAGGGCTCCCAGTTCCATGGGGAGTCTGCTGCTCCCTCTGACCTTCTCTCCTCTCATGTTCTCTTTCACTTTCTTTCTCTCAAATAAATGAATTAAAAAATCTTTAGGGGCGCCTGAGTGGCTTAGTCGGTGGGCATCTGCCTTCGGCTCAGGTCATGATCCCAGGGTCCTGGGATCAGGTCCCACATCAGGCTCCCTGCTCTTCGGGAAGCCTGCTTCTCCCTCTCCCTCTGCTGCTCTCCCTGCTTGGGTTCCCTCTATCACTGTGTCTCTCTCTGTAAAATAAACAAATAAAATTAAAAAAAAAAAATCTTTAAAAAAATGACTTCTGTGAAAATGGTAAAATAAAAGTGACAATCAGGGAAACCTGAGCACTAGCAAGGGATCTGACACTATTATGAAATCATTGTTCTTTTTTTATGTTTATTAATGGCATCGTTATGTTTTTTAAAAGACTGCTATCTCATAGAGATACCTGAACTCTGTAAAGACAAAATTACTTGAGATCAGAGATTCGTTTTAGAATAATCCAGTAGAGAAAGAGGTATAGAATGAAGGAAGATTGGCTATGATTTTGATAATTATCCAATCTGGGTGATAAAAAGGGTTCATTTTCTGTTATCTTCTCTACTTTTTTATGTTTGACAGTTTCCACAACAAAAGGGTAACAAATACTAATTTAGCTGGTAGGATAAATGGAAAACAAGACTGCCCATATGCTGGTGACTGCTGAAGCAGAATGATGGGTACGTGGACACTCACTGTGTTGCTCTACTTTTGTATATATTCGAAAACTTCTGTAACCAAAAATGGTTTTGTTTTTAACTTTTTTTTTTTTTTAAGATTTTTATTTATTTACCTGTGAGACAGTGAGAAAGAGAGCACAGAGGGAGCGGGAAAAGTAGACTCCCCACTGAGCAGAGAGCCTTGATCCCAGGAACCTGAGATCATCACCTGAGCCAGAGGCAGATGCTTAATGGACTGAGCCACCCAGGAGCCCCTGTGTTTAACTTTAAGACTAGAATAGAGAAAAACAAGGAATTCCTAAAAAGTACAAAAAGGATAAAGGTAGATGAACAAGTAAATTACCAAAGAACAATCTTGAACTGGCAAAAAAGGTACTTGCCATAAGGAAAACACCTGCCCTAACTTGTAATTAAAGAAGTAAAAGTTAGAACCAAATGAGATACCACTTTACACCTACCAGATTGACAAGCATTATCAAGGACATGAAGTGACAACAACTCCCACACAGTGCTGCCAGGGGCGAAAATGGGAAAGCCACTTTGGAGAGCAATGTTTAATAAGGCTCAAGATGTATGACAACATCTCTATAAATTCCACTACTAAATATATATTCTAAGAGAAACTCTCCACATGTGCAAAGGCAAACGGGCTCATTTGTTGCATCTAAGTATTTGTTGCAAAGCTATTTGTGATTTTAAAAATAACCTAAATGTCCAGCAGAAAGAAAATAAATTGTGGTATATTCAATTCATATAATATGGTGTGGAATGAAAATGAATGCACGAAAGCCAATGTTATCAACACAAATAAATATCAAAAAAGATCTTAAGTGAAGAGAGTGAGCAAGTTGCAAAAGCCTACTTACATTTTTACATCATTTACACAGAGATACACAATACAAAACTCTATATTGGTTAAGGAAGATACAAAGTAAAATACATCATACATGGGAAAATTAAATACTATATACAGCATAGCACCAAAAAGACTTCCAATGAGACACATACATAAAAGATAACTATGTCTCTGCCATGTTTTAGTTCTGAAGCTCAAAGGTGAATACACACACTTTTGTCTATCCAAAAATTTTGTGTATCTGATATAGCTCATTAACATTAGTGAAATAATATTAATTCGTTCAATATTAATATTAAAACCGCAAATCGCATAGCAGGCGCTTGTTGCAGTGAGCAACAGAGAGCTATGAGAGATCCTTGAGTACTTAAAGAACATGATCAAAGTAACTTTCTGAAAGCAAGTCTGCCTTTGGAATAAAAGACAATACATACTAGCCCCTCAAAACACATGCTGAGTGTGTCACCTCAAGTAGGATATTACTGCCCCACTACAGGCCTGCAAGGATGAGGATCTGGACTGACAGTAGGAATGGAAAGGAAACCCAAGAAACAAAATAAGATTTGGTGAAAATTCAATGTAAACAATACAGGAAAAGAATGGAAAAAGGAGAACACAGAATGCCCTCTGGGAAATGACCTGCAAAGGCCCCTTCATAGTGCCACGACACAATCACCTGACTACAAGGTATCCGAGCTTAGATGCCAGGCAATGTCGTAACTGGTGACAACACCAGAGTAGCCGAGAGCGTCAGGAGACAGATGGGAAATAGTCATCAGTTTTGATACCACGTACAAGATGATAATCAAATATTTAAGTGAAATGTCTTACTAACAGCTCAAACATGGGACTGGAATATGGGCCCAAGTCAGAGCTGGAGAGGTGAATTTTTCAATCAACCACATAGAGAAAATTAACTGACCATGGCTTGGATGAGCTGACCAGGAGAATAAGTGAAGAAGCAAGCAAAAAGACGTGGCTCTGAAAAACGCTCAGAACTGAGAAAAACAAAAGAAACAGAAGAGGAGATCAGAGAAACAAATACATAAAATCACTTGGAGAGCTCAGCTTTAGGGAAGCAAGGGGAGAAGGAAACGTCAAGCAAAGAGAGACTGGCAGGGTCACATGCTTGAGAAGGCTGAAGAGGCTACAGAATGAGGAAAGGCCACTGCAGGTAGCAAGAAAGTAAGCTGGTAACCTGCCCAAGAACCAGCTCCACAAACACGTGTGGGTGGAAGCCCAACTGCAGGCATTTAGACATGTATTAAAAGGACTCAAAATAAGAAAGGCTAGAATTAAATACCTACCTTAACATTAAAAGATCAAAAGAAGGACAAAGTCTGAACTGTATATGGAAAGGAAGGGACAAAAGTAGTTTGAGCTGATAATCATCTAACACTGCAATATTATTTTTTCTGATTTTCAAGAACCTAATAAATTTTTACAAAGAACTTAATATAAAAACAGCCTTTTAAAATGCCATTACCTTTTCGCTCAAAACTTTCTTCCCTAAGAATGCAGACCAGTGCCAAAAATTTAGTCACTTCCTTTAAATAAAGGACAGTTGTATTATTCAGCTTGATAATTGCCATAGATTCTTTGTCATAAGCACTTCCACTTCCATCTTCCTTTAACCTGTTTTAAAAGAAAGTATTCATTACAGGTTTCCCAATGAGGTATTTTGTCACATTTAATTTGCACAATGACAAGTCTTTCCACCCAGTTTCCAAAGTGTCTTTTAAGAAAAAAATACTGGCTTAAATACACGGTAACAGAAGTTCTCATTTAAGAAACAGGGCTCCCAGGGGCGCCTGAGTAGCTCAGTTGGTTAGGAATGTGACTCTTGATCTCAGCTCAGGTCTTGACCTGAGAGTCATGAGTTCAAGCCACACATTGGACTCCACTCTGGAGCCTACTTTAACAACAACAAAAAAACAAAACAAAACACACACACACACACACACACACACACACACACACACACACAAAGAAAAGAAAGAAAGAAAGAAATAGGGTTCCCAGACAAGGATGCAGTATTCCACACGTGCACGCCTTCATCTTGTTTACCCAGGATACAGGGAATACAGGTTTCAAATCTTCCCTCATCTTAATCTGTACTGACATAGTACACAAATAAAAAAGGACCGAACATAAGAAAACTGCCATTAGTGAAAAAGGAGTAAGTATAAAAACTAAAATTAATTCAGTCTATCAAAGATATTGTGGAATCCTGATACTCACAAAGTGAGCCTTCAGGGTCTGAAAGCTATTGTTTTTACTAGAATTGTCATAATTATATGTAGTCCTCCTTTAAAAGATGTAAATCAAGAGTCAAGTAAGAAGCAAATATAATAAAGTACAACAAACTGCATGCATGGATTGTGTAAGAATAAGATAATGGATATTTTTTCTTCTCTTTTATGATGTAATGTATAACACGTAATGTATTTTACAATGTACCTTATACTGAAAAAATCTTTGCAACTAATTTTAATTTTTAAATTATAAAAAGAGTAGTTATGAAATTTTTATTTCTTTTAAAGAAAAACAAGTGTTCTATTCATCCATTTTTAAAATTAGGAATGGGAACATGAAGCTGTACTGAATAATATAACAAAAAAATCACATTTTCATTATGGAAAAAGAGCAAA
Source organism: Nasua narica (assembly GCA_028533885.1). Classification (NCBI taxonomy): domain Eukaryota; kingdom Metazoa; phylum Chordata; class Mammalia; order Carnivora; family Procyonidae; genus Nasua; species Nasua narica. Next base: position 26,379,031 of record CM052798.1, read on the forward strand.
GGAGACCACGTAACCACAAAAGTGAAAAACAAATACAAGACAGGAACAGACACGGAAAGAACATGTGAGAGAAATGCATTCTCCTACTCAGTCAGCTGGAGAAAGATACCAACAAATTAGGCTGAGAGACCAAGGTGAAGGGCAGGAACACAGAGATGAAACAAATACATAAAATTTGACCAGGTAGGAAAGGAAACAGATAAAGGACACAGAAAGCAAAGATTATGTTACAGCATCAGAAAGTGCCTTGGGAGCGCTGATGTTAATACATGAGGGGGATCAGGGCTATTAGAAGCAACAGAGGTTGTTGGCTTTTGAAATACCAGTAATTCTCCAAAGTTTTCACTCGTCCTCTGGTCTATTCCACAAAATCACACCTTTGCTGGCATTTATAAATCTCTGTATGGAACTTGGTGAATTTACATAAAGAAAAGAGTTTACATTTTAGAAATTTATTTTGGAAACTCAGATGTATGGGACAAATTTTTCTATGTGTAAGTCCTTCTGATACCCAAAATTCTGATATCCTTGTTTCTTGGCTCTCTGAAAGATTAGGATCCCTCATTTCCATAAAGCCTGAAGTTAAATTAGGAACCAGTACTTAGGGGTGCCTGGGTGGCTCAGGTCATGATTTTGGTCCTGGGATCGAGCCCTGCATCGGGCTCTCTGCTCAGCAGGGAGACTGCTTCCCCCTCTCTCTGCCTTTCTCTCTACCTACTTGTGATCTCTCTCTCTGCCAAATAAGTAAATAAAATCTTTAAAAAAAAAAAAAGGAACCAGTACTTTCTCTGTTATTCAAAATAAATTAATCTCCTTTTTTGATCTAGCAGAGTCCCTAAGGGAGAAGACACAGTGCAAGCCCCCCAAATAATGGCAGGAAACACTTTCAGTGATAATTAAATCTGGCACTAGCACACTTTTTCAATTGCTCTCACTCATCCTCTAAAGCAGTAAAACCTAGCAGTCCATGTATAGGGAAATCAAGCTCCAAGTGGAAGCACTATGGTCAGAACAATTCCACTCCATACAGTACCTGTTAGAGGCTTCAAAAATTAATCCCTCTGACAAAATGAACTGGTAGTCTTCCACCTGTCTGCGATCTTGCAAATATAAATATATATATAAATATAAATATATATATATATATATATATATATATATATATATATAACTTACCCATATATACAAGACACATCAATTACAACATCAATCATGTCACAGCAAAGTTCGTAAGATTGCATATCCACAGGAGAACTGTCTGTTGCAATGTAGATTTTGCTGACAACATCGAAGAGGAAAGCTTTTTCAATACCTGAATTCTTGGAAAAAACAAAATTGGGCAAGTATTCAGTTTTAAGAATCAAAATTTTTAATTTAACTTAAGATTCTGAAATTACGGATTAATACACAAGGACATTTTTAATTGTATAACCCAGTACCAAAGAAGCAAATAGTATTTGGTTGAAAGACACTTCTGTTATCCAAAGAATAAAACTGGAATCATTTCTCTGCTCTGATTTACTGACTTAATTGCACAAATTTGATTTTTCTCCCTCTTCTACTTAAATGAATTATTTGCTAAGACACCATCAAAAAAATTAACAACAAAAATCCTCCAAAAATCAAGCCATGCTACATTTTCAATAATCCTTTCTTGTTACAATAATAAACCTCTGATTTGAATAACCTTGCCACCAGAAAGGCTTTCTGTGGCACTTAGCAAAACATAAAAGAATTAGTTTGATATCAATATCTAGCATAACCCAAAAGCCCAAAAGAACTGGGGTTCTATGCCCTGAGTCCTTCAAAGTAATGTCTAGAAAATATAATAGTTGAATGGTATATTTATTGAAAGAATATCCTTTTTTATTAAGCTGAATCCTCAAAATAAGAAAGGTGAAATATGATACTAAGATTACAGTTAGCAAAGAAAGGAAAAGATCAATTTTTCAATGTGACCTCCTATAAAGCAGCGATTAAGCAGGAGTCAAATTCCCAAAACCCAGACTTTTCCAGTTATTATTCTTCGTTCAGGAAACAGATGTCATGAAGACATTTTTTTATCATGACGGTTTTTATTAATTAAGAAAGCATGAAGAAATTTTTCACTTTAAGATCAAAAGGGTGAGCACTAAGGAAAGAACTCAGAAAATAACTCAAGCCATTTTTTTTAGTGTTCTTATGATTTATTTTATATGTTAAGTGTATAATTAGTCTTTTAGCCTGATTCAGACTAATCCAAGCCATTTTTTTTTGGAGAATTTGATAACACAAATATATTCAAGAAAAGGGAATCATAAACTATAGTGAATTAGCTCACTTACTGATATAAAGATATTTAATAGGTTTTCCAAGGTCGGCAGTTGTGGGATGAGTTTCTGCACCACCTTACTAAAGGCTTCAAATATTGAATGGTCATAGATACTAGTCAAATAAAAGCTGAAAAACACAACACAGTTTGATTAATTTGAAAAATATCTTAAGTTCAGTGACAATTATAAAATATAAAATTTTATGTTGCTTAACATTTGATTTCACTAAGTTCAAATAAAGCCTTTTTACCTTGCCTGTCATCCCTACTGTTCAAGAAGACAGATACAGCTTCCACACCTGGCTTATAACCATCCATCTCTTTACAGCATTTACAAAAGAAGGCAATTTCCTAGTACCCAGGAAAGCATTTTCAGATGCAGGAAACTGAATATTCACCTAAGTCTTTGCAACCTGATCCAAAAAAACCTGGTTTCTTAAGCCCATAACTGACAAAGACCAAGATAAAAACCAAGAGGGACCACAGAGGGGTGACATTTATTCAATAAGAATGTAATCCAGGTTTCTACTAAAATGTCATCTCCTCAGAAAGCTCTTTCCTGACCCCCCTACCTAAAACAGCAGCCCTTTCCCCTAATTTTTCTTCATAGCACTGGTAAGTACCTAAAATTACACTACACATTTATTTGTAAGTGCTTTTGAGCTGTCTCATTCAGAATGTAAACTCCATGAAGACAGAGACTTTGACGGTCTTGCTCATAGCTACAACCCCACTGCCCTGAACAGTGCTCATAAATATTTGTTCAATAAACAAATGAACACAACTGATGCTCAGAATTTATGTAAATGACATAATTAGAAAGACAAGACTTGGGGCCCTATCTTTATAGGAATGGAACAGGAATCTGCCTAAAAGGACATACAGAAGAGAAATAACATCCATAGATTTAACAAAATACATATGAGAAAGAGAGACCTTTCACATTTTAAATACAGACAATTTTACCTGCTATTTTTAGCTTAGGGAGTATACTCCTTATTATGTAGTTGTTCTACTTATTTATTTATAAGTATATATTACGAAGTCAGAAACACAGATCTGTGGCTATGACGCTTTGCAGGCAATTTAAAAATACTTTCAGGAAGCAGACCTAGAACCTAACCCTATACAAGATATGAAACAAGTGAGGCCAAGATGACCCCCTCCTAAAGGCACTAGGGACAAAGGAATATTTTATTGTTTCCTTTAGACAAAGAGGTTAGCAATGTGGGAAGGTCCTTCAGGGACTCTGAGGCTTGGAAGTAGATGGGGACATGGAGAACCTACAAGATACAGGGCATTTTAGTAAACTGGGTTTCTGGAAATCAGAAATCGAACAGAGCCTAATCCACAGACATGCTAATAATTTAAAAAAGCTTGATGCAAAGATTCTACAGAGGTTAACAAGACCTAGAGCCCTGTAAGGAACTAGAGAAAGGGATGGCGTGTATCTCTGGGGTGGGATGCTCCAAAAAGGGACAAAGAAGTGATGTAAAGAGGATTAGGAGAATTCCCATATACACTAGGAAACACAGGACAATCACAGCCTCAAATTCACTGTTAAATGTAGATCCCCCAAAAAATAAGACTGAGGAATTTTATAGGGAGGCACTTTCACTTTCTCTTACAAATATTGCTGAATTTTTTTAAGCATGAATTACTGATAAATATTTTAAAATTTCAATCCAGACAAACTACAGATCAATGAGACTTTTTCTACATGACTTCCTAGAAGAATAACTGAAAGACCTTGGAGCCTGAGGCCCTTGGGAATATAGGGGTAGGGATAGGGGGTGGCTTGAGCCTATAAGGAAGTCACTGTAATAGACCAGGGATAAGGAAATAGCTACACGTGTGTCTCTCCCCTGCTTCCCCTTTAAGCTGTTTATATCAAGAGAACATCTTCTTGGGTACTTTTTATTACTCATATCTACCTATACCACTGAAAAAATACAAAATATAGAAAATATTCCTCATACATTTTCAGAACACAAGCACATAAATCATCAATCCTATCTAGTACTTGTTCTTTAATAATAATTTCTTAATGGTATTTAATTATGAATCAGTTCTTTAAACCCAGTAGGAACCCTAAACAGATTTATAGAACACTCATCTAACCCATTCATAAAAGCATAAACTGTTTTTAAAAGCATACACAAGGTACATTAGAGTCCAGACTTGAAAATCTACCTCTTTAAAAGGCTCTTCCTACTGAAAAAAATACTGTGAAGACTCCAGCTACAGAGTTCTACAACAAATGTGACAGAGTCCTTGAACTGAGGCAAAATGAAAAATAAATAAGTAAATGATGAAATCAAGAGGGGAGTCCCAAAGCAGATTTATGCCACGAGGAAAGAGGCTCATTCCAGTCTCCTGAGATGAATTTTTAAAAGCACCAATGAAAACACTTCACGTGACGTGACTTCAATCTCCAGGAAAATGCAAAAAACTGGGAAAGTAACTTCTCAAATACCATCAGGCTCCCAAAACTGAATTCAACAAAGAAGAGATCAGGAGCATTACAGATTTGGGAAGGGTATACCAGTAACAGAGAGCTACGTGTTTGTAATGACAGAGATGGGAATACATTTACACATTTTTCAGGGCTCTCATATCAAACACACATGTTGTTACCTAAGGTGGAGTTTTTCTAGCCCAGCATCTGCAAGGTCATCATTGGCCCTTTGATGAATGTCCCTCTGTGTTTCTATTTTGTGATCATCAGACAGACCATCAACTTTGTGAATAAAAACCTCAAAATTCATGTCTGGGTTAACTTTGTAGGCTTTAGAAACAGTAATGTGAAGTCTTGTTAAAGCCTCCATGTAGTCATCCTGTAAGTTAGAACAAAATATTTTTTAAGAAGAAATCTTATAAAAGTCAGTAACGAGTTAAGAAAGCCTCAAACCACCTCTTTCCCCAACAACACAAAATATATTATCCTAATTATTCACAAGTACTCCAAACATTCAAATACATTAATCTCTCTAAATCTTTACTCTCTCAAGATAAAAAAATTCATTTACCAAGTTAATGCTTCTAATTTTTAATACTAATATAAGAAAAGGGAAAAGGAAATGGACATTTCTTCCCAAGAGAATTTTTTAAAAGTAATCCCAGCTCTGCCATTAATTAGATGTGTGACTTTAAGCAGGTTGCTTAAACTTGTGATATCAGTTTATTCATCCATAAAATTGGAATTACCATACCTACCTCACAGTATTGTAAAGAATAAATTAAACTCGATCGTGTATGTGAAAGCATCCATTACAGAGCCTCTCAATCAGAAAGCACTCTTAACCAATGTTCAAGCTTCTTAAGGTCGAGGACATGTCCCGTTTGTCTCAGGGCTTGTCACATGCTAGGCCCTCAATAAATGCTTGTTAAGCCAAACTCAATTTGGACAACCAAGAAAACCAGTCACTTTAATATTAACTGACTCAGTTCTCCTATTCCTCATTAGTTTATGGGCACCGAGAAGATCTTTCCAGTGAGTGACATCACTACCATAATAGTTAATGAAATATGGCAATATCCACTATTAACAAATAAAAGTGGAAAACTGATCATTAACTAGAACTAAAAGATAATAAGCCACTATCTCCTAATCATCTCATATTCTGTACCCGTACAATGGCATGCCTGCTCCCAGCACACCTCTGCAGTTCTATCTCCCATACTGCTAGGAAATCTACCCGCAAAGAAATGAGCTGCAAGAAGCACATGATAAAGAAGATAAACACCTCTCCTTTGTGCCTACATCTTTTGACAGCAGAAAAAAGAAATAAACATTATTCCTACTACCTGTGCATCAATGACATATATCAATGCTCCTGTTCCCCTGAAGATCATCTCGTAGTCAAAAGTTGGGTCAAAAAAGTCCATTTGCCCAGGAAAATCCCATATCTGGAAATTCACAAAGGAGCTATTGGAAATGTCATCTTTATAAATCTTGTTGGTACTTTCCAAAAAGAGAGTCTCGTTGGGTGACATTTTATGAAACACCACCTGTTAAAAGAAAGAAGATAATTTTATAACTATTCAATTTTGTATTTAAAGTTCAAAATTCCACCCTGAACTAACACATAAAGAATTTTGTCCTATAGCAAAATTTTAAAAGAGATAAAAAGTGAATGGTGTATTATCAGCACTCACTATCCTTTTACTTCTGACAGATGAGAAGGCACCAAATTACTTTCCATCAGGCCTATTTTGGAGCTGAAACTTTTCTTCTATTTTTTCTGCACACAGTCAATCCTAGTAGTAGCAATGTCTTTCATGTCAATTGATTTTGTTTTCTATTAAACTCTATTAATTCTACCAAAATCTGCTTTAATATCATAAAAGCTTAAAGATTACGAATTTTTGTTCATTGAAAACTTACTGAAATGCCTATATCAGGCTCTGAGAATTAGAAAGGTAACTGATTAGACTCTGCCTTCACTGAGTTTGCAGTCTTGTGGAAGAAATAAAACAGACAATAATTATACCAAGTAGAAACTGATGGGGGGACAGTCAGGAGAGGAGTTGACAGGGAAATGACTGCTCCCATGAGAAAAGAAATGGTAAAAGTAACTGTTAAGAATCAGGATAATCACAATCCATACAACTCTAACATAAAGCTAATTTGTCTCTCACTGTTACCTTCTTGAAAAGGAAACTGGGTAGTTACTACCAAAGTTTAGTCAATGAGTAACAAGTGAGAAGAATTAAATTCAGTTTGCTAAAACCCTACCATGAATTTACTCAAAATTTGCTGTGGAGGTGAGAAGATAAATAAAACCCAGCAATCCAGTAAATTCAGAACTAAGTAAAACACAGTAATCCAGTAATTTCGTTAGAAAGCTACTTTTTAAAATCATGTTTACTAAATATCACACAGATTTATTTTGGACAGACCTTTGCAACGGAGTGGAAAGGGCAACAGACCAGGCATCTAGCGTCTTATTACCAGCTCACTTGTGTGTGAGGGGAATGGCTAATGAGGACACCAACCTTGCCTCAGTTTCCCCCTTACTAAAAAGGGTCTAGCCCTCCGTTTGTTCCTGACAGACCCGAAGTGAAAGCAAATGGACTGACAAGGGTCTGCAAATATTCTCGAGGTCTCAGAAAATTTTTGTATCTGCACACATAAGAGCAATTATACTCGCCTGGCCCCAAGTACTAAAACTGGTGGAATAACAGCTTCCTGATCCCCAGTGATGTTAAATTCTCCTTCGTAGTAGTAAGCACTAAAACTACTTTGACTTAGTAGTTTTAAGCCAGTGACTTAGTCACAGCTCTTCCTGACGCCGCTCCCTGGGGCTCACCTGGGAAGCTCTGCAAACTCAGGTCACCTGAAGTGAGAGGAATACACAAAAACCGGGCAGGGGAGGGAGTCGGACAAGTTCTCCAAGTTGGAACTGCAAAGTACATCTCAGTTTCGGAAAGGGATCAGGGGTTGGGTCCCAGGGGGCGGAGGTCCCTGGCGGTGCCACCGGCACCTGCCTCCCTCCAGCCAGTCCCGCCTTCGGGGACCCACTTGGCCTCGGCTAAGTTGGGCGTGGACTCCGAGTCGGGGTCCTCCCCGGGCCGCGCCTCTGGTCCCGCTCCCCAGAGGACTAGAAAAAACGCGGTGGGACAGCCCGGCTGGCCAGCCCGGCCGCCGCCCTCCTCCGGCCCCCAGCCTCTACACGCCCGGCGGCCGCCCGAGCCCCTGGGAGGGGGAGGGGGCGCCGGGAGACCCGGCGCGGTGGCACTCACCTTCTGGATGGAGGACTTGCCGCTGCGCCGGAGCCCCATGAGCAGAATCCTCGGCTTGGAGCTGTCAGCGCCCCCGGGGCCACAGCCTCCACCGGCCCCCGCCCCAACCCCGCCGCCCGCTGCTGCCGCCTCCTCTTCCTCCTCCTCCACGCCGTAGCCGAAGTCCTTCGGAAACGAATCCGCCGCGCCGTAACTGCCGGCCAGGGGCGTCTCCTCCGCCCCGTACTGCAGGGACATGGTGCTGGAGCCGCCGCCGCCCGCGCCCTGACAGGCCAGGCCAGGCCAAGCCAGGCCGCCGCCTCCCCAGTCCGCCGCCGCCGCCGCCGCCCCCGGCAGCCGCCACCACCGCGCGGCCCGCCCCCTAGAGCCCGACTCTCATAGGCTCCGCGCCGAGGCCCAGCTCCTCATTGGCCGCCCGAGATGTCACTCGGGAGCAGCAGGGTAGGTGGTGCCCGTCACGTGCCCGGAATCACCTGACTTGGAGCCGTGGAGGGGGGAGGAGGAGTCACGAGGAGGGTGGCCCGGCCGGCCGAGCCCTCTGCCCTCCGCCCTAGCGAGCACCTCGGTCCTGCCCAGCCACGCGCCTTGCTCTTCGCCGCTCCCCTGCCTTCTTGGGAGCTCTGGAGGCCATCGCAACGGGAGATGTTCTCTGGGCACTTGGGGGAAGAACTGATTGTGCTCCTACAATGGTACTTCGCCCAACCAGTATTTACTGATGCCCGCGATGGCCTGGGGGGACAAGGGACACAAAACTGGAAAGGACTCTGCCCGCCGTCACGTTGCTCGGAGATTAATAGAGCTCGGATCTCTGCGTAAGTAGCTTCCGTACGAGATATGAAGTGGAAAGGTCAAAGGTACAGATAAAAATGCTCGGGAGTTGGGAGGGTGAGAAAGTCTGTAAGGAGGTGGTGTCTGAGGGGTCTAGATGGATGGATGTGGTTGGGATATGCTAGGAGGGAGGAGGAGCCAGCCTGAGTGAAGGTAAAGCGTCAACCAAAGGCAGAGTCATGGGTGTGATACAGTTCGATCTAGCAAGTAGCAGGAAAGCAAATGCAGCCAAACTACAACAGCTTATCCTCCCTCTTCAGCAAATCAGACGGTAGTTACTACTACCACTTAAAGCTCAAAGGGACTCAGTTTCCCCTCCTTCCCACCCAGTCTACTTTTCATGTAACTTATCCTCCCCCGGCCGCATAGAACATTACATCTTTTGTGACCTTCAGCTCACAGACCAAAGGAATGGATAATGAAAGCAAACAAATGCTTTCACCAAATACGTTTGAGAAAACTAGAGGAATTTTTTCACTTTTGACAGTCAGGCTTTAGAATTGGAAATTTGACAGAACAAGAGCCTCCTCTTAAAATGGAGGTGATGGCGGTGGCATTGATTTTCCAAAGACTCTAACTTCTAGATTATGAAAGGAAAGCATGTTCTTGCAGGTCTGGGACTTAGTTATATCTTAGTTATATCTGAATATATATGTTATATCTGAATATATCCGTTAAAGGTAGGACACATCCTTAGAGGTCATCTAATCCAATCTCTCTCCTAAACAGAGTCCACTCTGTAGCACCTCTAGCCAATAGATAATGCAGCCTACATCAGTGTTCCAAGGGAAGAGAGCTCACTATCTCAAAATCAAAAGGCAGCCACATCCAGAGGTAAAACTTTGTTTGAAAGTCTTCTATTTAGACTAAAAACCACACTCACTGGACCTTAACATGGAACAATACAGGAGTAGTCTTCATCTTTTTCATGACAGCCCTTCAAATATTACGTTGCAATCTTCATTACCCACTAAGTCTTCTCTTTTCACATTAAACATACCCCGTTCCTTTGACCACCCCTTCTGTGCTGATGTACAATAGAACCTTTTGTGATGATGGAAATGTTCTACAACCATACTGTTCAATATAGTAGCCAGTGTGGATTGAGCATTTGAAATGTTGCTACTGTGACTGAAGAACTGAATTGTTTTAATTGTAGTTCAGATGTGGCTAGTGGCTACCATATTGGATAGCACGACCTTTTATTTTCAAATGCCTTCTCCCTGTTGATCATTCACTTCTTTACATGCATTTGAGCTTATCAACATCCACCAAATGTCTGGCACCTAGTTCAATACTAACCAATACAGCCTTAGGGATGACTGTTTTGCACTTGGATAATATTTCTATTAATGCTGTCCAGAATGGATTTTTTTTTTAAATATCCAGAGTATATGTGGTTCACAGTGACAATCACTGGAACTAGTATTTTGTCAGCAATCCTAGTGCCTAAACTTGTACCACTGCATTTTTTAACCAAAATATAAGACTTGACATTTCAGCTTTTTGGTTTAGGCCCAGAAGTTGGGATACTCCAAGTTAATCATTTTCAAACTTGTTTCAGTGTAGTTTACCAACCAGCCAACTTTGTGACATTTACAGATTTGGCATTACACCATGTGACCCATATGTAGTCCTTTACAATTTACAAGGTACTTTTCATGTTATATTTAATTTGATCCTTACAACAACCCTGTGAGGTAGGCAAGATATAAAATCTACATTTATAGATGAGGCAGCTGAATGAAGCATAGCAGGAACTGAATGGATGACATCCTTTTTCTACTCCATTGAGCATCTTCTTGTACATTCTCTTCATCCATATCCTTGATAGAAATGATGAAGAGGACCTCCAGAGGCCAGGCTGACTCTGAATTCTTAAATAGCACTGACTGGTACAACAGTTTAAACAGGTCAGTTTCCTCTTAAAAATGTGATTATCCAACCCATGGGTTGCCATTCCATCCAAAAGGATGGTACAGGAGACAGTAACCTGGCTTATGTAAACACGAATACTAGTCCCACAGTAGAAAAGCAAATGAGGGTTGGCTGCCAGAAAAAAATTCTACTTGTCTGTATTCCACAAAGGAACTGTCATACCAACTGCTTAAAGAAGCCAAGTCTCCCTCTCCTTCAAAATCCCCATGGCGCGAAGTTTTATTGTTCTTAAGGTTCTTAGCACTTCCGATCCCACATTGTAATTGCTGATGTACATGTCTTATAACTAACTTCAAGTCATTCATTTCTGAAACACCCAGCACTCAGCCTACTGCTGAGCGTGTAAGAGGCACTCAAATTGGTAAAAGATAAACCAATTCAAGTGAATGTTCTTCCAACAGTATCTGGCCCCCCTCCAAAAACAAACTTGTAACTAGAAGAGACACAGACCATTGCCACATTCTTGCCAACATGACTGATTAAAATGCCCTTACAAATAGCTTGGTCACAGTTTCCAGCAAGTGCTGAGGCTTTTGCTAGTTAAGTCAGTTTTCATTGGCGCATTCTGTTTTCTACATGTGTTTTGACCAAAGAGTAAAGACAGGTTCTCTAACAATAGGGTTAGAATACATGAAACAGGATGACTCTTAATAATGTGAAGTCAGTCAGTAAGGAAAATAAGTGACCAATAAAATGAAACATCTGACTGTAGGTCTTCCAAAAGAAAGGAAAAGGACTAACAAACAAGAATATAGTGCTTTACCATTTACAGATCTTTCACATACATTCCATTTGACCCTCACAACAACCCTGTGAGGTAGGCAGCACTGATACTGTTCTTCTCATTTAACAGATGAAGAAAGTAAATCTCAGAGCAGTTAACTGAAGTGCCCAAGGTTCTACAGTTAGTAAATAATTTGTATTAATCAGTCTTTGGCCTAAAAATTCAGCACCCAACCTTGCCTCATACTTGCTGTACCTACTTCACAGGGATAATGAAGATAAAATGAATTCAACGCTAGAAAAATACTTTGAGGGAAAAAGCACTATATAATTATACCCGCAAACTATAATTTTCCACAATATATGGCTCATTCCCCTTCTTTTCCCAGCTTGTGCATGAACCCAGAATTTTATATTGCCTCAGTTCTGTGCTCAGCTGAGCAACTAAGTAAGGCAGGGGAACAGTGTGATCCTGTTTGACGTTATATAAATTACAATCAGGATGACTGCTAGTATAGCAAATTGAAAAACAACACAGGCCAATGTGCAGCTAGGACCCACTGAAGCACAGAGCAAAGCAAGGCAACATCATCAGATAGGGCATGATTGCATAGAAGGAAACGTGGTGTCAGAGTTCCAACTGGCACCCACACGGTCATCTAAGGCAAAGTGGTGGCAAAGAAGAGTTATTTGTTCCACATCATATAAACGAGAGCAGAAGATTCATGGGAACCCGTGCAAAAGCATCTTCTGTCACACAGATCTCTTCAGCCGCCTACAGTGGATATAAACAACAGTGTCATCTTCCTTTTAAAGCATGACTGTACCTGTGCTCATATCCTGCACTAAGCCAAGGAACAGCTCCATGCTGAACCTCGTTGGCTGAAATACAACCAGTACCATCATTCCTAGTCAGACGAATAAACAGAATGTCTTTTAAGGTAATGAGTTAGATGGCTGTGTTTAGATTTTTTTTTTTTCCAGGATTCACTTTGGATTCTCCTGCTTTTAAGACCCAAAGAAAGTTATATTGAGTTTTTATTGGTGATTCTAAGTATATGTGTTTATAACAGTTAAAGTGTGATAGGTGAATTCAACATATTAAAAGAGTTCTAGAGCATCTGTTCAGAAAAGGTTATATACTATACAAACTATTCAAGTCATACAAAACCATTTTTTCAGTGTCTTTTCAACTGAGAAGAATCCTATTCAGCACGCTTCTCCTCCTGAGGTGGTTCATACTGAGCAAGCTATAGGGCAAAGACAGAGGAGTTTAGGTGAATTTTATTCTAAATTGGGTTAAAAAACTTAATAGTAACAAAACAAGTAGTTAACTATTCAATTTAATTACGGAATCAGTAGCTTTATATGAATATCCTATCCCTTTTTAAACCATTTAAGATTGATAGAATTTAAGATTTAATACAAGCAAATGTAATGAAAACTCTTTTCATATAAACCTTTAAAATTACTGGGAAACCAAAGCTGAATTTCAATTCATGACTGCACTGCTCAAATACTTAATATGCAATAATCTATCTATATTTTCCCAAAGATGCTGTGGCTTCTGGTAAGGGACTTAATTTTCCTCTTTACCAAAAGTTTACTGAACTTTCTCTTAAAAAGCAGAAAAAGGAATAATGTAACATATATATTAATCTAACCAGTCACTGAAAAGGAGCTCATGTCTTTGACTTAAAAGGTGCCAAAGAGTTAATTGGTATTTGTGTCGTGGAAATCTTGGATAATTTAAGATGCTGCCTTTTCTATTATGCTAAGCTGTGGTTCCCTGCAAGAACACTAGGCTAAGATTTAGATTGTTCCAATTAGCTGTGAGATTTGAAAAGGTAATTAGACTTCACTGTGCTTTAGTTTCCTACCTATAAAATGGTCTGTGTACCTGTTTCGCTTATCTCGCAAGGTTGTTGAGCAGATAAATCACATTACGAGAAATGCCTAGAGTAATGTAAAATGTGTTACGTGATATCAGAATGTGGAAAAACATAAAAGACTTAGAGTTGACTAATTTGAAGTTATGAAAATTCTCACAGGAGTTTCAACAAAGAAAAAACTTGAGCATAAACAAAATTAAGTGCAAACAAATTTATAGAGATAAACACATTACAGGCCCGGCACATTCGACTGTGCAGAGTATGCACTGCAGAACTCTAAGAGGTGCCATTCACAAAGCATTGACCCTACAATGACCTACTTAAATCAAGTGCTTAGGATTCCCAGGAATCTCCATTTACTCATAAACAGCATTAACCAATTTTTTTTGTTTTTTTGTTTTTAAGTAGGTGCCATGCTCTGCGTGGAGTCCAATGCAGGGCTTGAACTTATGACCCTAAGATCCCAAGACCTGAGCTGGGATCAGGAGTTGGCCACTTAACCAACTGAGCCACTCAGGCGCCCCTCTCATCTTTTTCTTGATGCAGGTTCCCAAGAACCTCTTCTTGACCACACGTTGCTTGTCCTATTTACAATTTGCGGTTTTCTAGATAGGGCATCAGTTCAGCCTTGCAGTTAATCGAGATTATTTATCCTCCTCCCTCCCCTACTATCCATTTTAGTGAGGTTTTGATCTTATAATCATTAAGGGTGAAATTATTTTTAATATGAATTCTCTTAAAACATTTACCTTTGTTTTCAGTTTTTTATTTTCTTCTACAATAGCTTCATATTTCTCTTTCATTTCTGCCAATTCTAGGCGAAGCAGCTCTATTTCTGGATTTTCTGGGGTAGCAGCTCCTAAGTGATGCTTTAAAAAACTAATACCAAAGTTAAGAATTTACTTGAGCTGAATGAAACTAATGAAATAGCTCAGAGTAGTATCAATATCTGTGATCATGGTCACCCCACCTTACCACCAACATTTACCCAGAGATATCATCACAAAACATAAAGGAAAGTAACTTTTTAAATCGTCAAAAATATTTTAAATATTATCTATGTGAAAAAATAAGAGTCAAAAAAAAAGTCCTTTTTCTGACTTCAAAGATGAAAAGGATACTCCAAAGCACTATTAGGTTTCTCTGGTTCTTCATATAAGGCTACCAATACTGCAAATCAAAAAGCAGAAAAAAGCAACAATTAAAGTCTTAAATTTGAATGACTGAAATTATATAGCCTAGTAAATATTAAATGCCTGTTATGCGCCAAGCATATGCTAGGACTGCCATACCATGATAAACAAGGCAAAAAAGGTCCCTGCTCTCAACAAATTTACAGTCTAGTGCAAAAGCAAAGAACTAGACCAAAAAAAAAAAAAAAAAAGGCATCAAGCGGCAATACAGGATGCTGGATTATGGGAGCACATTGGAAGAACACCTAACTCAGCCTAGGGCACCAGGGAAGGCTCCCTAACAGAGGGAAATAAGACCTGAGACTTGGCTGAGGGTTTCAGATAAAATGGGAAGGTGAGGGGGTGGGAAGGGCAAGAGAACAACACATTGAGGAACTGAAAATTCAAGTATGGCTAGATGGACATGTGAACAATGTGGCAGGAAAGGAAGCTGGCAGGGTGGTCAGGACGCAGACCAGGGAGGATCCTGTGAGTTCTGTTGGACTTTGATCCTTAGAACAGGCATATAATTAAACAGTTTTAAGCAGGAGAGTGACAGGATTGCTCTTAACTGCCATGTGGAAGATCCAGAGTGGGACAAAGATGAAGGCAGGAAGAGCAGTTAAGAGGCAGGTGTGGCAATCCAATTGAAAAAGATAGCAGCCTGCACTAGAGTGATCAGGGGGGTGAAAATAAAGTAGATAAATTTGAGAAAAATTTGGGAGAGAATCAACAGGGCTATGGTAATTACCGAAAGAAGCTTTGAATTCAAAATGTGCTTCAAGAATAATTTCATATACAACATGCTAAATAACCACCAACCAAAAACTTTACCAGTAATCAACATACTCAAATCAACATTAAAATAGAAGTTTATGTCAGCACTACCTTGCTCATCTTCTATTGAACAAATTCCTTCTAGGATTTACTACTCAGATAAAAATCTCTCTAAACCAGTAGTTAAATTTTTTGCGCATGGAACCCTTTGAAAAGTGACAAAAGCCAAAAAATTTAACTACACACAAAAAATGTGCATCTCTAAACTCCAAGTTAAGAACTGTTGTAAAACCACTTACACAATTCCTTTTTTAGTTTTAATAATTCATCAAAATAATATAGACAGTATGAAAAAATCAAATGGCAATGGCTTTTTAACACCCTGCACTGAGTTCTGTTACTCTTCTAAATATACATACAACACTATTTTTTGAGAAATTGATATATTTACATCACCACCACCCTCTCCCTTCAATATGTTTTTCTTTAAATAACACACTCAAACCTGTTTCTTCTTCCATTAGTTTCCACTGATCTCTGTCAACTAACTTTATAAGACATGAATACTCTTACCCTTTTCTACCTCTTCTTCTCCACCCCATTTCTTTCAGCTTCTGAATTTCTGTCTGGGGTACTATGAGGTTGATAATTACAGAACATAATGTAAATGTCAAGTTTCCTGTGCTTTTCTATAGATGAAATATACTTCCTTTTAATCAAATAAGAACTTGATAGCTGGTGTTTCCCTTTTTGCCTTAGCAGGCGGGATTTTTAGAGGTTGATATACTCAAAATAACTCAAATGCTTCTTTTTCCATATGACTTATCTTTATCTTTAGCCATCCTTATAGTGTGTTAATGTTAGAAGCAGTTTCAGAGCCCCTTGAAATATGCTGTATTAAAATTATAAACTAAATATGTGTAAAGTACCCATGTTTGAAACTGAAAATCAAATTTTAAGTAGGTCACATCAGTAGAGACATTATGTTAAGTTCTCTGATATTATTTAGGAGACTGGAAATCTACAGATTGAGAAGTTAGATGCCAGTAGATGTGAGCAAGGGAAAAGAAGCCTTCAGGGGTTTCCAATCTCATAAAGGAAGATCCACGTAGGACCACAAGGCTGTTACTTCCCACCAAGGTCATTTCTCTGCCTTTTAACATTCTGTCTTTTACTCTGTTCAGCCAGTCTGGCCTTCTTGCTTTCAAGGAACGCTTGATACCACATTTCATCCAGATCTCTGCTCAAATGTTACTTCTTGAGACCTTCCCCCATCACACCTTGTAAATGGCACACCAGTTGCTCTTTATCCCCTTTGCTGTATTTTTATTCATATAACTTCCCACTGGCTGGCACTATGTATGTATTATATGTCTCCTCCAAATAGAATATAAGCTCATTGAGAGCAAGGGCCTCCCCGCCACACACACACTGCTATTATCCCCAGTGCCTGGAACAGAGACCTGAATAAAATGATGAAAGAAATGAACTCATGGAGTTTTTTAAAAGGGGGGAGGGTAATGAAATTCCAAGCTTCTGTGACAGTTCAAGAGAGGACAGAGCACAACACTTTCATAGAATACTCCTGTCATGTTTGCTGAAATTTAATTGCAAAGAGATAAGGACAGTGGTACTTGAACCTAAGGTAGGTAGCAATTCAAAATTATCAGCCCATGCATGGGAATTAAAAGTTCTGCTTTCTGCTAAGACCCAGAGTTAACCTCCCAGAATTTTTCTAACCTTTGCTTTCGGCCAAAGAGCAGTTACCAAATTACTTCCCAGACACTTCTCACGTGGACCCAGGCATCATCCCTGACAGCTTTTCCGTTCTATACCCTTGAAAGTCCTAGCCAATGAGCTGAATGATACATAGCAGGCATTCACATTATTGCTGAGCTAATGAAATAAGCAGTACCCCAACTATCTCCTGGAACTCTCCAGTTTCAAGCTCCTTACTCATCTTAGGTCTTGAACCCCCTTGGAGAAGAGAGATACAGTGTAACAGCTTCCATCTTAAAAAGTGTAAACAATATAACCATTTTCATGTGCCCTCAAGCTCTTTAAACTGTAATTCTACTTATGAAATCTGCACAGAGCAGGAATTGATATAGCCTACGAAACGGGGGTGAAAAACCACAGCCAAATTGACTATGAATCGCCTACTTTGGGGATTGAGTTCACTTAGTTATTTTATAAACAATTTTGAAATCAGGTAATTTTCCCACTTGCCCTTTGTTCAAGGGGAAGATGATTCTTTACATAATTTTGAATCCGCAAAAATTAAGGAGGGAGGAACTGGGATCTCAAGGTCTTTAGCAAACGTGCTCGCTGCGACCGCTCGAGGCAAAGCAACGGAAGTTGGAGGGACTTTGCAACAGCTGCAAGAGTTTCACTCCCCGCACGGAGAGTGGTAGTGTGAGCGAAGGCTACCCCAACTCCGGCGGCGTTCGACAGCCAGACGTGCGCCAGTCCCTGCTGAACCCCGAGGCTCACCTTGCTGGACCACAGACATATCCCACCTGTTTCCCTTCCTTCCCCACGCCTTGGCCCGTCAGGGGCGCAGCGCCGAGGAGCACGGCGTGGACACGAAAAACCCTCTCCTAGCCCATGCTCACCCTTGGTCAGCGTGTCCAGCACCCCCGACTTCTCCAAGTACCTCCGGAACTGCTCGCGCTTCGAGTCGGCGGCCTGAGGAGACACCGCGGGTCAGTGGCCAAAGCCCAGGGGCCGGAGCAGGAAGGCGCTGGGAGTCTGGCAACCCCGCCTCCGCCTCGCTACCTCAGGCCCCCAAAACTTGCGCGCGCGCCCCCATTCCCACCCTGAGCCGACCAGCGGCTGGCTACCGCCCGCACGCCCCCAGCCACGCCGCGCCCCCCTCACTTTGTAATGGGCCATAGTGACAGCGGCAGCGGCGTAGCTGGCGCCCGAGACCGTGGCTGGCGGGCTCTGAGCCGCACTGCTCATGCGCGGAAGGGCGCGCGCGCCTGCGCACTTGCGAACCACGGTCCGAGATCGCAGGGGTGTGGCCTGTTTTCATGACGACCAGGACGCTCTGAGTGCCCCATCGTGGGCTAAGCCGAGGGAGGCTGCGTACGCCCGCCTCTCTGCTCCCGGAGCAGCACCTCTCCTTCCTCTTCCGGTCCTTGCTGCGATTCGGTTGCTTAGCGAGAGGCGAGGTTTTGGTAACGCCGGGGTGGCGTCCAGGTGGGGCCAAAGGTGGGCGTGGCGCCCTGGAGGCGGGGCTTGCGGAGGCCGGTAGCTCTGGGACTGTAGCAAGGTGGCATCTTCAGACACGGGAGTGGAGCGGACCTGTCTCAACTGGGACCTCATTAGGTGTGGCAACCTGTACGTGCCGTTGTCTTGGCTCTCATCCTGAAAAGGTGCGCACGAACGACGCCGGGCGACCCCTGGATATGCAATGTCTGGAGAAGAGTGCTTAGAATCGTATGTTTCAACTCCAGCTCTTACTTTTGGAGTTTGTTTTGTGGCGGGCTTGATATGGGCCTCTGGAGGGTGAGCAGTAACGTACTAAGCTTTTGAGCGCTTAATGTGTGTCAGGCACTGTACTAAACACGTTTCTTATTTTAATTCTCATGCTATCCTTGTAAGGTGGGCAGTGTTAGTAAAGTGGCGAAGTTAGAGGACCAGAGAGTGTAGAGCTACGACTCCAGTCTGGGTTCTCAATCACGATGCTATAAAGCCATCATTCTTTTTAAATTTTTATTTACCAAATAACATTATCACTATACTCAGGAGACATCAGGTTGCAGTCAATAAGGAAACTAAATTAAGTCCCAGGGACAAACAATTGAACCATTGTCCAGAAATAAAAGATTAGCAAATAAAAGGGAGAATTATGCAGAACAAGGACAGTCTCCTAAAGCTGACTCCCTTCAAGGAAAAACCTGTTTCCAAATCATTAAGTCTGGATTCTGAACATTTGACTTTCCCAGAATCAGTTTCATGAATTCTAAAGGAAGCCTGTGAAAAAGTAATCCTGATTTGGTAACTATGTCTTTGAGTTTAAAACTGCCCCTTCAGCATTCAGAATTAATCTGTTTTTCCTTTTTGAAATGGGTTTGCAATTGTCTGCCTAAACACCTGGTCTTTGGAGCTGCCCTTGTCTTGCCTGCGGCCTACCACTACTAGGGTACTTCTATGATAACATAATATGCAGAATGTCTAGAAGCCAACAGCTGTTCAGATCTGAAGGTCTGCGGGAGCCCGCCTACCAATAAGGTTGTTTGTCAGCAACACCAAATGATTTGGAGGACAAGCAGTAGGATAATTGCAGCTTCTGACCCAATCAGATTCAAAGGACAACTGTCCCAAAGAATCAGGACTGTCTGGAATGTCAAGTGGCTGGCAGTCTCCCTGTGAAGGAGGAAGGGTGCTAATTGTGCCATCTCTGAACTGGCCCTTGAGGTTTCCTTTAGGAGGTGACACCTGATTTTCATCTTCTGTAGAGGGACTCCATGTAGTACTAAGCCACAACTGTTCCCAGGCATAGTTAGCAGGCAGAGGGAAAGCTGTTTGGGATGACTGCCCCAAGTGGTTGTCCAGAGCTATAGCAACACCTGGAATAGAACAGGGACCTCTAGAGCAGTGGTTCCTTTTGGAGTCTTTGCCATCAATTTCTCTCTTTTCCCTTAATGGGTTACCCACTTCTTTTCTAAATATTTTATGAGTGTCTTCATTATCACATGAGCTGATGGGTTGAAAATGACTACACGTAGCGCTAAGTGTGTGCATCCCATCAGAAAGTACAGTTTCTTGTTCACCCAAAACACATTTCTCATCATTTCCACTGTGATTGTCAGGATCCGCCGGAAATGCAGGTGAATTTAAACTAGGGCACACTGCTGTGTGTTTTTGCTTTTCCATTAACAGGTAATAATCAGGTGCAGAAGAGAATCTCTTCAGTGAATTGGCAGATGTGCCAAGATTTTGTTTTGACTTGTTCGCAAATAATTCATTATGCTCATCCTTCCATTTATATTGTCCCCAAAGCCCTCTTTTAATCTTTTTAAAACCTAGGTGGAAAATTTCTAGAACATTTAAGAGAAGCGAAACAGTGGCTATAGATTGCATAAATAATAGGAATATTGTCTTTTCTGTTGGTCTTGAGACAAAACAATCAATTATATTTGGACACGGGTGGCCATGGCATTTAAATAAAGGCTCCAAATGAAAACCATATAAAAGATACTGTCCAATCATGAACCCAACCTCAACCACGGAGCGAGTGAAAATGTGTACCACATAAGTGCAAAGCAATGTTCCTCTGAGTGGAGCTTTATTTAGCTTCCTTTGTTCCAGCTGACAAAGTTCTTGCTCTAGTCTCCTCCGGTCCCCAGCCATTTCAAACTCCACCCCGTCCAGTGCTCCTCTCAGTTGAGCTTTCCTCCTCTGCCTCTCTTTCTCCAGAACCCTCAGTCTGTACAAAGCATGGCCCATATAGACCAGGGATGGTGAAGACACAAATATCACCTGCAAAACCCAGTATCTAACAAGGGAGATAGGAAAGGCCTGGTCATAGCACACATTTCTGCAGCCGGGTTGTTCTGTATTACAGATGAAGCCAGACTGCTCATCATTCCAGACATCCTCAGCTGCTACACCCAGAACAAGCATTCGAAATATGAACAGGATAGTGAGCCAGATCTTTCCAATTATGGTGGAGTGGATGTGAACTTCCTCCAGGATGCCTCCAAGGAAATTCCAGTTCCCCATGTTTATTTAGTCAGCCATCTTCGCCCTGAACCCCATCAAACAGGAGACAGATAAATTCTTCCATTCTGAAGGGCGTGCTATTTTGTAAAGCAAACCTATGGCCAAAACATGAACAAAGCATCACTCTCTTTGTGCGCCGGTTACTCTTTCTGTAGAAAACTATAATAATCTTACCAAGAATTTTTTTAAGCTATCAGGAATTTAAAATCGCTTACGTTTAGACCTCATCATGCAATAAAGGAAAAAAAAAAAAGATACCTGGAGGAAGGATATCTTTCTTATCTTCTCTATGAATAATAGAACTGTAGCTGGTGTGCTTGGCTGGCTCAGTCAAAAGAGCATGTGACTTCTGAACTCGGGGTTGTGAGTTCGAGCCCCATGTTGGGTGTAGAGATTACTTAAAATAAGTAAATAAAAATTAAAAAAAAAACTCTAGGATTCCCTATAAGAAAGGAGTCTTGTTATTGTTAGCTGAAGTTTTACTTTGTCTAATGGAGAACTACTGGGGAGGTTCCTAAAACTACTGACATGATCTTAGATTATATAAAAACTATAACCAAAGCCAGTGATTTTAAAATGTCATTTATACACAAAGGAAAATGAATGCGTTTCATTTGATAATTCAATAGGATACAGCATGTAATGAAATCACAGGAAATAGTTCTGGCTCTTGATAGGAACTGAGATTTGTTTTTTAATCCACATTTAAATGTCTAAATTCTTTTTTTTTTTTAAGACCTTATTTATTTGACAGAGAGAGAGATCACAGGTAGGCAGAGAGGCAGGCAGAGAGAAAGGGGGAAGCAGGCTCCCTGCTGAGGAGAGAGCCCGATGTGGGGCTCAATCCCAGGACCCCAAGATCACGACCCGAGCCGAAGGCAGAGGCTTTAACCCACTGAGCCACCCAGGTGCCCCAATTCTGTTGGCTTTCTGGCAGTTGTTGAGCACTTTCAGAAATCAGAAATTTCAGTAATATTTATGAATATTCATAAAATTCTTAATTAGCTATGAAAAATTATGTACATTTTTATCATCTTAAAGTGAACTCCAGTTAACTAAGTAAAACTTAAATTTAAAAAAACAGAACTTAAAAAAATAAAAAACAAAAAAATAAAAATTAAAAAACAGAACTTCAAGATAAATACAAATAAAAAAAGTACTCCAAAAATTCTCAACTATTTTTGTACTAGCAGAATGTTTTTAGATAGTTTTTGAAATAAACAGATGGCTCTTATGGTGGTGGTATTATAGATATTTTCATTGTAACAATATTTGACCTACTCAAGAAATACATCTTGCTATTGTGGAAGGAACAGTGGGGCAGGTTATAATTTAGATGCTTGGATTATCAAGGAGTACATTCCATATTAAGGTAGAGATCCTAGTGTATCTAAGAGGAAATATATCCTACAGAAAAGAAAAAAAGAGGAGTGTTTTCATAACTTTCATTTAAAATATATCAATGTGTGTTCTATGTCCCTTATATAAAGGGAAATGTTACACAATTAAATACAATACTGGGATACTATAGCTAAATGATATGTTCATCACAAAAATGATATGAGGTAGGTATGTTGTTTCCCCAGTTTACAGATGAGAAAACTGAGGCACACCTAAATTATCCGAGGTTGGGGCACCTGGATGGCTCAGTTGGCTAAACATCCAACTCAGGATTTTGGCTCAGGTCATGATCTCAGGGTCATGGGCTCCAGCCTTACGTCCGGCTCTGCACTGAGCACTGAGTCTGCTTGGGAATTTCTCTCTCCCTCTCCTTTTGCCCTCCCCCTCCAAATAAATGAATAAAATCTTTAAATTACCCAAGGTCATATAGCTGGAACTGGCATTGAAAATTAGTGGGGCTCTAAAGTCAGGTCCTCTTCTAAACTGTTATTTTTCCTCTTCAGGTGCACTTAAGATTTGCATGAAAGAAACATTAAGAAATCATCTGTTTTCTCTTAAAAGCTTATTTAAATTAGGTATGTGAAATAATGATAGTTTGGGCTTTTTAAATAACTGATTTTAAAGTCTTTAGTTCCTTTCCTAAAACTTTATACAGTTGAAAAGATTTACAAAAGCATCAACCTTCTAAAATTTAGCTGTATTTCTGAGATAGAGAAAATTTCTATTTAACTTCATTATGTTAATAATAATATAGTCTTTGATCCAACAATCCGAAACACTTTTAAGTATAAGCAATGGTATCATTCATGTTGTTTTTAATAATCACAAACTGAAAATATCCAAAATAATTATCAATACAAAAAAGACAGTATTGTATATAGTACATAATAGTGCATCTAAAGTATGGTACTATGCAACTCATAAAAATGATAAATATATACTAATATAAGAAGACATTTGATATATTGTTTCAGTTTATAAAATAGAACAGTATGACCCCATAATTGTATATTTGTTTATATGTAGAAATGCATACAAAAAAAAAAAACCTAGAAGGAAATTCATCAAGATATTAACTATGATCCTCTTTGGGTGGTGTGGTTACAATTGACTTATTTTTTTATAATTATATGTATTTTAATTTGTTTTTACCATGAGCACATCTATAGTCACAAAAAATAATATAATTGTTTTTCCTTAAGGTACAAGAGCATAGTATTTCCCGAAAGAAAGAGCAGTCAATTATTTAGCTACAAATCTTAGGTTCTGAAGCTTTCCTAAATGACATGAATACTAGTCTACAAAGACTCAAGCCCATAGAATTCAAAAGCAAAAAATAAAAACATTTCAAACAACTCTTTCTTAATTTGCTAAAACAGAGATTAACACAAACCTGTTTAGATAAATCTGAGAAGCAAATCATGTTTGCTCTCTGAAGGTGTCCCTTTGCAAGTGTTGCAGGTGTAGAGCAATTCAATTCAGTGCAGTGAGTCAGCCATGGGCTCAAATCCATTTGTGCTCATTGTTCCTGCTTCTAAAACCACTCTGTCCAATAGAACTTTTGCAACAATGCTGAAACAGACTCTCCCTGCACTGTCCAATAAGGTAGCCACTAGCTACACAGAGCCATTGGGCACTTGCATCATGACTTGTGTAATGCAGGCACTGAGAGGTTTTTTTTATCTTATTTCATTTTAATTAAAATTTAAGAGCCGCATGTGCCTTGTGGCTACTTCATTGGACGAGACAAATAAAGAATATTTCTAATATTTCTAATAACACAGCAGTTTAGAAGACTAAAGTTATGAGCCCCAAATTAAGCTGAATAGATGGTTCCTCTATAATTGAGACATCAAATGTAAAACACCAGATGTTTATATGCTTTTTTTTTTTTTTTAACAGTAATTTTGCCCCCTGGGGACCCAATTAGTTATTACTGTTTGGGGTAATGTGAACCGTGTTTCTAGTACCAAAAACTCTTTCTGACTAAAAACAGTTTCTTATTTATTTATTTAAGAGAGAGAACAGAGAAAGAGAGAGAGGGAGCATGGAGGAGAGGGTCAGAGGGAGAAGCAAACTGCCTGCTTAGCACAGAGCTTGATGTGGGACTCGATCCTGGGACTTCAGGATCATGACCTGAGCTGAAGGCAGTCACTTAACCAATTGAGCCACCCAGGTGCCCCTAAAAACATTTTCATAGTTAGATGAATTCTGTTTCTCTGTCTAGTTTTCTGTTACGAACAATTAAATTTCCCTTTAGGTCATTAAAGGTCCTCTTCAGAGATAGTGACCTGATGGATTGGCCATGACAGATGACTATTTCTTCTCTGGGCTTTTTTTTTCCCTTAAGATTTTTTATTTTTAAGTAATCTCTACTCCCCAACATGAGGCTCGAACTTACAACCCTGAGATCAAGAGTAGCAGGCTGTACAGCCTGAGCCAGCCAGACACCCCTTCTCTGGGCTCTTTGCCAATTAACAGATACTTTTCAGATTAAATGCAACTATTTCACAGGGGAAAATTATACATATATATTCATATTTGTATATTATATGTTACATATGTGTAATATATAAATTATACATAAACTATTAATAAACTTGAAAAACACTGAGCCTCATTGGTAGTTAGACAAATACAAACTTAAAGTATTATTTTTTAACTATCAAAATGCAGATTTCTTAAAGATTTATAATATCTGCTTTTGGTAAAAGTATAAGGAAACTTACTTATCATCTGCTGTCAGTAAGAATATAAGTGGATGCAGCTACTTAAAAGGCAGTTTATTTAAATCTATCAAAATTAACAGAATCTCTGCTCGTGGATGCCTAAAATATTCATTGAGCAAACATACTCAAAGGTATCCTGCACGTAGTAGGAAGTTCACATAGCACTGTTGATAATAACACAAAATCAACAACAGTGTCCAGTAGAGGCGTGGTTAAATAACCACAGTACATCTTTATCATCCAGCAACTCAGAGAATAAAGGTCTCTAATGTCACATTTTAAAGCAAGTTACAGAGCAACGTAGTATAATCTCATTTATCCTGTTAAAATCTATAGATTTAATTAGAACAGATATTAACCCAGATCTTTCTTAGTTGAGGTAAATCGTTCTTAGAAGTTATACCACAGTCGCCTTCAACTTGTTCTCTGAACGTGTCCTTTTGGGGGGTGCAGAGCAGATTCAGTGCCATTCGGTACAGTGAGGGAGCCAGGCATCAACTCAAATCCATTTTCCTCTCTGTGCATCCTGGATAGAAAAAGGTCTGCGAGAACATACCCCCAGATGTTGACAGCAGTCATCACCAGGGAAAAGAGCAGGTTTAGGGTAGGAAGGTAAAAGGGACTCTCTTATTCATTTAAGTTCTTGTTCAAATCTTTGTTTAACCAAAAACATATGCATATTCTCATACTCAAATTAAAAAACATTTTTTAACAAATCTCAGATCAGTTTTTCTCAAAAGGCTGACAAATACTTTTTGCAATATATCTAAGTAAGTATGTATACTCCTTTCAGAATACAGCAACATGTTTAGATAGGATTTCAATAATAAAACATGTCAATGATGAAAGAAAAATATTGTATTTCCTGTGTTCAGATGGCCCAAAACTATTTTGGAAAAAGGGTGACCAAAGCACCTGGGTAGCTCAGTTGGTTAAGCATCTCAGTCTTGATCTTAGCTCAGGTCTTGATCTTAGGGTTGCGAGTTCAAGCCCTGTGTTGGACTCCACGCTGGGCATGGAGCCTACTTTTTTTTTTCTTTTTTGAAAGAGAGAGAGGGAGAGAGAGTGCAGGGGGTGGGGAGGGGCAGAGGGACAGGGAGAGAGAGAATCCCAAGCAGGCTCCATGCTGAGCTCAGAGCCTACTTGGGGGCGGGGAGGGGGGGGGCATGATCGTTGACCCTGAGATCATGACCTGAGCCAAAATCAAGAGTGAGCCACCCAGGTACCCAGACATGGAGCCTACTTAAAAAAAAAAAGAAAAGAAAAGAAAGAAAGCCAACAGTCTGGGTTCTGTAATAAGAAAGGAGACCAGCTTGTCGGCTTTTAGATTTGACATTTTACCTTTTGTAAATAAATCCTACCCACTCGCAGGAGAGCCACAAGCCATGTAAAGGATGAGAATTCAGAGTCCAGGTACCCAGTATGCACCAGAAAACTAGTTCTAGATTCCTCAGGATCCTAGACACACTTCTAGAATCTTAAACTGGCAGTCCAGAAAATTTTCAGTCTTTTATAAGATATTTCTACCATTTCTGACACACTCACAGAAATGTTTGTTTCTGTCCTCCCATGATACTCTCAGCTTTCAGTTTTTGGGGAGCAGAGCCTCATTAGACCAGTAGAGGAGGAGAGTGTGGGCTTTCAATCATCACCAACCTTTAAATCCGGTGCCCTCTTAGACAAGTTACTTGATTTTTTAATGAGTTTCCATGTGGTCCTCTCTAGATACAGAGTAATAGCCACCTTTCTGGGTTGTTGAAAAGATTAGCAATAATGTGTATCAAGCACCTCGAACAGTGATCTGTCCACCCCCAACAACAACAGGAAGTCATTATCAATAGACTGGCCCAGGTATGAAAAGTTTTTATTATCAGCACAGTACAGTATTTGTAGATTCTATCAAGCAGTGTCTACAACATATCCTTCCAAGGAGAGCAAGTCTCATTTAGATACAGACCATGCACACCACGTGTCTGGAAAGAGCCAATCCCTGCTTTTTCCATCTCTCCCCTTTTCTCTCTTCCTTTTCCCTCCCTAAACTCTAACCCCTTTTGTAAACAGTCTTTGCAACTGAGGACTTCAGTTGTGTTCTGACCTCTTTAAAAGATCGTTAGCATTTGCAACGACTTCTTTGTCTCTTCATAGACTTCAGTTTCCCCCCGCCCCCCCCCCATGGCTCTTTGCATTCCTTGGTTTATATCATGAGGCAGGTCAGTTTGCTGGGGATAGGAAAATGTTGAAAAACACGGCAAATAAGACACAAGCAAAATAAGCTGCAATTGCTATCCAAAATCTTGGATCCTTCAGCAGAGCCTTATCAAAGCAGCTAAACACAGTGTAACCTATGGACATTCCAGCAAATCCACCTGCAACGTGGGCTGCAAAAGACACCTCGGGAGAAAAAGGGGAGAAATGAAAATAAGCGAAGAAGATGCTAATTGCCTATTTCAGTTGCATCCCTCTTCCTAAAACACAAATACCATCAGAGTTGAACAAGAGCCTTAAAAGCCTCCTGAATGACAAGGAGGTGAGCTAAAAGAGACCCAAAACTCCCATGTGCACAGAGAGATGTTCTGAAACCATGCAGAGCTAAAAAATGTCATTTCATCAACTCTCCTAGTGCAAAGGATGGAGCCGTTGTTTCTCATTCGTTCTCTGTCACCATCACATTCAGGATGGTTCTATATAATGTCAAGAGGATGTGCTGCATTACCACAAGGGATCTCTGTAGGAGCCACATCTGACCCCCCATAAATGGAATGTCAGAATGAAAACACAGATGACAGAGACACACAAATATGCCAACAGAAACTACCCAGTTCAAAGACTAATAAAAACAAAACTGGAAATCTGTCAGGTTTTGTTTTTTGTTTTTTGTTTTTATCCTCCAGATTCATCTGGACCCAAATTTTCATTGCCGTTTTCCAATCTGCTGTGTATTCTCGGTGGACAGTGAAATCCCTCCTCTCCTCTTTTGCTCCCAGTACCCCCCAGGAGGACAGGTGCAGAGAAGTAGAGCTGGCAGTCAGGGCTCTGAGAGAGTTAAGTGAAAAGGACAACCCGAAAGTCCGGTTTCCTCAGGAATCTGTTTATCTTTCAACTGGAAAATGTGGCTGCCCTAAATCACAGAATTGTAGCCCCTATTTGATGACCCTTTTTGGCTACTTATATGATAGGTGAACAAGTTCTTGTTAAAAAATAATAAACGGAACTCACCGGTGACCCGTCCGCAGGGACAAAGAATCTTCTGTAGAGAGCAAATCCCATATCCGACCCAACTAGAAAGAATAACAAGCTGTTGAAGCCCCAGGACCGCCACAGCAATGCACCAGATGTTTCGGGTTCTCCTCTAGTAGTGGTAGCAGCTAACATTCATGGAGACTCACTCCGCCAGGTGCTATTGTAAGAGCTTTAGGAGTATCGATTCACCAGTCCTCACAAGGACTCTATGAAATGAGTATATCACTACCCCATGTGACAGATTTATTTGTCCCACCTGTATTTAGTGGTTATCCTCAACGGCACTATTCTAGGTGGTGGAGATACTACAGTGAACAGATGAGACAGCCCTGCCTCTGCCTCCTGGAGCTGACGGTCTGGTTCCAGGAGGCACGCAAACAAATTAGTAAAACATAAAACGTGCAGTACAGCAAATGGCGCTAAGTGCTCCCACAAATGGACAAAACGCGGAGAAGGAGGATTGGGAATGCAGGGAGTAGGGTGTGATTTTTAATAGGGTCAGGGACAATCTCACTGAGAATATGGCATTTGACGGAGATAAGAGAGCAAGCAATGCTGACATCCAAAAAGAGTCTTCCAGGCAGAGGGAAGAGCAACTGCAAAGTCCCTGCGGCAGGAATGTGCCCAATGTGCTGGAGGAAGACCAGAGCAGCTGTGCTGGCTGGGTGGGTGGTTCTCAAAGTATGATTTCCTGCCCCTCCAAGAGCAGCAGCAACATTCACCTGGGAACGTACTAGAAATTAAACTTCTCAGGCCCACCCCAGGCTTATTGAACCAGAAACCCTGAAGATGAAGCTCAGAAGCCTGTGTTTTAACAAGACCTCAGGTGATTCTGGACTACAGTTAGGGATGAAATGACAGGCGAGGAGCAGGGGACCAATCACGTGGGGGCTTTATGGGCCAGTGTAAGGACTTTGACTCCAAGTGGTAGGAAACCTTTGAAAGCTTTTGAGCACATGAGTGATACGATTCAACTTATGTTTTGGTTGTGTTTGGCTTTTTTTTTAAAGATTTTATTTATTCATTTGCTAGAAAGAGCGCACAAGCAAGGGGAGCAGCGGGCAGAGGGAGAAGAAGCTGTCTCCCCGCTGAGCAAGGAGTCTGATGCCGGACTCGATCCCAGGACCCTGGGATCATGATCTGAGTCAAAGGCAGACGCTTAATGGACTGAGCCACCCAGACATGTTCCTCAACTTATGTTTTTAAAAGAGCATTCTGACTGCTATACAGGAAGGAGTGTAAGGGAGCAAGGACAGGAGCAGACCAGCTAGATCATAGATATGGTACCCATCCAACTGAGGAATGATGGTAGCGTCTTATCCGTAAGGAACCAAAACACAAATGGTAAGTACTTGTCCAAGGCCACGCAGCTCAGAGGCAGGGACAGGATTTGAACCTTGAGAAGTCTGGCTATGGAGGCTCCCCTCTCACCCACCACACTAACTGCCTGTAAGTACCACCAGAGCATTGACGATGGGCCAAGAAAGGAGACGAGCCCAGCTTTTCCAATGGAACAGTGAGAGCCAGAACTCAGGCCTTCTTCAAATAAGTCAGATCCATGATGTAAAAGGAGCTTCCGGGGCTTCTTGGCCTAGAAGAACTCCACCCTCCATGTGTCCTGCATTTTGGAAACATCTCGTGCAGCTGCCACATTCCACACCCATCCCCCAACTCTCTGAGCTCCACTTAGTGGAGCTACCTTGTCCTCAGAGATGGAAAGACCTAGTCCTTGCCTTTGGGAAAATCGCATCAGGACCATGTATTGTGGCTAGTTTCCCTTTCAATACTGTATTGATTGATGTTCAAGTGACTAGACAGGAATTGAGGTCGAGGAAGTACTCAATATTAATTAACTGTGAATGACTATTACGCAACATGCCGGATAAATGTGTCTGAGTATGTATTTTCAGTCATCGTTTGAATTTCCTAATCCTGTGTAAAATACACGCAGAGGTAGAACTAGGAAGGTTCTTAATGGAAACAGTTACTCTGGCCTTGCCGTACTCAGAAGGCCTCCTTTCAGAAAGTTCTTGTAACCCTTAGCATGTCCGTTCCTCCAACCTCTTTCTCTCTGGTCGTGCCCTTTCTACATCTCTCTGCCCGGTTTCTCCTGCTTCCTGAGGAATTTGCTTCTACGTCTGCTGCAGTATCTACACTGAGACATGTCTTCCCCCCTGAAAAGATGCTTCTATTCCAATAAACCAAGTTATTGTTCTTGCTAAAAATTTGACACTGATTTTAAGAGAGTTGCCTTTATGTGGATTTTTTTTTTTTTTTTTTTGAAGGGTGAAAATGTGAGATTTCCTCTTTCAAAAGGGAAGCTCAGTTGCTTTGTTAGTAGACACCTCCAACAATAATGCTTCGGGAAGGAATGTCCATCAGATCAATTGTCCTTCACAATTAAGAATAATAATTTACCTTTTTTTTTTTTTTACCAGTTTAAAAAAAAAAACTATACACTTTTCCAAGGAAATGTGTTTAAAGAAAAAATACACTTGTATTTTGTTAATCTGGCATGTGTTGTAACTTGCCTCCTCTTCAATAGTAGGTAAACCAGGCCAAGAACATTTAAAAATGGCCTGTGCCGGGGAGTGGGGAAGGTTAACGTTAACGGGTCTTGGCGGCTCTGTAAAAAAAAGTGACTTTATTACTTACCTCAGGAATGACATAATGTTACATAAACTATTTTTGGAGATTCCCTGTGCATAAGGAAAGGGTTTTTACTCCAACACTGAAGAGTATTAAAGCCATTTCCCCATCAAGGGTTTGAGGCTCATTTTACAGAGTCATTCATAATTACCCTAAAAGAAACAGATTGAAAACCAGGTAACTTGTGTGTAGTAGCATGTTTTGGTCACAGGATTTATCCCTTGGTCCCGGTTGTGGCGCTTAACAGCCCCGGTGGCAGCCTTGCTCCACAGCGGCTCTCCTCACAGCAGACACTTACTTGCTGTCCTTTCTGTACTCACAACTTTTCCCTCACAAATTTCAATTTCTTATGGGCAGAAATATTATATCGAGTATATGTAACTTATAAGCAAGTCACTTATCTTCTCTCAGGATGAAACAGTGTTTTTAAGCTAAACTGTCCATAAACCGGATTTAGTCTCTTTCCTCAGAGGTAGTTGGCCCTATTCCCAGCGATGTGGCTAACTGAACTCTTGATACCAATTAGCAGATCCATTTCTTCTTAACATGTGCACAGCCACAGTCTTGGGTTTTATCAAGTACTGCCTCCATCTTGGCCTTCAAGTGGGCCCTTACTGCCTCACCCCAGGCTCTGCCTTCTCCCCACCCTCTATGCGGCTCCAGCTTCCGCTGGAGCAAGTCCAGAAACACGAGGTACTAGTGCTGCCTTGACTCCTCTTCCTTCTACCCAGTGTGGCCTGCCACCCCCCAAAATCTATCGTGACATTCACGCTCGGCTAAAATTCCACCTCCTCTCCAGATTGAGCACTCTTCCTAAATTCCTTCAGCATGAAATTCTCTGCTATAATTCTTGGAGATTTCAAAAGCCACACTGGACATCCTGCCAGTTCCTTGACCTCTCCATTCCTTCACCCTCTGCTCCTGTCTTCAACCCTGAGCCACCACTCCGTGCTTAGATCCTAGATCAGGTTTTTTTTTTTTTAATCTGAAAATGTATAAATTGAGGAAGAAAAGAGATCACGTCAGTGGTTATCAAGCTTTCCTGTTTGGGAAAAAATCATATACAGCGTCCAATGTATGAAGTAGAAAAATCCAGTATATAAAACATAAATGAAGGTCTTGTGGTTAAAGTAGACGGTTAAAGTAAAGCTCTACTCTCTTGACTTCCCCCACACCAGAAAGAAACAAAAAGCAGAAACGCATTACTGAGGCACCTCTAAAAACCACCCACGGGGATCTGTGAAAACGCCTCCATTTACCTTTCTGCTTAGGGCTATGGAGCCACAATTCTTTGCCACTCCATGCTAGTGTTTAGGAAAAGTGAGGCCCTCTGTAGGTCAAATCGATAAAATTATAGGTGCAAAGTGTTCACAAAACAAACTTACTTATAAGGATGATGATCAGTAGTCTGAAAATTCCCAAGGCAGGAATCATTTCTCGAAAATTCTTGCAAAGACAAATAAAAAGAATGTAAGCTATCTATTGACAAATGAAACCTCAACTGTACTCTCTTCACCTGCTTTTTCATTTAAAGTTTGAGTGTCAAATATTTACAAAATAAAGCAACGCTCTTGCAGCCCAGCTTTCAAATGTATTTGGGAAGTACAATGCTGGTGAGCTTGAGAACAAAATGAATAGTTAATTCCATGATATGAACTAACAGAATTGTATTAGCAGGAAAAAAATCTAAGAATAGGTTATATGGAAATCAATACTTAACATGTCATAGAGATATGATAGATAGATAGATAGATAGATAGATAGATAGATAGATAGATAGATATTGCCAAACTAAGTCTGATGAACTATTTCTAAGTTTTTTTTGGTTAATATCCATTCAATAATTTATTCTCTTCCTTCGAAATAGGAGTTAGTTAAAATTTGGATATTATCTTAATTCTTTTAGATAATTTCAAAAAATTTAAAATATTGGTTAAAAAAAATAAAGTTTCATTGTAGCTTTGAAAAATCTCAGTCCAGGGGCACCTGGATGGCTCAGTCAGTTGGGTGTCCAACTCTTGATTTCAGCTCAGGCCATGAATGATCTCGGGATCATGAGATCAAGCTCCATGTGGGGCTCTGTGCTCAGTAGGGGAGTCTGCTTGAGATTCTTTCTCCCTCTGCCCCTTCCCCTGTTCTTTCTCTCTCTCTCTCTCCCTCTCTCTCCAAAATAAATAAATAAATCTTTTAAAAAGGAAATCTCAGTCCAGCTTACAGTACCCTCCTGTGTTACTAAAGAATTACTGAGTCAGAGCCACCTGGGTGGCTCAGTCGGTTAAGTGTCTGCCATCAGCTCAGGTCATGATCTTGGGGTCCTGTGATCAAGCCCTCCATCGGGCTCCCTGCTCAGCTGGGAGTCTGCTTCTCGCTCTCCCTCTGCTTCTCCCCCTGGCCCCCGCTTATGCCCTCTCTCTCTCAAATAAATAAATAAACTTTAGATTCAAAGTTTAAATCTAAAAAAAAAAAAAAAAGAACAGAATTAGAAAGACATCTCCACTTTAATTTATTGAGTTACTTCTCCCTTCCCTTTCAATTTATTAACTCTCTTCCCAAAGAGTAAAGGCACTAAAATACCCATGTGTTTTCTAAATCAATTATTTTTGAACTGTTGTGGTCACAACCTATAGGAAGAAACAACTTACATAAAAATCCAGTACACACACAAATCAAACAGTATTACATGTAATACATACTGAATTTTTTTTAATTTTTTTCTTTTTAATTTTCAAAAAATTTTTTATTAGTTTAAGTCTGCTCCATCCCCAGTATGGGGCTTGAACTCAAGACCCCAAGATTAAGAGTCACATGCTCTGCCTACTTAGCCTGCCAGGTGCCCCTCTTTTTGTTTAATTTTTGGTCACAATTCCTTAAACTGTGTTCACAACCCACTAATGAGTTGCAATCCAAAATGTGAAAAACATTTTTCTAAATAACTTCTATTTTTTGGAATAGTTTTATAATTTCTTCATATTTTCCTCCTAGAGTATTTTTTTTTAAGATTTTATTTATTTTTTGATGGAGAGAGACAACACAAGCAGGGGGAGTGGGGGGGTGGGTGCATGGAGAAGCAGGCTTTCCACTGAGCAGGGAGCCTGATGCGGGTCAATCCCAGGACCCTGGGATCATGACCTGAGCCCAAGGCAGACGCTTAATGACTAAGCCACCTAGGTGCCCCACTCCTAGAGTATTTTTAAAGCATACCTATGTGGTTAAAGGGTTTAAGAACTAGTCAGGATTTAACACTATAGGCTGTTTTAAAAAGTGATTGACATTCTTAAATACTATATCATGGGCATACAAAATGGTATGCCAACTTTGGAGGGCGATTTGGCATTTATCAATGAAAATTTAAAGCCTTCACTCAGTAAATCCACTTCTAGGAATTTATCCTAGCAACACACACACACACACACACACACACACGCAAAAAGACAAATGTAAGAGAACATCCTTAAAGCATTATCTACAAATGTGAATAGGTGGAGTAACCCCTATTTTTTTTATTGAAGATTAAATCAGGATACAGTTCTACAGTGTGCAGTGGGGCACTTGAAGACATTGAAGTGGATTTCCATGTACTGATACGGGCAGATGGAGTCAAGATAACTCTATGTTAAAATGGAGAACAGTATCTTTAAGAGTGGGTCCATTTTTTGTAGCCTTAATTTTGGCAGGATTTTGAATACATATAGAAAAAGGTCTGAAAGGATGTATATCAAACTGTTAACAGATACTATATTTGAGATTTTGACTATTTTTCAACTTAAAAAAATTTTTTAGTATTCATCACTTTTGAGATCAGAAAAAAATAAAGATAAAATATGAAAAGAAAAGGAGGAAGATGAGTACTCAGTAAATATGATGAAGATTCCCTGATCCAAATACCAGTTATTCTTTAAAAGAAAAAAAAAATCCATAGATTCCATTCCCAAAGTTCTTACCACCAGAACATTCATAAAATAGCCTCCCATCAGAGCATAGACTCCTCCTGAAGCACCCACCAGATATCTGAGTGGGTCAAAAATGGAGCTGGCAAGGGACCCTAAAGAAATAAAACACAAAGGATCACACATAACTGTAAGAATCATGAAAGATAAATCTTTCTAACCTAAGGCAGAAGTTGGGAAGTTTGGACCATTATCATATTAACAAGCAAAAAGTTTATTTTGTTTGTCCCTTCCATACTATAAAAGTATAGCTATGTGAACTAACTATCTCAATTTTTCTGAAATATTAAATGTTCAATATGAGGACAGTATAACAGGGATCAAGAACATAAACTCTAGAGCCAAAATTACCAGCTGTGTGACTTGAGAAAGTTTCTTAACCTCTCTGTGCCCTAGTTTCCTTACATAAAGAGAATATTAATAGAACTTACCTCAATGCATTGTCAGGGGAAGTAAATGAGTTGATATGTGCCTCATGCTTAGAATACTGCCTGGCATGTATTATGTACTTATTAACTGTTGTTTCAAAATATTGCACGTTTAGCCAGAACTATCAAATACTTGAGACATTCCAGCGTCTTATGATCTAATGGCTGGCTTTCTCATGGAGTCAAGATGTGACCTCAAAACGCTTTTCAACAGTATTCAGTCAGATTCAAACAAGAGGAAATCTATTTGCCAACCCAATCTTAGATTGCCGGAACCAAAACAAGACTTTAAAACCATCTTCTGCAAACTCTAAGATGTTCTGTCTGTACTGCTTTGTTCTACTACTTAGTTTTTTGCTTTTGAGGCTCTCCTCCATTCCTTAGGATACAATGTAATACCTGCTTTGTGCAAGAAAGACAAAGTGGCCTTAGGAATTTTATAAACAGATGAGTAAAGGAGTATCATAAGATGCAGAATAAAACAACTACTATGATTTCTTAAATGTAATGAATTTGTTATGGAAGCACTTAGGAAGGAATGACTTTTTTTTTCCCCAGAAAAGAGGTGGAGGCTTTGCTACTCTGAGGAGGATACAGCATTTTGATTAAACTCTAAAATATCTTTAAGATTTGGAAGGAAAGCAAAGGAGAAGAAAGTATTCAGGACTTAGGGAACTAGAAAAGCAAAGACATAGAAACAAAAGTATATGAATGACTAAATATCAGTGAGTAGTCCAATAGGTTTAGGGGATGGTCTTCAAATGTCAACCTTCAGACTAGGGCTAGAGTGGTTCCATCTTAATCATATGAGCAATTTATTTTTAAACACAGATATAAATGTCTACTTCTGGCCATGATGAAGTAACAAGAATAAAATTTTCTCTCCCGCTTTTAACAGCTAAAAGCACTGGACAAAATATATGAAACAGTGATCTCCAAGATACTGGACATCAGATAACAAAGGACAGTGAACCCTGCCAGACAAGAAAGAAATGAAGTGAGTTGTCTGGTTGCCCAGCTTACTGCCTTGAAAGAGATTACAGGTTACAGTGCATGAAGGGGGAACCCAGGTAGATCTCAGTAAACTTTAAGTTACTGAGATAAAGTCCAGATACTCCTAGGCAGCTGGAGTTTGCAAGACAGTGCACCAGAGAGAAAGGAACAGCAAAGAGAGAACTCTGGAGAGGAGCATGTGAGGAAATTACCTAAGTCAAAGAAAGAACCACCAGAAAAGAGTAGAGGGAAGAGCAAGTAGCTTTGCTCAACCAGCACCAGAAAGGCTAAGTAACTTTCCAAACCAGAAAACTTCGTAATTCATGGGGCATTGCATGAAGTACACGGAAGCATCCTATTAGTGGGTAATAATTAGCACTGAATATGAACTCAAAAACACAGTTTCACCTAGCAAATCTTACCAGAAAGTTTCAAACTACTTCCAAACAACTGTGTTCCAGAACAAATTTAAGGAATATTTATAGGAATACAATAATATCCACCATCCAAAGGTTAAATGTCTAGCATCCAAACAAAAATGGTCAGACATGCAAAGAAACAGGAAAATAGGACCCATAATAAAAAGAAAAAAAATCAATTAAAACCCCAAACTGACACACGCATAAGTTTTAGCAGATAATGGCAATAAATAATTATTACAACTATATGCTATCTGTTCAAAAATTAAGTAGAGACACACAAGGTATAAAACACTCATATGATGAAAACTACAATGTCTAAGATGAAAAAAATATACTGGTTGAGCTTAATGGCACATTAGAGAGTGCAGAAAAAAGGATTTGTGAACATGACCACATGGCAGTAAAAGTATCCAACATGAAACACATAGAGAAGAATATTTTTAAAAATAAATACATCAGGGCACCTGGGTGGCTCTGTTAGTTAAGCCTCTTCCTTCAGCTCAAGTCATGATCCCAGGGTCCTGCAATTGAGCCCCACATCGGGCTCCATGCTCTGCAGGGAGGCTGCTTCAAGATTCTCACTCTCCCTCTGCCCCTCCCCTCACTTGCTTACACTCTCTCTCTAAAATAAATAAATAAATCTTTAATTTAAAAAATGCTAAAGGAAATTCTCAGGTGAGAAGGAAAAAAATATCAGATGAAAATACGGAATTATACAAAGGAGTGGAGGGCATCAGAAGTGGTGAGAACATAGACAAATTCCACAAGATTTTGCTTATTACTTAAATTCCTACAGAGGGTAACTGTTTAACTACTAGAAATAATAAGCAAATTATATTGGAGGATAGAAGATCAATGTACAAAAAAATCAACTTTATTTCCATGTCTTAGTAGTGAAGAATCAGAAATAGAAATTTTTTAAATAGTACCATTTATAGAACATCAAAAATATGAAATATGGAGATAAATCTTGCACAAATATGCAAGAGCTGACACTGAAAGCACAGTTCCTAAAATTTACAAAGTGATAAATTATACTTCATCAAAACTTTAAACCTTCTATTCTTCAAAAGATACTATTAAGAGCAAAAAAAAAAAAAGATACTATTAAGAGCATGAAAAGACAAGCAACAGACTACGAGAAAATATTTGCAAGTCATATATCTGATAAAGAACTTATAATCAGCATATATACTATTATACATAATAAAGACTATAATCCAATTTTTAACACATTTTTAAAAGATAATTTGACACAGAGAGAGAGAGAGAGAGAGACAGTGAGAGAGGGAACATAAGAAGGGGGAGTGGGAGAGGGAGAAGCAGGCTTCCCCTGGGGCAGGGAGCCCAGTGCGGGGCTCGATCCCAAGATTCTGGGATCATGACCTGAGCTTAAGGCAGACGCTTAACAACTGAGCCACCCAGGCACCACTATAATCCAATATTTAAATGGGCAAAGATTTAAACAGATTCTTTACCAAAGAAGATACGTGGATAGTGTGGATAGCAAACAAGCACATGAAAAGATATTCACCATGAATTGTTAGGAAATGCAAATTAAAACCCAGTGAGGGGACACCTGGCTGACTCAGTCAGTGGAGCATGCAACTTTGGATCTCTGGGTTGTAAGTTCGAGCCCTGCATTGGATGTACAGATGACTCAAAAATAAAATACTTATTTTTAATTTTTTTAAGTAGGCTCCACACCCAGCATGGAGCCCAACACAGGACCTGAATTCACAATCCTGAGATCAAGACCTGAGCTGAGATCAATAGTCAGCTGCTTGGAGAGGGTATGTGCTATGGTGAGTGCTGTGAATTGTGTAAGACTGATGAATCACAGACCTGTACCCCTGGAAACAAATATACTACATGTTAATTAAAAAAAAAAAAAAAAGAGTCAGCTGTTTAACCAGTTGAGCCATCCAGGTGTCCCCAAAAGAAAACATTTTTTAAATATAAATAAATAAACAAACAAACCCAGTGAGATACCTTCATACACCCAATAGACTGGCTAAAACTAAAGACTGATGATAGCGAGTGTTGCTGAGAATGTGGAGGAGCTGGAACTCCTGGTGAAGCTGTAAAATGGTACCCCAGTTGGCCCTTGACCAACACGGGTTTGAATTGCTCAGGTCCACCCTTATGCAAATTTTTTTCCACTGAATACAGTACAGTACTCTAAATGTATTTTATCTTCCCTATGATTTTCTTTAACTTTATTTTTTTTTAGTAATCTCCATACCCAACATCTCCATACCCAACTCAAACTCATGACCCCAAGATCAAGAGTCACATGCTCTTCTGACTAAGCCAGCCAGATGCCCCCTTTATGGTTTTCTTAACAATTTTTTTCTCTAGCTTACTTTAGTGTAAGAACACAGTACATAATAATACATACAAAGTATGTGCTCATTCGCTATGTTATCGGTAAGGCTTTGGGTCAATAGTAGGCTAATTATAGTTAAGTTTGGGGAGAGTCAACCATTATATGTGGATTTTTCAATGGTGCGAGGGGGATCAGTGCCCCTAACCCCCACGTTGTTCAAGGGTGAAGTGTACTTTGTACCATATAACCTAACAATCCCACTTATAGATAAATATCCAAGAGATCAACACAAAAACTTATGCACAAATATTCACAGCAACGTTATTCATAATAGCCAAAAAGTGAAAACAACCCAAATGTCCATCAATTGATAAGTGTGTGGAGAAAATATGTATAGCCACACAATGGAATTTTGTCTAACAATAAAAAGGAATGATGCACTGATATACGCTACAACACTGATGAACAATGAAAACATTACACATAAGTGAAAAATGCCAATCACAAAAGACCATATATTGTATGATTCCACTTGTATGAAATGTCCAGAATAGGCAAATCTAAAGAGACAGAAAGTAGATTAGTGGTTGCTAAGGCTGGGGAAGGAAGAATGAGGTGAGAAGTGGGGAGGGGTACAGGGTTTCTTTAGGGAACAAAAATGTAAAATTCAGTTGTGATGGTGGGTATATAATCCTGTGAATTAAGTTAAAAAAAACATTGAATTAAATACTTAAATGAGTGAATTGTATGATGTATGACTTATATCTCAGTCAAGCTATTTTAAAATGTTGGCAGTTTCTTAAAAGTTAAACATATCCTCTGATAGGATCCAGTCATTCCATTCCTAGGTATTTACCCAAGAAAGCGGAAAACATTTGATTACACAAATGCTTACACACAAATATTCATAGGCACTTCATTTGCCATAGCCTCAAACTGGAAACAACCCCCAATGTCCATCAACAAGGAGAATGGACAGTTTGTGGTACATTCCCACAGTGAAATACCACTTGGCAATAAAAAGGAGTCAACTATTGATACACATAGTAACATGGATAAATCTCAAAATAATTATGCTGACTGACAGAAGCCAGACAAAAATAGAGTACATACTGTAAATTCTAGAAAATACAAATTATAATGGTCAGTAGTTGCCAGGGAAAGGACAGGGAGGGGCAGTAGAGAGCAATTCTCAAGGGTCACAGAGAAACTTTTTGGGGAGAAATGGATACATTTATCATCTCAATTGTGGTGATAGTTTCATGATTGTATGCACATATCAAAATTATCATATTATACACTTTAAATATGTGCAGCTTATTATATGTCAGTTATACCTCACCAAACAGAAAACAAAACAAAACAAAACCAGATGTCGGGGCCGTATCCTCCAAGATTCTGAGTCAGTAGATCTGGGAGGGATCTGGGTGGCTTTAGCTAAGACAAGCTCTCAGGTGACCGTGATGATCAGTCCCTCTGGGGAACACTGGGTGAGACTGCAGACCAGCTCTTCAGTCTGTAAGGTGCAGATCACTTCTGGATTTGTTCAAATGCAGATCCTGACTAGTGGGTCCAGTGTGGGGACCCACTAGTATCTTCTGCATTTTTAATGAGCTCCCAGCTAATACCAATGCGGCTAATCCATGGACCATACTTTGCCAGGAGCAAAGATGGGGAAACTAAAGTTATTTGACATATTAAGGAATCTAGAAAAAAAAAGCAAAGCAAGAAAGACAGTGGGCAAGAGGAAACTTCTAGAAGTGATAGACATGTTTATGACATAGATTGTAGTGAAGATTTCACAGGTGTATACTCATCTCCAAACTCATCAAGTCATATACATTAAATATGTACAGCTTTTGGTATGTCCACCATACCTCAAGTTATTTTAAAAAATATTTTACATCAAGTTCCTCTTAACCGGGGCGCCTGGGTGGCTCCGTGGGTTAAAGCCTCTGCCTTTGGCTCGGGTCATGATCCCAGGGTCCTGGGATCCAGCCCCGCATCGGGCTCTCTGCTCGGCAGGGAGCCTGCTTCCCCCTCTCTCTCTGCCTGCCTGCCTCTCTGCCTACTTGTGATCTCTCTCT
The DNA here is from genome assembly GCA_028533885.1 of Nasua narica. Lineage (NCBI taxonomy): Eukaryota > Metazoa > Chordata > Mammalia > Carnivora > Procyonidae > Nasua > Nasua narica. The sequence continues at coordinate 26,420,375 of CM052798.1, forward strand.
CTCTCTGTCAAATAAATAAATAAAATCTTAAAAAAAAAAAGTTCCTCTTAACCTCTTTATGTATATATAATTTCTTTTTTGAACATTAGTAAAGATTATGCTTCCAAGGAAAGAAAAGAAAGGCGGTGGGCCACGTAGTGGAGGGTAATGAGCAATCTTGGATGTTTTGATTTTCTTTTGGGCGCTGTCAGTGTTTTTGGAAGGATATAATATGATCTAATCTGTGCTGGAGGAAGGTGACCCAGGCAGCAGTGTGAAGACCAGAATAGCAAAGAGTCACACACCTGCCAAGAAGCTATTGCAAAAATAGGCAGAGGATGTGAACAGGTTAATCACGTTCTCTCCTCTCTCTCCTCTGAAACTGGGGCAGGGCTGATTCCACAGGTCTAAATCAAGCTGCAGGGGAAGAGCTGGAACTAGAGCTGTGAGGACCTCACCGGCGCAAAGGCTTTCAGGGGCACGAAAAACAGGTGTGTTCAGGACCGGAGGTAGAAGGGGAAAAAAACAGGTTCCACAAAAGCAAAAGGGAAGCCCACTGGGGAGCTGTGTCACTGAGCATTGCCAAGTCTATCTCATGAAGGCTTCCTGCTCTCTGGCCCCACTGCTCTAAGAGGCTGGTAACATTTTCATCAGTGAAAAAATTTTGAGCCCTGCAAAAGGTCGGATTGTGTCCCCTCCAAAAACCCAAACACATGTCTTGATGTTCTAATGCCCAGCATCTCAGAATGTGCTATTACGTGGGAAAAGGACTGTTGCAGATATGATTAATTACGAGGAGGTCATGTTGGAGTAGAGTGGGCCCCTAACTGATATGACTGTGTCCTTATTAGAGGAGACAGGGACACGTGAAGGGAGAACTCCACGTGACGATGGAGGCAGAGCGCGAAGGGCTGCAGCTGCAAGCCAAGGAATGCCAAAGACTGACGGCCACCACCAGAAGCTAGGGAGAAGGGATGCAGGATTCCCCCCACAGGACCAGAGGATGGCGCGCGACCCTATTGACACCTTGATTTCAGACTTCCAGCCTAACTGCGAGATAGTACAGTTCGGTTGTTCAAACTACCCAGTTTGTGGTTCTTTGTTATAGGAGCCCTAAGAAACTGATACAACCAGCCACCGCAATATAAGTATATTAATTTGTTTGTACGTTGCATATATAAGTACATATATGCAACATATATTAATGTGGGTTTTTTGATGGCAGGTACATTGTATTGGTTTTCTTTCATATGCTAATATTTTTTAATATAAAAATAGATTTTTTAAAGACTTTATTTATTTATTTATTTGGCAGAAAAAGAGACAGAATAAGCAGGGAGAGCAGCAGAGGGAGAGGGAGAAGCAGGCTCTCTGCTGGGCAGGTAGCCCGAGGCAGGACTCAATCCCAGGACCCTGGGATCATGACCTGAGCCCAAAGGCAGACTCTTAACCCATTGAGCCAGCCGGGTGCCCCTGGAAATGGAATTTTTAAAGGATGAAACATTGATTCCACAATATTTTACAATCATTTTTACTTTATTATTGGTACAAAAAAAATTTTTTTAAAGATTTACTTTAGAGAGAGAGCGTGAGCAGGGAGAAGGGCAAAGGAAGAGGGAGAATCTTCGAGGAGAGTCCCCGCTGAGCACGGAGCCTAACACAGAGCTCGATCTCACAACCCTGGGATCATGACCTGAGCGGAAATCAAGAGTCAGCGACTTAACTGACTGAGCCATTCAGGCGCCCCTGGTATAAAAAGTTTTTAACAAACCATAAAAAGACAATGGAAAAATTTAAATGCATGTTTCTAAGTGAAAGAAGCCAATCTGAAAAGGCTACATGCTATGTGATCCCAACTGTATGACATTCTGAAAAAGCTAAAACTATGGAAGCAGCGAGAGGATTAGTGGTTGCCGGGGGCGGGGGTCGGAGTCAGGGTTAGGGATGAATAGGTAGAACACAGAGGATCTGGAAGACAGTGAAAATATTCCATATGATACTCTAATGATGGGTACAGGTCACTACACATTTGTCCCAAACCATAGAATGTACAATGCCAAGGGTAAACTTCTTTATGGACTTTGGGTCATTATGATATGCCAGTGGAGAATAACAAATACCCATCTGTACAGGGATGTCGATAAAGGGGTGGGGACAGGAGTTATGGGGAATCCCTGTACCTTCCTCTCCATTTCTCTGTGAACCTAAAAATGCTCTAAAAAAAAATAAAGTCTTTAAGAAATCTTTCGATGAGCAAGATTTATAAAATAAGCTTCATTATTTTTTTGAAAATCCTCATTAAATATCATAACCTTGAAGTACAAATATATACTCCTAAATTCAGTTGTTTTCTATAGAAAACTTCCTCTTACTCACTGTCATAGCCAAAATGTAAAATTTTAATATGACATGTAGTTTCAAATGGGAGAATTACATCATTGACTCTGCTTACTCTAATTATGAAAAAGAAATGTGTTGTAAGTTACCTGTTAATCCCCACCTTTCCCAGCATCAGTCCTTTGTTGGTGCAAACTAATCAGAAAGTGTTATAAAATAGGTTTAAAACCCACTAAACCTCTTAACTGAGAACTCTTGAAACCGATGAGGAAATTGTTTCCCGCGTTTCAAGTGTGAATTTCTAAGACTTGTTGCATTATTCCCAGCAGCAAAGTCACACAATGAGAGAACGATTTCCAATTATTGGTTTTTAAAATGCCCTTTCAGAGCATAAGTATTTTTGGAAAAGCAGTTATGTTCTTTCTCCCTGTATGAAAAATACTATTATGTCACCAAAGGAACATATTTTGCATTTGTTTTTTCAACAACGCCTGTTCAGTAGCATCCTACTGAAAGCCTTTTGTTACCACAGGGGGAAAAAAGTCAGCAAATTAGACACTTCTCTTTTGTAGAAGAAAGATGCATAGTCTTTAAAATGAGCAAAAGATGAGAGGAATTTCACTGATTTCAAGACTTACAGTGTGTGTGCTGTGGTACGAATGGCAGGGTAACACATGGGTCAATGGAACAAATAGGAGAACCCAGAAATGGTGCCCTACAAACACAGCCAACTGATTTTTGACAAAGGTGCAAAAAGAATTAATAAAGGAAATTGAACTTTTAATAGTTTGTTGCGAAGATATGAACTCATATCCAAAAAACCCCAAAAGAACCTCAGTCTAAACCTCATACCTTCCACAAAAATGAGCCAACTCAAAACAGATCCCATATTCCAATGTAAAGTATAAAACTGTAACTTTAAAAGACAGCATAAAAAAATAAAAATAAAAATAAAAGACAGCATAAGAGAAAATCTTCAGGACCTAGGGCTCAGTGAAGAGTTCTTAGACATAGGGGCACCTGGGTGGCTCAGTGGGTTAAAGCCTCTACCTTCAACTCAGGTCATGATCCCAGGGTCCTGGGATCGAGCCCCGCGTTGGGCTCTTTGCTCAGCAGGGAGCCTCCTTCCCTCTCTCTCTGCCTGCCTCTCTGCCTACTTGTGATTTCTCTGTGTCAAATAAATAATAAAATCTTAAAAAAAAAAAAAAGTTCTTAGACATCACCAAGAGCGTGATTTATAAAGGAAAAATTGACAAATCAGACTTCATCAAAATTAAAAACTTTTGCTCCATGAAAGAGTCTATTAAAACAGTGCAAAGGCAGCTACACATTGAGAAAAATATACCTGTCAACTACATATTCAATAAAGATCTAGAATATGTAAAGAATTCTCAGAACTCGGGGCACCTGGGTGGCTCAGTGGGTTAAAGCCTCTGCCTTCGGCTCAGGTCATGATCTCAGGGTCCTGGGATGGGGGCCCCACATCAGGCTTTCTGTTCAGCAGGGAGCCTGCTTCCCCTCTCTCTGCCTGCCTCTCTGCCTACTTATGATCTCTCTGTCAAATAAATAAATAAAATCTTTTTTTTTAAAGATTTTATTAATTTATTTAACAGAGAGAGAACACAAGCAGGCAGAGAGGCAGACAGAGGCAGAGAGAGGAGCAGGCTTCCTGCGGAGCAAGGAGCCCGATGCGGGACTCGATCCCAGGACGCTGGGATCATGACCTGAGCCAAAGGCAGCTGCTTAACCAACTGAGCCACCCGGGCGTCCCTAAATAAATAAAATCTTTAAAAAATAATAAAAAAAAAGAAAAAAGAATTCTCAGAACTCAATGGTTTAGAAAAACCTAATTAGAGAAAAAAAAAAAAAGAATCCAATTAGGAAATGGGCATTTCACTAACGAGGTTATGCAGATCAAAAGGTGTTCAGCATCATTAGCCATCTGAGTAAAGCAAATAAAGGCCATGATGAGGTATCACCGCCCGCTTCTGTGCACAGCTGAAATAAGAAATGGCAACAACATGAACGCTGGTGAGGATGTGGACAACAGAATCACCTCTACACTACTGGGGGGAATGTAAAATGGAACAGCCACTCTGGCTGGTTCTTAAAAAAAACTCAAAAGCGGGGCACCTGGGTGGCTCGGTTGGGCGACTGCCTTCGGCTCAGGTCATGATCCCGGAGTCCCGGGATCGAGTCCCGCATCAGGCTCCCAGCTCCACTAGGAGTCTGCTTCTCACTCTGACCTTCTCCCCGCTCATGCTCTCTCTCTCTCTCACTCAAATAAATAATAAATAAAATCTTAAAAAAAAAAAAACAAGAAAAAAACTCAAAAGGCACTACCATACAACCTAAGAACTGTGTGCTTGGGCATTTATCCCAGAGAAATTAAAGCTTCTGTTCACAAAACTCTGTACTTCTGTTCACAAAAACCTGTACACAAAGGTTTATAAAACCTGTACACAGCTTTATTTGTAATAGCCCCAAACTGGAAACAACCCAGATAGTCTCCAGGAGTAAAGGGTTAAGCAAACGGTGGTCCATCCATACCACGGAATACTACTCAGTAATAAAAAATGAATGGAGTATTAATAACACACAACAACCTGCATGAGTCTCCCAGAGAATGATGCTGTGTGAAGACAGCCAGCCCCAAAGGCAATATACATTTATGTAACATGCTTGAACTGAGAAAATTACAGAAATAGAGAACAGATCAATGGTTGTCAGGGGCGAAGGAGGGTATGGGGTTGGGAAAGAAGAGGGGATGGCTGTAAAAATACAATGTGAGGAATCTTTGATTTGCACCTTGACAGTATCAAGGTGGATATCCTTGTTGGGATACTGTACTAGAATTTTGCAAACTGTTACCATTGGGGTAACTGGTAAAAGGATACATGGGACCCCTAGGCATTGATTTTGTACAACTGCAATGTAAAAAATTTTAATTAAAAAAAATATTTCCAATAAACAAATGGATAGATGGGAATTCTAATATTTTTTCCTCCGGCCAAAGTGGATCCTCTTAAGGCACAAACAATTTCAGTGATCATTGCATATTTGCTATGATTTGCCCTACTGAGCCTTGGGCCCCTATAGCTCTTCTTCAAGCTCTCTTCAAGCTGTCTTTCCTAAATGCAAATTGGCTCCTGTGACTTCCCAAGATGCACTAGTCTAACACACTGGGCCCTCGTGATCTGGCTGTTAAGTCTCTACCCAATATATATGCACCTGGACACCAAAGTACACACAACTTCCAATGGTGCAAAACCCAGTCTGACTCTGAGATACCTGAGGACAGGCACAATGACCTCTCTCTGTGTGCTTATCTTATCTCAAATATTTTAACTCTAATTATTTTTTAAGTTTATTTGTTTATTTATTTTTAAGTAATCTCTACACCCAATGTGGGGCTCAAACTCACCTTCCTAACATCAAGAGTAGCATACTTTTCTGAATGAGCCAGCCAGGCACCCCTCTAACCTCTTTCTTTTTTTCTTTATTTCTTTTTAAGCTCTATTTATTCAAGTAATCTCTACACCCAACATGGGGCTTGAACTCATACCCCAAGATCAAGCGTTGCATGCTTTGCTGAAGGAGCCAGCCAGCTGCCCCTAATTAACTGATTTCCAATGATTATCAGGTTCCCTAGCACATATTAGGAGTACAGTAAATCTTGACTTAAATGTTGATTACTTTTGCTTTGTGCATTGCCCCCTAAGAGTGCAGAAGCATTGATTCTGTGTTACCCTCAGGATACTAACCTGCAATCACTCCGGCCAGGTACACCAGCCCTACTCGAAGGCCTTTGTGGACCATTTCCAAGGGAATACCCAAAATGAGCTGCATAATGAGATTCCCCACGATGTGCTGAACTCTGCAGAGACAAACACAGTAGTCAAATATTATGACTAATCCACACTGTTGTTTCTTTGGGACATGAACAGGCATTGGTGTATTGTTTCTAACTCAAATTCCATTTTCTAATTTTTTCTTAAAGATTTTATTTATTTATTAGAGAGATAGAGAGAGCTCACAAGTAGGCAGAGCAGTAGGCAGAGGGAGAGGGAGAAGTAGGCTTCTCGCTGAGCAGAGAGCCCTATGCGGGGCTCTATGCGGGGCTCGATCCCAGGACCCTGAGATCATGACCTGAGCCGAAGGCAGATGCATAACCATCTGACCCACCCAGGTGCCCCCCCTTCCTGCTTTTAACACCCAGCTACGCTGCCAACTTGCAAGCACGAGAGAAAGATCAAGGGAAAAGCAGAGATGCCAACACAGAACCAAGAGTCTTGCCTTCATTAAACTGATGAACTAAACCACATTCCTCCGGGCTGCTTCTTTTTTTTTTTTTTATACCCCCCCCCCCCCGGGGCTTCTTATATGATAAAGAATTAACCTCCATTTGTTTAGGCCCCATTAGATTTTTTGGTTACTTTCAGCCAGAAGCATTCTGAACTTCCACAACCCCCTATCTGACCTGTCCTACACAGCCTTGAGAATTCTTTTTGAGGGCCTTACTATGTGTCAGGCACAGTAAAAATTACATTATAACCATGGCCTCATTTAATCACAGCAACCTTATGAGGCAGGTGCTGTTAGCCTATTTTACAGATGGGGAAAGTGAGGCACAAAGAAGTTAAGTAACTACTGTATATTACAATACTATATGGCCTTGCATTACCATTTAACTGACTATTCGCCTTTATAATATTAAAGTCCTTGAGTGCAGGGACCACATTTGTTCAGAACATGTTAAATGAAAAACCAAACTGAAAGTATCCATAGAAACTAGGCAGTGAGCAATTTTGTCCTTATTTGTCAAACCTCTCAGCCCTGTGTCCTGCCATGGGTGCCTGTTTAGCCACTGGCCAGAGTCATCCTTCAAGGCCCAGGGCTGGGTAGGTCACACAGACGCAGCTGGCCTCATCGAACCCCCAGGCGTCCACAGGAGAGGGGGGCCGGCAGCCAGCTGCTCACTGTCTGCAGTGGGCATAGTGAATCCCGGGCTCCGAGCAAGGTCACAAAAGACTATTAGCATATAAGAAGTTATAACTAGGGACACCTGGGTGGCTCAGTTGGTTGGGCATCCGCCTTTGGCTCAGATCATAATGCCAGGATCCTGGGATCGAGTCCCGCATTGGGCTCCTGGCTCAGCAGAGAGCCCACTTCTCCCTCTGCCTGGCGCTCCCCCTGCTTGTGCTCCCTTTCTCTCTCAAATAAAATCTTAGAAAAAAAAAGAAGAAGCTGTAACTAAAAGGCAGGCACTGCATCACCCGTTGCTTGTGTTATTCCAGATGGACCACAGTATTATACACTCAAGAAAGCACTCGCAAATTAATTCTTTTTAAATGTGTGGCAGCGTAGGGAGGGAGGGACTGATAACTCATACCCTAATGGGAACGTTTTCCCAACATCTAACAACTAAGGGAACATACACGTGGTTTAGTAATGATGGAGTCTCTTCTCACTAATATCCCTATATAAATACCACGATCGGGCAGTTATAACGCAATACAAAGTCCATTGGACTTGGAATTAGCACAGATGGGTTGAGGTTCTAGCTCTGCAACTTAGCCACATGATACGGAGTGAGTAACCACCACAAAATGGCAGGAGTGATCCCTGCCTCCTCGGGCTGCTGAGGATCAAACAAGATTATGGACCTGTAAGCGCCTTATCAGTAACAAAGCACCGACCAGATGCTGGGGGTTATGAGCACTTGCAGTCACCTCCAACATCAGTGACTTCCTGTCGTCATGTCTTACCCAGCGTGGACCAGCATATAGGAGACAAACCTCCAGGCTTGCTCCCGCTTCTCAGGACTGTAGATAAAGGGACTTTCCAGGATGCCTGTGTCCAGGGTGATCCACTGTTTCTGAGGCTTCCACACGGCATAGTAAATAAACACCGCCAGCTGCCGGGGAGGGGCAGATAATGAATGTTAACCACCTTCAGCAGAGTGGCCCTAGCAGTGCCACAGGCACTACTGCCTTGCTCTCAAACAATTAGCTCTGGAGTGGACCCTTCCATCGTATGTGCTCAGAAGATGACAGGAGGGGCACCTGGGTGGCTCAGTGGGTTAAAGCCTCTGCCTTCGGCTCAGGTCATGATCTCAGGGTCCTGGGATCGAGCCCCGCATCGGGCTCTCTGCTCAGCAGGGAGCCTGCTTCCCCGTCTCTCTCTGCCTGCCTCTCTGCCTACTTGTGATCTCTCTCTCTGTCAAATAAATAAATAAAATCTTAAATAAAAAAAAAAAAAAGAACAAAAGAAGACGACAACGACAGGAATTAAATGTCCTCACCGTGTATCTGACCATGTCACTGTGGTCATATCCCACTTCCAACAGTGATGAGGAGCAGCCCTAGACCAAACATAAAGAAGACTCTTTCCAAACCCGCTACCCCCTTACGTACTCTCTGCCCTCATCTTCCCGCCATTTTGTCTTTCACTTCCAAGTTACTATGAAATTAAGTCGTTGCTGGCTTCCAAGGAATAGAATAGGGAAAGGGAACAATAATAACTCTCCAGCACACAAGCCCAGCAAACACAACCTTAACCGAGTGATGGAGGCTCGTGTCACCAGGGATGCCCTGGGGATGTCCCATACTCCTTGATGTGACGTGAGGACAAGGGCACTTTGCCTCTGTGTGTTCCTCCCCAAAACCTGTTAACTCCAATCTAATCATGAGAAAAAACTCAGACAAGCCCAGATTGGGAGATCATCTACAGAAACCTGGCCCGTACTCCTCAAGACTATCAAAGTCATGAAAAACACAGACAGAAATTGTCACAGATGAGAGGACACTGGGGAGCCACAGGACATACTGCAAAGTGATACTCTGGGTTGGAGGGTTCAGAAGGGACAGAAAGAGGACATTAATGGAAAAGCTCGTAAAAATACATACTAAAAACTCCAAAGGAAGCCTGCAGTTTAGTTAATAGTAGTATACCCATGTCAGTTTCTTCATTTTGACAAATGTACTATGGAAATGTAAGGTAATAATGGGAGAAATGAAGTGAGACATATAGAGGTACTCTGTACTATCTTTGCAACTTTTCTATAAAGCTAAAATTAATCCAAAATAAAAAGTTTATTCCAAAAACTATTTGAAAAACTGATCTTTCCGTGAGAGAAGAGATATCTCAGCACCTACCCCATGACCCTCCTATAGAAAACTGCCCTCTCCACAACACAGACCACGGCAGTCATGTTTGGTATCATGTGACCTTGTCCTATTATTCCCCAATTCCCACACCCGCCAAGCACTCACACAGTGGACGGGACCAGGAGGAGGCCCACCAACCCCTAGGCTGGAAGGATAACATGATAGAGTGTGCCAGAAATGTTGATACATTGGCCTTTCCTTTATCTGAGCCATAAGAGGCTAGGTCCAAAAAAAAAAAAAAAGGTTAGGTCCCTATGCTGGTTAATGTTATATGTTACCTTGGCTAGACCATGATACCCAGAGATTTGATCAAACGTCATTCTGGATGTTTCTGTGGAGATATTTTTTAGATGAGATCGATCAACATTTAAATCAATAGACGTTGAGTAAAGCAGATTACCCTCCATAGCATGGGGTCACATCATATCGGTTGAAAGCCTTAATAGACCAGACTGACCTCCTCTGAGGGAAAGGGAATTCTGCCAGTAGGACTGCCTCTGAACTCCAACTGCAACTCTTACTCAGCAGTCTCCAGTCTGCTGGCCTGCTCTAGATTTTGAACTTGCCAAGCTTCCACAATGCAATGAGCCAATTCCTTCAAATCAATCAATCTCTCTCTCAATATATATGTGTAGATAGGTGGATGGATGGATGGATGGATGGATGAATAGAGAGAGAGAGAGAGAGATAATGTATGTGTGTTTGTGTATGTACACATCCTATTGGTTATATTTTTCTAAAGAACCCTAATACAGTCCTTGATAAGGAAATTGAGACATTGGTGGGAAATAAGAGGATTTCATTAGAGACTTCCTAATGTCCCTGAAGTCACACCCCACACATATCCATCTGCTGCCAATTCTTTTATGAGACATCAAAAAAGAGGTAGGCGGGATGAGGCTCAGGAGAAGCCCAGTTCCGGCCCAGTCACTAAATGTGACCTTGGGCAAGTTATTCCGCCTCTCTGAGCCTTGTACTCTTTTTCTGGAAAATAAAAGGGCTGACGAGATCAGAGTCTGAAAACACGCTACCTGCAGCCCACAGTAGGAGATCCCATTTTTTTCCCTACTGAAATCCGGAGGCAGCCCTATAGCTCTTCTGGTTAGGCTTCTGTGTTGGCTACACAAAAAGACCTTAACCAGTCAAAGTTGGTTCATGAAATCAGACCAATTTGTGACCCCAAGATTATTTGGTTTCTAAAGCCTCAGCAACTAAAATGAAACAAAGCCACCGAAAACTGTAGTCACTGCTGGACAGGGGACTTGCTTGAAAAATGAAACTCAACTCTTGGCTAACAGTGACTGTAGTCATAGGAAAGACCTAAGAAGGCTCCAGAGAAGGTGAGGTTGAGTTCTGTGTGTGCTGGACTTGCCACCACTAAGCTCTCTTCCTATGTGTTTTCCAGTCTCTTCTCTAGATGTGATCGAAGCTCCCTGACCTTTCCTCCCCTCCAGTCTTTTTGCAACTCCCCAATGGCACTTGCTCTAGTGCCCACCACCCAACATACTCACCTCAGCAAGGCTGATGGAGATGATGAACACAGGGGGTGGGAGGCAGTTAGCTCTCTCCAAGTATGTTCTTCGGACCTTTTCAGGAAGCATCCATTTCGAGACAACCCTATGAACCTTTTTATTCTTGAAGGGATCTTCACGTCCCCCATCCTCTCTCATTTCCTCCTCTTCCTCCAGCTCTCCTTTCATGTCTCTATCCATATTCAGATTCATATCCTCCATCTCCAAATCATGATCAGCAGCCATTGTCCTGGGTCCTCCCTCTACCTGAAAGGGCCATTAATGTCAAAGAAAAATAGATAACCCTATAATCCTTGGGTCACGCTCTTTCCTGGCCTCTCTGGTATAACCATTGGTTTCCAAGGCCTTTCCCGTGTATTAATAGAAGGCAATTAAAGATCTGGTGCCCAAATATGCATAATATCCATACCCTCATCATCTGGTTCAATTCTGACAAACTACTAGGGTCTCCCCAAATGAGGGAGAAGACCCCAGGGATCACTTCTGGTTTCATCTACTGCCCCCACCTAAAGGATGGACTAGAGCCTTCGAATAGAAACGCTACCTTGTATACCCTTTCCTTCCCCTCTGCCACTGACGGTCAAGTCAACCATCAGCACGAGAGATGCTTTGTCCTGATGTGATACATCTCAGAGCTTAAACCATGCACACTGCATAACTGAACCCAGTCTTGTCCACCTAGAGTAAATGGTCTCCTTTCCCTCCTTAGTTTCACCTTGCTTCTACTCAAAGGCCAAACATAGGTCTCTGATTTCTGATTCAGAATCAAAAACAATTTACTGAGCATCTATTGCGTATCAGGAACTAAGCTGGGGGCTTTCACATCTATCGACTCATTGGACTTCCACAATAACCTCTGAAGGTAGGGATTTGCAGTACCATTTACTGCCCAACCTGCCCCCCCCCCAAGAAAGATTCAAGCCTACACCTTCTCCGCATTACCAGTGTCCTTTCTAAAATACCAGCACTGTCCGTACTGTAGCACACTTGAGTAAGGAAGGCCATTCCTTACTGGTTCTCCAGGCACAAGGTCAATACCCTTTCTGAAACACATCTTCCCAACAACTCTGACATCTGGTGCTCTTGGCTGAGTTCCTACTAATTCCCACATCCAGTATTCTCTTGAACTCAATCCTCAGCATTCAATTATTCAAGCATTTATTCAATAAATATCTACGGAACACCTATTATGTATCAGGCCACCATCTACCCCAAAGGGTTTACAATGTAATGGAGGAGACAGAGGTCAATAAAAATCATACAGATAATTGTATCATGACACTGTGATAGAGGACACCAAGCAGGTGGGTAAGACACCAAGGCAGCATGTCAGTAACAGTGTGGGCTTATCCATATACACTCTCCTTTCCCAGTGCCATGCCCTGGGCCATGTTCCCTCCTTCTCCTGTTGGTCTGATTATTCTGTTATTTTTTACTCCTGGTTAAACTAGTTAAATCATTCAAATGTTTCTGTCGTCAAAGGGCGGGGAAGGGGCTCAAAAATGAAGGGAAAAAAATAATAAAAATAATGTTGTCAAATAGTACATAGAGTACAATCCAATTTTTGTAAAAAGTAATGTACTGATACACATACAGGAAGAAATCTGGAGAATTAACCATGATTATATCTGCATGGTGGGATTTCACTACAATTTTTGCCCTCCATGGAGGAGTGGATCCAGATTTCGTGGAGCCTGAAGTATAAACAATTTGGGTGGCTTTCTTTGATAAAAAAGAATATAAAATGAAAATTACAAAATATAAAAATTACAAAAGTGGATACATGGCCTTTGAAGGAGCCCATGCCAAGTAAGAGACCTGAAGTTTAAGCTTTATTAGCTTCAGAGAAAATCCACCTCACTTTATATTTGCTTTTTTTTCTAATCTAATCTTTTTAAAGATTTTATTTATTAGATAGAGAACACAAGCGTGGGGAGCAGCAGGTAGAGGGAGAAGCAGGCTCCCCACTGAGCAAGGAGCCCGATGTGGGACTTGATCCTAGGACCCTGGGATCATGACCCGAGCCAAAGGTAGATACTTAACTGACTGAACCACCCAGGTGTCCCTTTAATTTTATTTTTAAGTGACCTCTACATCTGATGTGGATCTTGAAGTTACAATCCCAAGATCACAAAGTGACACACTCTACGGACTAAGCCAGCAAGGCACCCCTATTTGATTTTTTAAAGTATATATTATTATTTTAATTAAAAAAAAACTAATAAAGCCATATCTATGACACCTTTACCTGATCCTAACATCTCAACTACTGTACTATTTCTCCCCTCCCCTTTGTGGCCTAATGTCTTGAAGAAGGAATCTAGACCCTAACCATCTGGTCATCTGCAAGGAGCACTGAAACTGATCTCCTGGGTTATGCCCTTCAAACAAATCCACTTCCAGAGTGATGTGAGTCCCAATCATGTGTGCAGAGCAGTCTTGGCATTCCAAAGCATATCCCCACTGCAAAATCTCACGTATTCCTCAGAATTACCTGAAGTAAAAATAAAAAGAAGGCAATATTTATGTTCCCAATTCTTCTCATCTTCAACCATCCTACAGACTTTCCTGTTGAAATCTCTTCCTCCAACTTTCATCTCAACCATAATTCATTCACTGACCTCCTTCTCCTGCTCCCCAGGCACAGACATCCCCTCTGCATGCTTCAACAACACTCTTGTCTTGCAACTGGACTGCTCTAACTCGGTGAAGAGGAGTGAGCTAGTGGCAAGGTCACTAGACGACAGGAACACAGGCTTTGCACTACACAGATCCGGGCAATGGCCTTGTCTTGTTTTTTCTTTGCAACCACAGGCAATGGCTCTGGGCCTCATACCACGAACAGTAGAGCACTGGGTGCCAGGGGTGGGAAAATGGGGAGTTGTGTGTTTAATGACTGCAAAGATTCAGTTTGGGAAGACAAAAAAAGTTCTGGAGATGGATGGTAGTTTCACAACAAGGTAATGTGGTTAATGCCACTGAATGATACACTTAAAAATGGTTAAAATGGTAAATTTTAAGTTATGTATATCACACACACACACACACACACACACACACACACTAAATGATGCGAAACTTTCAAAGTCATTGTGTAGATCAGATCTGGTGTTTGCGTCACCACTATGTGCTTCACCAATGATATAATACTGATATTTTCAGCTTAGGTTAAGGTATCTAAATTCCCTAAATTACCCCAAATAAAGTTTTTCACTGTAATTTTTTTAAAAAAACATGATCCATGGGTGCCTGGGTGGCTCAGTGGGTTAAAGCCTCAGCTTTCGGCTCGGGTCATGATCTCAGGGTCCTGGGATTGAGCCCCGCATCAGGCTCTCTGCTCAGCGGGGAGCCTGCTTCCCCCTCTCTCTCTGCCGGCCTCTCTACCTACTTGTGATATCTCTCTGTCAAATAAATAAATAAAATCTTTAAAAAAATAAAAAACATGATCTATGGCACCAGATAATTGGGAGTAGAACACAGCTCTACTACATATCAACTATAAATGTAGGTAAGTCACTTCAATTCTCTGAGCCTCAAATGACATGTTTTTAAATGTGGTAAAATACACACGACATAAAATTTACCACTTTAACCATTTTAAAGTGTACGATTCAGTGGCATTAAGTTTTTACATTTACAATGTTATACAACCATCACCACCATCTTGTTCAGAAACTTTTTTTTTTTAAAGAGCTTTTTTTACTCTATTTTATTTGTCAGAGAGAGTAAGAGAGCACAAACAGAGGGAGAAGCAGGCAGAGGGAGTAGCAGCCTCCCCCCTGAGCGAAGAGCCCAATGTGGGGCTCGATCCCAGGACCCTGGGACCATGACTTGAGCTGAAGGTAGATACTTAACCAACTGAGCCACCCAGGTGTCCCTCGATCAGGAACTTTTTCATTGCCCCAGACAAAAACCCCATACTCATTAAGCAATCTCTCTATAGCCACCTCCCTCCAGTCCATGGCAATCACTAAGCTACTTTCTGTCTCTATGGATTTACTTATCTTGGATGTTTCATGGAAATGGACTCATACAGTATGAGGCCTTCTGAGTCTGGCTTCTCTCAGTAATAGTAGTAAGTCTTCCAGGTTCATCTGGGTTGATCAGTACTTCATTCCTTTTTTTTTTTTTTTTTAAATAGGTGCCACACCCAGTGTGGGGCTTGAACTCACAACCCTGAGATCAAGAGTCTAGGTGGGGGAGGGGAGTGGCAACGGGGCGAAAGAGGTAATGGGGATTAAGGAGGGCACTTGTTGTGCTGAGCACCTGGTGTCGTATGTAAGTGATAAAGCACTAAATTCTACACCTGAAACTAACATTACACTGTATGTAAACTAACTGGAATTTCACAAAAACTTGAAAAAGAAAAAAAAAAGTCACATGCTCCACTGACTGAGCCAGCCAGGCACCCCAGTACTTCATTCCTTCTTATGGCTGAATAATATTGCATTGTATAACTATATAAACAGATCTTTTAAAACATTTTATATATTCACTTTAGAGAGAGAGCAGGAGAGTGAGAGAGAGAGAGAGAGTATGAGCAGGGGGAGGAGCAGAGGGCCAGGGACAAGCAGATTCCAATGCTGAGCACAGAGCCCCACACGGGGCTCGATCCCAGGACCCTGAGATCATGACCTAAGCCGAAATCAATGGTCAGACCCCTAGCCAACCATGCCACCGAGAGGTCCCTATAAACACATTTTGTTTATCCATGTGTCTGTTGAAGGACATTTAGATTGGAGCTGCTATGAACATCCCTGTCCATTGTTTGAATATCTGTTTTCAGTTATTTGGGGTATGCATCTAGGAGTGGAATTGCTGAGCTATATAGTAATTCTCTATTTAATTTATTGGAAAACTCTCAGATTCCATTTTAAAGTGGGGATCATTAAAAAAAAATAAAGAAGTGGGGCTAATGATAGGACTTACCTTGTAGCATTGTTGGAAAGATTGTTCAAGGCAATGCATGTAAAGCACTTAGAATCATATCCAGCACATAGTAAACACTTCATCATTGTTAGTTATTATTTGCTATGGACGAATGAGTGGGTGCGTTGGTGGTTGGGATGGACAGAGAGATGAATGGGGCTGCGTCTAGGGCCTATGTTCACATTGCAAGTTACTGGGAACCAGCTCCTATTGAATTTATGTTTAAAACTAGTTCATTAGGCAGTTTCTACATTACAATAGATTGTATTCAGTAAACTTAGAGAAGAGAAATCCCCTTTTATGTTACTTTTCCCCAGCAACTTTTCTGAGAAGAAAGTTCCCTTCCCTACATCTTCCACCTCCCTGTCCTCAACCTCCGAGGGTCAGATACTAAGTCTGTAGACCTAACTATTTCATTTATTTTCCTTGAATGTTGTTGATTATTTCTAGATTCACAACTTCTCATAATTGGCAAAACAGTGTGGATTTAAGATCTGTAGCTTTTAACAGCAAATATTAAAACACTTTAAAAATAAGTTCAGGGGCACCTGAGTGGCTCAGTGGGTTGAGCATGCAATTCTTGGTTTAGGCTCAAGTCATGATCTCAGGGTTGTGAGATCGAGCCCGTGTCAGTTTCCGCACTTAGGGAGGAATCTGCTTGTTCTTCTCCCTCAGCTCCTCCCTCCCCTACCTTGACCCTACCTTGACCCTCCCCCCACCTCCACACACACTTTCTCTCTAAAACAAATAAATAAATAAAATCTTTAAAAATTAATAAGAGTAAGTTCAAGGGCACCTGGTTAGCTCAGTCAGTAGAGCATGCAACTCTTTTTTTTTTTTTTTTAAGATTTTATTTATTTATTTGAGAGAGAGAGATCACAAGTAGGCAGAGAGGCAGGCAGAGGGAGAGAGGGAAGCAGGCTCCCTGCTGAACAGAGAGCCCAACACGGGGCTCAATCCCACGACCCCGAGATCATGACCCGACCGGAAGGCAGGGGCTTTACCCCACTGAGCCACCCAGGTGCCCCAAGCACGCAACTCTTAATGTCAAGGTTGTAAACTTGAGCCCCACGTTGGCTGTAGAGATTACTTTTAAAAAAGTAAAATAAAATCTTTAAATCAATGAATAAAAATAAGTTCAGTTAAGGATGATTGACATTGTATTAATAAGCTCTACTGTAAATTCAAATCCCATACATGATTGCTTTATGAGAAAATAAAATTCTACATTCTTCCACATTAGCTACAATTCCACATTAGCTATTGTAGAGCTAAAAAGGAGCTAAGAAAATAAAAAACTAAGGATTACATTTCCCCCAAATTTTCTCTTTTCTCTAGATTTCAAATTTCCTAGAAATTTTACAGAGTCAAGCCCAGCATTGTAGGTATTTTAGAGGAACATATTTCCTGTGCTGCAAAGATATCTGACCCATTTGGCTTTGCCAAGACTCACCGCAGGTCTGCTTTCTTCCTCAGCAGATACAGCAAAGGGATTGGATGTGTAGGTCCAGCCACTTCAGCAGCTAGCAACAGATGAAATGTTGGTAGCAACTGCAGCACGTTGGTTTTACCTCTCTTCTCAGCGACTGTCACACTCAGACTTCAAGCCCTGTCTGTGTGCCCTGTTCCTTGGAGACCAGGGACACCTCCTTGATTAAGCATCTCTCTGACATCTTCGAGGCCCACAGGTGTGCTTTCAGACTCTGGCATTCCCTGGCCCTCCCACTCCTGTTTATCTTCTGCTCCCACACCTGAATTCCTGAGCACAGTTCACCACCTTGGAAACATTCTTGATCAAACAATGAAAAAGATGATCCAAAAAAAAAAAAAAAGAGAGAGAGAAAGAAAAGGATTATCCATACTCAGGAGGCTGTGGGAAATGGATGCAGCCTTTTTGGAAGGCAATTGGGCAGTACCTAGGGAATATGAAAAGCACATACCTTTCAAGAGAACCACCCTACTCCTAGAAATCTATCCTTCAAACGTATTTGAGCCAGTACACAAAGCTGTATTTCAAAGATGTTCAGGGCGCAACTATTTATAGTAGTGAAAACTTACAAAGAACCAGGATGTACTTCAATCAGGTTGTTGTATTTTCTTTTTTTTTTTCTTTTTGAAAGATTTTGTTTATTTATTTGACAGAGAGAGAGAGAGAGAGATTACAAGTAGGCAGAGAGGCAGGCAGAGAGAGAGAGAGAGGGAAGCAGGCTCCCCGCTGAGCAGAGAGCCTGATGTGGGGCTTGAGCCCAGGACCCTGAGATCAGGACCTGAGCCGAAGGCAGAGGCTTTAACCCACTGAGCCACCCAGGCGCCCCAGGTTGTTGTATTTTCTTACAGTTCTAATTCTTAGGTAGTTCTTCCTTATACTGTGCTGAAATCTGCCCACCAGTACCTCTGCTCCTGGGTCCAAGGTGTTCCTCCCTAGGCTAATCTATGGTTATGCCATTAATTTTGTCCTTGCATGGGTGTGGTCCAGATAATCCATAGGCTCTACAGGTCAGAGTTGGGACAGAGGCTCTGGAGGCATACTTTAGATTACCAGAATTTCTAAGGCTCCATTAAATAAAGCAGGAGTCTCGAAACAACTCAGCAATAATTACAACACATCATACTCTAACAGAGACATAAAAGCATAACAGCTATCAAATTATTCACTTGGTCACTCTCAACACGGTGTTACATGTGGAATGGAATTATTTACTGCACTGACTAGGCCTTCTTACTCACTAAGCAAAGATCATCCAAGTTTCTTGAGCTTTCTTTAATGTTGGTTTGATGTTATGCTTCACCTCCTACCTTTTATCTTTAGCAGATGGCTGTCAACTCTGTTGAAATTAATGTCTCTCTGTCTCTCTCTCTCTGACTCTCTCTCGCTCTCTCTCTCACACACACATACACACACATGTGCACAGACACACATGCACACACACACATACAGGTCAAAACTGGGTGGTACCGTTGTGAAAAGTTCTCATCCTACCAGTATGGAACAATGAGGGTAGATTGTTAAAAAGAATGCTGGAGGAGAAGAAAAGACTCATAGCCATCAAGCTAAAAATGATGTTCCCCTTGTGCACCAAAAGCCAAAGACCTTCCCTTCATGGTTGGCAAGTGTCCCTTTTTTTTTTTTTTAAGTAGTCTCCACGCCCTACATGGTGCTCGAACTCACAACCCTGAGATCAAGAATCACGTGCTCTACCCACTGAGCCAGCCAGACTTTCTGGCAAGTATTCTTAAGAGGAAAAGTGGGAAGAAATTCCTTACATCTTGACTTTATCTGGGATAAATATTGCTCATGTTATGAATCATGAAGCCATTGTGTTGGCCAAGGATTGGAAAGGGTGGGGCCGTGCTCATTTACCCAGAGCACTATTCTGCTTAACTACAACAACAAAAAAAAGGTATTAAAAGATTTCCATAAGGATATTTACATGGGAGATCCTTGACAATGGCAAGGGATTTTTCCAAAGACTTTCCAGGAGACTTAATATAACACATAGTGTCTACCAAAATCATGTTATAAATTATAGCTGGAAAATGTTTAAATGATTGTATTTCAGGCCCTAAATAATTCTATAAATGCAGATAGTAAGGTATTTATAAAGTTTGTTTATGTGAGGAGTATTAATTAACCATATTCAACACTTTGCACCCAAGATCCCAAAGAAAAGAAAATAGAACCTCAGTAAGTGGATTGTCCTTCTTCATCTTTAAGTAAAGTTTGCCCTCAAAGAGCAGTTTCTCCACTGGCTGAAGCATTCATTAAAACAACTTCCCAAAGCACTTTTCCTTGTATCTTTGTGACATACATAGTTGATCACTTGGTATCAGAGATCCTAGGCACTGCTGAACATGACATTCCATGCCAAGTGGCACCACTGAACTTAACATTCCATGCCAAGTTTATCCAAAATTTCTATTTATGGCCACAAAAAAAAAAAAAGAAAAAGAAAAAGCCACTTTCTCAAGCTTCTTCACTTTCTTCTCGTTTCTATTTCTGACACTATCAAGTGATTTATTTTTAGGAGTCTTTTCTACTCCTCCAACAAGAAACAAAGATTTTAGTCACTGCATGCAGGTTACCTAGAGGCTGGAACTCCTAGAGGAGAGCGAAATCACGTGAGATGTGAGCCGTCAAAGTGGCATGGCCGGCCTGGCTCACTCACTAGGAAAGGACCGGCTCCAGCAAAGTCATTCCATTCGCATCCATTTACAAGGGCCTTTAGGGGTTTAGCTAATGAAATGCAAAAACTGTAAGTGTTGAAACTGCAAATGTCAAGGGCTCCCAGTGTCTTCTTTTGATAACATTTATATAATGGCCCTTTGTCAGGGTTCTTGGGGAATTCTTCATCTCAAGAATCCTGGCGGGCAGCTAGGACCACTTCCCGCTACTGAAGGTAAAAATCCCCAGTCCTCTCCGTTCCAGGTCCCCAGGCAGCTGAGGTTCATGTCCTGACTTAAGCTTCACCAATCAGCCACACTTGCTTCGGATTTTTGAGGCTGGAGCTTGAAGCCTGGCTAAATTCTTTACAATGGTGCACTATAGAGAGCAGCATACCTAGTGTCCAGGCCGTTGGGGTCACGGTGGCATCTGGCCCTCAGTGCTAGCCACATCTTCCATGCAGGCTGCAGCAATGAGCACACAGCAGCAGCAGCAGCAATGGGACCATGTGCACCTACTTGGCCCTGTGATGTGACTTTGGTGTAGTTCTAGGTGCCTGGTCTCCTTCTGTCTTGGCTTATTTCCCCAACCTTGTTTCTGCAGCCTTCCAATGATTTTGTAACCTACCTGTGACACAGTGATATGCTAAGATATATATATTTGGTCTTCATCCCCAGTTCCTGGCACAGAGCTCCTAAAACCCTTGGAATTTCCTGACGGGTGGGAGGGACCATCTTCTGTTATTCACAATAAGCCCTTTTCAAACCAGACTTGAGCTTCGGCTCAGGAAGTGACTCTTGGAGGATGGGGGCTGATTGCCTGGGGAAATAACCATGTGATGAGAGGGGTAGAACTTTCAGTCTCTGCTCTGGGAAGGGAAGATGGGCTGGAGATTGAGTTTAATCAGCAATGGTCAATACCTATCATGCCCATGTCGTGGAACCTCCATGAAAACTCCAAAGAGAAGATTCAGAGAGCTTCCAGACTGGTAAACACATGAAACACCCAGAGAGTGTGTGAAAGCTCTGCATCCTTTCCCATCCACCCGGCCCCATGCATCTCCTCCATGTGGCTCTTCTTGAGTTATATTTAAAAAAAAAACGGTAATAATCAGTAAAGCCTTCTCCTAAATTCTGTGAGCTGTTATAGCAAATTATTAAGCCCAAGGAGGGGGTCATAGAAACCCCAATTTCTAGCCAGCTGATAGAAGCCCAGACTCACAACGGGCATGCGAAGTGGGGAGCAGTCATAGGGCACTGAGCCCCTAACCAGGGGGGTGGTTGGTGTCAGAATCGCTTGGCGTGAAAAACCCACATATTTGGTGTCAGAAGTGTGAGTAGGAGTCGAGAAAACGTTTTTTTCTTTTCCTACCCAGCATGCTTTCAATAAAACTCATTTAGTGGAGTCATCAGCCAGAATCAGTTTCTGTCCCCTGCAGCCAGGAACCTAACTAAGAACACCTGAATGCCCGAGAAACTCTTCTGAGCTCTACCTGGGGTCTTCCTGTCGCAAGTTAAACTCATTTCTTGTTCTGCATCAGGGAGACACAGCGTCGGGAGAACACAGAACCAGAAGACCCACTTTCTGGTCTAGACACTGCCACTTCTTGGCTGCGTGGGCCAGTCCCCCTCTCACCCGCGTGGGGAAATGGACAGACCAGTAGTTCCCCAAACTGGTTCTGCCTTCGAATCCCCTCTAGCGTTTGTTTTTCTTTTTTTTCTCTCTCTCTCTCTTTTTTTTTTAAGATTTTATTTATTTATTTGTCAGAGAGAGAGAGAGAGAAAGCAAGAGAGTGAGCACAAGCAGGGGGAACAGCAGGCAGAGAAGCCCTGAGCCACCCAGGTGTCCCGAGCAATTGTTTTTCAGCATTTGTTTCTACACAGCTTCCTGGCCCCTCTCCTGAAAAAACTAATAGCGGTAGCAGATCTCTGACAGGTGACAAGGATGCAGCAGCACCTTCTCAACCCACCAACTAAGGACTCCAGGGGCCACTCCTCCCACAAACTCAGTGATCTTCCAATGGAAAGCAGAGGCAGTTTTACTGCTGTATTCCCTGTGCCCAGAAAGTTCCTGGCACACAGGAGGTGTTCGGAAAATACTAGCATCTGCATAAAGGGTAAACAAACTCTCCGCAACTTTTCTGTAAATCTAAAATTATTCCAAAATAAAAAAGTTTATATAAAAGAATACTGGAAGGAAGGAGAGGGGAATTCTGTCCAGACCACATTAACTAAGAGTCTTGTATCACTCTATGTTGAAAAGTGCCTTCCACCACCCTTTTCCTCTGCACCCCACCCCACCCCCCATATCATTCTGCCATCACTGAACCATCAGAGGAGACCAGCAAAGGCCACCGTCCTGTAATGGCTACCAAAGAGCTTGTCACCTGTCTTTGCACTTGGCACCGTGAAGACCCGAGTTCTGCTCCCATACCCCTTAATTTCACTGTGCCACAGTTTCCTCAGCTGTAAAATACACCCCTTCTCCCCTCAGTATCTTACAGAATTATTGTAAGAAGCAAATGAACTAATAAGAGTTGCCATAATAATGAGCACTTACTAGGGGCGCCTGGGTGGCTCAGACGGTTAAGTGTCCGCTTTCGACTCAGATCATGATCCCGGGGTCCTGGGATCGAGTCCCACGTCTGGCTCCTTGCTGAGCCGGGAGCCTGCTTCTCCCTCTGTCCCTCCTCCTGCTCCTTCTTTCACTCGCTCAGTCTCTCTCTCTCAAATAAATACATATCTTTAAAAAAAAAATACTGAGCACTTACTACATGCCAGATTTTAGGCTAAACACTTGATAAGCCTTGTCTTCATTAATTTTCACAATAACCTTATAAAACAGGATAACAAAAAATGAAAACAAAACAAAAAGATAATAATACCCCCATTGTATAGATAAGGAAACTCAGACTTCCAAAGGAACTTATCAAGCTAATCCAGCCAGCGAGGGGGTGGGGGCTGAGAGAGGAGCCCGGGGTGTCTCACTCCACAGACCTTGTGTGTTCCTCCACCCTGTGATTTCTGGGCACCAAGCGTTAAAAAAAAGCGGACATCTTTATTTTGTTTATTTTCATCCCATCCTTCCCTCTACCTTCGTTTCCCTCTTCTTCCTCCAGCTCCCCAAACAGATCCGGACTAGAGCCTGGGAGTTTCCAAATGGGGGCTCTGGAAGTGGCAGGTCCCCGGCCCAGAGTCCGCAGCTGGGAATCCCCAGCATTCCCACTGCTGTCACAGGGAGTTGGGATAGGCACCCAGGAAAGGCACCCAGGAAAGGACAAGCATTTGCCTCTCTGAGAACCCGAATGTCTAAGTCAGGCTCCCCTTCCCTCTCCTTCACCTTACCCGGGAGAGTACAGGCAAGGCCACCCACCTTAGGACAACTCCTCTTAGGCAGAAGAGACTTTGGATCATGAGTTTGTGCTGCTTTCCTAGTTGCATCCACATGAGTAGGTTTTAAATATCTGAATTGTTTCTTTAAGCAGCTGGCCCCACCCATTGATTGGTACCAGGCGGGCCCCTGCCAAAGCTGAGTCCAGCCTTGATGTGGCCTGGGAGCCTAGGAGGCTGGGCGGCAGGCTGTGCTGGGTGTACCCAATTTTTGCCCAGCCGGGCCTGGTGGGGAGGCTTTTGGTGGTGTTGCTAGGCAACCTGGGTAATTGGAGAGGCCACAGATTGGGCTTCTGGGCCACAGAGATTAACAGCCTCCTTCATCACGCTGCAAACCATCATTATGCCCCATTCCGGAGGCCTGCGGCAGTCTCTGCGGTTATAGCCTGAAAGAGCGCTTTTTTAGCTACAGAAATGAAGAACCAGCTTTTCGATATTACGGGTTTGTGGCTGGGGTTGTTTTCTCTTTTGCTACATCTCTGAGGATACACTTGGAATAAATGAGCGGACGATTTAAAAACAAACAAACAAATGCCTTTACAAGCCCCCTTTTCCGAAAGTTTTTCTTATTCCTAAAGCAAAGCAAACTTGCACTCACTGTGAGGGCAACTAAGGTAGAGACACTCTGCTTCCTGAGGTCTGTGCGAGCCCACGAGCCCACGGCGAGGTCAAAGCTTCTTCCTTGGACTCCCACGCAGCGGGGGCTGTGGTTCAGGGTGGTGGAGCCTGGGCTTGGTCCTGAGCAAGGCCTCTCAGCAGAATAATTTCTTTGTGTCTCTCCCACTCAACAACAATCACAGTACCCCCCCGCCCCACACTCCAGCCACTTTCACTTATACTATTTCAATGAACCCTCCTCCCTGCCCTGTTATGACGTCATACTCCTCCCACTGGACGGATGAACGACTAAAGCATGAGAGGTATCCATGATCATATACCAACCTAGTCACACCAAAGCTGAGACACAAACCCATTTTTCTGAGGCTAGATGGGCTCTCCCCCATCCTGCACTTCTTCCCACAGTAGTACCTAAGATAGGACTTATAACTTTGTACCCGATCACAATATAATAGTGATAACAATACTCACTGGCAGAGAGACACAAGAACTATCATATCATATACTATACATATCGTACTGTCCTCCACACATCATCCTTGCTGACTGGGGTTGGAGTTCCAAAGCTGCCTCCTGTACCCTAAGGAATGCAGTCTGGAAGAATTCCCAGAGCTGGACACCCTGTTTAAGTACCTTAACCTAGTCTACCAGAGGACAGGGCTAAAGGGAAACCCTGACCCTGAGCCATCTCCGCCTTCATTCAGGGAGTTGACCCTGCTTGATAGCATTCGATACTACTCTGTCAGTCCCGTAAGGAAAGAGGCAGAGTCATGGCTCTCATTAGATATCTGTAGTTACTCTTCTAAAGGGCTTTCACTGCCTCATCTACAATGTTCCTGGTCCATCGATAGTGACCAGCTGTGCAAGTTTGCAGAGGACTAGGGACTTCCTGGGATGTGGGACTTGGGGTACTAAAATCAGGACAGTGCTGGGCAAACTGAGGACAGTCACCTCCCCTAGACCACCTCCATCAGAATCATCTGGGGACGTCAGGCGAAGATGGCCGGTTCTCATCCCACGGCAGTGGTTCCTAACCTTGGCTACATATCCGAATGATCTGAGAAGGTTGTAAAAAAATACTGGCATCGGGGTGCCTGGGTGGCTCAGTGGGTTAAAACCTCTGCCTTCGGCTCAGGTCATAATCTCAGGGTCATGGGATCGAGCCCCGCATCGGGCTCTCTGCTCAGCGGGAAGCCTGCTTCCCCTCTCTCTCTGCCTGCCTCTCTGCCTACTTGTGATCTCTCTCTGTCAAATAAATAAATAAAATCTTTATAAAAAAAAAAAATACTGGCATCTGGGTTCATGAGCCCAGCTCATCCACCAATGGTATCAGAGCCTCTGGGGCTCAGGCCCAAGTATTGGTATATTTTAACATGTAGCTCAGACTGAAAACGTGTACCCTAGAGATTTGGATTCAGAGGGTCTAGGCTGGGGTCTTGTCCAGGAATCTGCACGCCTTTTTGACAGCTCCTCAGGGGATTCTTATGTCTACTGTGGTTTGATACCAAGGAATTCTTATGTGCTGTGCATTCACTGGACAAGCGCTCCCTGAATGTCTTTTATATGTTGGGCTCTGGAAACATAAGAAAAAAACAAACAAAAAAAACACCTCCTATTCCCAGGTCCTCCTTTTCTAGGAGGAATAAAGATCTATAAATTGTCCCAACACAGTATGCTGTGGTTTAGACTTCTTTTTTTTAAGATTTTATTTATTTATTTGACAGAGAGCAAGAGATCACAAGTAGGCAGAGAGAGAGGGGGAAGCAGGCTCCCCACTGAGCAGAGAGCCCGAAGTGGGGCTCAACCCCAGGACCCTGAGATCATGACCTGAGCCGAAGGCAGAGGCTTTAACCCACTGGGCCACCCAGGCACCCCGTGCACTGGGTATTATATAACACTGAATAATCACTGACCTCTACCTCTGAAACTTATAATGCATTACATGTTAGTTGACTGAATTTAAATTAAAAAATAAAGATCTGGGGTGCCTGGGTGGCTCAGTGGGTTAAGGCCCCTGCCTTCAGCTCAGGTCACGATCTCAGGGCCCTGGGATCAAGCCCCGCATCGGGCTTTCTGCTCGGCAGGGAGCCTGCTTCCTCCTCTCTCTCTCTGCCTACTTGTGATTTCTTTCTCTCTGTCAAATAAATAAATGAAATCTTTAAGTAAATAAATAAATAAATAAATAAATAAATAAATAAATAAAAGATAAAGTTCTTGTGAATGTAAAAAAAAAATCCTGGAAATAATAATTAATTAATTAGAAATTTAAAAAGAGGCTTGATTCTTTTAATTTAAAAGGAAGCCTGAAGTCAGCATGCTATGATGAAGCCCAATCTATTCGTATGGAGAGAGAGAAACCATGCAGAAGAGTAGCAAGGTACCAGACCTTTTTTTTTTTTTAAGATTTATTTATTTGAGAGAGAGAATGCATGGGTGTGGGAGTGGGGGGAGGGGCAGAGGAAGAGGGAGAGAATCTCCAAGCAGACTCTCTGCTGCATGGAGCCACAGGCCAGGGCTCACTCTCAGGACCCTGACTGAGATCATGACCTGAGCCGAAACCAAGAGTCCGATGCTCAACCAACTGAGCCACCTGGGCACCCCTATGTGAAGCCTTCCTAGACCTTACAGCCCAGCCCAGCCACCATCTGAAGACAGCCAAGTCAGTGACCCCACCTGAGACCACACAAAGCAGAAGTACTCAGCAGGACTCTGCCCAAATTCCAGACCCACAGAATCAGGGCAAAATAAAATGATTGTTGTTTTAAGCTGCCATGTTTTAGAGTGATTTGTTTTTTTGTTGTTGTTATTTATTTATTTATTTATTTATTTATTTATTTATTTATTTGGAAAGAGAGAGAGTGAGAGAGAGCATGAGTGGGGAGAAGGTCAGAGTGAGAAGCGGACTCCCCATGGAGCTGGGAGCCCGATGTGGGACTCGATCCCGGGACTCCGGGATCATGACCTGAGCCGAAGGCAGTCACCCAACCAACTGAGCCACCCAGGCACCCTAGAGTGATTTGTTAACACAGCAATAGTTACCAACACACCTCATCAGAACGAGAAGACAGAATGGCATCCCATACCATTCTGCCTTCCCACTGACATTGTTCATCTTGGTATCCCTCCACAGAGTAGACCACTAGTGTCCTACCTGAAATATTCTCCATCTCAGTTTCCACTCCTGCCCCCCTCCAAAGCAAACAAACACAACCATAAATCAGAGAACAGCAACTCTCCGCTTAAAACCTCTCAACCGGGGGCACCTGGGTGGCTCAGTTGGTTGAGCGACTGCCTTCAGCTCAGGTCATGATCCCGGAGTCCCGGGATCGAGTCCCACATCGGGCTCCCAGCTCCATGGGGAGTCTGCTTCTCCCTCTGACCTTCTCCCCTCTCATGCTCTCTCTCACTGTCTCTATCTCAAGTAAATAAATAAAATCCTTTAAAAAAAAAAAAAAAAAACCTCTCAACGGTTCCTCACTGTCTTCGAGGTAACAACAGGATCCTTACCAGGGCTGGTAAGGTCCTGCATGACCTAGCTCCTGCCTTCTTTATGGAATTTTACCACTTTCCCCCCAACATCTCTGTTCTTTCTTGTATATACAAATATACATGTATCTTTTTATTGACATATAGTTGACATACAGTATTATATTACTCTCAGGTGTATAATACAATGATCTGATAATTATATACATTCCAAAATGCTCACAACAGGTATACTTACCACGTATCACCACACAACATTATTATAGCACTAAGGACTATATTCCCTACGCTGTACTATTCATCCCTGTGACTTACCTGCTTCATAAGTACAAGTTTATTTTGCCTATTCCCTCACCCCCCTCTCCTCTACCAACCAACAGTTTCTTCTCTGTATTTATGAGTCTGTTCTGTTTTTGTTTGTTTATTCATCTGCTTTGGTTTTTAGATTCCACATATAAGTGAAATCATATGCTAGTTGTCTTTCTGTCTGACTTATTTCAATTAGCATAATACCCTCTAGGTCCATCCATGTTGTTACAAATGGCAAGAGGTCATTCTTTTTATGGCGGAGTAGTATTCCATTATATATATATACCACATCTTCTTTACCCATTCATCTACTGATGGACCCTTAGGTTGCTTCCATATCTTGGCTATTGTAAATAATGCTACAGGGGCGCCTGGGTGGCTCAGTGGGTTAAAGCCTCTGCCTTCGGCTCAGGTCATGATCTCGGGGTCCTGGGATCAAGCCCCCCATCGGGCTCTCTGCTCAGCAGGGAGCCTGCTTCCCCCTCTCTCTGCCTTCCTCTCTGCCTACCTGTGATCTCTCTCTCTCTCTGTCAAATAAATAAATAAAATCTTAAAAAAAAAAATGCTACAATAAACATAGGGAAGCATACATCTATTGGAATTAGTGTTTTTTGTTTTCTTCAAGTAAATACCCAGAATTGGAATTACTGGATCGTATGCTATTTCGATTTTTAATTTTTTAAGGGACGTCTATATTGTTTTTTCACAAGTTCATCTTCCAAACCCCAAGCTCTCTCCTGACTCAGGATCTTTGCACTTGCTGTTCCATTGACCTAAACCTCTCTCCTCCACCCCTCCCACACACTCTAAGGTAAATACACAAGGCTACCTCCTTCATAACAAAGAGCACCTCCCTAGGAAGTCCTCCCTGACCCACCCCTCTGCCCATCCTATATATTCCAGCACATTCCCCTGCTTATTAGCTCCCAGGACTTGACACTATCTATATCTAAAAATACTGAATGTGTTTACTCGCTTTACTCTTTTCTACTTGACTATAAATTCCAGAAAAAGTAGGAAATGTGTAGTTTTTACTCCATTTGTAGGTGCTCAGTAAATGTTTGCTGAATAAACCATCAAGAAACGAAGAAAGTAAGAAGTATGGAGTAACAGAAATCACAGCATCAGAAATGCCTGATCTTGCTTCACTTCTGCCTCTGCTTACCTGTGGACAAGCCACTTCAGCTCCCCTGATCAGGAGCCTTACCCCCAGCACGATACACAGGGCCAGTGACGGTACAAGCCACATGACAGAAGTCCTCACATTGTTTTGCTCATGAATCCCCATTAGACTTTGAAAAAGCTATGACCCTTACACGCGTTTTACGATAATGACTAAAATTCTTTTTCACAAGTTAAAATAGGTTCCAAGACAGAATTTTCTCCTATAGTCTTATTAGAAACATGCTTTAGGTATGTTTTCATCTAAACCTTGGAGTTACACATTTAGTTCAGTTTTTGGAAAATGTCTGCCATGTAATCCAATTGTCAAAGCCAGTGCTCACTGTCCAACGGATTAGCCAAAGCAGAATAATTTTCTGTCTGTAAGAAAACCCACCTTCATTTTTAAACATTTCTATAAATAGGTATATCTGCATCTCCATGACAACCAATTCAGGTCCTAATTAATTCTACAATACACAGATAAAGAGCTAAGGCACTTCAATTTAAGGTGGAGTAGCATAATGGTTAAGAGCACAAATTCTAGAGGGGAGGTTCTGGAGTTCAAGTCCCGATTCCGCTACGTAATAGCTCTGTGACCTTGAGCAGCCTATTAAACCTTTGGTTGCTGGGGCACCTGGCTGGCTCAGTCAGAAGAGTCTGTGGCTCTCAATCTCAGGGTCCTGAGTTTAAGCCCCACATTGGGTATAGAGCTCACTTAAAAAATAATAATAAAATAAAATGAAAAGTAAATTATAAGAGTCTGCAGTAAGGTACCACCCCTTCAGGTTATCTTATCTGATCTCTCAGGAACAAAGCATTCTCCAGTTGTCCTTCTGGTTTTTGTAGCCCCGAGCAATGCACCATAGAAAAATTCAGGACAAATCTAGTAAAGTCAAAGAAGGGAAATAATGAAAGCAGAGTTAGGGGCTCCTGGCTGGCTCTGCAGTGGAGCAGGCAACCCTAAGCCAGAGGGTCTTGAGTTCAAGCAGCATATAAAGAAAGAAAGGAAGAGAGAGAGAGGAAGGAAGGGAGGGAGGGAGAAGGAATTAAGGAAGGAAGAGAGGAAGGGAGGAATGGAGGAAGGAAGAGTTCAGAAGGAGAACTTAAAAGAATCCAGTCAGGGGCACCTGGGTGGCTCTGTTAGTTAGATGCTCAACTCCTGATTTTAGCTCAGGTCTTGATCTCAGGGTCATGAGTTCAAGTCCCACATTGGGCTCCATGCTGGCTGTGGAACCAACTTAAAAATAAAAATAATAAAACAAAATCTAAAAAAAATCCAGTCAAACAGATTGCTTTCAGGAAGGAATACCTGTGGAATCTGAGGGTCTGGAAACTGATTCTCTGAAAGCTATCCACATCCATATACCCTCAGTTCCATATTCAACACAAAGTCCCAGCACATTCAGAGCCCAGCATAATTCCTGGTGCGCCCCCCCCCCCACTCCATCTCTCTCCTTTATGTAACAAAGCACAAATCAGCAAGCTGTATGCCCTAGAATTTGCTCCAGATTATATAAGTGTAAATCATTTGTAAATTTCAGTATTTCTATTAGAATAGATTAGCTGTAACCCCGCATACAACTGAGGACAAAGCACAGTAGATCAAGACACAAGGCAGGCCCTTCATAAGGCCCTTCATGAACCATCAGGAAGTCCTAAAAAGGAAGTCCTAAAGCAGGTCCTAAAAAGGAAGACTCATTTCCTCAGACAGAGAGGAGCCCTGTCAGGCCTAGAGGTCTTGGTGTCATTTCCCTGGCCCCCATGCCTCAGCCACACTTCTGAAATACAAGTCAGATGGTGTCCTCCTTTTGCTAAATCCCTTCAATGGTTACCCAATACCTTTGGTGTAAAATCTAGTTTCCTTAACAAGGCTCATGGCCTGAGCCCTGCCTATTTATCCTTCCATAGACACTCTACACCTCAGCCATACTAAGCTCCTAGCAATTCCAGCTCCCACCCTCCCCCAGGCCTTTTCATGAGTATCTCTCTTTGCTAGAATATCTTCCTTCCCCAATTTGTTCTCCTGGTGAACTTCTTTTTTTCTTTTTTAAGATTAATTTATTTATTTATTTGAGAGAAAGAGAAAGAGAGAGAGCAAGCAGGGGAGGGGCAGGGGGAGAGAGAGAGAGAATCTCCAGCAGACTCCATGCTGAGCATGGAGCCCAACGCAGGGCTCAATCCCACAACCTTCAGATCATGACCTGAGCAGAAACCAAGAGTTGGACGCTTAACTAGACCGAGCCACCCAGGCGCCCCTCTCCTGGTGAACTTCTAACACCTGCTTCAAGACTCTGTCCTAAACACCTTCTCTGCAAAGCCTCAAGCATCTACCATGAGCCCACCATTGGCTAGGTCCTGTATCCAGTAGAGAACAAGGCAGACATGGTGGAATTAAATGACCCCCGTAGTTCCCTCTGCAGCCTCTGTTCCTGTCTAGGGTACCATGTCTACTTTGTATTATCACCATCTCCTCCACAAGGCTGTGCAGGTCTTGAGAATAGGGCTTCTGTTTCCTTCATCTATGAATCCCTAGCCCACAGAATGCATCAAAAAATGTTTGTTGGACCCATTTACTCACAAAGGATTCATCGAACATCCCTGTACCGGGGACATAGAAGGTGCTGGTTACACAACTGTGAACACACAGACGTGGTCCCTGCCCTCTTGTGCCCAACAGAGCCCCTGACTGAACGAATGATGGGTGAATAAGTGAATGAATTAGTGAATTGGGAAGAAGTGTGCTCTTCCCCTTGGGGATGAAGCAGCCCAGAGCAGGAGATGTACAGGAAGTGAGAAGCTGGTGTCCAGGAAGTTGGGAGAATAATGAGGTCCTTTTGTTCTCTCTGATACACAGGAACTGGAAAGACTGCAAGGAGTTGGACAAAGAGCATGGAGTCTTGGGACGCCTGGGTGGCTCAGTTGGTTAAGCAACTGCCTTTGGCTCAGGTCATGATTCCAGCGTCTTGGGATCGAGTCCCGCATCAGGCTCCTTGCTCCACAGGGAGCCTGCTCCTCTCTCTGCCTCTGCCTGCCTCTCTGCCTGCTTGTGTTCTCTGTTAAACGAAAAAATAAAATCTTTAAAAAAAAAAAAAAAAAAGAGCATGGAGTCTAGAGTCTGACCTAGACTTGAACTCTGGATCCATTGTTTACCAGCAACGTGACCTTAGGCAATCCCTTAGGCTTAGCCTGTTTGTATCTCCATTTCCTCATCTGTAAAATGGGGATAGTAGTATCATAACAGGGATGAGATGATGAACTTAAAAGCCCTTAGCCTGAGGCCAGGCAGAGTTGGTTTTAGGAATTGGTAGTTCCCCTCACTTGCTCAGTGTGAGTGCAAATTCAGAAACACCTCAGGAGAGCCTGCTGGGAACTTCATCTCCCTTCCCTGGAGTCCCAGCCCGGGTGGGTTCAGCTTTCTTACCTCAGACCCATCCTGGGAGGCCCTTTCCCCATCCCGCCCCACCCCCACCCCTTCTGAGCCTCCCTCTCCCTTCTCTACATTTCCCTTCCCTACCCATTCTGGGTTTACAGGTTTGCCTAAGTGCTTTCAAGACCAGGGGTTGTCTTAGAGATCTTTACAACCCTACAGAGGGGCGGGACGGCGGGGGGCCGGGAGGGAGGGAGGGGAGCGGGGAGCTGCGTGTTCTAAAGAAGAAGCGGAGAGCCCTGGTGTTCATTGAGGCCCCCTCTGCCTCCAGGCACCGGCTCGGTGCCTGACCTGCCCGTTCCCATGTCATCTTCATAACAATACCACTGGACAGGGGCGTCTGGGTGGCTCAGTCTTGGACCGTGTGCCTTCGGCTGGGGTCACGATCCCAGGCTCCTGGGATCCAGCCTCACATCGGGCTCCCTGCTCCGCGGAAAGCCAGCATCTCCCTCTCCCACTCCCCCTGCTTGTGTTCCCTCTCTCGCTTTGTCACTCTGTCAAATAAATAAATAAAATCTTTAAAAAAAAAAAAAAACACTACCAAAAAAAAGCAATACTACTCTACAGATGAGGGAACCGGGGCTCAGGAAGTGAACGGGAGAGATGGGATAGGAATCCAAGTTTCTGGACAACTTCGAAATGATCTTCCCTATGCCACACGGCCCACCAGCTTATAGTTATTAAATGTGTATGAAATAAAACTCAGTTTCCCTATTTTCAGGAAGAGCAGAGATTGTGCCCCCGCCCCCAGAATTTAGGTATAGGATCAAACAGTGATGAATAAACAGTGATGAATAATAACAAATGAATGAGCGAAATCCCTCAGACACCCACACCAGGAAGGAGGAAACAACCCCGTGAGCGGCGCCTAGCAGGGGCAAGCCGAGAGAATGTCTTCCCTTCTTCCCTGGCTGTGGTCTCCAGTGCCCGGCATGGGAGAGGTCGGCCAACCCAGGAGGGCTAGGAACTGGCTCAGCTGGGGGGCGCGGGGGGGGGACGTTGGGGGACAAAGGTGGGGAAAGGGTTTGGGTTATGGCGGAAAATGGGATGAAGGGAGAGAAGGCCAGTGATTGACCAGGGCTGGGAAGGAGAAAGCCATTACCTGGTCCTCCACCCTGTCCCTGGGGGAGAAGCCAGAGACAGCCCCCTACTCCTGACTCAGCATGGTACGTTTATTTATTTATTTTTAAAAGTAATCTCTACACAACTCACGACCCCCGAGATCAAGAGTCCCATGCTCCTTGGACTGAGCCGGCCAGACGCCCCTCGACATCCTACTTTTAAAATGAAAGTTACAGGATCCCAAGCGGCCATCCTGAAGACTAGTCCGGAAGGGAGGTTGCCAAGAGTGTCCCACTGCCGGCTCCGGGCAGGCTCTTTCCCGCTCGAGCCCGGGGACTCCGGCTTTTCTACCCCAGGGCGCTTCCTGCCCCGCCCCCTTCTCCCCAAGGAGGGCCTCCCTCCGCAGGTCCCAGCTCCCGCACTTACCTCCCGAGGCCCACGTCGTCCCAGCCAGGACAGGCTGCCCACCGCGCTCCCAGCTGCCTGGGCCGAGGGGCTGCCCCAGCTCCCTGAAGTTCCCGCCCTGCCAGCCGCTCCCCCGTCCCTCCCCAAACTCAGAACTTCCCAACAGGTTCCCAGCCGCCCGGCCCTGGGGGAGGGAGCCTGATGAAATCCCCTCCCAGCCTTGACACCCGGCCTGGGCCGGGCTGGGCGGCTCTGCAGTCTCACTCCTGGGCTGGCCCTGGATGAATGAGTCCTCCCCGGCCTGGGTCTGAGCCAGGGAGCCTGCGACAGACAGTCTCTGATCTTTCTTTCTCGGTGGCCCCAGCACTGAACCCCATTCCGTCACCACGTCTTACCTTCCTGCCTACCTCTGAGTGCCTCCCGGCTCAGCCCTCTGGGGAAAGACCTCAGCAGGGTGGTCTCTGCCGCTCTGCCTTTGGTGGTGCTGTGCTGGGAAGCGAGATCTGGCGCAGGACACCAGAGTGGGGTGACTTGGTGACCCTCGGCAGAGATTTAATCACAAGCCCCTGGGTTCTGACTAGGGAACTGGTTCTACCTTGGCCCCTGGTGAAATAGGTTTACCAGTTTCTCATTATTTATTCAATGCATTTTGAGAATAATTCCCATTGCACTAGGCCCTGGGGAGGGTTGATATGCCCTTAAGTATTTTTTGTAAATTAATAAATTCTCATTTAGGATTTGTACACCAGTTGCTGGTGAACCTTGTTAATGTGAATCACGTCTACAAAATCTCAGTTCTGAGGGGTTTTTTTTTAGATTTTATTTATTTATTTGAGAGAGAGAAAGAGACTGAGCAGGGGGGAGGGGAAGGGGCAGAGGGAGAAGCAGACTCCCTGCTGAGCAGAGAGTCCAACTCAGAACTCTCTCCCAGGACCCTGGGATCATGACCTGAGCAAAGGCAGATGCTTAACCAACTGAGCCACTCAGGTGCCCATGAGATTTTTTTTTTTTACGATTTCTTTTTTTTTTTTTTTAATTTTTTGACAGAGAGAGAGATCACAAGTAGGCAGAGAGGCAGGCGGGGACGGGGGAAGCAGGCTCCCCACTAAGCAGAGAGCCCGATGCGGGGCTCGATGTGGGGCTCGATCCCAGGACCCTGAGATCACGACCTGAGCCAAAGGCAGAGGCTTTAACCCACTGAGCCACCCAGGCGCCCCTATGATTTCATTTTTAAATAATCTCTACACCTGACATGGGGCTCAAACACACAACCTTGACATCAAGAGTTGTGTGCTCTACAGCCTGAGCCAGTCAGGCACCTCTTGGTTATGAGATATTAAGCTCACGTTTCTAGCTTGCAAAATTCAGAGCTGCCCCTGAACTTGGTAAATTCACCAAGATCATGCCCTTTTGGGGCCATCCAGGCAGTCTTTTTTTTTTTTTTAAGATTTTATTCATCTATTTGAGAGAATGAGCGTAGAGAGAGAGATAAGCCGACTCCCTGCTGAGCAGAGAGCCCAACAGGGCTCCATCCCAGGACCTGAGCTGAAGTCAGATGCTGTAACCAACTGAGGCACCCAGACGCACCCCTCCCCCCATCGAATCAATCTTTGTAATACTTACCCCCCACCTAGCACCGTCCCTTCCTACCCTACCACCATCTCAGGGCCTAGAGGACCTTTTCCCATTTGGATGTTCCATTTGAAATTTCTACAAATGTTCCTGTGGCTTTTTTTTTTTCTCCAGCAGCTCTCCGCTGCTCGAGCAGAGAAGGAGGCAGGCCTGACTCAGGTTGGAGTGCTACAGAAGGACAAGAGCCAAGAACCCTGCCAGCTCAGCGCAGCACAATTTCCCTGAGAACTGCTCCTTCCCACACCATCCCTTGGGACTTTGGCTGTCCTGTATATATTCTGTGGCCAACACTGGTCACAGTGATTGGACCAAAGAAGGACATTTGACTTGGGGTGGGGAACATATTAATTTTGGGGGGAATTCACGGGGGGAACATATTAATTTTCCTTTCCTAAAAGTTTGCATTGGGGGGCAGAAAGACTCCACTCTGTCTCTGCCTGTGGCTGAAATGAAAAACAGTAAATCTGGGAGCTAGAGAGTAAACTAACCTCCCTGCCTCTGAGCTTATCGCATCTTTGGGGGTGGGAGGGTCTTTCCCTCTTGTGTGTCTCCTTTACTGCTCACATATAACACTTCCCTTCTGACCATTCAGGTCACCAAATACACGGAGGTTTTCCCCCACCAAGCAATTCTCTGAGATACCAGCTGGGGTTCCTACAATTTAACTCAATTCTGACACTGCCGGCCTGGAGAAGCATCCAATCCCACAGATTAAGGGCTCGGTCCCACAAGACTGTCCCCCACTTCAGATGCCCATCGCCAGTAGCAAGTGTCTGGGTTACTCACGACATCTGTCTGACGTGGCTACAAATCAGAGGTTCCCATACCCCTCTCTTATGGTTTGATTAATGTACTAGAGTGGTTCACTTGGGGAAATACCACTACCAGTTTATTAAAGGGTATGATAAAGGATGCAAATGAATAGCAGATGAAGAGATACATTGGGTGAGGTCTGGGAGAGTCACAAGCGCAGGAGCTCTGTCCCCATGGAAACAGAAGGGCTGCATACCCTCCCAATCCACTGATGGTTCGCAGACCTGAACCTGAACCTGAACTCTGAACCTCATACTATTGAGATTTTATGGAGGCTTCCTCACATAGGCATGATCAATTACTAACTCCATTTCTAACCCCCTCCCCTTTCTACAGAGGCTGAAAATTCCAAGGTCCTAGTGCTCTTATCACTTAGAAATTTACAAGGTTTTTAGGAGCTCTGTGCCAGGAACTTGGGAGAGATCAGTATGTATTTTTTACTATCTCACATGCATCCTAACACCTTCCACAAAGTATTTAAATTATCTGGGTACCTGTCTTTCTCTTTCCCTGCTAAAGAGCAGGCCCTGAGATTATGAATTCTTCAAGAGCAGTAACCCACTCTGTTTCATCTTTGTATCCACCCAATGATGTCAAAGTTTGACACAAAAGTGTGAAACAATCATTGTTTGTTGAACTTTTGAACTCAGAAGCATTAACAGTTCCCACCTTCAGTAGATGAAGGCTCCCTCAGCCACCAGCAGGTGTCAGGACGTATCTCTGTAGCTTCTGGCCACCAAGTTTCTTGTCTGAATTGTGATCCCTAGTGGGCGGTAAAACTACCGTAAGTCCCAGAAGTGTGCAGTCTATGGGATAGCTCAAGGCCCCAGAGTGTTAGTCCACTCAACAGGAAGCAATATAATCTAGGCTGCATGAAGTTACTCATCATATTCTTCCAGATTCCCTGGAGTATGTTTCCCAAATGCTGAATTCTCTCCTAACTGTGCTAAACTGCAAATGTGAATATCCCTATAAGGTAGCTTTCCCTCTGGGATTTAGCATTCATTACATGTTTAAAACATATGAAATATGCATTTTTTAAAAGATATTCTGTTTATCGGGGCACCTGGATGGCTCAGTCATTAAGTGCCTGCCTTCACCTCAGGTCATGATCCCAGGGTGCTGGGAACCAGCCCCCTATCGGGCTCCCTGCTCAGCGGAAAACCTACTTCTCCCTCTCCCCACTCTTTCCTGCTGTGTCTCTGTCAAATAAATAAATAAAATCTTTAAAAAAAAAAAGAAGAAGATATTCTGTTTATGAAAAGAGACATATTAACCATCCCAGAAGATCCCGTACAGCAGAACTAAAAACACTAGATAAAATGTTAAAAAAAAAAAATCTTTTTCAATGCATGACTAACCTTGGCTGATATCTAAGGGATTCCCAGAAGAAAACAGGAATAAACTAAGGCTAAATGAACAAATCTATTTAAAGAAGACACACCACAGGGCGCCTGGGTGGCTCAGTGGGTTAAAGCCTCTGCCTTTGGCTCAGGTCATGATCTCAGGGTCCTGGGATCAAGGCCTGAATTGGGCTTTCCACTCAGTGGGGAAAGCCCTGCTTCCCCCTCTCTCTCTGCCTACTTGTGACCTGTCTATCAAATAAATAAATAAATAAATCTTTAAAAAAAAAAAAGGCACACTGCAAAATTAAGAAAGTAGGAAAGGTTGAGAGTTTTTATTATTGAAATAAAATGGACATATAACATTATGTAAGTTTAAAGTATATACAAGATTTTTTTAAAGGTTTTATTTTTAAGTAATCTCTACACCCAACATGTGGCTCAAACTGACAACCCCAAGATCAAGAGTTGCATGCTCCACTGACTGAGCCAGCCAGGCACTCCCTGAAGATTATTTTAAAGCATGTAAAAACATGGTCAAACTAACCAAAAGAGAGTCGGTATAGTTATATTACTATCACACAAAATAGAATTTAAGTTAACAAAGTTATCAGAGATAAAGAGGGTTACTGTAAGTTGAAAAGAGTTTCTGGGTGGCTGGCGGGCTTAGTCCGTAAAGCAGGCAAGTCTTAGTCCTGGTGTTGTGAATTCAGGCGTTTTGAGTTCAGGCCCCATATTGGGTGTGGAGCCTACTTAAAATTTTTAAAAATTATATATATAAAATTTAAAGAGCTTTGAATTTATAGGTATCTACTATAATTCTAAATGTATGTTTGATAGATAGATGAATACCTACATACAGAGAAACATACATATATAAAAAAGCTTTCTGGGGCTCCTGGGTGGCTCAGCAGTTAAGCATCTGCCTTTGGCTCAGGTCATGAAACCAAGCAGGATCCTGGGATCAAGCCCGGCATCAGGCTTCTTACTCAGCAGGAGGCTGCTTTCCCCCCGCCCCGCCCCTCTCTTTCCCTTTTTCTCTCTCCCTCAAATAAATAAGTAAAATCTTTTATCAAAATGGAAAAAAAAAAAGCTTTCTTAGGGGTGCCTGGGTAGCTCAGTCAGATAAGCTTCTGACTCTGGGTTTCAGCTCAGGTCATGATCTCAGGGTCCTGGGATCGAGTCCTGGGCTCTGAGCTCCCTAGGGGGTCTGCTTGAAGATTCTCTCCCTCTGCCCGTTCTCCCACTCTCTCTCACTCTCTATTTCTCAAAAAAATAATTTTTTTTAAGATTTTTTTAAAGATGTTAATGTATTCCTGTTAAAAAAAAAAAAAAAAGATTTTTTAGCGGCACCTGGGTGGCTCAGTGGCTTAAAACCTCTGCCTTCGGCTCCGGTCGTGATCTCAGGGTCCTGGGATCGAGCCCCACATCATTGGGCTCTCTGCTCACTGGGGAGCCTTCTTCCCCCTCTCTCTCTACCTGCCTCTCTGCCTACTTGTGATCTCTCTCCCTCTGTCAAATAGATAAATAAAATCTTTAAAAAAAAAAAAAGATTTTTTCTTAGCATCTTATTAGAGTAAAACCTAAAACTAAACCTAACTAACCTAAAAACTATCGCATAGGGAATATAGTCAATGGTATCATAATAACATCGTACGATGACAGATGGTAAGTATGCTTGTAGTGAGCACAGCATAAGGAATAGACAGAGCATAACCAATGGACTTGTCAAATCACTGTGTAACTAATGTAACATTGAAACTAATGTAAAATTGTGTCAAATACACTTCAATATTTAAAAAAAAAAACAAATACATCTGTCATATATTGTCATATATGTCTATACCCAGAATATCCTCAAACAAATAGGATAGCTGATAGCACCAGCTCATCCATTCTCTCCCTTACTGCCATACTTTTGCCAATGCAAAGTGGGTTCCTTAAACTGAAAATCCTGCTGCAAAAGCCCTACCCAAGAGGGGGAATCTATCTTCTTAATCTGTATCCATCAGGATTCTAAATTGCAAGCAACAAAACCAACTCTGGGTATTGCAACCTGAAGGGCAATGTATCTATTAATTTTTTTTAAAGATTTTATTTGTTTATCTGACAGAGAGATAGAGAACACAAGTAGGCAGAGCACCAGGCAGAGGGAGAAGGAGAAGCAGGCTTCCCGCTGAGCACAGAGCCTGATGCGGGGCTCCATCCCAGAACCCTGGGATCATGACCTGAGCCAAAGGCAGACACTTAACCGACTGAGCCACTGAGACACCCCTGAAAAGTGATGTATTTAAAGGAGATTAAGTAGTTAGTAGAATTCCTGAGAGGGCTGAAGAGAAGAACCATATTCTGGGTTACACAGTGAGAAACAGCAAAGTCAAGTGGTAGAATGGGGCTGATGGTAAGGCCACCACTGCAGTGGCTGCGGGGCTCCGGACACACAGCTGCGCCCGTGGTACCACTAGTGTGGAATACTGGCTGACCGCTCCCCCCCACCGGCCCCGCCCCACCCCACCCCATGGCTCTCCGCCTGTCCAGGATACAAGTCTCCCCAGCTAGCCTGGAGGTAGGTGTGTGTGACTGGCAGTGCGCCGTCCACATGCAGACCCTCTGCCTGCACGGGGTGTGGCCAAGGGCATACCTAGCACTTCCACCTTTTGGAGAGGATGATGGGTCCTATGTCTCAGATGCATAACCTGAAACCTAAATGCAAGACAGGAGTTGCAACGGCAAGGGCCAAAAGAAATTTCAAATGTCCTCTATACCTTTAAACTTCAAGACCACCCCTGCCAGGGCATTAAGATCAATCTAAGAATTCAGCCAATCAAATCAAGAATTGTGAATTAAGAATGAAAATCAACTCTGGACCGGTTCCAGTATACCTCACAGTGCCTGCTACAAACAAAGCTCAGTTCCAGATTCAACTCCCCTAGCATATATCTGACTGGGAAACTTAAAACACATCCAGAGACTAAGCTTCAAGAAGGTCTTGGAAGTGCAGTTTTAACTTTCCAGCCTCCGCAATGTAGGCAGGTTGGACAGTGGGACTTCGTGCCGATCTTGAGCATGCCATCTACCCTACTTGTCTCAGATATTACGTTTTTAAATTATTTTAATAGGTAATTAGGTAGGTAATAGGTACCCCAGTCACAGGGTAAAAAAAAAAAAAAATGCCAACATCGTCACCAGTAGACAATGAAAAGCAAATCTCTTAGCTGCTTTTATCCTCCAAACCCCACCCCCCCTTTCCTCCTAAGAATCATTGATTTTTGCCAGCTTCCTATTTGTCATTCCAATGATAATCTGTGTATGTGTATATATAACCCTCCCTTTTTGTTTTACATATATGAGGCATAAAATGCACACTGTTTTTCTCCAGTCTACTTTTTTTTTCTTGCTTATTTCATTTGTTTAATTGAAGCACATTTGCCATGTAATATTATATTAGTTTCAGGTGCACAACATAGTGATTCAACATTTATATGCATTATGGGATGTTTACTACAATAAATATAGTTATCCTCTGCTGCCATACAGAATTATTACAATATTATTGACTATATTCCCTATGTCATACTTCATATCCCCGTGACTTATTTATTTCATAACTGGAAGTTTGTACCTCTTAACCGCCTTTACCTATTTTCCCCAACCTCCTACCCTTCCCTGCTCTGGCAACCACCAGTTTTTTCTTTGTATTTATGAGTCTGTTTCTGTTTGGTTTTTGTTTTTTCTTTTTTTTGAAGATTTTATTTATTTATTTGACAGAGAGAGACACAAGAGAGGGAACACAAACAGGGGGAGTAGGAGAGGGAAAAGCAGGCTTCCTGCTGAGCAGGGAGCCCGATGTGGGGCTCGATCCCAGCACCTTGGAATCATGACCTGAGCAGAAGATGACAGGTAACAACTAAGCCCCTCGGGCGCCCCAAATCTCCACACTGTCTTCTGTAGTGGCTGAGCCAGTTTGCATTCCCACCCACAGTACATGAGGCTTTCCTCTTCTTTTTCTAATACTTTTTTTCACCCCAATCTACTATTTTTTTAAAAAGATTTTATTTATGGGCACCTGAGTGGCTCAGTGGGTTAAAGCCTCTGCCTTTGGCTCAGCCTGCTTCCCCCTCTCTCTGCCTGTCTCGCTGCCTACTTGTGATCTCTCTCTGTGTCAATAAATAAATTTTTAAAAGATTTTATTTATTTATTTATTTGTCAGAGAGACAGAAAGAGAGCAAGCACAAACAGGGGGAGTGGCAAGCAGAGGGAGAAGCAGGCTCTCCACTGAGCAAGGAGCCAAACGAACTTGGGGCTAGATCCCAGGACTCCAGGATCATGACCTGAGCCAAAGGAAGCTGCCTAACCAACTGAGCAACTCAGGCATTTCCGTGCCCCATTCCCCATCTACTTTTAATAGCTGATGAGAGAGGAGTCCTGGAGAACCCAACACCAGAAAAGGAAGGTCTGATGACAATGAGAACCCCATTTCTTTTTCATGAACTTTATTTTTTTTTTAAGATTTTATTTATTCATTTAACAGAGTGAGAACACAAGCAGGCAGAGAGGCAGGCAGAGGCAGAGAGAGGAGCAGGCTCCCTGGGGAGCAAGGAGCCCGATGCGGGACTCGATCCCTAGATGCCGGAATCATGACCTGAGCCAAAGGCAGCCGCTCAACCAACTGAGCCACCCAGACGTCTCTCATGAACTTTATTTTTAAAAAAAATCTTTCTTTTGGGATGCCTGGGTGGCTCAGTTGGTTAAGCATCCGACTCTTAGTTTTGGTTCAGGTCATAATCTCAGGGTCTTAGGATGGAGCCCCACATCAGGCTTCATTCCCTCTTCCTCTGCCCCTCCCGCTACTCATACACTCTCTAAAATTAATTAATTAATTTTAAAATCTTTCATTTCTCTTTTTAAAAGATTTTATTTATGAAAATGAAAGTTGGTGGCCTCACAGTTCCAGACCTCAAGCTCTATTACAAAGCGGTAATCATCAAGGCAGTGTACTGGCACAAAAATAGACATATAGATCAATGGTACAGAATAGAGTCCAGAAATGGACCCCTAACTCTATGGTCAACTAATCTTCGACAAGGCAGGAAATAATATCCAATGGAAAAAAGACAGTCTCTTCAACAAATGGTGTTGGGAAAACTGGACAGCCACACGCAAAAGAATGAAACTGGACCATTTCCTTACACCACACACAAAAATAGACTCAAAATGGATCAAAGACCTCAATGTGAGACAAGACTCCATCAAAATCCTGGAGGAGAACACAGGCAGCAACCTCTTCGACCTCAGCCGCAGCAACTTCTTCCTACAAACATCTCCAAAGGCAAGGGAAGCAAGGGCAAAAATGAACTATTGGGACTTCATCAAGATCAAAAGCTTTTGCACAGCAAAGGAAACTGTCAACAAAACCAAAAGACAACTGACAGAATGGGAGAAGATATTCACAAATGATATATCAGGTAAAGGGCAAGTATCCAAAATCTATAAAGAACTTCTCAAACTCCACACTCAAAGAACAAATAATCCAA
>CM052798.1:26464164-26508760 GCA_028533885.1 Nasua narica
CCATCAACAGATGAATGGATAAAGAAGAAGTGGTATATATATACAATGGAATACTATGCAGCCATCAAGAGAAACGGAATCTTGCCATTTGCAATGACGTGGATGGAACTAGAGGGTATTTTTTTTTTAAGATTTTATTTATTTATTTGACAGAGGGATAGAGATCACAAGTAGGCAGAGAGGCAGGCAGAGAGAGAGGGGGAAGCAGGCTCCCCACTGGGCAGAGAGCCCGATGTGGGGCTCGATCCCAGGACCCTGAGATCATGACCTGAGCCAAAGGCAGAGGCTTTAACCCACTGAGCCACCCAGGCACCCCGGAACTAGAGGGTATTATGCTAAGCGAAATAAGTCAGTCAGAGAAAGACAATTATTACATGATCTCTCTGATATGAGGAATTTGA
Source organism: Nasua narica (assembly GCA_028533885.1). NCBI lineage: Eukaryota > Metazoa > Chordata > Mammalia > Carnivora > Procyonidae > Nasua > Nasua narica. The sequence goes on from CM052798.1 coordinate 26,464,566, forward strand.
GAGGCAGAGCGGGGAGTCCTTGGGGGTGGGGGAGGGAAATGAAACAAGATGGGATCTGGAAGGTGACAAACCATAAGAGACTCCTAAACTCACGAAACAAACTGAGGGTGGCTGGGAGGTAGAGGGGGTAGGGATAGGGTGGCTGGGTTATGGACACTGGGGAGGGTATGTGCTGTGGTAAGTGCTACGAAATGTGTAAGCCTGATGATTCACAGACATGTACCCTGAGGCAAATAATACATTATATGTTAATGCATGTAACATTATATGTTAATATTAATAATGTAATATTAACATTATATGTTAATAAAATAAAATATTTTATTTATTTATTTGACAGAGAGAGATATCACAAGTAGGCAGAGAGGCAGTCAGAGAGAGAGGGAAGCAGGCTCGCTGCTGAGCAGAGAGCCTGATGTGGGGCTCAATCCCAGGACCCTGAGATCATGACCTGAGCTGAAGGCAGAGGCTTTAACCCACTGAACCACCCAGGCGCCCTATCAATTTGAGATTCTTAAGGGCTGCAGCAATGGTGTCAAGAGTCTGGAAGCAAATTAATAGTACATAGTATGTTAACTAATTAAATTTAAATTTTTAAAAAAGAGTCTGGAAGCAACAAATGTCCAGTGGTGAGAGAAATGATCAATGCTATCTAACCTTTTCTTTTTTAAAACTAGAGTAATGGCTTTCTGTTCCTTTTTCAAGCCTGCTTCTCCTGTTTTCCCTTCTTTTCTATAAGCTATGTAACATCTTTCTAATACATTTATTTTCTTCCTAAGTTAGCCACTTTTGGCTTCTACTACTACAACCACAACCCTGATTAATATCTATTGGAATTCTAGTAGTTTGCTGTTTGTGACAGTTAATTAATCATGACTATTAGGTTCCTGATGATATGCCCCCTGAAGGGGAGGCACCAAAGCCTTGATTAGAACTATTTCATGAAATTGAAAAATGTAAGAAAGAGACCTTTGATTATGTTACCTACAGCAAGACAGGGAAAACATGGTTTACATTTCCCAGATCAGAGCAAATTTTGAAATTCAGAACCATCATGAAATGTGGCAGGAAGTCCTTCTGCCTCTATCAGGCACTCCAGAAACGTTCAACATCTGGCTCAAAAACATACTAATTTTTTTTAAAAAAACATACTAATTTTTGGGGCGCCTGGGTGGTTCAGTTGGTTGAGCGACTGCCTTCAGCTCAGGTCATGATCCTGGAGTCCCAGGATCAAGTCCCGCGTCGGGCTCCCGACTCCGCGGGGAGTCTGCTTCTCCCTCTGACCTTCTCCCCTCTCATCCTCTCTCTCACATTCTCTCTCTCTCTCAAATAAATAAATAAAATTTAAAAAAATACTAATTTTTAACAAGTGGTGCGAACACAACTAGATATCCACATGCAAAAAAAATGAACTTGGACCCTTAGCTCACACTATACACAAAAATGAACTCAAAATGGATCCTAGACTTAAATATAAGAACTAAAATTATGGGGCGCCTGGGTGGTTCAGTGGGTTAAAGCTGATCTCAGGGTCCTGTGATTGAGCCTCGCATCAGGCTCTCTGCTCGGCAGGGAGACTGCTTCCTCCTCTCTCTCTGTCTGCCTCTCTGCCTACTTGTGATCTCTCTCTGTCAAACAAATAAATAAAATCTTAAAAAAAAAAGAACTAAAATTATAAAACTCCTGGAAGAACAATGGGAGTAAAATCTTTGTGACCTTGGGTTAAGCAATGATTTCCTAGATGTGACACTGAAAGTACAGCAGATAAAAGAAATAACAGGTAAGTTGGGCTACCTCAAAATTTAAATGTTTGTGCTATACACAACACCACCAAAAAATCAAAATGAGAGAAAATATTCGCAAAATGGGAGGAAAATATTTGCAAAATCATATGTCTGATAACGGACTTGTCCAGAATACATAAAGAACTCTTAGAAGTCAATAATTAAAAAGACATAAGGCTCAATCAAAAATTGAGCAAAGAATTTGAATAGGTATTTATCCAATGGCTATATACAAATAACCAATACGCATATGGAAATATATTCAACATCATTCATCATTGGTCTTTAGAGAAATGCAGATCAAAACCACAATGACATGCCCGTAGGATATTAGCCTGACCTCTAGAGAAACAAAAGAGGAAAGGGCATTGAGCTCTACCAATGATTGATGGCCAACCAACAGCCCTATGATTTAATCAATCGTGCTTATATAACTAAGTTCCAGTAAAAACTCTGGTCTCTGAAGTTTGGTAGAGCTTCCTGGATGGCAAACTTTGATGTACCAGGAAGTGATATGCCCTGATTTCACAGGTAGAGGGCATGGAAGCTCTGCATTTGAGGCCCTCCCAACTTCTGTGGCTCTTCTTTGGTTGGTCCTGACTTGTATTGTTTAAAATAAAACTATATTTGGAAGTATAGAAGTTTCCTGAGTTATGTGAGTCGTTCTACCAAATTTTCGAGCCAGAGTGGGGAACCCTCAACTTTGTAGCCAGTTGGCATAAATGGGGATATCCTGGGAATGGCTGAAGTTTGGATGGCTTCTGAAATGAAGTTAGTTTTATTGGGGACCATGCCTTTTAATGGTGGGTTCTGTGCTAACTCCTGGCGGTTAGTGTCAGCATTTTACTATACTACATTAGTTGGTGTCAGAATATCACCATATCTGGTAAAAGATGTAACTAAATTATGGTTATGTGATCCACCTGGATTATCTAGCTGGGCCCTAAATTCTTTCACAGGTATTCTTGTAAGACGGAGGCAGAGGGAGATTTGCCACCAACAGAAGAAAAGGCAATGGGACCACAGAGGCAGAGAGTAAGATGTTGTAACCACAAGCTGAAAAATGCTGGCAGCCACCAGAAACAGGAAGAGGCAATGAACAGATTCTACCCTGGAGTGTTAGATGGAGAAGAGTCTGGCCAATGTCTTGATTCTTTTTTCTTTTTTTTTAAGATTTTATTTATTTGAGAGAGAGAGAAAGTGAGAGAAAGTGCTAGCAAGGGGAGGGGCAGAGGGAGAGGGACAAACAGACTTCCTGCTGAGCAGGGAGCCTGATGAGGGGCTCGATCCCAGGACCCCAGAGATCATGACCTGAGCTGAAGGCAGATGCTTAATCATCTGAGCCACCCAGATGCCCCTAATGTCTTGATACTTCATTTTGGCCCAGTGAAACTGATTTCAGACATCTGACCTCTAGAATTATGTGAGAGTAAATTCCTGTTGTCTCGAGTCACCAAGTTTGTGGCAATTTGTTATAGCAGCCATAGGAAACCAATATATCGTGTTTACAGATAAAATTGAGGCCCAGAAACTTTCCCAGAGTCCTGCAACAAGGACAAATTCACATTCAGGCTCTCTGGCCCCAGAGCCGGTGCTCCCAATGGCTATGCTGTCCTGCAACTAACAGAAAGAAGATTCTCATGACTCACCATCTTGCTGTGGTTGCCACATTCCCTTCTTCACAACTCCCAAGGTCTGCTCCTTGCAAGCCCCCTCCTTGTGTTGATTTCTGCATTAACTTCATTTAGGCTAAAGGGAACAAAAGCATCCCCGGCTTAGCACAGGAGATGGGAATTTGGTGTAAAGAATCACAGATAAGGGGCACCTGGGTGGCTCAGTCGGTTAGGTGTCTGCCTTCAGGTCAGGTCATGCTCTCAGGGTCCTGGGATTGAGCCCCACATTGGGCTCCTCACTCAGTGAGGAGCCTGCTTTTCCCTCTCCCTCGGCCACTCCCCCTGCTTGTGCATACTCTCTTTCTGTCAAATAAATAAATTAATTAAATATTTAAAGAAAAGAATCACAGATAAGAAGCACAAAGACAGGGGCACCTGGATGGCTCAGTAGGTTAAGCATCCAACTCGGTATTGGCTCAGGTCTTGATATCACAGTCGTGAGTTCAAGCCCCGTGCTGGGCCAGGAACCTACAAAAAAAAAAAAAAGGTACAAAAACCATCTCGGTCTGTATATCCAGACTTTGTGCCACTGAACCCTGGCCCTTTGCCATTTAGAATACAGTAACAGCTCTAGGGCACAAGGACAACACCAGTGGTCACTCCCCTCCTCCACCCACAGGAGGTCATCCATGGCTTCCTAACCTCCATTCTCTGGACACAGTTCATCTCTGTCCTTGTCCCTGTTTCTTCCTGCTACTTCTACTGATGGCTTCTGTCCCTGCTCTCTTTCTGTCTCCTGATGGATTTCTTCTTTCTCCTAGATGCTACAATCTTATGGCTTCTGCTTTTCCCTTCTGTGTCTTGACTACTGTCTTACTAATAGTCGAACACCACAAAGAGGGATATGGTGAGGCTGATCAAGCACTATCTGATCTGGTGCCCTTATTGGTCAGAGGTTTTTCTAGACAACTTTATAATGATTCAATATATTTAATATATTTATAATGATTCTTGGTTTTGGCCCAGTGAAACTGAGTTCAGACATCTGACCTCTTATTGTCAATATATTAAAAAAACAGTTATGTAAAGGCTTTTAATTTTTAAATGTTGGTATTTGCAACATGCTGGAAATAAATAATAAAATATAATAAATAAAATAGATTTTATATTTTTTAAAGATTTTATTTATTTATTTGACAGAGAGAGATCACAAGTAAGGAAAGAAGCAGACAGAGAGAGAGGGGGAAGCAGGCTCCCTGCTGAGCAAAGAGCCCAATGCGGGGCTCAATCCCAGGACCCTGAGATCATGACCTGAGCCGAAGGCAGAGGCTTTAACCCACTGAGCCACCCAGGCGCCCCAAATTTTATATTTATTTGTTTATTTGAGCGGGAGATAGGAGAGCACAAGCAGAGGGAGGGGCAGAGGAAGAAGGACAAGCAGACTCCCTGCTGAGCGCCGAGCCTGATGTGGGGCTCCATCCCAGGACCCCGAGATCATGACCTGAGCCAAAGTCAGATGCCTTCACTGACTGAGCCATTCACGCTCCCCAGAACGAAAAAATTTAAAGTCAACTAAAACGTATGCACAAGAGCACACGATTTTTCAAAACTGTTTTAGAGGATATGTAAGCAAAACAGTTGGTTCAACGCCCAACTTCTTTGTTGGAGACCCACAGCAAATAATGGGAAGACAGGCTGTGGGTTGAAAACTAAAAGTAGCTGAATACATGTTCCCCCACTGAGAGAGACTTTATGACTTTATTAAGAAGAGCTGCGCTTAGCATTTGAGAGGCATTATCTCCGTTAATTCAGGTAATTCGCCTGTGATGTAGGTTCATTTTACAGGTGAGCAAGCTGGCTTCAGAGACATTGTGACTGGTCTAGACTTCCACAAAGTGGTCAATATGGTGGGATTTGAGCCCACATCCGCCTGATCCCCCGATCTGTGTTTCAACCACATCGTTCTGCTATTTGGCAGAGAGGAAAGAGGCCTCTGCTACCTCCCATCTCTACGAACGGCAGCCAGCCGCAGTGGTAATCAGAGCCACACGAGCAGAGATGAGACTCAGGATCAGCTCAGAGACGGATGGCAAGAAGACCCAAAGCAATGTGGCACCTGGTGCTAATACAGGCTCTGTATCTCAACAAAGGAAGCCCGAGTGTCTTCCGGTGGTCTAAACAAAGTTACCATCCCCAGGCCACAGTGACAGTTAGGAAGGGCAGCCTCTGCTCTCCTGTCCTATCTTGGGGGACGGAGAGTAAACGGTTGTTAACCGATGATTATTCCCCCTTTGCTCCAGGAGCCTTTGGCATTCGTGGTATTTTGCGGGATCTCCTTTTTCTCCCTTTTTTTTTTTTTTGTCATCCTCTACCAACTTTCTATTTACATCCCCTCAGGAATAACACAATACAGTGGCTAAGTTCATGGACTCCGGACCCAGACTTTTTGAATCCTGGTCCTCCTCCTTACTAGCTATGTGATCTTAGATGAATTTCATAAATTCTCCATACTTTGGTTTCCTTTTTAAAATCCTACCATGTAAATGTGCATACTTCTGATCTACTCTTTTTTAATAGCTGCATTAAATGCACCCTACTTTTTGCAGTCACTGCTTGAATGATGAATATTCTCTTTAATCTCAGTGTTTGGCCACTGTGAACAATGTTACAATAAACATCCTTATAGGGGTGCCTGGATGGCTCAGTTGGTTGAGCAACTGCCTTCGGCTCAGGTCATGATCCCAGAGTCCTGGGATCGAGTCCCACATCAGGCTCCCAGCTCCATGGGGAGTCTGCTTCTCCCTCTGACCTTCTCCCTTCCCATGCTCTCTCTCACTGTCTCTATCTCAAATAAATAAATTTAAAAAATGTTCAAAAAAAAAAAAATCCTTGTAGATATAGTCCAGTGCTTTTCTCTTATAGGATGTCTACCCAGAAGTGGAATTTGTAGATGAAAGGATATGTTTTTAGTTTTAAAAGGTGTTACTGACGGGGTACCTGGGTGGCTCAGTCATTAAGCATCTGCCTTCAGCTCAAGTCATGATCCCAGGGTCTTTGGATCGAGCCCCGCATCAGGCTCCCTGCTCAGTGGGAAGCCTGCTTCTCCCTCTCCCACTCTCCCTACTTGTGTTCCGTCTCTTGCTCTGTCTCTCTCTCTGTCAAATAAATAAATAAAATCTTTAAAAAAAATTTTTTTAAAGGTATTGCTGAAATGCTTTCCAAAAAGGCTATACCAGGAGCATCTGGCTGGTTAAGTAGGTAAAGCATGTGACCCTTGATCTCAGGGCCATGACTTTGAGCCCCATGGTGAGTGTAGAAATTACTTAATTAAAAAAAAAAAGACTATACTACTTTACAGCAATATATAATAATGCCTCTTTTTCAGCAATCCCACCAGCAATAAATATTATCTCCGTTTTTTAATTTTCACAATCTGGTGAGTATAAAGTGATGTCTTACTGTTACTTTAATTTGCATTTCCCTAGCTTTGGTGAGTCTGAACACTCTAATATGCTTCTTGTGCATTCAGATTTGTTCTGTGAAATACTTCTCCATGGCCTTTGTCCATTTTTCTGTTCAATTCTTAGTCTCCTTCTTGTCCATTTGCAAGAATTCCTCTTATTTTATAAATGGTAAGTCTTGGGTGGCTCAATCACTTAAGCATCTGACTTTTGATTTTGTCTCAGGTCATGATCTCAGGGTCCAGGGGTCAAGTCCCGAATGGGGCTCAGCAGCCAGTGGGGCGGTGGGGTGAGGCAGGGCCCTGTCTGCTGGAGAGTCACTGTCTCGCCCTTTGCCCCTCCCCCCATGCTCGCAGGCACTTGGGCTCTCTCTCTCTCTCTCTCTCTCAAATAAATAAATATTTAAAAATATATATAAATGTCAACTCTCTGTTCATTCTGTTGCATTTCCCCCCCAAATTTTTTTGCTTGTTTTATAATTCATTTAAAAGGCTTCATTTAGGGGGCCTGGGTAGCTCAGTCAGTTGGATGTCTGCGTTTGGCTTAGGTCGTAATCCCAGAGTCCTGGGATCAAGTCCCACATCAGGCTCCCTGCTCTGCGGGGAACTTGCTTCTCCCTCTGCTTATCTCTCTCTCTCTCTCACTCTGTCTCTCATGAGTAAATAAATCAAATCTTTAAAAAAAAAAAATGCTCCATGGGGCGCCTGGGTGGCTCAGTGGGTTAAACCCTCTGCCTTTGGCTCAGGTCATGATCTCAGGGTCCTGGGATTAAGCCCCGCATCAGGCTCTCTGCTCATCGGGGAGCCTGCTTCCCCCTCTCTCTCTGCCTGCCTCTCTGCCTATTTGTGATCTCTCTCTCTCTCTCTCTCTGTCAAATAAATAAAATCTTTTTAAAAAAAATGCTCCATTTAGTCAAATAGTTTTTTGGGGGTTTTGTTTTGTTCTGTTTTTAAGTAGGCCCTACACCCAGCAGGGGGCTTGAACCCTTGGCCAGAGATCAAGAGTTGCATGATCTGCAGACTGAGACAGCCAGGTGTCTCCTACTTTTCTTTTCTAACAGCTGTTTGCTACCTTGGTCTATCTCATAGCTAGGTTGTACATATGGTCTCCTGCATTTTCTTTCTTTTTTAAAAAAATATATACAGAAATCATCTTGGTGTATTGTGTTGGGGTTTACACTGAATAATAATTACCTGAAACTTGAAAAAATACATATATACAGAAAAGGGGTGCTTGGATGACTCAGTTAAGCATCTGGCTCTTGATTTGGGTTCAGGTCATGATCTCAGGGTTGTGAGATTGAGCCTATGTCCGGCTCCATGCTGGGCATGGAGCCTGCTTAAGATTCTCTCTCTCGGGGCACCTGGGTGGCTCAGTGGATTAAAGCCTCTGCCTTAGGCTCAGGTCATGATCTCAGGATCCTAGGATTGAGCCCCGCATTGGGCTCTCTGCTCAGCAGGGAGCCTGCTTCCCCCTCTCTCTCTGCCTGCCTCTCTGCCTCCTGTGATCTCTCTCTGTCAAATAAATAAATAAAATCCTTAAGAAAAAAAAGATTCTCTTTCTCTCTCAAAAAAAAATTAATTATATGCAAAATTAAAATAGTTGCTTTTTAAAAATGTTTCCCTCTTTGAATTATGTAACATATCTAAATTTTACCAAAACGTTTTGAGCATCTGCACTTTATACAGGTACTTTACAAGGAAGGTGTCTTTTTTTTCTCTCTCAGCTTTATTGAGGTCTGATTGACAAATGAAAATTTTGTATCGTTAGGTTGTACCACAGAATTTTTAAAAGCATATAAGGTGAGGGAGGCCTGTATGACTTAACTGGTTAAGCATCCGAATCTTGATTTTGGCTCAGGTCATAGATCGTAGGATCAAGCCCCAACTCAGGCTACGCACTCAGGATGGAGACTGGTTGAGATTCTCTCTTTTTCTCTGCCCATCCCCACACTTGTGCTCTCTCTCCCTCTCTCTCAAAATAAATAAATAAAATATTTTTAAAAAACCATATAATGTGATAGTGTATGTATGCATTTTGAAATGATCACCACCAAGGTACTTAACACATCCATCTCCTCACAGAGGCACCACTGTGTGTGGTGAGAACACTTAAAATCTACTCTTCTAGAAAATTTCAAGTACATTAACTATAATCACCATGGTGCACATTAGATCCCCTCCTACATTTTCTTCTAAGATTTTCATTTTTACTTTATATTTACATTTAACTGTAAATATTTAAGCCATCTGTTGAAATTGCATAAGATAGGGGTCAAATTATTTTCTTCCAGGGGCGCCTGGGTGGCTCAGTGGGTTAAACTTCCAACTCTTGATTTCAATTCAGGTCATGATCTCAGGGTCGTGAGACTGAGTTCCCAAGTCGGACTCTGTGCTGGGCATGGAGCCTGCTTGGGGCTCTCTCCCTCTGCCCCTCCCCACTCTCTATCCCCACTCATGCTCTCTCTCTCTTAAAAAAAGTTATATTCTGCCATATACAGAACCAGTTCAACAGCAAGATTTATTAAAGGAACTATGTTTTCCCTCTATGACAAATGACACCATTGTTACATGCTGAACAATCTAATACACTAAGACCTAGTTTTAGATTTTCCATTATTTTCCACTGAACTAGTCCTATGCCAAGATTATGTTACTTTGATTACAGCAGTTTTATAAATATTCTGACATCTGCTTAAGCAAGTAGTCCCCTTTCACTATACTTCATTTTTATGCTTTCTTTGGTTACTCTAGGGCTTATATTCTTCCATATGGATTTAAGATTATTTTAACAATTCAACTCAATGTATATCAAAAAAAAAAAAAAAACCCTGCCTGTCAGAAGTCTAACTAGAATTGCATTAAATATAAATAATCAGGGGCGACTGGGGGGCTCAGTGGGCTAGAGCCTCTGCCTTTGGCTCAAGTCATGATCCCAGGGTCCAGGGATTGAGCCCCACATCAGGCTCCCTGTTCTTTGGGAAGCCTGTTTCTCCCTCTCCCACTCCCCCTGCTTGTGTTCCCTCTCTAGCTGTGTCTTTCTCTGTCAAAAAAATAAATAAATAAATAAAATCTTTAAAAAAATAAAAAATAATAATTAAATAAGCAAAAACAAAAGAATTCCCTTTGCAGTATGTTTCTTTAATCTCAAGAATTTTTTTAGCTTTTATATTATATAGTTTCTGATAGTTTATTAATATCCAATGGATAAATATTATATATTTCCAGGTAGTCTTATTAGTATTCAATGGATAGCCAATGGATATTGACAGACTATCTGAAAATTAAAACATTTTAAAAAATGGCTAAGAATTCCTACCCTAGACAATCCCAGCTCCCCTATAACTTCAATGTCCATTTCTACACTAATGACTCTATTTTTATCTCGAACCCAGACTTCTGAATTCCAGACCCATAGATTTATTTACACACACACTCCCCACTTGAGAATCCCACATGATGCTTTAAAGGGACCTCTAACGCAACATGTACAAAACTACACATATTTTCCTCCCCAGTCTGGTCCTTACCCGATAAAAACTTTCTTGGAAAATGGCACCGGGAAAGAATCATATTGAATCCTTCATCTCTCTTACCCTACATACCTAATCCTCACCAAGTTCTGTTCATTTTATTATTTCTTTTTTTTTTTAAAGATTTTATTTATTTATTTGACAGAGAGACAGAGAGAGATCACAAGTAGGCAGAGAGTCAAACAGAGGAGAGGGGGAAGCAGGCTCCCCGCTGAGCAGAGAGCCCCATGTGGGGCTCAATCCCAGGACCTTGAGATCATGACCTGAGCGGAAGGCAGAGGCTTTAACCCACTGAGCCACCCAGGTGCCCCATTTTATTCTTTCTTTCTTTCTTTTTTTTTAAGATTTTATTTATTTATTTGGCAGAGAGAGATCACAAGTAGGCAGAGAGAGAGGAGGAAGCAGGCTCCCTGCTGAGCGGAGAGCCAGATTCGGGGCTCAATCCCAGGACCCTGAGATCATGACCTGAGCTGAAGGCAATGACCTGAGCTGAAGGCAGAGGCTTTAGCCCACTCAACTACCCAGGTGCCCCCCCCCCCATTTTATTATTTCTAAAGTTAACTTTTTTTTTCAGTCACCTCTACACCCAACATGGGACTTGAACTCACATCCCCAAGATCAAGAGTCACATGCTCTTCCAACTGAGGCAGCTAGGCGCCCGGTGCTCATTTTATCTTCTAAACTTTGCTCGTGTCAGTCTGCTTCTCTCCATGGCTTGGAGATCATTGGTGACTTTACTTGTTTTAGTGGAATGGAGGGGCAGAAATTAGACCGATGTGGGTTGACGCTTGGTGGGTAGAAGCATGTAAAAGGAGACAGCAAATACAGACAACTGCTTTGAAAACTTTAGTCAAAGAATCCCGGAAAATTTTGGAAGGTGGTATCCTTCTTTCCTTACATTCCCATCCCCTGCTTTAGCGCAACCATGCCCTTGGGTCAGAGAACCGCTGGCACCAGTAAACAGAGCCTGAGAGACCTACTATGGATCTTTCCCAGGAAGAACCAGCATAGAAACACCCGCAGGTGGGGATATGAAAGAATTTGTGTGTGCTGGGGAGGTGGGAGGTTCCTTGTACTATTATAAAACTAATACTATAAAGCATTCATCTGCACACACATAATAACCTCTACTGATTTCCATCCACCCCTGCTCTCCTCCAACCAGTTCTCAATACAGCAGATAGGAATCTTTTCAAATGTAGATCTGATCATACTTAAGCTCTTTTGTTCGCACCTTACCCCCTGAAGTAGCTTCCCACTGCTCTTAAAATAAAGGCGGGGGTGACTGGGTGGCTTAATTGATTGAGCATCCGGCTTTTTTTTTTTTTTTTTTTAAGATTGCATTTATTTGGGGCGCCTGGGTGGCTCAGTGGGTTAAAGCCTCTGCCTTCAGCTCAGGTCATGATCTCAGGGTCTTAGGATCGAGCCCCGCATCGGGTGCTCTGCTCAGCGGGGAGCCTGCTTCCCCTCTCTCTCTGCCTGCCTCTCTGCCTACTTGTGATCTCTCTCTCTGTCAAATAAGTAAATAAAATCTTAAAAAAAAAAAAGATTGTATTTATTTATTTGACAGGGAGAAAGTAAGAGAGCACAAGCAGGGCAGCAGCAAAGTGAGAGGGAGAAGCAGGCTCAATCCCAGGACCCTGGGATCATGACCTGAGCGAAAGGCACATGTATAACCACCTGAGCCATCCAGGCTCCCCAGCATCAGACTTTTGATTTCAGCTCAGGTCATGGTCTTGGGGTCTTGTGATCAAGCCCTGGTTCGGGCTCTGTGCTGGGTGTGGAGTCTGCTTAGGATTCTCCCACTGCTCTGCTCCTGCACTTTCTCTCTCTCTAAAAAAATTAAAATTAAAGGGCACCTTCAGTTGGTTGAGTGACTGCCTTCAGCTCAGGTCATGATCCTAGAGTCCCAGGATTGAGTCCACATTGGGCTCCCTGTGCAGCAGGGGGTCTGCTTCTCCCTCTGACCTTCCCCCTCTCGTGGTTGCTCTCTCAAATAAGCAAAATCTTAAAAAAAATAAAATAAAAGCAAATAAGCAAAGATTCTCTTTAAAAAGAAAAGAAGAAGAGGAAGAACAAAATAAAGGTAAAAAATCTCGGCAGCCAATGGGGCATTAAATGATCAGGCTCCTGCCTTCCTCATCATTTTTTTTCTCCCCGACTGTCAGTCAGCATTCCTGCTTCGTACCACAGCCACTTGAGACTTCCTTTGATTCTTCCAACACGTTATAATCTTTTTTATAACCAGGCACTGGATATGCTGTCTCCTTCGACTGAGACGTTCCCAACCTCTCTTTGCTTAGTTAACTCCTAGCTCAAGTGTCACTTCTTCAGGGAAGTCTTTTTTACTCTCCAAGACCAGTTAAGATGTCTGTCGTATTCTCTCATAATATTCTGTCCTTTTCCTTCATAGTCCTTGTCACAGTTTGTGATTATATATTTGTCGTTGTGATGATTTGATTGTCTGCCATCTCCAACAGGCTGGAAGCTCTAGAAGGACAGGAACTATGTGTCTTTCCATGACACAATAACCCTTAAGCATGACCACACAGTGCCCGGTAATTAGTAATGCGTGTTTATGTGTGTGCATGTTTATGACTGGTCAAGTGTCTTGGATATGCAGAGCAATGCAGACCTGTACAGCGGTGACCCCATAGGGAGACCCCACACTAAGTGGCCTTCAGAGCAGCCCATCTGCTTCCCTCAAGGATCTCTCTCTGGTTGGGCCACTGTCAACTGCAACTTATAATAGGCTATACCACCTACTTGTTTGGCTTCTGAATCATCTGAATCCATCCTTATTCAGCAATGTGGACTATCAACTTTCAGGGACAGAGAGAACAACCTCAAAATAATGCATTTTTTGTGTTAATGTGTTTATGCATTGGACCACTATTTATTCTATGCCAACCCCTGCTGTATTCAAGCACTGTGCTGGGATGGGGAAACACAGATGAATGAGGCCTGGCTATTATTCTCAGGGAATTTATAGTTTTGATGCACAGTCAAATATGTAAACAAATTATAACTTCCTGTTTTAAAACACTAATATTACGAGGCACGCTCAAAGTTTTAAAGGATCATAGGGAAGAGACTGATTATCAAAGTACTTAGCAAAACCCTAGCTAGAGAAAGTGCTGTTAATGGTGACCCAGGGGAAACACTTTACAAACATTCTAAGCTCTAACTTTGGACCACTTTAAACCACAAAAAACAATTTACACATTAGACAAGCCCCTTAAAAAATAGTCATCACTGGGTTGCTTTTATGTCCTTGGCTTTTATTGAGCATAACAAGAAATATTTATATGAATTTTGCTTTTGCATTTGTTGTTCAAATCTTCTTCATTGCTTTGTTATATCATTCACTGCTTCCTAATAAAGGCACATGAGCAACTACCTTTAGAATTAGTATTTTTAACTATGGAAGAAATGTAAGGTCTGACTCCTCTGATGCACTAATTCCTTTTAGATACTATTTACTATTAAAGAAAAAAAAGAGTGGGGCTCCTGGGTGGCTCAGTCATTGGGCCTCTGCCTTCTGGCATCTGCCTCTGGCTGGGTCAATGATCCTGGGATGGAGCCCTCATCGGGCACTCTGGCGGGAAGCCTGCTTCTCCCTCTTCTATTCCCTCTGCTTGTGTTACCTCTCTCGCTGTGTTTCTCTCTGTCAAATAAATAAAAAATCTTAAAAAAAAAAAAGATGGGGCCCCTGGGTGGTGCAGTTGTTTGAGCGACTGCCTTCGGCTCAGGTCATGATCCCGGAGTCCTGGGATCGAGTCCCACATCGGGCTCCCAGCTCCATGGGGAGTCCGCTTCTCACTCTGACCTGCTCTCTCTCACTCTCTCTCTTTCCTAATAAATAAATAAATAAATAAATAAAATCTTTAAAAAAAAAAAAGATGCCATATACTACGTTTTCATTTTTACCCTGGTAGCCAGGAAGCTCAGAACTGTTTCAAATTCAGTCATAGGCATATGTAACTTTAGATAATTGTGATCCCTTTTTAGTTTGGCCCTAATATTCTGTTTCTAGCTTTCTAGTCTATTGTAAACCTTCCTTAGTTCCTTATGAAAAAGAGATGGGATAAAATAAATTTGACATCTGGTATATTCGGTCATCTTAGAATTATTTCTGCTATCTGTCAAAAATAAATACAGGGGTGCCTGGGTGGCTTAGTCAGTTAAGTGGCTGCCTTCAGCTGGGGTGGTGGTCTTGGGGTCCTGGGATCCAGCCCCATGTCAGGGTCCCTCCTCAATGGGAAGACTGCTTGTCTCTCTCTCTCTGCCTTTAATGTGTTCTATCCCTCTCTCTCCTTTTTTCTCTCTCTCTCTCCAATAAAGAAATAAAAATCTTTAAAAAAAAAAGATAAATACAAAAAAACTTGACCTGTGCTTGGATTTTTATAAAATCTGGAGAAACTGGGGAAGATACAGAAAAAGCAACAGAAAAAGGAGAAAAAGAATGAGACTGAGGTAGTATGGCCATATTTTCCAACTCAATTATTGGGGCACGTTTATCTGGCATACGGCCTATTAGAAAAGAGTATCTGAAACTTGCACTGTACTGGAAATCCCCAGAGCTATGTTTAAGTAGACAGATCTCAGGAGAAATGGCCATTATTCAATATATGTGAATAGTTAAAAGAAAGGCTTTAAGTTTTTGGATCACAGATGCTTTGGTGATCAGTTGAAAGCTTTTGACCTGCTTCCCAGTAATACGTAAGCACATGCAGTTTCTGAAAGTGGAACCCTCCTGTTATCTATGTATCTTTCCAGAACTTATCAAAAGCATTTTACAGCTGTCATTGCTGTAAAGAATTCTTATAGACCGGAGGAAGCACTGAGCTGCCAGGTCAGATGATGCGGAGACTGACAAACCAGCTGAAGTTCTTAACACTCAGACACCATTCCAGGATGATTCAAGCCAGTGGGTTTTGTTTTTAACTACTTTGAATAGCAGACCCCTTTGATGAGCTGCTGAAGATATGGGTCATCTATCCCAAGATACATACACACAATCTCGCAGACAATTTCATGGGGTTGGTGAAGTTCCTAAAGTCCATACTCAGATCTCAGGTTATGCTTAAGTGAAGACTTCCCTGAACTCGGGAATGCCCTTGAAGACCTTTTAGAATGCCCCTCTCTTTCATCACCGGAACTACAGCGGCCTAGATAGAAGGAGGTTTACCCGAGCGGGAGACACCCGACCCCCTCGCCCTCTCGACCAGCCTCTCTGAGCTCACCCCTCCCCCACGTCCCTGCCGCGCAGGTGCGAAAACCTAAGGGGCCACCCCGGCGCCACGGCTCGAGAAACTGGGGGGACTGGGGGTGGGGGGTGGGGGATGATGGGACCCCGGGAGGGGCGGAGGCGGGGGTGGGGGCCTTCCCGACGTTGCCTGGCGACCGAGCTCTCCGCCCAGACCGTGCCATTTCCTCAGCGGGGGGCGCCGCGGGCCGGAATGTGGCTGATGGGCCTCCCAAAGAGGCCCTCTTCCGGCTTCTCCCCCTCTGCCGGGCGGTGGCCAGGGCCCGTGACGTCACAGGAGGCGGGGCCAGAGCCGCTGCCGGGTGCTGGAGGCGCCATTGGAGCCGGCTTGGCTTGCGAGCTCCGCTGAGGAGCCAGAGGTTGGGCCGCGGTTACCTCGGCGTCGGCTCCTGGTCCCTGGCCCCTCAGCGGCATGGCGTGCGGGGCGACGTTGAAGCGGCCCATGGAGTTCGAGGCGGCGCTGCTGAGCCCTGGTTCCCCGAAGCGGCGGCGCTGCGCCCCACTGCCCGGCCCCACTCCGGGCCTCAGGCCCCCGGACGCCGAGCCGCCGCCGCTTCTCCAGACGCAGACCCCACCACCGACTCTTGTGCAGCCCGCCCCGCCCGGCAGCGAGCGGCGCCTTCCAACACCCGGTAACCTATACTGCGGGCTTGGCAGGAAGCCAGGCCCAGGCATTTTGGGGGTGGGGGTGGGGCGGCTATGGGCGCTAGGCTGGTTCACCTACAGACCCCTTCTTTGCCCTGAGAAACGGGAACTGGGGTGCCGCCGGGCCTTGTCGCTTCCGGGGATGGGAGACATCCGGGAGGGATGGTGGTGCCCCAGTGTCCGTTTTCGGTTTTCCTGGAGCTGGAGAGACTGGAGGGTTGGGCAGCAAGAGGAAGATGGGAATATCTCTGGCCGCTCGGGGCCCCTCCAGTGCGCGAAGCCCCTCCTGCCTTCGCTGCCCGGGCCTGCACAGGGCCGCCCAGCAGATCCAGTGGGCCATGGAAAATGGGATTCTGCTCACGAACCCGGCCTTGAGGGTGGGGGTTGGGGGCGGGTTCAGGAAGGGGCCTGAGTGCGTGCTGTTCAGTGTACTGTAGCTTGGAGAGAGACCTGATTTCCAGAAGGCTTTAGGGACCATATGCCGTCGCAGAAGTCATAGAATCCGATTTCAACCTATTTCTAAGGGACTGGCCATGTTCTTTTATTGTATGGCTATTGTCTTGTACCATATATGGCTTGAAATCGGTAGGTCGTTAGCTAGAATTTATTTGAGAATCCTTAAACATACAGAGGTTCCGGAGCAGGAATTTTCAGTAAGGATTACATGTTGGTCAAGGAAAGGAGAGAGCTAGTGTGACTGTAAAGTTAGGACCCCCCCCCCCCAACCATTGTGCAGGAATAGAGGGGAAAGTGCATCAGAATTAATATGTAGCGGTTTTAAAGGGCTCCTGGAAATGGGGAAGGTCCTCAAAACTGTCTTTGGCAAGTTATTTTTTTGTGTGCGTTTTCCTATTCCTCAAGCATAAGTGAAACCTTAGGACTGCCTTAAAATCATTCTTTTCCTCATCCCTTTTCAGTTACCAGTGTCTTAGGGCTTTATTTCCTCTTTCCTCTGCATATCCATAATGCAGATTTCAGGCCCTTATACTCTCACACCGAAATTCTTGCAGTTGCCAGCCACGCTCTCCCCGACACTTTCTCATGTTCACCTCTTCATTCTTTCATTCAAAGGATTTATCGGCTATAACGTTATGTCTTACTTAGCCTTTTACACATTTTTTTCCCCCAAACAATGCTATTGCTGCTCTTTCTCCAGACCCACCTGGATGTGCCTGTTATCCTTGCCTTCCATCATGATGTTTTCCCCTTGTATTGCTAATCCAAAAACAATCATTTTTGCAAGTCTCCCATCCATTACATGACTAACCCTGCCCCATAAGGAACTCTGTTCTACTTTAAATTCCCTGACCACTTAATGTTGCAAAGCCTTATGTACTGAATGAGATAATGTTTGCAAGGTTTTTTTTTTTTTTAATATTTTATTTATTTATTTATTAGGAAAGAGAGAGAGTGTGAGAGAGCAGGTCAGAGTGAGAAGCGGACTCCCCATGGAGCTGGGAGCCCGATGTGGGACTCGATCCCGGGACTCCGGGATCATGACCTGAGCCGAAGGCAGTCGCTCAACCAACTGCGCCACCCAGGGGCCCCTGCAAGGTTTTTTTTAATGTTATTTATTTATCTGACAGAGAGAGAGAGATCACAAGTAGGCAGAGAGGCAGACAGAGAGGTGGAAGCAGGCTCCCTGCTGAGCAGAGAGCCTGACACGAGGCATGATCCCAGGAGCCCAAGACCACAACCTGAGCCAAAGGCAGAGGCCCCAACCCACTGAACCACCCAGGTGCCCCAAAAGTTTTTTTTTATTAATAAAGATTTTATTTATTTGACAGAGAGATTACAAGTAGGCAGAGAGGCAGGCAGAGAGAGAGGGAAGCAGGCTCCCTGTTGAGCAGAGAGCCTGATGCAGGGCTCCATCCCAGAACCCTGAGATCATGACCTGAGCCGAAGGCAGAGGCTTTAACCCACCTAGCCACCCAGGCGCCCTGCAAAAGTTTTTTGTAAAGAGCCCTTCAAAAGCAGGGGACAGGGGCGCCTGGATGGCCCAGTCAATTAAGCCTCAGGGTCTTGATCCCAGGGTTCTGAGTTCAAGTCCTGTATTGAGCTCCATGCTGGGCATGGAGCCTACTTAGAAAAGCAGGGGACAAAATGCTCACTTGAAATGATATATCTTCTTTTGCTGTTCCTACAGATACCAAGGGTAGTCATATAATCTTTCCAGATCTCTCTTCTGCAAAATACAATTTTATTTATCTTGATTGATTTTATGCATGTTTTATTTCTTCCAATAACCCTGTAGACTAATTCCGTTGTAGTTCACATTACAGCAAATGTTTAATAAATGATAGTTGAATGTATTTGGAAGCTTCAGTATTGTGGAGTGCAATATTGGGAGTCACTTTTTTTTTATTTTGAATTTTAATTTTCACATACATCATACAAACTACCTTCTTGGTCATTTATATTAAAATATTTTATTTAAAATACTCATATCCATTAAACTCCTTAATGCTTATTGGAATACGGTTCTGTCAAGAAAGAAACAAAGTATGAATGATTGATTATATGATGCTATGGCTTAAGTGAAAGATGTCTTCTGGATTAAAAAGGAAAAATGGAGAAAACGTCAGTTGCTTTACAAATAGAAAGAATAAAGCTAACTAATAGAAAAGTGAATTTAAAAATCGGTGACTTGATTTTATAACATCGTAATTGTTAATTCAGAGGTTATAAAGTTCTCTGAGAAATGATCAAGAAACTATGTTTTTACTTTAAAAAAAAGGATATGTGTTGGGGCTCTTGGGTGGCTCAGTGGGTTAAAGCCTCTGTTTTCAGCTTCAGGTCATGATCTCAGGGTCCTGCTATGGAGTCCTGCATCCTGCATAGGGCTCTCTGCTCAACGGGGAGCCTGCTTCCCTCTCTCTCTCTGCCTGCCTCGTGATCTCTCTCCTGTCTGTCAAATAAAAAAATTAAAAATTAAAAAAAGGATATGTGTCATAGCACTTTTTTGGGGAAAGGCATATAAAATTAAGCCTTTTATTGCTTACATGAGCTAAGTTGATACCAGGCATAGGAGGGTGTTGCTGACCTGAGGGGGATGTTTGTGAACGTGAGTCCACGTACAAAGCAATTAATTGATCGTGACCTGAGGCTTGGGGAGTAACCAGAGTGAGGTAGCATCTTAGCTCGGTCTTGAATGACGGTGAAGGAAGAAAGATAGCCACATTTAAAGCGAAGGAAAACTGCTTGAGCAAAGCCCTGAAAATGCACAAATTAAGGAAAGGATAATGTAATGTAACTGGGCTATAATGAGAGATGGAACTGGAAACAATTTGGGGCCAAACCTTGGAAGGCATGGAATGCCATGTTGAAGAGTTTAATTTTTGTTTTTTAAGATTTTATTAAGAGAGCACAAGCCGAAGCGAGGGGAGAGGGAGAAGCAGACTCCCTGCTGAGCATGGAGGCCAATGCCGGGCCCAGTCCCAGGACCCTGGGATCATGACCTAAGCAGAGGGCAGACACTTAACCCACTGAATCACTGAGCCGTCCAGGTGCCCCAAAGAGTTTGAATTTCGGAAGAAAAGAAAAAAGTTTGAATTTTGGTCTGTAACAGCCAGGAACCATTGTAGAATTTTGAGGATAGGCTTAGTCTGATATAACCCAGAAGCACAATGTTAAATAATAATGAGATGCAAAGATTAAAGTTATTATCCACTGTTAAAAAGAAATATACATTTTTGGTTTTTGGTTGTTTGTTTGTTTTAAGTAGCCTTCTTGGAGAGAGAATCACATCTACTTCCTTATTTTTTTACTGTGCATGCCATATTTAGATTCTTGGACTTACTTGTCCTTTAACCAGCCTAAAAGTTGTATCTTTCCATTTGTTCACTTCGCCATACAGGAGGCAGTTAGAAGTTTATCAAAGACCTTCTGTTCTCATGAGCATTGTCCTCATACTTGTCCTTTCTTGTTTTAAGTCTTTGCAGTTCCGTACATCCTTGTATTGAATCTGGCATGTATATGCTTGGAGAATAATACGTTTTAAAGATGAAGCAAAGACTTCATAAATTCAGGGATCTTAAAATATGAAATTCATAGCTTTTTTTTTTCATAGCATTTTTAAGGGAAAGCTTTGCTAATCCTACATTGTATTTTTGGGCTGAGTGTTAGCATATTTCGTTATGTGTGGAGATACTGTGAGTTTGTATCAGTTCCTAGGCTGTCCTGACACTTGTTTTTAAAGCTTCATTGGGTAGGCAGTTAACATTTATACTGAAGAAGTAGGCTAAAGATCCTGAATGACTTTCCAAGGTCATAGTCACAGCTAGGAAGAAGCAAAATGGCATTATTAACACTAACACTCAACCCCATTAAAAAAAATACGATTATAGCACAGTATACCTTAGAATAATGTGAGTGGAGTGGTGATATGAATTTCTGGGTTTTATCATCTGGAAAGTGGATGTGTATTCTCCCACAAAAATGAAAAACTTTGAAAGCCACATCCTTTCAGACAGTGTTGTCTCTAGGAATGTACTTCAAAGTGAATTTGTGTGTCCTGGACTCCCTTCAATAGCGTTAGCAAATTTGGTTTATGATTACTTTGACTCAGAATAGTAATCCGAGTCCTATCAAGTATTACCTCTTGGTAGGATCAGAAAGTTCTTTTCTAAGCCCTGATCATTGGTTCCAAGCAATAAATCTCAGGTCTTCCCATGGTCCATGTCCAGTAGATGACCATATTGTGGTTTCTACTGTCCTCTACCCCAAAGATTTTGAGTCCCAAATGGGACACGAGCTTCATTTTTAGAAGGCTTTGGGAGAATCCCAATCCTTTAGAAGGGGTAAGAGAATCACCTCAATACCCTAGTTTGTAAAATTGTGCAGCTTAACACAGATCAAAAATAGCTCTTTATTAGGTGAAGGATGGGTTTTTTGTTTTGCTGTAAGTTGTACTTGTTAATCCTAAAGCAAATTGCAGATAATTGTCACAGGAAAACAAGCAAAGTGAATTGTCTGGCTTATGCTAAAATAGCTAAATATGCTAATATGCTAAAATAGCTGTTCTTCCATGTATTGTTGAAATAACAGTAATATAACTTTGGAGTTATAGGAGGAGTGCTTTAGTCAGTATATACATTTTTCTTGCTAATACTAATAATACGGGGAAAGGGACAAGAAGTTTGAAGAAATGGCACAATAAAATGAATGCTCAAATGTGTTTCTTTTTTTATTAGAACAAATTTTTCAGAACATAAAACAAGAATATAGTCGTTATCAGAGGTGGAGACATTTAGAAGTTGTTCTTAATCAGAGTGAAGCTTGTACTTCGGAAAGTCAGCCTCATTCCTCAGCACTCGCAGCACCTAGTTCTCCAGGTAAGTAAACATTAGTGTGGACAGACCGCCCATTTAAGAGTTTGTAAATAGTATACTTGTGATGAACCTTCGGTGTAATACATAGGTGATGAATCACTAAATTCTACACCTAAAACTAATATTATACTGTATTAACTGGAATTAAAATAAAAGTTAACTAACTGGAATTTAAATAAAAGTTGGAAAAGGAAAAAAGAGTTTGTAAATGATTCTTAAATTGATGGTTTCCTTTTTTTTTTTTTTTTTTTGTAAAGATTTTATTTATTTATTTGACAGAGAGAGAGGGATCACAAGTAGACAGAGAGGCAAGCAGAGAGGGAGGGGGAAGCAGGCACCCAACTGAGCAGAGAGCCCGATGTGGGGCTCAATCCCAGGACCCTGGGATCATGACCTGAGCCGAAGGCAGGGGCACTGAGCCACCCAGGCGCCCCTTAAATTGATGGTTTCCTAATCCAGAATTGGTTTCATCTAAAATTGGTAAAATGTATGCATTGTATTACTACTTGTAAATACTTTTGAAACCATAGAGTCATGAAATTGGAAAAAAAAACCCTTAGATTGATTTGATTTGGCTTCCATCCACCTAGTGCAAAAGTACCCTCTGTAACTGCAGTGTCTAGTATCTTAGCCATTAGGTTAGCTACATGTGGCTATTAAAGTCAATTAATATTTAATGAAATTTTCACATTTAGTTTCTTAGATGCAGTAGCCACATTTCAAGTGCTCAGTAGCCACATGTAGTTCTTGTATTAGCATAACTATAGGACATTTCCATCATTGCACACATTTGTGTGGCAGCAGTGCTCTATAACATTGACAGGTGGTCAGAGAGGATGTGCTCAAAAATAGAATCTCAGGGTTGGAGAGAATCTTCATGGTCACATAGTTCAGCCACCAGTCTTGCTTGCGATATCCCTGCAAATAGTAAAGAGACCAGTGCGCAACATCTCTGTTGGTGGTGAACTCTGTCCTTTAACAGTAAAGTTTATTTCCTTACAAACTGTTCTATTTTTTAATAGTTCTGAGAGTTAAAAATTACCTTGATTAAAAATTGTCTCCTTACAGAACACAGATTGTGTTGGCAAGAAGCTAAGGAGAGATGGGAATGGGGAAAACTGCTTAATAAAGGGTGTTACTTTGAAGTGGTGGAAATATTTTGAAATTAGATAAATGTGGTCATACAAAATTGTGGGTATACTAAATGACACTGAATTTTTCACTGTAAAATGATTCATTTTATGTGAATTTCACCTCAAATGTTTTGTTTTGTTTTTTAAAGATTTTATTCATTTATTTGACAGAGAGAGATCACAAGTAGACAGAGAGGCAGGCAGAGAGAGAAGGGGAAGCAGGCTCCCTGCTGAGCAGAGAGCCCGATGCGGGGCTCGATCCCAGGACCCTGAGACCAGGGCCCGCACCGAAGGCAGAGGCTTAAACCACTGAGCCACCCAGGCGCCCCTCAAGTGTTTTTTTTAAAGATTTTATTTATTTACTTGAGAGAAAGAGTGAGTGAGAGAAAGCATAATAAGCTGGTCTTCCTCAATATTCTTTTGAGATTTTAGTATTAGAATTTTGAAGTAATAGAATATGTTACGGGTGCAGAGAAACAATACATTGATTACTGGGTAGAACTTTTGGTTAGGTTTCATTCGTAAAGAAGAAATCTAGGTTTAAGTTAAAAAATACTTGTTTCGGAGTGCTAAATGATTTACAGATTAATCAGGCTGAAGAAATGGAGTCTAGGTTGAGCTTTGAGGAACAACTCTGAACTGGGCTGCCAAAGGAGCTGTTGCTCCTTTTCTCATGATCAGGAAGCTGATTTTCATGTTTTCTGGTATTCCAGTGAATATTTTGGTCTCTAACTACTATCTTACAAACATTTCACTCTTCTCTCCCTAGATTTGAAAGGGATCAAGGATGAGATATGTAGAGGCACCTAGAGGGCTTAGTCGTTAGGCGTCTGCCTTCGGCTTGGGTCATGGTCACAGGGTCCTGGGATTCAGCCCCAAATTGGGCTCCCTGCTCGGCAGGAGGCCTGCTTCTCCCTCTTCTACTCCGCCTGCTTGTATTCCCTCTCTCTGTCAAATAAATAAATAAAATCTTAAAAAAAAAAGGATGAGATATATCGTGCCTAATTGTCTCCTTCATTCATACTTCAGTGACTTTGCTAACAGTTTGTTATATAGGGCAAGTTACTTGGTCTCTTAAGCATCAAACTTATAACCATTTCTTATCAGAATTACCTGTGGAAGTTAAAAAGATGTCTAGGCCCTAACTTAGTATTAAATCAGAATGTGTGTCATGTTTCGTGACTCCTACAGATAATTATGATGCACCTCAGCTAAACATAGGTCTAGGTAATCACCAAGGATTTGGGTGGCTCTGAATCTACTTTCTAATCCATACTAGAGGCTTTATATCAACTTACTTTTTGTTCTTGTTCTTTGCCAAATGGAGCATGGAGTATGGGCTCACATTGTTATGGCATCAGAACTGTTTTTCTATATGCCGATCAGCTAGCACACCTGGATACACATTGTTCCTCCTACTTCTCAGTTTACCTTTGGCCTGACTTTGTAAAACTAATGGCAGAAGCTCAGCAATTTTGTGAAATTTTCCATGTAGAGTTGTGGAGAATACTATTTTTCTGAACTGTTTTTGTATCCTAGGACTGTTTACATAAAGTTATTAATTCTGAACCTTAGAACTATAATGTATTATTTAGACTGGATTTGTTTTGGGGTTCCTGGCTGGCTCATTAGGTGGAAACATGTGACTGTTAATCCTCAGGGCTGTGAGTTTGAGCTCACATTGGGTTTAGAGATTACTTAAAATTTTTTAAAAACAAAACAAAACTAGGGCGCCTGGGTGCCGCAGTTGGTTGAGCGACTGCCTTCGGCTCAGGTCATGATCCCGGAGTCCTGGGATCGAGTCCCACATCGGGCTCCCAGCTCCATGGGGAGTCTGCTTCTCACTCTGACCTTCTCCCTTCTCATGCTCTCTCTCACTCTCTTTCCAAATAAATAAATGAATGAATGAATGAATGAATGAATGAATGAAATCTAAAAAAAAAAACAAAACAAAACTGGATTTGTCTTTTGGCCAGGTTCCTCCTGGATGAAGAAGGACCAGCCCACCTTTACCCTCCGACAAGTTGGAATAATATGTGAGCGTCTCTTAAAAGACTATGAAGATAAAATTCGGGAGGAGTATGAGCAAATCCTCAATACCAAACTAGCAGGTAGGCTGAGGCAGTGGCTGTGCTATTGTTCATTCATAGGGTTCAGTAAATAATAAGGTTCAGTCAGATGGTAACTTAGAAAAAGAGCACGACTTCATGCAGGAAACTTTAATGAGTTGTGAGTAGTAAGTTACTCTGTTTGGTGATTCTAAACATTTCATTTATACATTATATGGAAGGACTTTTCATTTACATTTCTGAAACAAGATAAACCAAGCTTTTCTTTTGACATTTTTCCATATGAATAAAGGCAGTGAGTAGTTTATTTGGGCTAGCCTCCCAGCCCTGGTTGGGAGTGGAGTATAGTCAACATGATCAGACTTCGACGTGGCAGTCACTTTGTAGATGTGGAAAATCTGGCATTCTGTGATTTGGAGGTACATTAGTTTGGAAAGCACAGTTCAGGCTTAAACAAAGGGAGTTGACAGTGATGTCAACAAGTAGAGCCTTTTGTGAAAGGAAGAGATCTGAATCAGGAATAGAATGTAGTACCCATTTAGTGAAAGGGGACAGTGTTGGGATCAGAGAGGTTTTAGACAACAGCTTCTTCCTGTAGCAGTATTATTTCCTAATCTGGTGACCCACACCACATGGTTCCTCAGAATGTTAGAAAGTCTGCTTTAAATTGAGAACTGTTTTAACAACAGTTAAATGGGTTTCTTTATAGTTGAACTTCTTTGATCCTTTAATATACTAATAATGTTTATTAAAACAAGAAGCTCCAGTATATCATTGCCCCTCTCCTATGTCCATCCCCAAAATTGTTCAATTGGTTCTAAGTCACTTCTCTGTTCAAGGGTGTCAGACTACCTTCTTTTTTACTGAGTTTCCCTTTGGAAGGTAGTTCTATGGAACTGTTTACAATTAGATAGTATGAAATTTTCTCTTCTTTCTAGCTATCCCACTTTTTCATTCAATGTGTTTTGAGATTTATAGCAAGGATAGAATGCAGAAAAGAGCTTCAAGCCTCATGTCTTACAGAGTTCCTAAAATTTATTGACTTGTAGTCCTGAGCCAGTCTGTCTGTCTGGAGAATCCTTTATTAGGGGGGATGGAGTTACAGCAAGGGCAAGATTAGGAAAATGTGATATTACAGATGATCAGTGACTAAATCTAGGAGCCAGGGATTTGGCTCTAAGATCTAAAAGGAAGTAATAGATCTCAGAGCAGCTGTTGCAAGGAAAGTTTGAGAGTGGATAATTTAAACTGGGAAGCTAGATGTGATTCTGATACTTGATTCTTGAAAAACTGAGGGAGAATTCTGGGGATGGTATATACTGTCTTTCCCCCTTACAGAACAATATGAATCTTTTGTGAAATTCACACATGATCAGATTATGCGACGATATGGGACAAGGCCAACAAGCTGTAAGTATTGCCATGTTGGTTTTTTTTTTAATTTTCCAAAAGCAAGGTGTTGACACTGAATACTTTGTCTCCTGAGAGCAGAAAACCCCGTGATGAAGTAAAATAATAGCTAACATTTAAAAAAAAAGCATGCCCAGCATTGTGCTAAGCCCATTAAATCCTCATGAAGCTTATTTAATCTACAGTAACCCTATGAGGGCAGAACTGATGTTAGCCCTCTTTTATAGGTAAGGATGGCACTTAAAGAAGTTAAATAATTTGTCCAAGCTCATAAAACTAAGGAGTTCAGTCAGGACTGAAACCTAGGTAGTCTGACTGCATTACCAATTTGTTTGTTACCTGGCTTTTCCTCCAGAAAGGTAGTTTCAATTGTTAATTTACAAAAGTTAATTTCTTAAGCTATCTTATCAAGTGTGGGGTCAGAATTTCTTAATTCTGGACATCTTGGAACTACGAGTTACTCTCAAAACATAAAGTAATAAATAGCTATATATCTAAACTTGAAACTGAGTCGGGTGTCTTAAATTCTGGAAAATTAGGACATTTTAAGTGTTGACTTAAATTCTCCATTGTTGTTTTTCACATTTCCCATTGGTTAATATTTTTAAAAAGCACAACACTGTATTTTTAGTATTCTGAAACTCTTTTTTCCCCCCTCTAATTTATAGATGTGTCCTGAAGCTTTCTTGCATATCTGGGTACCAGGTTTGACCTCAAGAGATGGCTGCTGTACACTTTTTGCAACTGGTTTGATATCACATTTCAGCTCCAACTTTGCATCCTGAGAACACTTAAACGTTTCTGCAGGTCCATTTTATACAACTTGAAAGACCTTAAAACTTTCTGGTTGCCACAAGCATATCTTTCTTTTCTGCTCATCCAATAAACAGCTGTGCCCTACTGTGATAGATTTTCCAAACAAAAATACCTGGAGCAGCAGTTTAGCAAAATATGCCCTCAGTGGCACTCAACAAGTGGAGTTTCCCCAAGCACAGTTCTGTAAGAAGTGTGTGTGAGAGTGTGTGTATATGTGTGTGTGTGTATTTTAAGTTATTATTTGTATTGTGCAAATTTTTTTGATCTTGGGGATTCTGGCTGTGAATTTGATGCACGACAATTATGGTTAAAAACATTTGCTTGGTCTACAGAAGATCATTAATGTTTTGTGACCATATAAGTTCTAACGGTGGATTGTTTTATGTTGTAGGTATTATTGTTAAATACAGGGACTGTTTCCAGGCACAGAATATGAATCATAAGTTAGGATGGACATTAGATGTGATTATGATGATATAGCAAAGGTCTGTGGTCCTAGGTCTACAAATGCGTGGTGAGGAATTAGGACAAACTGGAGACGGGCCGTTTGACACATGGACTCTGCCTAGCCGTGTTGAAAAATACTTTGACTCCAAGCCTTAAAATACCTACATGGAGTCTGTGCTCACCTCATTCACACAGAGAGCTCCCTGGACACTGAACCTCTAAAAAGAAAAAGTCTCCCTGGAGCAGGAGCATCAGGGATTGCTTGGGAGCACAACACAGGTGAGCGTGGGGCTGGGCCAGCCCCTGGTGGCACTGCTACTTGGGAGGAGCCACTTCGCCTTCGTATCGGTTATTAAAAACAGAATTTGAATCCTTTGGTCAGGCTCTCCCAAATTCTTTTCAAGAAGTGACCATGTTCAACTGCTTCAGCTTTGTTTTGGCAACCCCCTACCCAAAGTTGCTTACAGACTGTTCTTCACCTTGTTTCCAAGGCTATGGAACAGAAAGTAGCCTCTGTTTTGAGGAGGTGGAAGTTAAGTATACATTTATTTTTTACTGTGACTTGTTCAGGACCACATTTTACAAAATGCCTTGTTTCCTTTATTATTGTTTCTGGAAAGGAAAGTTCTATTAAAATTGTTTTAGTTTGAATATAGAATAGTTTTATTAATTAGGGCTTATTTTGAAAAATTCTGAGTTTAATTCAAATGTATGTCAGTACCTTCCAAAGTAAGGTAATATTCAGAGACAGTTGTTCTGATCAGATGGCTTAGAGAAATTCTGGAATATTCATATTCGAAGATTCCTTATTAATGAATGTCTTTGACTTAAATCTAACCAAAAACTGCAACATTATTCTTTGTACATTTTCATTATATAGTGTTAACAAGCTTAGTTGCAAACAAATAAAATACTTAAGCTATTTGTTTACTTTGCCTTCTTAATACTGTGATAATGTTTATTAATTCAAATAATATATGTGAGGCTGCTATAACCATTTCCCTGGTTAAAACATTGCATTTAAGATTTATAGACTTTAAAAAAAAAAAAAGATTTATAGACTTTTTTAAAAGGCCATCAGTGATCTTTAAATAATTAAAGAATTATTTTACTTCATATTTGAAGGGCAGTTTGTTTCATCCCTTCCTTTTTCAGGGTAGTCACTTGTTCCTGTAAGAGGATCTAGCCGTGGATGTCATGGGAGTGGCCTTACAGTGGGATAGTCACACCAAAACAAGGGAAGGGCAGCTGTGGGGGCTATCAGAAGTCCCGAAGGATGGATCAGGAATGGGGACCACTGCTGCACTGGTGTCTTGTTACAGAATCAGTGTGATGTGGGGCAAATGTCAGCCTCATTCTTACTAAATGGCTTCTGGCTGGGAGGTAGAGTAGGTTTCTATAAGGGAAATGATAAACACTCTTGTTTCTGTACCCAGTGTTGTTAGGCCCCTTTGGGGCCATAGGGTAAATAAGACCACACACAACACCATGGCCGGGTTTTGAAATCTTCCTCAAAGGGAACTAGACATGTTTGTTTAGTGTTTTATCCAGAGAAGAGACAGAAAATGGGGGTCTATAATGTAGGCCTTAGACTAACAAAAGGAGTTTTTCCTTGATTTCTAGAGCTTGAACTTAGGGGCATTCCCAGGTAGGGAAGTGTCTTTATTCCATGGAGGTAGGTCAAAGCCGAGGGAAGAAGTCAACCTACAGAAACCTATAAGGATAGGTCAGGACCCGTGGTCTTAGAACAGCCATATCTACCATCGTAGTTTTAATTTTGTGTTTCAATAATATTTATTATCCTCTTTTGGTAAAATCTTAAGCTTAAGGGGAATGAAAGGAGTAGTTATTCATGCTTAGGTCAGAGGAGTACAGGGGAGATCAAAGTTCCTGAGGCAGATAATGGTTAAGAGCTCCCCAACATCAGGGAATAAGAAAAATTTGGGCCAGCTTCTCATACATGGTCAATCTCTGTCCGCCAGGGAGGATGGGTTGGCTGTGTAGTAGTTAAAGGAATGGCCTTTGGACATGTGTAGCCCTAGAGTTTAGTTTGCTATGTGAGCCTTGCCAAGCTGCTGAAATTAGTGAGCCATAATTTTCTTGTCTGTAAAATGAGGGTTAATTATACGTACATCACTGGGTTTTGTTTTCAAATGCGAGATTAAGTTAAATAGCCCACGTAAAGAAAGCGCAGCCGAGACAAAGTACACATTTGACACTGTTATATAGCAGGTTTCTTTACAGTAGTCTTCATTAGATCTGAAGACCAAAGCGTTCCTTTCTGCAGGAGCAGTTCTCAACTTTCCAGTATGAATAGCCCTTTGTTGAACATCAAAATCTCACGTTCTCTAATTAGAATTTGTACTTTTAAGTGTTTAAGAAAATAATAAAAGTTGAATAACGAATGAATTCAGTAATGCCTTCTAGTGAATCTGTATTTTGTTACCCACTATAGCAGGGGTTAGCAAACTAAGGCCTGGTTTTGTAAATAAAGTTATATTAAAACACTGCCACACCTATTTGTTTGCGTCTGTGGCTGCTTCACAGTTGGCAACTCCAGAAACAGATAGTATGGGCCATGGAGTTGAAAATACTCTGGCCCTTGGCACAAAAGTTCATGCGCCTTGGCACTGTAGCACTGATACACATTTAAAAGCTCATGAACAAGGCAAACTCAGTCCATCATGAATTGGTGGACAAATATGTTAATGTTAATTTGTCATTTTTAGGGGAGTTATACCTCGGGTAAGGCATGATTTAAAACAAATCCTATGCTTATAAATGAAAACCAACTGATTGTCAAGTGAATATCTTACAGAATAAGTCCTTGCAGTTTTCAGAGCAATGATTCTCCAGGATAGGGACAGGGAACATGCTATTGGGAGATGAGAGGTTATTTTTGGCATATTTAACCTAGAAAATAAATTTGTTTGTTTATTTAAAGATTTTCTTTATTCACTTGGCAGAGAGATCACAAGTAGGCAGAGAGCCAGGCAGAGAGAGAGGGAAGCAGGCTCCCCGCTGAGCAGAGAGCCCGGTGTGGGGCTCTATCCCAGGACCCTGAGATCATGACCTGACCCGAAGCCAGAGGCTTGAACCCACTGAGCCACCCAGGCACCCCTAAAGGTGTTTAAAGAAAATAAAATGATAGAGTAACTAGATGCCTTAATTGGACTGTGAGGAAGACCTTTCTAAGGAGGCATACTCTTATGCAGTACTTCATTTTGTCTTTACAAAGTTGTATAATGCATTTTTGTGTTACATGATTCTTCCACTATACTGAGCAATTAGTAGCACCTTGAGCTAGTCTCAATTCTTGGCTTTTTCTTTTCTTTTTTTTAGATTTTTAAAAATTTTCCCCCCTCCCCTAGGTTTAATTTTTTTAAAGATTTTATTTATCTGACAGAGAAATCACAAGTAGGCAGAGAGGAAGGCAGAGAGAGGAGGAAGCAGGCTCCCCACTGAGCAGAGAACCTGATGCGGGGCTCAATCCCAGGACCCTGAGATCATGACCTGAGCCAAGGGCAGAGGCTTAATCCACTGAGTGAGCCACCCAGGCCCCCCCAATTTTTTAAAATTTTAAAGTAATCTCTACACCTAACGTGGGGCTTGAACTCACAATCCCAAGATAATGCTCTGTCCACTGAGCCAGCCAATCCCCTCTCTATTCTTGCCTCTTAAATGATGAGTGACTAAATGAATTATGTGGCTACTCCTTCCCTTTTCCAGTCGGTGCACTACCTGAGACTCTCCCTTAACTTGCAGATAAAATAATTTTAAGCCTTCTATAGGTTGTCTCTCTGTAGCCGGGGTTAAAGGAGATGCGGTTCTTACCCTAGAAAAGCTCACAGTCTATGGGCAGAAATGGATAAAACTTGCTTGATAAGTGTTCTGTGCATCTGGACAGAGAGACCAGAGTGTTTCCTGGGAAAGGCTACTCAGCTGCCCTGGCAGTTTCCCCCAGGCAGTTTAATCACCCCGATCTGTACACAGGAAGGCTGACTCACTAATACAGCTATATTGGTATATAAAACCAGACTCCAGTTGTTATTTTATTTTATTTTATTTTTCAATTTTAAGTAGGCTCTATGCCTAAGGAGGTGCTTGAACTCATGACCCTGAGATTAGAAGTCCTATGCTTTCCTGAACCAGCCAGGCACTCCTCCAGTGCATAAATTTATGATGAGAAATATGTCAGGTGTGGTAGCCTACCCCATTGGCCTGTTTTCTTCATATAATCATACCACTTCAGAAGCCTAATTAAAGTCATATTGGGGGGAGTTAATTCTACCGATGTGACTTACCAACATCAAGTTACCCCTACCACCATGAACCTGGCACAGGTTCCCACTTAAGTTATGCTTTAGTTCCTTGTCCTGTTGCATCTTCAACTTGGTATCTTCACCCCTGTGGGCACATTATTTCCTAGTTTAAATGATCATTCCACCTTCCAGTATATTCCAGGCGTTTGCACCCATTTAAAAAAAAAAAATTATAGTAATCTCTACATCCAACATGGAGATAGAACTCAGGACCCCCATCAAGAGTCACATGTTTCACGGACTGGCCCCGCCAGGTGCCTTGGCCCCCGGTTCCTATCTCTAAGATTACTTTGCTTATTGGCTTTTTTTCTATCTATCCTATAGCTGGGGGCTTGGGGGAGGGGTAAGGGCTGGGGTGAGTTTCTAAACTGTCTTCCTCAAATGTGCTAGGACCCTCAGGCTACCTAGTTGTTTGCTCAACTCTGTAGCAGTGGTTATAATATAGGGCTGAAAAGTCCCCCATGTGCTAAACTATATAGACGAGCTATCTGCTGAAGGGTAGTGTTACAGCTTTATCTCGGGTTATAACTGAGTAGGATCTGTAAACATGAGGGGATACTCCAGGTCAAGGACAAGTCCCGTGAATAGAAACCCAGGAGGTTTCTAGAAGGCCTCACGCCGTCCACAGCCTGTGCTCACACAGCGGCTGAGGCTAGTTTCCAAGGAGGTGGGGCTGGGGGGCTTAGATTAAGTCATCAGGCCATCCTCACGGGCTGAAGCTGGGAGCAAGGCTCCGCTTGCTTAGAACAAATCGCGACTTCCACTCGGACCCCGCGCCTGGGCTCCCCGCATACAAAATGGAAGAACACGACAGCTCGGGCTGGCTTCTTCGCGTAAAGTCCTCCGAGATCGTTGTAAAATCACACTTCCCCGAAGCAGAGAATCTGCTGACCAAGTAAAGGGAAGGTAAACTAAGGGCGTTTAAGGGAGCAGTGGCAACGCACCCCTAAAGTCTGGAACCACATCACTTGTAACGTAAACCTCAAGAATTCCAGAGGGCGCGCGTGCTCACTATGGCAACCACCCAGACTCAATTCTGACGTGGGAATTCTGGGAGTTGTAGTTTTCTAATATTTGCAGTACTGGAAGACCCGTCACCGACATCCTCTCACACCATGCGGGCATGGGGTTGTCTGCACGGTCCAATGGAGGGGTCGGCGTCTCAACAGTGAACAGCATCTATAATAGAAATCTACAAGGCTGGCAGGACTTCAAGAAAGGCCTAGTAAATGCCTGAGGAATTTGGGAAGCTTTCACCAGAAAATGCTCCATAAACGATCTGGACGGATTAGGCATTTGCTTGGGAGACAGTAAGAAGGTGGCAGCAAGCGGTTCAGACCATTACAGGGAAAAGAAACTATTCCTACAAAGTTTGGAAAAGCAATTCTAGATGGCCGAGAACACAAGGAGGCTAAGTAAACAATTATATCCGAGGATTTAGAAATAGGAAGAAATCATTGGGGTGCCTGGGTGGCTCAGTGGATTAAGCCTCTGCCTTTAGCTCAGGTCATGATCTCAGGGTCTTGAGATCAAGCCCCACATTGGGCTCTCTGCTCAGCAGGGAGCCTGCTTCCCTCTCTCCCTCTGCCTGCCTCTCTGCCTACTTGTGATCTCTCTCTGTCAAATAAATAAATAAAATCTTTTTAAAAATGTAAAATTAAAAAATTTAAAAAAGAAATAGGAATAAATCGGATCATGAGGGGTCTTGAATGCCAAACTCAATAATTTGAATCTTCTCTTGAATACACTGACAGCCGACACACAACTGAAGCAGTATTAATAACCCCCTCCTTTGTGTGCTCCCTTTTGTTCACGTTTCTGCTTTATCACTTGCTACAGCATTCTATGTCCTAGTGCAAAGGGCTCAACAAGGGCCATGGTATATGATAAGAGCTCGGGAAATATTTTGGGTTTTTTGGTTTATTTATTTATTTATTTTTAGGAAGTGTTTTCTGAATGATCAGTTTTGCGTTTTAGAAAAGCAACTGGCAGCAATAAGAAGGGTGGATAAAAAGGGAGCAAGGCTGGATGTAAAAAGCCAGCAGAGTGAATTGTTTTCCCTACCTTCAGATTTCCCACTATCCAAGGGTTGAAATCTGGCACGTCAAAATACATTTCCCATGTAGGTTTTGTTTGGCCAGCACTTGAAAAAAAAAAAAAAATTAGTTGCCCTGCATTTTAAAAGTGGCAGGTTTCACATTTAAACAATAACAAAATATTTCTGGCTTCTCTTGAAAAACAGGCGATTTGACAATTTGGGGCCTTGATTTTCTCAACAACCATGGGATGCTCCTGAGTAGCTGCAGCTGCCTTCAGACAGGACATATCCTTTCCTGTTTGTCACATTTTACACAACTCCTTCCATCAATCAAACTGAGGCCAAATGCCAGCTGCCATTTATTATGGTGCACGTTTTTATTTCCTGTTTGGCTTTGGAGAAATTTGAGTCACCCGCCTTTGTACTAATCTACCCTGCCTGGTATCTGAGGAGTGATACAATGAAACTAGTATTTTAGAAACATTATTTAGTGAAAAACAGATTAAAGATTAAGATTCTTAAAACAGATTAAGATTCCATTCTACTGTGAGGCAGAATGGAAGAAATGAATCAGAAACCTGTTTAAAGAATATCTGAGAGAACATGGCCAGTAATTAAAGAATGGATGAAAGATGAGGAAAAGGCAAAATACAACTTCAGAATTTCCTGCCTGAATGACTGGGAAGATGATATCACCAGTTTAAACAAGAAAGTGGAAGAAGTGAGAAGGGAGTTGGCAATCAACATCTTGCTACCTCTACTATTTTGTGGGCAAGAGCCATGAATGACCAATTCCATAAACTTCTAGAACTCTGCTGGACATGCTTAGGTGTTCAGGAAATTCTAGCTGAATTGAAACGCTGATTCCAGTTGAGAGTTATATATCTGATGGACTGGGGGGAGCAGAGTGAGAATTGGAATGCTTAAAAGAAAACAATTGGGGCGCATGGGTAGCTCAGTGGGTTAAGCCTCTGCCTTCGGCTCAGGTCATGATCATGATCTCAGGGTCCTGGGATGGAGCCCTGTGTCTTGGGCTTTCTGCTCAGCAGGGAGCCTGCTTCCCCCTCTCTCTCTGCCTGCCTCTCTGCGTACTTGTGATCTCTCTCTGTCAAATAAATAAATAAAATCTTAAAAAGAAAAAAAGAAAGAAAGAAAAAGAATCCAGTTAAGCTGTGGGACCTTCGCAGTTCTCTCCGGAGTTGGTGATTCTAGGGCTTGGAGGCAGTTCACCCACTCTGGGGAAAAACTTATACTAAAGTCCTAAAGCAGAGCAAGAATTTGACACATAGAAATGGAGATGGGGTGGAAATGGTGTCCTTCCAGGGGGAAGGGGGAAAAAAAATCAGAGATTGGCTGGCAGGACTTTTCCAAGAATACAATGGAACAGCAAGCTCTTGGATGGGGAAGATTAGGCAGAGGAATTTGGACAATGAGGCTGGGAAGGCTGGAAGACTTGACTTCTCTAAACGTTTCTGAGAGCACATCATTTAAAGAATAAATTTTCAGCCCAAACTTAAAATATTTATTTTTATAAATTATTTATATGTACAATTGCAGTAATGTTACATACTTCGTAAATATCTACACCAAAAGATAGAAATTAAAGGGGCACCTGGCTGCCTCAGTAGCTGCAGCATTGCAACTCTTGATCTCAGTCAGGGTCGTGAGTTTGAGTCCTATGTCGGGTGCAGAGTTTACTGAATAAAACAATATTTAAAAATAGAAATTAAAAAGATTAGATAAAAAATATAACTATTGGGACGCCTGGGTGGCTCAGTCGGTTGAGCAGCTGCCTTCGGCTCAGGTCATGATCCCAGCGTCCTGGGATCGAGTCCCACATCGGGCTCCTTGCTCGGCGGGGAGCCTGCTCCTCTCTCTGCCTCTGCCTGCCTCTGCCTGCTTGTGTTCTCTCTCTGTTAAAATAAATAAACAAAATCTTAAAAAAATAAAATAAAAAAAAAAAACACTATTTGAGTATTTTCTTCCCTCACTCCCCGCGTATATCACACACGCCACGTCGGATGCCCTGCTGTAGTCAAAGGGAGCCCCTGGATGTTCTGAAACAGAGGAGCGGCATGGTCTCTGTTGACTCTCAAATCTGCAATCTTTAGTAGAAGTTGAGATATCAAAGAACTGTGGTTGCCTTGGAGAGCTTCCCACGTGCCAGGAACCGCCTCGGTGTTTTACACTTACCTCATTTAATCCCCAAAGCAACCCTACACTGTAGGTACTTAAGATGAGAAAACTAATGCATAGTGAGGTTAAGGCACATTTTCAGGGTCACACCGAAGTGGCGGAGTCAGAATTTGAACCCACCCAGCGTAGGTCCACAACCCATGAGCTTAACTACTATTGGCAGGGATGCAGGTGGGGAAGACACTACTTTTTCTCTCTTGTAGCCTAGGTCAAGCCCCTCATCAAGCCGAGCTGTGGTGAGAGTGCTAGGCACCACGCGAGCAGACAGCACGAATTAACCCCGGTGCGGCGTCTAACCCAGTCACCTAGAAGTCAGTTTATTTGCAAGTCCGTGCTGCTGACGACTGCGCAGGCGCCGACCGAAGGGCTTGGTTTCTATAGTTTCCAGGCGCGACGGCGGAGGGAAGGTCGGGACTCCCCGTCGCGCTGCAAGCGTCGCACTGCAAGCGTCGCGCTGAGGGCGTACTTTGCGGCAGGCCTCTGCGTCGCTCGTAGATCATCCGGTAGCGGCGGCCAGCGAGGAGACAAGGACACCGCGGTGCGACGGTAGGGGCTGCGTTTGTCCGCGGGGAGTTTAGCTTAAGGAGCTTCCTTCCCAGATTTCTTTAACGAATTTTCATTTGCTTTCCTGGGTGTCCGTTTTTCCAGGCCCGAACTCTGGGCATGTTTTCTGCGTTTCCAGGCCCCCTTCGCCCACAGCCAGTGTCACTGAAGCCTGTAGACCACACCTCTCTCGGTTCTCTGTCCAGGTTAACTTAGCTTTCTGCCGGTTAACTTAACTTTGGTCTTCTGTTTCTTAACTTGAGGTCCACCCACCTGATCCATCAAGCCGCTGAGTGATTGCGGCCCCACCAACCTCCTTTCCTTCTTCATCGCGACATGCACTCTATACTCCAGCCACGTCTGGATGCTGGGTGTCCCGCCGACATACGCAGTACCTCTGGTTGTAGTTTGTGCTCTGCTTTACTAGAATACTGCCCGTTGTCCTTCACTTGGCAAACTCAACCTATCTTAAAGGCATTTTCAAGTCTCCTGGGCAGAGTTGGTGCTTACTCCTTCGAGCTATACCCTCTTGTCCGTTGGGTTCCCGTTTCCTTGTGTGTGTGTCTCCATTCTAGTGCTTATGTTGCAGCTACTGCTTTCCCCTCATTCCAGTGCCTGGAACGTTATTACTCAGTAAACGAAAGAATGGGTAGAAAATATAAAAATTAAGTTCACCTATAAATCTACCACTCATACATGATTTGATTGACATTTTTTTGGTGCTTCCTTCCAGTCTCTTCTTTGACATTGTAGACTTTTTTTTTTCCATCTGACATTAAAATGTACGTACCATGTATATTATTTGATTTTCCTAATGTCATATTCTATTAGGCGGGTACCTGAATTATCCATTTCCCTATTGTTGTATGCTTAAGTTGTTAGAAATTCTTTTTTTTTTTTTCCCTAACGATTACTGAGCACTACCTGCCCTGCCCCCACAGCACTCATTGTTCAATAAGGGAGACATTCAAGTTAATAATCCATTACAGGGGCATGCAGAGTACTCCTATGAGAAGTTGAGATGCTGTGGGAACACAGAGGAGGGACACCAGATTCAGGACAGTTTCACAGAAGTGTCATCTGAATTGATACAAATAGAAAAACGTAGAGAAATGTTTTTGTGCTTGTGCTTTTTTGTTCTTTTCGATTATTTCTTCATATCTATCTCAAAGAATTGGGATTATTGAGTCAAAACATAAATACTGACTTTTGATTAAAATGACCTTATTTAAAAAATGATTTTATCAGTACAGAGATGATTTTTATGCATTGTTTTTTAGTTCTGGTGGGGGTTTTCCCCCTGGGTTGGTGAAAACACAGATATTGCTAATCTACCAAAAACTGGAGGAACCTGTCAAACGAAAAAATTAATGAGAATATATTGGGAGAATAGCATAAAATATCTTTCTAGAGGGATACTTAAAATTAGATATCTCATTTTTCTTAGAAGTTTCTCATTTGATTGCACTTTTATGGCATTATTTCTTTTTTTTTATCTTCCATTTCAGCCATGCCTTTCTTTGATGTGCAGAAAAGGCTGGGCCTTAACTTAGATTATTGGATGACAATCCAAAGTGCTGAGCAGCCTCACAAGATTCCATCTCGATGCCATGCTTTTGAAAAAGAATGGATAGAATGTGCGCATGGAATCGGTGGTACCCGTGCAGAGAAAGAGTGCAAGATAGAATTTGATGATTTCGTAGAATGTCTGCTTCGGCACAAAACGGTGAGGAGTGTTGAAGACGGGAGCTGAATTATTTTCTTGTTTCTTTGGGGATGCTTTTAAGTGTTTTCAATTGGTCATTGGCAATGGCTTGCCCAGTGCAAATTGGCAAAACTTTTGTGGTGAGACACTTTCTCTACATAGGTAACAAGCATGTCAGGGAAGTTAAATGCCTTCAGATCTAAGGAGGGTCTATTGTTCCTCAGTGTTCTTTCTCATCTTCTGGCATATTTTCATTAGTGTTGTACCCTGCTGTAGCTACCAGATTAGAAATCGCATGTGTCTGTATTCCCATTTTAGCAGTAGGCTATAAAGCAGAAGTTACCAACCAGCTTTGGATGTTTGTCCTTGAACATCTGAGTGAAAATGTTCCAAATTCATTGAACCCTCATTGGAGAAGAGGTTGAAACCCTGCAGATCTATTACATTGAACCTGGTATAACAATCTCTGGATGAATTTCTACTCTGGGGATGATGGAGGTGTTAATGAGATTGCTTTAGGTGAGCCTGACCCAAGAGGGAGGGGAAAAAAGGATATTAATGGTGTGATGTCTACCTCCTCAAGAGTTGAATGAGTTGTATAACATGTGGGCTGTATTCTCCCTTAGAGAAGAAATCTTTGGGTGTGGGCTGTTATTTTGCCTATATCTCTGCTCCGAATATAGCAAATAGAAATGTTTTTATTATCCCCAACTCCTCTAAGTTCAGGAAGGCAATTTAGATTTTTAGTTAAAGTTATCACAGTTCTTCATATCAAAAATTTAATTTCCTATCTTTTAACATTTGCTATTGGCATTTGGATAAAATGAAACCAAACTTGGAAGAAATTAGAGAGTATCAGGTAATAATTTTGTATTGATCTCCTGGGAACATTGATCATTAAGTGAGTAATATTGAAGTATTACTGAGAGTAAGTGGGTCATAGTTAGCCACCTACCAGCTATTTATTTATTTATTTATTTTTAAAGATTTTATTTATCTATTTGACAGAGAGATCACAAGTGGGCAGAGAGACAGGCAGAGAGAGAGGGGGAAGCAAACTCATGCGGGGCTCTATCCCAGGACCCTGGGATCGTGACCTGAACCGAAGGCAGAGGCACTATGGCGCCCCACCTGCCAGCTATTTAGTTCGCAATATGGTTTAACTTGTCTTCTTGTGGGTCCTAATTACTTATTATTCAGATTAAGACTACTCTTCTTGTAAAATCTTTGGGTGTGGGCTGTTATTTTGCCTATATCTCTGCTCCGAATATAGCAAATAGAAATGTTTTTATTATCCCCAACTCCTCCATCATAAAACCAAATGGAGGCAGTGTGGTGAGGTGGAAAGAACATTGGATTGGGAATTAGGAGGGCTGGTTTTGTTGTTGGATGGT
Organism: Nasua narica; assembly: GCA_028533885.1. Taxonomy (NCBI): domain Eukaryota; kingdom Metazoa; phylum Chordata; class Mammalia; order Carnivora; family Procyonidae; genus Nasua; species Nasua narica. Next base: position 26,504,273 of record CM052798.1, read on the forward strand.
TTTTAAAAAAAAGTTTTTTAAGATTTTTTTTTTAAGGTTTTTATTTATTTATTTATTTGACAGAGAGAGAGAGAGTGAGAGAGGAAACACAAGTAGGGGGAGTGGAAGAGGGAGAAGCGGGCTTCCCCCCAGGCAGGGAGCCCGATGTGGGGCTTGATCCCGGGACCCTAGGATCATGCCCTGAGCCGAAGGTGGATGCCTAACGTCTGAGCCACCCAGGCGCCCCTAATTTTTTTAATATTTAAAAAATTTTTTAAGGGCACCTGGGTGGCTCAGTGGGTTTAGCGTCTGCTTTAAGGGAAACCTTAAAGGGAAAACCTTTAAAGGGAAACCTCAGCAGGGAGCCTGCTTCGCCTCTCTCTCTGCCTGCCTTTCTGCCTATTTGTGATCTCTTTCTCTTTGTCAAATAAATAAAAATAAAATCTTTAAAAAACATTTTTTAAAACATTTTAAAAACATTTTTAAAAAATGTTTTTTAAAGATTTTATTTTTATGTAATCTCTACCCAATATGGGGCTCGAACCCAAACCCTGGATCTAAAAGAGCCACATGCTCCATCTACAGAGCCAGCCATGTGCTCTCAGAGAGCTGGGTTTTTGTGTGTGTGTGTGGTTTTTTTTTTTTTTTTTTAAGATTATTTATTTATTTATTTATTTATTTGACAGAGAGAGAGAGAGAGAGAGAGCATAAGTAGGCAGAGAGGCAGGCAGAGACAGAGGGGGAAGCAGGCTCCCCGCCAAGCAGAGAGCCCGATGCGGGGCTCGATCCCAGGACCCTGAGATCATGACCTGAGCCAAAGGCAGAGGCTTTAACCCACTGAGCCACCCAGGTGCCCCTGTTGGAAGATTTTTTTATTTTTAGTTTTTAATTTTGGGAGGAGATTGTTTAAGAGAGAAGATGTTTAATAGATTGTTTAAGAGAAGATGTTTAAGAATGCAGTCTTTTATATTAACGATACTGGAATTTAAAAGAATGCGATCTTTTAAAAATGGCTAATGTTTATATCATTATAATAAGTTATATATATATAAGTTATATTCTGACTGATTCTTTAAGGTTAATGGGATCTTTTACTAAATATACTAACTCTTCATGCCTTTGTGGAAACTTACCAAAAAAAAAAATTATTGAAACATCTGTTATGTCAGGAGCTATTGTAGGTGCTAGGAATATACAGTAAGAAAACAACAAAAAGTTCCTACCCTGACGTAGCTTATATTTGGGTAAGGGGGTGTCAAAAAATTAACAAACAAGTTAAAATAGTGTGTGAGGTGTTGGTAAGTGCAGCAGAGAAGATAAAGATAGAAAACACTGCGTGTGGGAGCTAAGTGGTTGTTCTTTTTTTCTCACTCTTTTAAATAGAGTGGTTAGAGCAGAGCTCAGCACTAGAAGATTTTGAGCAGAGACTTAAAGTGTGCCATGTGGATGTGAGGGAAGAATGTTCTGGTTAGAGGAAAGAGCAATGTAAAGGTCTCTGAGCTAGAACAGAGAAAATGAGGGAAAGTATTAAGACGTAAGGCCAGAGGAATAAAAAAAAAAAACCAAGATGTAAAGTCAGAGGTAGGCCTAGTAAGTCGTCATAAGGAAGGATTTAGCTTTTTTTTTCTCAGTAAGATGGGAAGCCGTTGGGTTTTGGGCAGAGGACTAATGCAGTTAGGACTAAGGGGGATATTATCTGTGTCGCAGAATCCATGTGAATTACAGCTTTCCTACAGTCTCATATAGCATGGCTTTTGTTGGTTGGGAAACAACCAGTGTCCTACCTGAGAGGACGAGGCAGAACTCAGGGCTCAGTAGTGGCAGTAGCTGAGCACATCCCGGGTCTTTACTTCAGTGTGGTAAAGGGAAACCTCATATTGGCTATTTCTGCTTCCTTCATACCCAGTGAACAGTCACCAGCAGCAGTGCCAGTTGAGAGGTCAGGATTGTATCAGCTGTGAGACCATCTCATCTTTTAATATTGTATAAAGATTTAAGTATGCACAACTATGCCTCTTAAAGGTTTTTGATCTATGTTTTATTACTATTTCTGTAAATACCTGTATTCCTGTATATAACAGGAACATTTTAGTTATTATTTCTAAAGGAGGTATTATGCTTACCAGAAATTTGTTAAAAGCGTGGGAAGTGATTTCAAGTTATTCCTTTAAAGAAAGATTTCATCTCAGAGGACCTCTAGGATGAAAAGCTTCTGTAGTTTAAAAATGAAACTAATTTTCATTTTGTTTCTCTAGACCTCAACTTTATGGTACATTATTTCCCCTTAGTTTAAATACTTCTTTCCTTCGACAGGTGAAACGTCTGAATGACATCAGAAGGCAGCGGAATAAACTAATAAAGGAAGGGAAGTACACACCTCCACCTCACCACTTGGGGAAGGAGGACCCTAGGCCCTGAGCAGAGCTGCTGCTGATGGCTGGAGGCTGATTTTCATGTTCTCTCTTCTCCACTGGAAAGTTCATTTACTGAAAACCTCTTTGTGAAAGTGTCTAAAAATAAAGGATTGCTCTATCCTATTTATTCTATTTTCTCTTGGCTCATACTTTTTTTTTTAAAGATTTTATTTATTGGGGCGCCTGGGTGGCTCAGTGAGTTAAGCCTCTGCCTTCAGCTCAGGTCATGATCTCAGGGTCCTGGGATCGAGCCCCACATCGGGCTCTGCTCAGCAGGGAGCCTGCTTCCCCCTTTCTCTCTGCCTGCCTCTCTGCCTACTTGTGATCTCTCTCTCTCTCTCTGTCAAATAAATAAATAAAATCTTTAAAAAAAAAAAAGATTTTATTTAATTGACAGAGATCATAACTAGGCAGAGAGGCAGGCAGAGAAAGAGGGGGAAGCAGGCTCCCCGCCTAGCAAGGAGCCCGATGCGGGGCTCAATCCCAGGACGCTGAGATCATGACCTGAGCTGAAGGCAGAGGCTTAACCTTCTGAGACCCTTGGATCATACTTTTCTGTAATGAGATTGCAACCTTTTTTTTTAATTTGGAAAAATACCTTTACCTATGCTTTAAAAATTAGCATTTAGTAATAGTAAGCAGCATTTAATAACACTATGTATAAGGTATTTTAAGTACGTTAACTTGTTTAAGAAGTTGCAGGGTTCTTTACTGCTTTCATTCTGGTTTATTTTCCATAAAACAGACTTGGGCTGGGAGGGAGAGGCGGTAGAGAGAATGGTTGTGCATGTTCAGATAACTTACTTTTGTTTTTATTTCATTTAATTAATTTTTTCCCCAGGTAATTTTGAAGAAGCAATCCCATAGTTTCAACTTGCTGTCTTATATCAGTGGCATATTAGTACTTCTAATTGACATATTCAGGAATTTTGTTCGTTTTTTAAGATTTTGTTCATTTGTCGGAGAGAGAGAACAGAAGCAGGGAGAGTGGCAGACAGAGGGAGAAGCAGACTCCCTACTGAGCAAGGAGCATCATGTGGGACTCAATCCCAGGACACTGGGATTATGACCTGAGCTGAAGGCAGATGCTTAACTGACTGAGCCTCCTAGGTGTCCCTAGGAATGTTTGTTTGTTTGTTAGTTTAAAAGATTTTATTTATTTTTTTATTTGAAACAGAGAGAATATGAGCAGTGGGGCAAAGGGGAGGGATAAGCAGACTCCCTGCCGAGGAGGGAGCTCAAAACGGAACCTAATCCCAGATGCTCCTTTTATTTTATTTTATTTTATTTTAAGATTTTATTTATTTATTTGACAGAGAGATCACAAGTAGGCAGAGAGGCAGGCGGGCTGTGGGGGGGGGGGAAGCAGCCTTCCTGCTGAGCAGAGAGCCTGATTGGGGGCTCGATCCCAGGACCCCAAGATCATGACCAGGACACTGAGATCATGACCCGAGCCGAAGGCAGAGGCTTTAACCCACTGAGCCACCCATGTGCCCCGCAGGTGCCCCCCCCTTTTTTAAAGATTTTATTTTATTTATTTGACAGAGAGAGATTACAAGTAGGCAGAGAGGCAGGCAAAGAGAGAGGGGGAAGCAGGCTCCCTGCCGAGCAGAGAGCCCTATGTGGGGCTCGATCCCAGGACCCTGGGATCATGACCTGAGCCTAAGCAGAGGCTTTAACCGACTGAGCCACCCAGGCGCCCCAGCAGGTGCCCCTTTTAAAAGAAAAATCCAGTTGTAGAAGGGAGGAATGAACCTTAAAATATTAATATAGGTGTTGAGAATACAATTAGGACCTCAGATAATCTTTTAGAATTTTTTCCAATTTTTTTTTTGGTGTGGTAAAATATACGTAACACAAGGTTTACCATCTTAACCACTCCCCCCTCCCCCCCCCCCCGTAGTAACCCCTTTTAAGGCTAAAGTTCATTAGTGTTCATTAAGTATCCAGTTCATTAGGTATACAGTACGCATTGTTGTACAACCATCACCACTGTCCATCTTGAGAACAGGTCTCATTTTGCAAAACTGAAGCTTTTTTTTTTTTTTAAAGATTTTATTTATTTATTTATTAGGAAAAAGAGAGAGAGAGAGAG
>CM052798.1:26508860-26519738 GCA_028533885.1 Nasua narica
GTTATTCTGCTTCACATAAGTGGAATCATATTTGTCTTTTTGTGACTGGTTTATTTCAGTTAGCATAGTATTCTCAGGGTTTATATTGCGTATTGCAGAATTTCTTTTCCTTTTTTTTTTTTTAAAGATTTTATTTATTTATTTACTTATTAGGAAAGAGAGTGAGAGAGAGAAGGTCAGAGTGAGAAGCGGACTCCCCATGGAGCTGGGAGCCCGATGTGGGACTCGATCCCAGGACTCCGGGATCATGACCTGAGCCGAAGGCAGTCGCTCAACCAACTGCGCCACCCAGGGGCTCTCTTTTCCTTTTTAAGGCTGAATAATCCATTATATGTGTACCACATTTTGCTTATTTATTTATCTATTGGTGGACACGTCAATTGCTTCCATGTTTTAGCTTTTGTGAATAATACTGCTATGAATATGGGTATACAGATAATTTATTCAAGACCTTGTTTTCAATTTTTTTGAATATATCCCAGAAGTGGAATTGCTTATATTTTTAATAGTTTGAGGAACTGCCATGCTATTTTCCATAGTGGCTGCATCTATTTTTTTTTTTTTTAAGATTTTATTTATTTATTTGACAGAGAGAGATCACAAGTAGGCAGAGAGGCAGGCAGAGGTGAGCCACCCAGGCGCCCCGCTGCATCATTTTTTACATTCCCACCAACAGCATACAAGTGTTCCAGTCTCCATATCCTCGCCAACACTTTGTTATTTTCTGTTTTTTAGTAGTAGCATAATACATATGAGGTGGTATCTCATTTTTTTTTTAAAGATTATTTATTTGAGAGAGAGTACGAGTAGGAGTTGGAGGGGTGAGAGGGAGAAGGAGACTCCTCACTGAGCAGGGTACCCAACTTGGGTCTAGATCCCAAGTCCCTGGGATCATGACCTGAGCCGGAGGCAGACACTTCACTGGCTGAACCACCCAGGTGCCCCTCATTGTAGTGTTGATTTTGCATATTGTAGTGATTAGCAATGTTGAATCTTTTCATATGCTTATTGGTCATTTGTGTATCTTCTTTGGGTAAATGTCTATTCAAGTCCTTTGCCCATTTTTTTTTTAATTGAATTTTTTTGTTGTTGAGCTTTAGGAGTTCTCTGTTATATTTGGGATATTGATTCCTTATCAGATATGTGATTTGCAAATATTTTCATTTTGTAAGTTTATTCTGCTGGTGTTTTTTGATGCACCAAGTTTTAAATTTTTCATGAAGTCTAATTTGTTTTTCTTTGTTGCTTTTGATGTCTTATCCATGTAATCATTTCAGATCCAGTGTTGGAAATCTCTCCTGTTTTCTTTTCAATTTTATAGTTTTAGGTCTTACGTTTAGGTCCTGGATCCACTTTGAGTTAATTTTTGTATATGGTGTTACATAAGTGTCCAACTTCATTCTTTCGCATGTGGATATCCAGCTTTTCCAGCATTTGTTGGAGACTCTTTTCCCTAGTGAATTGTCTTGACACCCTTGTCAGAAGTCATTTGGTTATACACGCAACGGTTTATTTCTGGATTCTGCTCAATTCTGTCCATGTGTCTGTCTTTCTCCTATTACTATCCTGTTTTGATTACTATAACCTTTTGGTAAGTTTTAGAATCAGGAGGAGTGAGTCTTCCAGCTTTGTTCTTGTTTTTCAGGATTATTTTGGCTCTTCAGGGCCCCTAGAAATTCTGTATGAATTTTAGGATGGGTTTTTCTCTTTTGCAAAAAATACTGGCACTTTGATAGGGATTGTATTAAATCCATAGCTTGCTTTGGGTAATATTGACAATGACAATAAATCTTGTAATCCATGAACACAGGATGTCTTTCTGTGTTTATGTCTTCTTTAGTTTCTTTTAGCAATATTTTATAACTTTCATTGTACAAGTCTTTCACCTCCTTGGTTAAGTTAATTCCTAAGTTTGGTGGGTTTTGTTTTTAATACATGCAGCTGTCTATTTGTAATTTTTTTTAAGTTTATTTATTTTTTAGTAATCTCTACACCCAGTGTGCGTTTTGAACCAACAACCCCAAGATCAAAAGTCACATTCTCTACCAGTTGAGCCAGTGAGTGCCCCTGGGGTGTTTTCTAATGCTACTTTAAGTAGAATTGGTATTGTAATCTCCTTTTGTATTATTCATTATTAGTCTTGCAGCATTTTGAGGTAAAAATATCAGCTTGTAGGGCTTGAATATAAGATTCTCCTCAAAAGAGAAAGTACATTGCATTGTACTCTCAAAATTGGAAGGAAGGGATTTGGCATTTGAGCAAGATCTTTCTTATTCTTTATGTTAAAGGGCAAATCTTTATCCAAGCAGCATTTTCTTAAACTACTCACTAATCAGTCACAATGGAGAAACAAGCTGGAGTCCTTCCAGCAAGAACCCATGCTGTGCGTGTCCTGTGTCAGGTTGTTTCACTGTGCTCTGTGCACACACGCATTTCTGAGTTTTTTAAGTCCAAAACAGGATTCCTTGCATATATATTTTCTGAAAATCAGAGGCCAATTGGAAATGCCAGAGAAGAAAACAGATTATTAATCAAGGCTTAAAGTGGGTACATGCCCTTTCAATCAAAGATGTGTTTTATTTCTGAGCTCTTGGTTGTAGGATGATAGGAAACTAAATTCCATTAGATTATATTTACCCGAAGGTAAAAAATGAGTGGCAGAGAATACTTAATTGTGGCAGGCAGAGGGAGAAGCAGGCTCCCCACTGAGCAAGGACCCCCCCCTTCCTATGTGGGATTTGATCCCAGGATCCTGGGATCATGACCTGAGCCAAAGGCAGATGCTTAACCGACTAAGCCACCCACGTGCCCCTTTGTCCTTTTTTAAACAAATGGTAGCAAGTTATGCACATGATTTCTGCATTTTGCTTTCTTCACTTAACTATATTTTCAAGAATGTTCCAAATCAGGTACATAACCCAGTTGGAGCCAATGAATGAGACTTAAAATCCTAGAAGAGAAGAATGATGTTTCCTCTGGATTTAATGCAGAGGAGGTTTAAGTTCTATAGGTGCATAGATGTGTTTTATTCATTTGATTAAGCAACCATGTTACTAATAAAGATATATAAAGGAGAAATATAAAGGTATATATTCAGTAGATGAAAAGGAACAGTCATTTAGAAGAACTGCTATCTGGTAACCTGAGCTTCCACATCAACTTTTATAAAACTAGTCCTGTCTTTCGACTTTGAAGTTGTGTAAGCCAGTAAATTCCCTTTTCCCTAAACCAGTGCCAGTTGGGTATTTGTCACTTGCAATAAAAAGAGGCCCACTGAATAGCAAATATATTAAAGTTGTGTCATTTTACATCTTAGGAAACAGGCTTGGAAGAGTGAAGTCTAGTATCAAACATCTAAGTATTAGCAGAATTTTTTTTGAAGAGTGTTTGTTTGAGAGAGAGAGAGTGAGTGAGAAAGAGCACAGACAAGGGGAGGGACAGAGGGAGTGGAAGAAGCAGACTCCCCACTGAACAGGGAGCCCAATGTAGGGCTAGATCCCAGGACCCTGGGATCATGACCTGAGTTGAAGGCAGATACTTAACCAGCTAAGCCACCCAGGCGCTCTGGAAGTAGAATTTGAATCTAAATCTAGGCTTCCACTTCTAGATGACCTTTTGCTAAAATGATTAGAAAAACCTAGACAAAATAATTCAAAGTTTTCCATGGTGCTAATAAAATAATGGTATATACAAGGAAGTCTTGAACTGAACTCCAGAAAAATATATAGGTAACAGAACTGGCCAGAATCTAGTCTGGGGAGCAGGTGGTGGACTCCTAGTGTGGATATGGGTAGGCCTACCATAGGTAGGGAAATATTGCAGGGTTAAGGGGAAATCAACTGGGTCTAAGATGACCCTTTGGAAGGGGAAGACACCTTGGAATCTGGAAGAACTTTAAACACAGCAAAGTGCTTGGTTCAACAATTCAGCCTTCACTCCTGGTGCTTTCTCCTACAGATAAATAATGTAGCTGTGCACATTTTTGGGGATGATTACATTCCGGGACCCTGTCAGAGTTGAGGCCAAAGGTGAACCAAGAATATCTAAAAATGCAACCAATTCAAATTCTTCCCAGCTCAAATTCTGACAAGATCAAAAAGACAACATCTAGGAAGGTTGGGAGTTGGGTTAATCACAGGTGAGATTAATTAAAGCCATGCTTCAGCTATAACCCTACTCTAAGACCAATCTGAATGATGCATCCCTCTGATGGTTAGAGAAAAGGGTTTCTATAAAACTAGTATATTTTATTTGTTCTTATTATGTTTATTTCTTTTTTTATTGTTTCTTTAATAGAAACTATTATATAAACAGTTTCTATCTGAAACACACTATCAAATTGTAAGACATGCAAAGAACTAAGAAAATGTAACCCAGAGGTGCCTGTGTGGCTGAGTTGGTTAAGCATATGCCTTCAGCTCAGGTCATGATCTCAGGATCCTGGGATCAAGCCACACATTGGGCTCCCTACTCCCTGAAAAAAACAAAACACTTAGCAATAAATTTAGCAAAAGTAAAACTTAACTCTTAAAACTCTTAAAACGTGGGTGAAAGAAATTAAAATCTGTAAAATGGAAAGACATGTTCATGGATCAGAAGATACTGTTGTGAGGATGGCATTACTTCCCAAATTGGTCTACACATTTAACATAATCCCTATCAGAATCCCAGCTAGCTTCTTTGTAGAAATTGACAAACTGGATCTTAAAATTCATATGGAATTATAAGGGATCCAGAATAGCCAGAACAATCTTGAAAATGAAGAACAAAGAGGAGGGCTCTCACTTCCTAATTTCAAAAATACTACAAAGCATTAGTAATCAAGATAGTGTGATACTGGCATAAGTGTAGACATACATAGATCAATGAAACAGAATTGAGAGTCCAGAAGTAAACCCATATATTTATTCGTCAATTGATTTTTTTTAAGATTCTATTTATTTGACAGAGAGAGAGAGATCACAAGTAGGCAGAGAGGCAGGCAGAGAGAGAGGGGGAAGCAGGTTCCCTGCTGAGCGGAGAGCCTGATACAGGGCTCGATTCCAGGACCCTGAGATCATGACCTGAGCCGAAGGCAGAGGCCTTAACCCACTGAGCCACCCAGGTGCCCCATCAATTGATTTTTGACATTGGATAAAATTAAATTTCCACAGATCCAAAGAAATCAGCCAGTAATATGGCTACCTGAAAGAATAAAATCAACACTCTTGAGAAGATAATAACGGAAGCCAGAGTCTCTACTACTTTTATCATTCACAATATTCAATATACAGTAGACATGTATACTGTAAACAGGAAATGTGACCCATAGTAAAGGGAAAAAGCAATCAACAGAAATAGACCCCAGGTTGATTCAGGAGTTCTGTTAGCAGACAAGGACTTAAAAGGATATATTAAAAATATGTTCATGGGGTGCCTGGATGGCTCAGTTGGTTAAGTGGTTGACTCTTGATTTCAGTTCAGATCATGATCTCAGCGTCATGAGATCAAGCCCTGTATTGAGCTCCACACTCAACAGGGAGTCTGCTTGAGATTCTTTTCTCCATCTCCTTCAGCCCCTTCCCCTCTTGCTCTGGCTCTCTCAAAAAAATAAATCTTTAAAAAAATATGTTCATTTACTGTAATACATGAAGAAGTAGGGTATCTTAGAAGAGAAATGAAAACACAGGAAAGCAAATGAAATTTTAGAATTGACGGGGCGCCTGGGTGGCTCTGGGTTGAGGCCTCTGCCTTCGGCTCTGGTCATGATCTCAGGGTCTTGGGATTGAGCCCTGCATTGGGCTCTCTACTCAGCAGGGAGCCTGCTTCCTCCTCTCTGCCTGCCTCTCTGCCTACTTGTGATCTCTTTCTCTCCCTCTGTCAAATAAATAAATACAATCTTAAAAAAAAAATTAGAATTGAAAACTACCATATCTAAAATGAAAAATTCATTAGGGGCACCTGTTTGGCTTAGTTGAGCAACTGACTTGATTTCAGCTCAGGTCATGACCTCAGGATCATGAGTTCGAGCTCCATGTTGGGTCTTTGCTGCTCAGGGTGGAGTCTTCTTGAGATTTTCTCCCTCTTCTCCTCCCCTCTCCCCCTCCTCACTCTCGATGGATGGATTTTAAAAATCTTAAAATGAAAAATTCACTGGATGGGCTTAACAACAAAACAGAGACACTAAGAGAAAGGTTCAGTGACATTGAAGATCAATCAAAGAGGTTTTTTGTTTTTTTGTTTTTTTCAAAGAGGTTTAACACAAAGATAGCATAAAAGCCAATAGAAGGAATCGCAAAAGCAAGTGTCTGAAAGACGTCAGACACAAGAGACTGTATATACTGTATGATTCCATTCATAGGAATTTCAAGACCAGACAAAGTAATCTCTGGTAATAGAAAACAAAGCAATAATTGCCTATGAGGGACAATTGGATGGGAATTGAATAGGAGAGAACATGAGAACTTTTGAGGGTGGTGGAAAGGTTCTTTATTTTGATTGTAATGGTGATTACATGGATGTACGCAATCATCAGAACTCACAAAACTGTGCACTTAAGAGCTGTGTATTTTGCTGTATATACAGGATTAACCTAAAAGAAGGCAAGAAAAAAGGAACAGGAACAAAAAACAGGGGAAGTAGATAGGAGACAAGTAGCAAAGTGATATACTTAAATCCAACCAGATTAATACTTACAAAATGGTAAATACATGAGTAAATGTAAAAGGTAGCTCTTTTTGCTTCTCTTAATGTCTCTGAAAACTGCAAAATGAGGAGGAAAATTGAAGACAACTGTGGTAGGCTGCTTCTAAAATGACTCCCAGTGATCTCCATCCCCTGATATTCATGTTCTCTGCAATCCCCTTTTATGGTGTGTAAGCCTGACTTTGTGACTTGTTTCTAACAGATAAAATATGTCAAAAGTGACAGGATGCATAGGACTATTATTTCCACTTTTCTGGCTCTCTCTCTCCCTCACGCACTCTCCTCACTTGCTCACTTTGAAGAAGCAAGAGGCCTTGGACGTTGACAGCTACTCCCACCACCCACCCAGCAGCAGTGAGATAACCCTCATCCATGCAGCCGATTTTGGAGATGAGGAAACTGATGAAAAAGGTGTTGTGTTTTGTTTTTTAAGAATCTATTTATTTATTTATTTATTTGGCAGAGATAGACAGTGAGAGAGGGAACACAAGCAGGGGGAATGGGAGAGGGAGAAGCAGGCTTCCCACTGAGCAGGGACCCCAATGCAGGGCTCCATCCCAGGACTTGGAATCATGACCCTAGCCAAAAGCAGACGCCCAACCAACTGAGGCACCCAGGCAGCCCGAGAGAGGTTCTTTAAAAACTATATGTGAGGAGCGCCTGGGTGGCTCCATCCGGTGGGTGTCTGCCTGTCCCAGGGTCCTGGGATCAAGCCCCACATCGGGCTCCCTGCTCAGTGGGGAGCCTGCTTCTCCCTCTTCGTCTGCCACTCCTCCTGCATGTACACATGTTCTCTGTCCCAAATAAATAAAAATTAAAAAAAAAAAACCAAACCCCAACCCTATGTATGAAGTTCTAGGCAGACCCCAGAATGACCCACAGGTCAAAATGAATGTAATTTGTACGGCAGGTATTTGGGAACTGAATTACAGCATGGAATACCACGCAGGTTTTCAGATTGGTCTCTGGTAGCACACGAAGGAAGCGGACCAGAATAGCACTGCAAGCACTCTGGAAACAAAATTGTCTTGGGAATGACAGCTCTCAAAATTAAACCAGGACCTGGGCACTAAACTAAACAGTGTGACTGCCAGCCAAAATACTTTTTTTTTTTTTAAGATTTCATTTATGTATTTGTCAGAGAGAGAACACAAGTACAGGGAAAGGCAAGCAGAGGGGGAAGCAGGCTCCCCGCTGAGCAAGGAGCCTGATGCGGGACTCGATCCCAGGAGCCTGGGATCATGACCCAAGTTGAAGGCAGACGCTTAATCTTTTTTTTTTTTTTTTTTAAGATTTTATTTATTTGACAGAGAGGAGAGAGATCACAAGTAGGCAGAGAGGGAGGCAGAGAAAGGGAAGCAGGCTCCCACTGAGCAGAGAGCCTGATGCGGGGCTCGATCCCAGGACCCTGAGATCATGACCTGAGCCGAAAGCAGAGGCTTTAACCCACTGAGCCACCCAGGTGCCCCTGAAGGCAGACGCTTAACAGACCAAGCCACCCAGGCGTCCCCAAAATAGATTTAGGTAGGATCCAGAGTCATAACCTAATACACAAAATGTCCAAGCTTCAATAGAAAATCACTCATCATGTCAAGAATGAGGAACTTGAATGAGAAAATCAACAGATTCTGTTGATGCCAACACAAAGATAATTCAGATGTTGGAATTATCTGACAAAAATTTTAAAGCAGTCATCATAAAAATACTTCAGTGAGCAATTACAAACTCTTAAAATAAAGTAAAAATCTCAGCAAGTAGAAAAACATGGAAACCAATCTGAAATTATTGAGCTGAAAAGTAGGATTCATTGGATGGGCTCAGTATCCAAATGACAGAAGAATCAGTGAATTTGCCAGCAGTACAATTCTAGAAAATGTAAGAGAGTATAAATATGATCTTAGGTTGGCCAAGGTATCTTACAAAGAACACAGAAGCCACTGACCATTAAGAAAAATTGGTAAATTCGGGGCGCCTCGTTGGCTCAGTCGGTTAAGCGGCTGTCTTCTGCTCGGATCATGATCCCAGGGACCTGGGATTGAGCCCCACATTGGGCTCCCTGCTCAGCGGAGAGCCTGCTTCCCCCTCTGCCTGTTACTCTGCCTACTTATACACTCTATCTCTGTGTCAAATAAAACCTTAAAAGAGAAAAAAGAAAAATTGATAAATTGGATTTCACTAAATTAAACTTCTATTCTTCAGAAGATAGTATTAAAAATGAATAGGCAAGCTAGGGCACCTAGATGGCTCAGTCAGTTAAGCATCTGCCTTCAGCTTGGGTCATGATCCTTGGGTCCTGGGATACCTGGGATAGTCCTGCGTCAGGCTCCCCACTCAACCAGGAGCCTACTTCTCCCTCTCTCTCTGCTGCTCTCCCTGCCATGCGCTCTCTCTCTCTCTCTGTCAAATAAATAAAATCTTAAAAAAAAAAAAAAAAAAGAAGCAGCAAGCCAAGATCGGGAGAAATCTTCAAAATATATAAATATGATGCTCTTATATCTAGAATATGTATGGGTGTGTGTGTGTGTGTGCACATATATGCATATATAACTTGCATTTCTGCAAATCTGTAGTAAAAAGGCTTACAACCCAATTTTTTTTAATGGCTAACAACCCAATTTTTTAAAATGTATACATATTTCCACAAAAGCAGATACACAAATGGTCAATGAGCACATAAAAAGATGCTCAAAAAAAAATGTGCTTGTTAATTAGTAATGAGGAAAATGCAAATTTAAAATATAATGAGATACCTCATTATGGCCAACAGGAATGGCCAAACATTTTTGTTTATTATTTATTTTTTAAAAGATTTTATTTGAGAGAGAGAGAGCATAAGTAGGGGCAGTGGGAGAGGGAGAAGCAGGCTCCCTACTGAGCAGGGAGCCCAACATGGGGCTCGATCCCAGAACCTGAAATCACAACCTGAGCCAGAGGCAGACACTGAACCGACTGACCTACCCAGGTGCCCGAGAATGGCCCCAAATTTTTAAAAACTAAGAATACCAGATGTTAGTGAGAATGTGGAGCGTCTGGAACTCTCTTACATTGCTGATGGTAGAATAAACTGGCATTACCACTTTGGAAAATTATTTTAACAGTTTCTTTTTATTTTAGAGAGCATGTGCAGGCATGGGGGGAGAGGCAGAGGGAGAGAATCTTCAAGCAGACTCCCCACTGAGCGTGAAGTCCAACATGGGGCTCAATCTCACAGCCCATGAGATCATGACCTGAGCTGAAACCAAGAGTCGGATGCTCACTGACTGAGCCACCCAGGTGCCCTCCTATTTTGCAGTTTGTTAAAGTTAAATGTACATTGACCATATAACCAAGAAGTTTTACTCTGAGATGTTTTCTCAAGATAAGTGAAAATTCACGTTTAATCAAAGTTGTATTGAATGTACATAGCAGCTTTATTCATAATAGCAAAAACCCCAAATGATCATCAATATGATCAATTGTGGTATATCCATATAATGAAATACTTCCCAGCAATAACAATGAATAAACTGCTTGGATAAATCTTAAAGTCTTTATGTTGAGTGGAAGAAGTCAGACACAGTGTACATTATATGATTCCATTTACACAATATTCTGATTAAGATAGATGAAACCCATATATAGAGGGCAGATCAGTGGTTATGGAGAGGGACGAGGGAAGGGGGCTGACTGGGAAGCAGCACAAGAAAACTGTTTGGGGGGCACCTGGGTGGCTCAGTGGTTAAGCCTCTGCCTTCGGCTCGGGTCGTGATCTCGGGGTCCTGGGATCGAGCCCCGCATCGGGCTCTCTGCTCAGCGGGGAGCCTGCTTCTCCCTCTCTCTCTGCCTGCTTGTGATCTCTCTCTCTCTCTGTCAAATAAATAAATAAAATCTTTAAAAAAAAAAAAAGAAAACTGTTTGGGGTAATGGAATGTTCCATATTTTGATTGTGGTGGTGGTCACATGAATCAAAACTTCTAGAACTATACACTTTCAAATGTGTTCATTTTATGTGTAAACTGTACCTCTGTTAAAAAAAATTCTGGTTTATTGAACTCCAAAGCTCACACTTTTTTTTTTTGATTTTTTAAAAATTTTTTATTAGCATATAATGTATTATTTGCCCCAAGGTACATGTCTGTGAATCATCAAGCTTACACATTTCACAGCATTTGCCATAGCACATACCCTCCCCAATGTCCATAACCCTACCCCCCC
>CM052798.1:26520238-26539240 GCA_028533885.1 Nasua narica
AGAGTCCGATCTGAGCCAAAGGCAGCTGCTTAACCGACTGAGCCACCCGGGTACCCCCGAGTCTTCTCATTTAAATTAACAATGCTGAATGCCCCAGAACACCCATTCTACCCATTTTCTGGACAGGCTTCATTGTATGTTTCCAGGAGTACCTGCCAAGAATTGCCGAAGAAATCCTCTTAAGTCCCTTCTAAAATCTTCAATTATATCTTGAACTGCTAATCCCCTAGGGCGTCAGGGGGCTTGTTTGGAGGATCCATTTATTCATTTAATTAATAAACATTTATTGAATGTCTTCTCTGAATCAGACAGTAGGCACAGTGCTGAGGTAACAAAGAGTTTGCTCTTGCATCTCTGTGATCTTACTGTTTAATGAGGAAAACATGCTGGTAAACAGCTACCATCCCTTGTACGGAGTGCTATCATGGAGATAGATGCCGGTGCAGTGGAAGTGAAGAGGAGCAGCCACTAGGGCCAGGGTTGAAAAGGGTCAGTGAAGGCACCCAAGAGGCCATGACTGAGCTGTCACCTAAGAGATTTGGGACTTGGGGCCATAAGTTCGGGTAAAGGGCATTCTGGGTAGCATGAACCATGAACAGAAGCGAGTGGATGAGAGAGCGTGAGGAGGAAATACAGGATATTAATAAGGTCAGAGTGTAGGATGTGAGGGAAGGCGAAGTGAGACGAGGTGGGAAAAGTGGGCAGGCTTAAAGTGTTGAGTGGCTTTGTATGTCACACTGTATACAGTTTGGACTTGATCCCATGGGCTTTTGGGAGCCATTGAAGGATAGGGTGCAAGGAAAGCTATGATTTGATGTACATTTTAGAAATATTTTCCCTCTGGCAGCAGTGTGAGGAAGGATTGCAGAGGACAAGCCCAATGACAGACCAGTTAGGAGGCTGTTAGAGTAATTTAGACAGGGAGTGATTAGAGTTTAAGGTTGTGCAAGTTGTAATGTAGCCAAGTGGGCAAATCAAGAAACCTGCTTAAGGGGTAAAATCCATGTGTTTTGATGACTAATTGAATGTGGTGTATGAGGGGAGAGGAAAGCACCTAGGATGACTTGCAGGTTTCTGGTTGGGGTTCTGTGTGGGTAGGTGATATCATTAACTAAAAGTGGGAATCTAAGAGGAGGAAGGTTATTTGCAGTGATTTGGTGGCAGTGCTGGTGCAGGGAAAGATACAGAGTTAGTTTTGGTTGCATCGAGGTCGAGGTTTCTTTGGGATGCTGGGCAGAGGCGTCCAGCTGGTAGGTGGCAGTGCAGGGTATGGCGCTCAGGAGAGCTGCAGATGGTCAGTCATCAGTTTATGGAATCACAGGAGTGGACAAGGAGATTGCTGAGAGCGTGTGTACTGTGAGAAGAGGTTTGAGACAAAAACCCTGGGGACCTCCAAGGAGGGGAGGGATGGTTTGGGAGGAGAGAAGGAGGATCCCCTGAAGGAAACAGTCCAGCAAAAGGGAGTGCCCGGAGATGTAGGAGGGAGAGAAGAGAGTTCAAGAAGGAGGTTGTATCACACAGTGTGTGATTATGAAGAGGTCAAGCAAGATAAGGACTTTGGGCTCTAAAATATAAAGGTCAGCTTTCCTGGAGCATTTCTAGTGGAGTTGTGGGACCCCAGTCCTGAACGCAGTGGGTTGGGAAGTGAATGAGAAGTGCAGACTTGGAGTCTGGGAGTTTTGAAACCTGAACTTGGAAGAAACAGAGGAGGAAGGCATTTGAAGGAGGGGGTTGTTGGGTGGAGGGAGTTTTGTTTGTTTATTGTAACATAGAGATGTAAACATGTTTAAGTGCTGTTTGGAAACAGTCTGTAGAGAAGGAGAGATATAATAAAATTCGAAGAAGAGAGACAATAATCCATGGGAGGATGGGTTCTGGAGTAAAAAGAGGAATGTGTCTGATGAAAAAGATTAGAAGGGAGGAAGGCAAGAATGCAGGTGGTTGGCTACAGGTGTAGGAACTTGAGGGAATGTTCCCTGATGGCTCTTACTCTGTCTTTGAAGTGGGGGGTGAAGTTATCTGCCAAGAGTAGGAGGTGTGTGTGTGTGTGTGTGTGTGTGCGCGCGCACGTGTGTACGCACTTGCGTGTTTGCACACATTCCTTCCCTCTGGCTGCAGAGGGAAGTGACCTGGGTGTAGATACTGAGAAGGCACACAGGGGGTTTGATCCGCGATCGGCTTTCCAGCATAGGTTTGATGGAAGGATAAGTGGTTCTTGTAGAGTAAGGGGTCCTTCCCCAAAAATGTAACATCTACTTGATTGCTGTTTGTACTGCTCTCTGGCTGGCTTGTTCCCCCAGCAATATTGTAAGCTCTTTCAGGGCAGGAGCCAAGTACGTAACGTTTGGATTCCTTTCTATCATTTCTTAAAGTATAGGGCAGAAATTGATTCTTACATATATATTTTTTAAAATTTCATCTGACTTTTGTCGTCAGGGCCGTCTTGACTGATAAGGCCTTTCTCACCTGTGGTCTTCAATCCTCATCTTACTGTCTGATACGGAGAGCGCTGGACTCACTGGTGAGAGAGGGGAACTCCATGCTTCGCGTGGGCATAAATCTCACAGGCTAGCTTCACTTACTCTCCCAGCGTAGTTGAGCGTAGAAACATTTGTGCTTTCCATGAAGGCTGTGGGATTAGTAATCCCTAGTCTGTTTGGACCAGGCTTGTGAAGATTGGGGTTCTTTGTAAGACTAGACAGAGTGGCTATTGTCTCCACGATATGCAGCCTCCTCCTTGTTTATTTTGGCAGGCGGCAGCGAACGTGATGGATTTGTTCTCATGACTCACAATCCTCCTTGTCTTACCTTAACAAGTTCAGTATAATCACTACCTTTCAGATGGCGATAGTGTTCTACAGCGCCTATCTGACCTTTATATCTGAAAAGAGTATTGGTTACCCTTCGTTTGTCCTCTGCTGGCTTGGGTTCTTCACCTTTAGTCTAGGGAGGAGGGTATTTCCTGATGTATTAGGTAGGTCCTGCTCAGAAGTGACTGAGGTCCTCTCCCTTTTGGCATATTGTGCATCCTTTGGTGGTTAACTGGCATGCTCCCCACAGCGTAGCTTGTATTTTGTTCCTTGTTTTGTAAATTTGGACTCTATATCGGATAAACTTGACATGAGTCACTCCAGGGAGTGGAAGGTGTGTCTCCACTAATTTGGAGAATCTTTGATCTTGTTTCAGTCCCTGGTTTGGCTTATCAAGTACAATTTCTCTCAGTCCTGTCAGAGGTGTTTGTGTATACTTGTGTCTCTTGCCTCTGGTTTCACATATTGCAGTGAGTATGCGGCATGCCACTTTGCATGTAGGGATTCTCTCTTCTGTCCTTGTCATCGCTGGCAGCAAAAATGCCTCTAAGAGCCTCTTTGAATGTAGTAGAGTATCTAACACTGAATAAATAGAGTTCAGAAACCCTCTGTCTGCCCTGTAGGAGTTTATAGTATACAATAAACATCACAAATGACAAAAGACAATAAGGAATGTGTAAGCAGTTGAATAAATAATGAAAGGCCACTCCTCATTTAGCTATCATTTTCACAGTAGAAGATACCCCAAAAAGAGACCTAGTCCTGAGGGAAATGGGGCCAACAGAGACAAGGTCATCTTCTGTTCCAGCTTGGATGGCAGGGCAACTGCCCCCCATGGCTCCTTGGTACCAGGCAGTTTCTCTGTAATGTCCTTTCTCATCATGCAGGACTTTATGGCTCTGCTATCTTTCTGTGCATCGGGGACAGGATCCTATCAGGGCCCTCCCTCTCCAGCAACCCAGGGCTAAAAGTGGTAGGCAGGGCGAACATCCAGAAGACTTGGGTCCTCTGGTACAGTTATCTCTGTAATATGAGGAAGTTCATCCCAGACCTACTGCAAACACTCCAGTGTTCACAAATTCCACAAATGAGCCATGAGCCCTGGGGTCAGGGTTGGGTTTGAAAGCAGCTGGTCTGCCCTGGTGTGGGGTGCCTCTAGTAGAGTGTAGGACCATCCCAGCCTCAGTTGGCTAGTTTCCCAGATGGAAAACTGGGACCAGAGTGGTTTAGTTGAGGTGCTTTGAGGTGCTTCTAACAACTCTCTCTCAGAAGACTGGTTCATTGTTTTTATTCTTGTTATGGTTAATAAGTATAATAACAGTATTCATATAATACTACTTTAAAAAAAAAGCTTTATTGGGGTGTCTGGGTAGCTTAGTAGTCTGCATTTGGCTTAGGTCATGATCACAGGGTCCTGGGATTGAGCCCCTCATTGGGCCCCCTGCTCAGCGGGGAGCCTGCTTTTCTCTCTCCCCCGTGCTCCTGCTCCCTCTCACTGTCTGTATCTCTCTCAAATAAATAAATAAAATCTTTAAAAATTTCTATTTATTTATTTTAGAGAGAGAGAGTGTGTGCGTGCACTGGGGGAGGGGCAGAGGCAGAGGGAGAGGGAGGGAAGCAGACTCCCTGCTGAGTACGGAGCTGGTTGCAGGGCTGGATCCCATGACCCGGAGATCACGAACTGAGCAGAAATTAAGAGTTGGATGCTTCAACCGACTGAGTCACCCAGGCACCCCAATACTGCCTTTTTAAGGAAGACTGGGGAACTGTCAGGGGCTGCAATTTCCCTCCACCCTCACTGTGGGAGAGAGGGAGCATTAGATTCTCATCTCTTAGGCCTCCTCTCTGATCATCTTTTGGGTGGCTCCTGGGAAGGGGTGAGGCAGCTGAGGCCCCGGCATAAATATGTTGCTGAGGAAGGTAAGAGGCGGTATCTGACATACTGTAGCACAGGCGGTATGTTAGCAAGAGAAGATAGGTGTGGGGGCAGGATACAGGGAGCTGGGAATTGCAGAAAATATTTATTGCCATCATTAGTTGCTTCTCTTTGCCTTGCCTACATATGTTGTCTCAGAGCAGAGCCAGAACCCCTGCATTCCTTTGCTTTTCCTCCTTCTCCTTTTCTTGATTCTGTCTCATTTTTTGACTTGTAAAGGTGTATAATACCTTCAATAAGTAGACTTGTGAGAATATGGAAAGTGAAAAGCTCCAGGAAACGGAAAAGTGAGATGGTGATTTGATTCTGCTCTTTTTTTTTTTTAAAAAATTTTATTTATTTATTTGACAGAGAGAGACAGCCAGAGAGGGGACACAAGCAGGGGGAGAGGGAGTGGAAGACGCTGGCTTCCCACTGAGCAGGGAGCCTGATGCGGGGCTTGATCCCAGGACCTTGGGATCATGAGCTGAAGGCAGACGCTTAACCAACTGAGCCACCAAGGCACCCCATTTTTTCTAGTCTTTAAGTATAACAAGTGTTTTTCTTGCAATTCATCATAAACCATAACTTCCTGGTAGCATTTCTTATTGTGTTTTTGTTACTTAAATTTTTGTGTGTTATTTGTCTGTACTTCCCAACCTCATTGTGATCGCGATCTTGCTGAAAAATATAGGTTTTGTTGAATGAGATACATTTCATGAATTGAACCCCTTTACAAATGGCAGTCATTTTATTTGTATTTCTGGCAACTTCAGGCACCCTTCATGATGGGTTTTTTCCATGTGGTTGTTCCACAGACATCTCAAACTTTCTGTGTCCAAAATGGGTGCCATCATTTCTATTCTTACCTCCAGACCTGCTTTTCCTCCTGCGTCCCCATCTCCGTGAATGCCTTCCGCACCCATCCGGTGGGCTTCATACATTCTTCTCTCTCCTTCATGCTGCCCAGGCAGCCAGGCTCTTAGGTCCTGTCTATTCCCTGTTTTCCATCTCTCTTCTTTGTCATCTCCTCCAGCCTCATTGCTAAGGCCTGAACTCAGGGCCTTATTTCTTCTGTGATTCCTCCTAACAGCTTAACCCTTTCTTCCCCATCAGTCTTTCTTTCACACTCCTACCAAAAAACCCCACCAAACTTCAGAACTGATCGTGTCTGGTGGTGTAAGAGAAGATAAGTATGTGGCAGTATTAAAGGGGCTAATAAAGACAGAAAATATTTATTGCTATCGCAAGTTGCTTCCCTTAGCCTTTGCCTACATATATTGTCTAAGATCAGACTTGGACTCCCTGCATTTACTTTTTTCTCGGGTACATTTCATATTTTGATTTGTAAAGATGTATGC
This sequence comes from Nasua narica, assembly GCA_028533885.1. Classification (NCBI taxonomy): domain Eukaryota; kingdom Metazoa; phylum Chordata; class Mammalia; order Carnivora; family Procyonidae; genus Nasua; species Nasua narica. Next base: position 26,526,325 of record CM052798.1, read on the forward strand.
TGCTTGAAACCTCTCAGTGGTTCTCACTACCCATACAATAAAGACCAAGACTGCAATGAAAAGTTTAATCCCTGCCTGCTTCTATAACCTCATTTTCCTTGCATTTTTCACTTTGTCAGGAAGAAGCTATGTTCAGCTGCCTTAGCCTGCCAGGCTGGAGAATGTCTCTGTGTGACCACGTTGTTCCCCTTGCCTGCAGTTCCTCTTTACCTGTTAACCTCACCTGCCTGCAAATTCCAGTTTACCCTTAAACACAAATCAGACATTGTTACTTTGGGGAAGCCTTTTTTTACCCTTTCTTCCCACATGGTTAGTCTCCTTCCACCCTGCTACAGTCCTTTGATTTGCGTTTCACAGTGGATTGTGGTTTGGTTGGTCTTATGATTATCTCCTCTACACACTTTAAGGACTGTTCCTGGGCTTAGCACAGTGCGTAGCACATATAGGTGCTGGAGAAGTGTTTGGTGAATGAAAACTGCACAGATTTGCTACAAATGTTCACTGTGTGAAATCAGTCTAGGTAATAAATAAGAGGATATAGCGCTGGATACTAGTAGAAAACATTCCAGGGATTCCTGTTATTGGGATAATAACATTAGATTATTAGAATGGTGTGCCATTTTTGCTCTTGAAGAATTTCATGAAGGAAATAGAGCACTCTCGTGGGCGGGTTAATTCATTTGATAAAGGTAGTTGTTCTTCTGAGGATCCTTTTAGATCCCTGGCTCTCTACCTGAATGTGTAGTCAGCTTACATCTAGGATTCAGTATGAGATGCTTCTGTGCTAAGTGTGCTTTGTGTACACTAAATATATAATCTATTCTTTTCAAGAATTGAAGGCCAGTGTGTTACAGAAGATGGAGAATCCAGTGTGCAGAATATAATACATTTCCCTTATGTGATCTTCTAAGTTCCATCTCATGAAATTTTAGAACTGTGTATGCCCCTCAACTCTATTTCTCAAACCCCCTTTCCCTTTTGGAATGTTATAATTCTACTTCACCTTACTCCCAGAACTTCTTGTTACCACCTAGCATATTCTACTTTGTTTATTGTCTGAGTCTTCCTCTTTATTAGAACATAGCCTCCTTGAGAGTAGAGGTTTTTTGGTTATTAACCCTTGTATTCCCAGCAACCAGAAGAGTGTGTGGCATATAGTAGATACTCAAGAAGTATTTGTTAAGTGAATGAACTGGAAACGATCAGTTCAGCTCACTCTTCTTATTCCTTGTAGGGGGATGAAATGAGGCATGGAAAGGGTAAATAACTGGCTCAAGGTTATATAACTAGTTAGTGCTAACACCAGATCTCACCAGGTGAGTAGTGTTTTTTTTTCCATGAAATCATGCTTAATCATAAGTTCCTTTTATGTGATTTGATACTGATATGCATTATGAACTCAACTGTATATCCTTATGAGCAGAGTTCAAGGGAGTAAACTAACATGGATGGAGCCCTTACTAAATGCCAGGTACTTTATCTCATTTAATCATCGCAAATAACATCCTATGACAGTCCAAAGATATTGGTAGATTTTACAGATGAGCAAACTAGGATTTAAGGAACCTAAATAATTTGCCCGAGGGTCACACACCCAGTAAGTGACTGATAAACTCCAGTTGGCAATAGGCCCTTTTACCTTAAGGTGTTATAAAATTTTTTGGATTTGTGGTCTGAGTTGCTTTAAAATTTGCAAGTCAGACTACTATTTTTTTAAAGATTTTATTTATTTAACAGAGAGACAAAGAGAGAGAGATCACAAGTAGGCAGAGAGAGAGGGAGAAGGAGGCTCCCTATTGAGCAGAGAGCCCGATGCAGGGCTCAATCCCAGGACCCTGAGATCATGACCTGAGCCAAAGGCAGAGGCTTTAACCCACTGAGCCACCCAGGCACCCCGAGACTAGTCTTGAAAATGGTCTGATTTGAATGGCTCAAGTAGAATTGCAGAAATTGTTTATGTTAAGACAACCCCATATAACAGGGGGATTGGGTTGCGGTAAATAGGGAGGAGTCTGTAGGGCTCTTGAGTCAAAAACAAAAACAACCAACAATCCCATACTGTGGGGTATACCCCTAATCAGTTAGATTCCATATAATTCAAGTTCAGACTTCTTTTTTAACCCAGGCATCCAGGACCACTGTAGAAAGATGATTATGTCACACTCTTGTGCAGTGCAGCTGCTTCTGAATGTGTTTGGTAGTGCTCTTAAGCGCCCAGAGCACAAAGACAATGCCTAAAATGTAGGACAGGTAGAGCAGGAGAGGAGTGAACCCAATTGAAACTAGCTGTTTCTGTGGTAAGTAGGCAGACCATAATTACCTGTGTTGCTCAGAGACTTGAGCTGAGAGTGGGGGTGGGAAGAGGTCACACCCATTCTTTGAAGAAATGATGGGAGTAAATAACTCTTAGTTTCCAATTTACTCCAGAAGTATTCACTCACCATTCAGAGTCACAGTGGTGATGTGGACTTTTGAGTTGGCACCTTGTCACCCCAATCATCCAAGCATAAGGTTAACATTTTTTTTTTTTTTTTCATTAAAGAGGTCCCCTTGGATTCCACAGCCATTCATTTTCATCTCCCTGTTAGCTTCCTCTCAGGTAGCTTTGTGTAGCCTGCCTTAGATAAAAGAGTAGGGACAGAGCCCAGAGGAGAGAGGAAGGGATCGCGAAGGTGGCAGAGAAACAAAGCCTTCATTAGGAGGTTCCTCTGTCATTTGGGACTTGGGTCCTTTCGTGAGCTGATTGCTGAGATGGTGGAGACCCTGGAGGAGGATAGGTTGTAATGGGGTGCGGAAGAGGGTGGCACTCGGTGGTGGTGGGGGTGGTGTGAGGACTGTCAGCATCTGCAGCCCCTGGGGACTTGTTAGACATGCAGAATGTTTATTTATTTATTTTTATTTATTTATTTTTAAAATTAACATATAATGTATTATTTGCCCCAGGGTACAAGACATGTAGAATGTTGGGCTCCACCCCAGACTGGCTGAGTGTTTTCATTTTAGCAAGATTTCCAGGCGATTCTGCGCACATGGAAGTTTGAGAAGCGTGGAGTTGGTGATTAAGTGGTTCAGTGCAAGGGTCTTCGGAGTCTGATAGCCCTGGGATTGGAACCTGGTTTGACCATTTAGTAGCTGTATGATCTTGCATAAATGTAACTTCTCTGTGCCTTGGTTTCTCATATGCAGAATAGGGGAACTTTTAACTTTGTAGGGCAGTTGGGGAGAATAAATGAAATATTGGTGCATTTTGCAATTGATGGTGCCTTAGATTTAATGAAATTTAGTAATGTCTGTAACATACCAGATACTGAGTCTGGCACAAAATAAATAATAAATGTTGTTACTAATAATTAAGTTAGACAGATTTACAGGAATAAAGAGCCTCTTTTTTCTCTCACTGAGTCTTTGTCTGCAGTTTTATAAAAGTATAGTCAGTGTGTGTATATTCTTTGATGTTTTGCTTAGCATTATTTAGTAATAATAATAGTTGCAGCAGCAGTTAACAAATATAGCACTTATTAATGTGTGAGGCACTATTTTAAGAACTTTTTTTTTAAAAGATTTTATTTATTTATTTGACACAGAGAGAGAGGTGACAAGTAGGCAGAGAGGCAGGCAGAGAGAAGGGGAAGCAGGCTTCCTGCTGAGCAGAGAGCCCGATGTGGGGCTCGATCCCAGGACCCTGAGACCATGACCTGAGCTGAAGGCAGAGGCATTAACCCACTGAGCCACCCAGGTGCCCCTTAAGTACTTTATATATAAATTCTTTTAGTCCTTAGAACAGTCATGTGAGATATGTATTATTATCTCTATTTTCAGATCAGCAAACAGAACAGAGAGGTTGACTTGCTCAAGATCACATAGCCAGTCAGTTGTAGAGCCAAGATTTGAATTGAGGCAGTCTGATTCTAGCATCCATGCTCTCTATTTTATTGCTTTTGTCCTCAAATTTATGTGGTGTAGTGGAAATCAAAAGAGTTGGGTTGTTTACCTGACTCTGCCACTAGCTTACTTGTAACCTTGGTCAAGTCACTTTACTTGTCTAGGCCAATTTCTGTACTATTAAAATGGGAGACTTTGAATTTATAAGATTTCTTCATTGATTCATTTGGTACATAGTTATTAAAATAGAAATTTTGGTAGAAAGTCATATATAAGGAAATAGGTTCAAAAGATCTTGTTCAGACAGGTTGGGGTATTTGAGAACAGGGGGTTTGAATCTTGGCTCAGCCACTTCCTGGCTGTATGGTGTTGGGCAACTTAACCTTTTAGACATCGATTTCCTCATTAGTGATGGGGAGAATAGTCCATAACTTGCAGGGATGTGTGAAGTTTGAATAAGAATCATGTGGATCAGCACCTCCCATATGTGAGGCACACAGTGGATAATCAATGTACACGAGTTTTCTTTCCTTCTGTCTGTTCATCCAGGGATGATTAAGGAAGCAGATATACCAGGTTCAGACAGAGTAAGAATCTATCTTGGTCCCAGTGTGTTTTTTTCATAATGATATTCTCACTATTGGGAGACTAGAAATAGTAGAGAAAGAAGTGTGCATATAGCCAGGTCCTGTCATTTAAAAATAACCCACGTTTTGATTTTTTAAAAAAAAATTTATTTATGTATTTATTTGAGAGAGAGCAAGAGTGAGAGAGAGAGAGAGAGCACACCCAGGGATAGGGGCAGGGGCAGAGGCAGAGGGAGAGGGAGGAGGAGAGAAGCAGAGCCCTGGTTGAATGTGGAACCTGACATGGGGTCGATCTCATGACCCTGAGGTCATGACCTGAGCTGAAATCAAGAGTCGGCTGCTTAACCAACTGAGCCACCCAGGCACCCCACCCACATTTTGATCTTAAATTAAAGTTCCCTTTAAGAATATATAATTTATAATAGGACAAATATCAATTTAAAAATATGGTATATTACTTTCCTGGGGCTACATGACAAAATGCCACAAACTGGTGGGACTTAAACAACAGAAATGTATTGTCTTACAGTTCTGGAGGCCAGCAGTCTGAAATCAAGGTGTCAGCGGGGTTGTCCTTCTGAGGACTGTGGGGAAGAATCTGTTCAGGCCTCTCTCCCAGCTTCTAGCGCTTCAGGGGTTCCTTAGCTTGTAGATGGCTTTCTCTCTCTCTGCTTTCACATCATTTGTATGTGTCTCTGAGTCCAAATTTCCCCGTTATAAGAACACCTGTTTGATATTGGGTTGGAGTCCATCCTAATGACCTCATTTGAACTTGATCATTTATAAAGGCTTTATTTCCAGATAAAGTCACATTCACAGGAACTGGAGGTTGGGACTTCAACATCTTTTTGGGGATGCAATTCAACCTATAACAGAAGATTTAGCTACTTTCTAACCTAGAGAGAGGAGCATATATGAACTTAACTTTTGCTGGTCTCTTTAAGACTTATTACTAATGTTTTCTCAGTAAGGACACATGAGGAACTCAGGTTTAACCCTGCTCCTGCTAATTCTGCTCTCTGGTTTTGGTTGCATTTAAGGAAGAGCTGACATGAACCTGTTTTCTTAGCTTCCATGGGTGATGTTTCACTTTTATGGGCTGAATGGATTAATAAAAGTAGTGGAAGTAATAATAATATGGGTGCCTGGATGGCTCAGTTGGTTAAACATCTGCCTTTGGCTTGGGGCATGGACATCGCGGGTCCTGGGATCGAGCCCCATGTTGGACTTCTTGTTCACTAAAGAGTCTACTTCTCCCTCTCCCTCTGCCCCTTACCCCCCAACTTGTGCTCTCTCTCAAATAAATAAAATCTTAAGAAAAAAAAAGAAAAAATAACAGTAATAGTTCCCATAAGTTGAGTTTTTACTGTGTGCCAGGGACTGTGTTAAGCACTTTATATACATTAGCCAATTTAATTTGCAAAATGGCCCCTTGAAGTAGATATGATCATTTTTTTACAAAAGGGAAAAGTGGGGCTCAGCCAGTGAAATAACTTGCCCAAGGTCACATCTAGTAAATCATAGAGCAGGCATTTAAGCCTAACTCTGTGGAACTACAGAGCTTCAGCTCTTAACCATCATCTTATACTTTGCTTTCACTTCCTTGAATAGAACTGTCTGGCCTGAGTCTCCTTTTCTCTAAAAACTCCTGGTTCTGGAAGCATGCCGACTGAAGGGGTCAGGAAAGTGACCTTTTCTTGCATTCTTGTGAGCTCTTATTGTTTGTGAGTGGGAAAGGGACTGTGACTTTAGCTTGCACTTTTTACCTAGTAGTTTAAGAGACTTGTCAAGGGGCCCTGCTCAGGTATGGGACATTGCAAGTTCCTTTAAAACACAAATACTGTCTTAGAACTGAAGAGGAAAAAAACACAGTTTGACTATGTTTATCTAATCTCTTTATTATTACTACAGAATTACACGTGCTTGTTGTAATAAATTTAAGCAGTACAAAGGATAAGGTAAAAGATCTCTTTTCTAGTCTTTTTCTCTACTTTGTCCCACTAGTCAGGGTAACCACTGTTCAAGGTTTAGTCTGTATTCTTCCAGCTTTTCCCTTGCCAGGCTTATTTCGGAACTGCCCCCTTCCTTCCTTTAGTCTTTTGAATTGGTCACGTCTCCTCTTGTCTCATAGCTTTACCTCTTATTTATTTTTATTGCCGTACATCCGGCTTACTGTCGGGCCTCCATTTGGTACTTATGATTTATGCCATTGCCAGAGCCACCCCCTCTCTTGAAGAGTGTTTCCCCCTCTCTTCCAGTGAAATCTACTTATTTGTGGAGCTCAGCTCCAGTCCAGCCTGTCCTATTAATCCTTTGTAAACCATACTAACCTGAGATCGCTCATTCTGCTTCTGAACTCACAGCATTAACTTAGACCACTCCTTTCCCCGTTGATGGTGTAATGCTGTATATCGTCACTGGTATTTTATTATTTGCATTTTAACTGCCCACATTCTTGTCCAATTAGATGTGCTCCTGGGACTCACAGATTATGATTTCCTCTTTCTAGTCTTCATTTTGCCTACCACAGTGCCCTGCATTTAGCAAGTATTCACGAAATGTTTGATATGATTAGATTTTCTTAATACTTAACACCCTTTTAAAGATTGGGTGCTCAGAGCCAGAAGGCTGAGGGAACACTTAACTAATGACATCATTTTGCCTGCCCGTCAGGATGGGGCGTGTGCCACCAAGAGGAGTGTCAGCAGATGAAATACTTGTGCGGCAGGTTCTATTTCCTCCTCTAATGAATGGGATTAAGACTCCACAGTGGGGAAAAGAGATAGTAAGTGTAGGAGGAGGGCTGACAAGGGGATGGAAGGGAGGATGCTACATCGTTAGACATAGGGATCTGGCTTTATTAAAAATATAAATAAAAGGATGGTGTAATGCTGAGAGAAACTTCTTGGAACCAGTAGACTGATTAGACAAACCAGCTTCTCTGGTGCAAACCAGTTATTAATTGCTATTTATTTTCTTTGCAATAAAACTGTACCACCCAGCTACTGTCTTTCTCATTAGGGTGAGTCTGGAGAAAGGGCTTAGTTTAGGATTAGGAAATCCAAGAGAGATGCAGGATAGACAGAGCAGGTTAAGGGATGGGAATGTTCCTTTCTCTTGTTTGTCTTATCAGCTCTACAGTTTACTGGTTGCCAAGATCCCCTTGTATTTGCTAGTAGGGGTTGCTACTAGAGTGATATAAAACCTCTTATTTTCACCCCTACTACTTCCTTTAACCTCATCTTGTTTTTCTCCTTCACCTGATTCCCTCCTACCACACACACACACACACACACACACACACACACACACACACACACACTAGATTAAGCCTCTTTCCCATCTCTGAGGCCCAGGTGTGCAGTGGACCACCCTGCCATGAGCTGTCCAGACCTCAAATGTAATTTGTCTATCTTCCACTCCTATGCCTTTCCCAAATAGTAGGAAGGTGGAGAAGAGCAAATGGAGTGTGATTGTTTGAAGTCTTCTGTGGCTTAGAGGGCAGAATGTTTTGATTGCTGGATTTAGGGATTTTGGGGTCTCCTAATATGAAGACCTATTCTCTTGTTGATGGAAAGGCATCACTCCATTCTTCATTCTTCTACTCTGAGTATGTGACCCGGAGGCAGATTTATATTGGGGGATTGCTACCTGTCCCTGAATGGGAAAAGACCACTCTTTGACTTGACTTTTTTTTTCCTGTTACAGGATATCGCATTATCATAAGATGAGAATTAGTGGTGTTTTGAACAGAGAATGACTATAGCCAAGACCCTAATACATTTATAATGATTGGGCTTTGGGTTTTAAAAACACCCTTTTTAAAGTGCATTGTTTTAGGTTAGATGCCTCCCTGCTTTAGCTGCAGATTTAGCTGCAGACTGATCTGGAGAGAATAACATTGCTAAATGACTTTGTAGGTCATTAAACATTGTGATGTTACTTGAGACTATCTTGGTGGGGAGAGTTTTGGTCCACGGGAATGATGTGGGTTGTGTTGTCTACCTCTTTCTCTCCCTTCAGATGAATCCTCCTACATGTTCCATTCTCTGGCTCTGGGAGGGATGGATGAGGTGGGGGGTGGGGGAAGGGGAGGATTTAGTACACTCATCACATTGTTCAGGTCCTTTCCTGGGTGCGGTTCTGCAGAGCTTCCTCCAAGAGCTGACTCAAGAGTTCTCTTCCAAGAGCTGACTCCAGAGTTCTTGTTTTTACATGTTGTACCATTTACAGCCTTGGCATTTTGGGTAGCATCATTTGGAGTTGTTAAGTTGGGAATGAGGAAAGTAGAAATGTTTTCAGAAGTATCTTGAGCAAAAGGCTCCTTTCACTGGCACACCGAGTCTCCCTAGATGACTATGGCTGGAGAGCTAAAGAATTATAAGCATATCCTCTTCCTTTTTGTTGTCACCAGTTCCTCTGAATAACAGTTATTTGTTTGTCTTTCTGTTCTCCATGAAGCTGAGCACCTTGAAAGCTGGGATGGAGTCTTATTCATCTTCGTGTCCGTAATGTTTAACACAGTGCCCAACTCAAAGTGCTTATAAATGTATGTCGAGTTGAATAGTGGAGGGAAGCTTTAAATGTATTGACTGCAGGCAGATGCATGCCTGGCATATTGAGCTGGGAGAGATTAGTAGAGAGTGGAGATGGATAAAGAAAAGAATTTTTGTGGATAGGACACAGAATTTTTTTTTTTAAATTTTTTATTTATTTATTAGAGAGCGAGAGACTGAGAAGGAGAGGGGAGAAGGTCAGAGGGAGAAGCAGACCTCCCGCAGAGCCGGGAGCCCGATATGGGACTCGATCCCGGGACTCCGGGATCATGACCTGAGCTGAAGGCAGTTGCTCAACCAACTGAGCCACCCAGGCGCCCAGGACACAGAATTTTTATTGCCTATAATTTCTCGAGAAATACTTGTTTTATAGTTTTCCTTTATGTGGGGAAGCATTAGAAGTTGTGAATGTTAGTCTCATCTGACTAGCTAGTGACTCTGGGCAAGGCTTCTGGTCACTGAATTTTATAGCAGGGACTAAATATACCTACCTGCCTTTGCCTCCCCAATGGGGGGGTTCGGCAAAGGGAGGGGACCAGGATGAGACTGGGAGTGGGGAAAGAAAGCTTTGGGTCCCTCCTGGCCAGGCACTATAGAAGTATAAAGCTGCTATTATGATGCTTGCTGTCGGCAAACAAGAAAGTCTCAGCCTCTTGTCTGGGGTGTATCCCACACCCAGCCAACAACCTCAGATTGGGTGGATGCAGACTTGAATGTTGGGGTCACCTATGGCTGTTGGCAAATGCCCCTTGTGGTTTCTCAGAGTCCTGTGCAAACATTACTTTTTGGCTCTTTTCCTTCTGTCCAACAGCAAAAAATAGGAAGTTTGTGAAGATGTGCTTTTGGTTAGCATTTGGTGCCTTCATTTTCCACATTTAATTAGTAAATATATAAACTGGTAAAGATGTATAACAAGATAGGCCAGGTTTGGACATTCTTACCTAGGGAGTGACTGAAGCCTGAAGGAAACTAGGCTTTGCCCAACCCCCTGCCTTGAGAAGGGAGCAGTTGCTTCCCTGAGAGAGGCTTGGATCCCGATCAGCTGATTTCCTGTCTCTACAGGGATGTGATTCCTCCCCCTTCCTTCTGGAAGAAGTGGATATTTTCTCATTTCCTGTTTGATAGCACATTTTCTGAGTACCAGGAGACACTTGCTGACTATAAATCAGATGTGATGTGGGGTGGGAGGGAGGCTGCTTTTGTTTTCAGCAGAAGGGCTTTTGTTTGAGGAATTCAAAGCATATACACAAAACCAAGTTTCCTTGTCCCCCTGGTGGAGACACAGGACCTAAAGGGTTTGTTTCGAATCCCTTTCCTACCTGACCTGTGGTGGCAGAGTCCCATCTCCCACTTGGCTTAGAAAAGCTTCTCCCTCATGGTGACCTAGCTGTGGATTCCACATCCACATCCTCTGAGCAGCCCTTTTGGTGCCTGGCTCTATTGGGGAGCCACTGTTAGTCCCTGGTGGAAGTGACTCCACCCTTGGAATGGAACCTGGCAGGATGCCCCTTTGAGTCCTGACTGACACGGGCTGGACTGGAATCTGGCTCTCCAGATTTCCTGTCATCTGTCCTTAGGACCAGACCCTCTAGCTTCCTCTCTCGCCGGGTGGGAGCTGGGTGGTAACGAGCAGCGCCACCTGTGGACCCGCACCGCAGCTTCTGTATTCCTGAGAGCTGCCCGCCCTTCCGGACTGGCCTGTTCCTGCTCCATCTGGAGTGAGAGCAGAGGACTAGAAAGAGAGGACTGGGGAGAAAGGCATCACGATCCGTTTTGCCTATAGCAGAGCTCTGCTTAGTGTTTGGGGAGCTTAAATTTACTTTGCCACATACTAATTTTTAGAATTTTTTTTTTCTTGGACCTTGGAGAAGCCCTTAAAAATTCCTACAAAATAAGACATTGCTTGGTAGGTTATGAGAAATGTTTTTTTATTTTTTTATTTTTTTTTTTTTAAAGATTTTATTTATTTATTTGACAGAGAGAGAGAGAGAAATCACAGGTAGGCAGAGAGGCAGGCAGAGAGAGAGGGGGAAGCAGGCTCCCTGCCGAGCAGAGAGCCCGACGCGGGGCCCGATCCCAGGACCCCGAGATCATGACCTGCTGAAGGCAGAGGCTTTAACCACTGAGCCATCCAGGCGCCCCAGGTTATGAGAAATGTTACTTTTTAGGTTCTGTGGTAACACAAACAGCTTTTTCTAGTTTGCCAGGGTTTTTCATGGCTGGGTAATTGGTACGTTTAAAGTTCTTGGAGATCATTAGAGGAAGAACAGCCTTATAAATAGAATCAGAGAGCATGTACCTAACTTTTAACAGTAAATTCTTCCTTTTGTTGTGGACTGTGTGCCCTTTCTCCTTGCTCCAGGGAGTTTCTGGTTTGGGGCTATTTTACAGTATCAGATAAACTTCTCCTATAGGGTGGAAAGCAGCATTTTGCAGTGGAAAGGATGTAGGTGTTCAAATTTTGGTTCTGCTGCATACTAGCTCTGTGACCTTGGACAGTCACTTAACCTGTCTGAGCTGTGCATGCTTTTTCTTTTTTTTTAAATTTTTTTAAAAGATTTTACTTATTTATTGGAGAGAGAGAGAGCGTGCACGAGAGCATGAGAGGGGAGAAGGTCAGAGGGAGAAGCAGACTCCCCGTGGAGCTGGGAGCCCGATGCGGGACTCGATCCCAAGACTCTGGGATTGTGACCTGAGCCGAAGGCAGTCGCTCAACCAACTGAGCCACCCAGGCGCCTGTGCATGCTTTTTCTATTTCATTAGCAGATATTGGTGATGGTAACTATCTTGTAGGGCTTTTGTAAAGGTTAAATGAATGAATACATGTAAAGCTCACTGGTTGGTACATAGGGGGTATATAATTGGAATTTTTAGAAAGAGTCATAATAACAATATGATTTTTAAAATTGTGGTAACGTATACAGAACATAAAATTTACCTCTTTAACCATTTTTTAAAAAAGATTTACTATGAGAGAGGGAGAGAGAGAGTGCACACATGCTCACGCAGGAGGGAGGAGCAGAGGGAGAGGGAGAGAGAGTCCCAAGCGGACTCAACGCTAAGCGCAGAGCCCGACTTGGGGCTCAATCCCGTGATCCCTGAGATCATGACCTGAGCCGAAACCAAGAGTCAGTAGCCTGAGTGAGCCACCCAGATACCCTCTCCTTAACCATTTTTAAGGGTACAGTTCGGTGGCATTAAGTACATTCACTCTGTTGTGCAACCATTACCACTGTCTTATCTCCAGAACTTTGTCTTCCAAACTTAAATTCCATACCCATTAAACAGTAACTGTTCATTCCCCCAACCCCCGCCAGCCCCTAGCAACCACCACTCTACTTTCTGTCTCTATGAATTTGACTACTCTAGGTACTTCATGTAAGTGGAATTGCCTGTCCTCTTGGGACTGACTTATTTCACTTAGCATAATGTCTTCAAGGTTCACCTGTATTGTAGTGTCAGAATTTTATTCCTTTTTAAGGCTTAATAATCCTTTGCATGTATGTACCACATTTTGTTCATTCATTCATTGATGGACATTTGGGTTGATAACAATGTGATTATTTTTTTTTTAAGATTTTATTTATTTATTTAACAGAGAGAGAGAGAGATCCCAAGTAGGCAGAGAGGCAGGCAGAGAGAGGGGGGAAGCAGGCTCCCCGCTGAGCAGAGAGCCCGATGCGGGGCTCGATCCCAGGATCCTGAGATCATGACTGATCATGACCCTGAGCCGAAGGCAGAGGCCTCAACCCACTGAGCCACCCAGGCGCCCCACAATGTGATTATTTTTAATATTAATATTGTTGGCTTGATTCCTTGCAGTTAAAGGTCCAAAGCTGGGGGGAAGAGGATGAAGTGAAGGAAGATAATCATTATTTTTGTGTTGACTTC
>CM052798.1:26539740-26558653 GCA_028533885.1 Nasua narica
GCAGTCCCTCTCCTGAATTCCCTACGAGCAGCTTTGATGAGGAATAACGGTATCACTTTCAAATTGGCCCATGCACAAACTACATAATTATAGGTATTCCGTTTTCCATACATACGGTATAGTTGGCTCTTAATCAACCCATGAAAATGGAGCAGAGGGCGTGCTGAATACTTCAGGCTCACAGATAAATCCTGAAACTAATTTTAACCAACTGTTCTATCATTACTCCTACTTGAATTACCAAAGATGTTTGTAAGGGGGAACAAATGAACATATTTCCCCCCTTTGTTCATTCTTCACCTCCCTTTTAAATGTTCTCACCCATTTTTCTTTACATTCCAGCAAAATGAACTTGTGCCCTTCCTATATATTCCCTGTGTTTTCCTGCTTCTGTGCCTTTGCTCAGGCTGTTTCCTCTGCCTGGATTTTCCTTTCATGTCTACATCTTATTTGTCCTTCCACATCCATCTCAAATGTCACTGTTTTTGACGCAACTTTTTCCTAATCCCTTCAGATAGAAATCCTATCATCTTTCTTTCCTTTTTTTTTTTTTAAAGATTTTATTTATTTATTTATTTGAGAGAGAGAGAGAGAGAATGAGAGAGAGTGAGAGTATGAATGGGGGAAGGTCAGAGGGAGAAGCAGGCTTCCCACTGAACAGGGAGCCCAGTGCAGGGCTAGATCCCAGGACTCTGGGATCATGACCTGAGCCTAAGGCAGCTAGCTGCTTAACCAATTGAGCCCCCCAGGCGCCCAGTCTTATCATCTTTCTGAACCTACATAATATTATTGAAAGAAATTCACTTGAAAGTAATAGTAATAACAAGTGACAACTAACATATAGCCTTTTACAAAATGCTATTCATGTATATTAGCTTTTTTGAGTTTCATGTACAGTTTATGCCTTCTGCTTTACAGCTGAGGAAACTGAGGCTCAGGGAGGTTAAGTGACTTGTCTGAGGTCACATGCAGCTGGAACTGAATATAAATCTTATGACCTCAAACCTCATGTTCTTTCTACCAAACAATGCTATCTTAATGATTCTTATCTCTTGCTACTGTGTGTTACAGTTACTTATGAAAACGTCTTATCTGGTGCATTACTTTGTGCTGTCCTTGTTCTCTGTGACCCTTATATCCCAAAGCGCAGAATATTGCAAATAATAAGCCATCAGTAAATGTTTGAAAGGCTGATGATGAGTCAGGGAGCTGTTGGTGAATGCGTTTACCTAGCACAGTGCCTGGCACACAGATGCCTAATACGTATTTGTTGGGTTTATTTGGAACATGGATCAAAGACTGTAGTTAATCAGCACTTACATTACATTTACTAAGTGCCAGACACTTTTATAAATGCTTTCCATGATATTAAGTCCTTTAATCCTCTCAACAACTAAATGAGGTAGGTACTGTTTGTATTTACACTTTACACTCAGATGAAACTGGGGGACAGGAAGGCTAAGTGACTTGCCCAAGGCCATACAGGTGGGAAGCAATAGAGCTGGGTTTCACGCTGACAGGCAGTTGTCCTTAGAATCCGCATGCACTTCTAATCATTATGCCAGAACCAGTGGTTTAGAATACTGGTACACTGTGATGTTCCTCCTGGACTCCTTTCTGTCTTGGGTGTGGCTCACATAGAGAAAAGCAGAAGGAGAGCTGGTGAATGTAGTGTAGAGCAGTGATTCCCGTCAGATTTACCTGGAGGGCTTGTTCACAGACGGCTGGGCCCCACCCCCAGTTTCTGATTTCAGTAAGTCTAGGGTGGGGCCTGAGAATTTCTAATATATTATTTTTATTATTTTAGATTTTATTTATTTATTTGAGAGAGAGAAAGCACGAGAGAGGCGAGGGGCAGAGGGAGAAGCAGACTCCCCGCTAAGCAGGGAGCCCGATGTGGGGACTCGATCCTGGAATGAGTCTCTGGGATCATGACTGATGATCCTTAACAGATTCAGCCACCCAGGTGCCCGAGAATTTTTAACACGTTCCCAGGGGCTGCTGCTGCTGATGATGATGATCTGGGGCCTCTTGTGTAGAGTGTCAGGTTCAAGAGCATGGACTCTGAAGCTAAGCTACCAGGGTTTGCATCTCAGCTCTGCCATTTACTGTGAGCTTGGGCAAGTTCTTAAGCCTTTCTGTGCTTCAGTCCTCATCTATAAAGTGACGGTGTTGATAGTACCTACATCATACGGACTGAATGAAATAATACATGTGAAGTGTTTAGAATGGTTATCGGCTCACAGTAAACATGTAGTGTTAAATACAGTAATGGTGTAAGACATGGTTCCTTCCTTTGTAGATTTTACAGTCTAGTTACAAAGACGACTTAAATTGAATAAAGAATAAAAAATAGTGTGAGATTAGATTATTAGTTCTCACCCTAAAGTCCATTAGAGGTGAAGTGTGTGTGTGTGTTGTGGGGCAGCAGAGGCAGTGGGGGGTCAGGAGAGGAGAGGTTCATGGGACTAGTAGGTGATAGAAGGTTCTATAATCAGAATTTGGAAAGATTGGGGTTGTCAGTGGCTTTGGTTTTACCAGCAGAGAAGTGAAGGGTTTGAGAGAGAGAGAGGAAGGAGGAAAGAGGAAAAGAGAGAGAGAGAAACAGAAGAGAAGGGGTTGGGGGAAGAGAGATGCCATGTTGTGTTTGCCAGAGAGATAACCAACTCCTTTTCTCATTCCCCTTTCATAGAGCTGGCAGCTGGTCTGATGGTGAAGTTCCCGGCAGTTTGCCTTTTGTGGGGAACAATGGCTAAGGACGTGGTTTGCCACTGGCTTCTGAAGCTGGGCTCAGCAGCCTTGATCCTCCACAGCTGATTCACATACTTTCGATTCTTGCTGAGAAAGGCAGTTGTTAGGTTTGGGAGTTTTCAGATTCCAGAGCCAGCTGGACAGCTGACCCTCTGGTAGCTATTTCCCAAACTGCCAGCCCTCCGTCGCCTCATTTCCCTGGGCCCCTTCTTTTTGACTTTGAAGCGATATCCTATATTTAGTAAACTAGCCAGCTAGAGGTTGGCGGAGGTTGGAGGGGGATGTCTCTCCCACCTTAGAATTCTGGGTGGTTGGAGTATTTGGATGCAGGAACATGATGTGTCCTGTTAAGAAAACTTTAACCCCTTCTTCATCATCAGCCATGTTCAAAGGTCAGCTTACAGTGCTAAGAATGTACCTCTAGCTCATGGGCAAGGAGCAGTGTTTATTTTTGGGTGTCTTGAAGAAAATATTTGGGGAAGGAGTGGGGAGAAGTTCAGACAGCTCCATTTATGGTTGAGCAATGCTTGGTATTCTGCAGAAGGGACCATATGGACGGTGGGGAAGAGTTTAGCATTCTGATTGTTCACCTCTTGCTCCCTCCATTCAGGGACAATTAGGGACACCTCATTAGCCATCAGAGCGGGACAAGTATTTCTTGGACCCCACGAACCTCAGCCCCACGTCCTGGGCATCTTCTGCTCTCCCAGCCTGCTGAATCACCCCGTAGGAATGGCCGGGGCCAGGTTGCTGCCTGGAGCACCTGGAGCGCTCTCGGCATGATGCCCTGTTGACAGGTCTTGGTCTCCTGAACGCGGCTTGGGCCTCTCCAGGCCTGTTGGAGTGATAGGCTGGGTCTTAGCCCCCCCTCTGGCTTGTTCCACAAGGCGCTGACCTACTTTTCAGAGACAATTAAGTGTTTGTGAGCAAAAGAAGGCGGTGACCCAAGTGAAGGTGAACCAGAGCTGCATTAAACAAACATTTGCAGTTACTGCTTTTTTTGTCTCACACAGCAGGGTCCATCTCAGTGCAAATGGAACAGCCAGCCAGGCTGATCTGGGGGCCAAATTCCAGATGCTTATCCGGATAGCCACTCTGGAAATCTCAATCAGTCCATCGGTGTGCTTTAACATAAGAAATCACCTTTTGTGCTCATCGACCCCTTTGTCTTTGGGTGAAAGGAGAAGGTTTGGAAGGAGGCTGGGGCTCTCAGAGTGAATCTGCATTGTAACCCAGCAGCCCTTTTTGGTGGCAATATCCTGGCTCACCCTCTGAGAGGATTCGAGTCTCTTTGTATAAGCTGGGCTGAGGGGCTGCGTGGGAGCCTAGACATTTAGGGAGTGAGTGAGTAGCTCCTTTAGGTTTTCCTGTCCTATGAGACAAGGGTTAGATTCAGGCTTTACAGCGAAAGGGTATGAACTCACTTTCCCACCTCAGTCCTAGATGTCACCTAGCAAACCCCACTCCTGCCTCCCTATTGGATACGATTATGCTTGATTTATTATCCTTACCGTTGTCCTTTGGCACTGGGGAAGGATCCAGGTCCCTGAGAAGGGTTGTGACTCCTGTCCTACATCAGCTGGCTCCAGGACCCTGAGGGAATTGCTAAACCAGCAATTAGGCAGTTTCTTAAACTTTTTATTTTTAGCAACTCTGCACACATGACAATTCCTATAATCTCCCACTCAATAAAAATAAGTTACTGATAGTGCACCCAGAGATCCAGATCAAATCTTAAAGTTCAGGAAGGAATCAGTTTAGGAGTGCTCAGTTCTTTCACTCTCTCATTGGAACTCTAACAGCCTTTGATGTGAAGGCCCATCTGAAGATCTAGGTTACGTATCAGAGCATGGCTCAGAAGTCAGCATGGCACCAATTTGGGTCATGTAAATGGCTAAGTTTCTAGGGGAAAAGTATTTGAGGTGACCTGAAATTGCTCCCCTCCTCCTAGAAATCCCAGAGTCTGGTCACAAGCTCCTTTCTTCCGCTTGTCTTCCTTTATGCTTACGAAGCCTGGTCTCTGCCTATTTTCCAGTCTCTCAGCCTCTGAATGGTGTCATTGCCTTCCCCACTTCTATCCTATACGACAACACCTATCCTGGCATTTCCAGGTCTTTTGCTGCCACACCTTACTTTCCTTTCCCCAATGCTGGACACATGTTCGTTTTCTCCACCAAGCTACCAAGTTCTGCTGCATAGCATCGTGCTGACTGATTCCTTTACAGACTTACAAGCTCCAGCCACAGCTTGACTCTGAACCCTGCCCTGAAGTTTCTCTTCTCTCCTGGTTGACTCGTGCTCCTTGTCCCTCCGGCAGCCACCTCAAACTTTCCCCTCTCCTGAGACTTGGTGCTCCACCCTATGTGGTAACTCTCAACAAGTCATGTAGCCTTGCACTTCCCATGGCTCTGCCTCTCAGTACACCTGTGGTCTTCCAGTCCTCCCTGCATTCCCCCTGGGTCAGAGGCAGGCCTCTGGGCATGCACATGGTTTGTGTTCTCAGTCTTTCCCCACCTAGTGACTCTTTATAAATAGGTTTAAGTTTCCTTCATCCTAGAGCAAAGATTCTTATAAGCTGGTCTCTTCTTTTTCTTTCTGCCCCCCCCCCTTTTTTTAAACCACTAGTCATATTGACCCCTTGTAGCCTGGCTATTGTGGGGATGGGACCCCCATCCCAACTGAGAACACCATCACCTGTGCTGACCTACTTGCAGAGTTCCTGGGTCTCCTTCCCTTCTCATGCTCTTTGACCTTGACACATTTGACCCTCTTTGGACCTCTTTTCCCTCTCTGTGCGCTTTTTCTGGATGAGTTTACCTCATCCAGTTTCATTTATCAATGTTGTCTATGTGTATGGTGATGACTTTAAAATCAAAATCTCTAGGGACTGGGGTGCCTGGGTGGCTCAGTGGGTTGAAGCCTCTACCTTCGGCTCGGGTCGTGATCTCGGGGTCCTGGGATCGAGCCCCGCATCGGGCTCCCTGCTCAGCCGGGAGCCTGCTTCCCCCTCTTTCTCTGCCTGCCTCTCTGCTTACTTGTGGTCTCTCTCTCTCTGTCAAATAAATAAAATAAAATCTTAAAAAAAAAATCTCTAAGTACTTTTCTCTGGGATCCAAAATTGTATTTCCAAGTAACTGCTGACCGTTTCCACTTCAGAGTTTGCAGAAATTCTCTTTAATAACATATCCCAAACCAAAGCTCACCATCATTCCCCTTCTTTCCCCCACCCACCCAAACCCACATCTCTTGTGTACCCTTAGATTATCAGTATCACTCTCCACCTATTTCCTCAAGCTAGGAACTTTGGATTTCTTTTTTGTCTTCTTCATTCTCTATATCTGACTGGAAACTAAGTTCTGTTTTCCAGTTCTGAAACATCTCGACATCCATCCTTTCTCATCCATCCATCCTGGTGGGACCTACTGCCCTATTTTATTTTATTTTTTTTCATATAATTTATTATTTTATTCCTTTTTTTAAATTCACATATAATGTATTATTTGCCCCAGGGTACGTGTCTGTGAATCATCAGGCTTACACATTTCACAGCACTTACCATAGCACATACTCTCCCCAATGTCCATAACCCAGCCACCCCATCCCTACCTTCCCTATCCCCCAGCCACCCTCAGTTTGTTTCATGAGTTTAGGAGTCTCTTATGGTTTATCTCTTTCCAGATCCTATCTTGTTTCATTTCTCTCCCCTACCCCCCTTCAACCTCCCACCCTGCCTCTCAAATTCTTTATATCAGAGAGATGATATGATAATTGCCTTTCTCTGACTGATTTATTTCACTTAGCATAATACCCTCTAGTTCCATTCACGTCGTTGCAAATGGCAAAAATTCCGTTTCTCTTGATGGCTGCATAGTATTCCATTGTATACATACACCACATCTTCTTTATCCATTCATCTAGGTTCTTTCCATATTTTGGCTATTGTGGACATTGCTGCTATAAACATTGGGGTGCATGTGCCCCATTGGATCACTACATTTGTATCTTGAGGGTAAATACCCAGTAGTGCAATTGCTGGGTTGTAGGGTAGCTCTATTTTCAACTTTTTGAGGAACCTCCATACTGTTTTCCAGAGTGGCTGTACCAGCTTGCATTCTCATCTACTGCCCTATTTTAGATCTTCATCACCTTTGGCTTACTACCAGTGACTTTTTCAGAGTTCAAAGTCATTGCACATTAAAAAAATTTTTTTAGATACTTTTTGCATAAATACTGTCAATGCAAGTTGTACTGTGTGGTTGAGTTTTACATGTTATTTCTTGTTGGAAACTCCAATACTCACTGCTTTCTATTCCTTCTCAGGGTGAAGTTCAGACTTACAATGGGTATGATTCTCAGTTGCATCCTCCTTTATGCACTTGCCTGTGCTTTGGATGTTCTTTCTACTCCATCTGCTCACAAACTCCTGTTCATACTGTAAAGCAATCTTCCATGCTAGCTCAAAACTAACTAGTTCTTTATGGTGTTCCAGCTTCTTTCCCCCTGCCCCAACCGGAAGAAATAGAACTTATCTCCTCATCTGAGTTCTCATGGTACTTTATATATCCCTTTGTAATAGTACTTATCTTATTTTTCAGTTATCTGTTTAATCGTCTGGCTCCTTTACACCATGAGTTTAATGAGGGCAGACCATACCTTCTTCATCTTTATTTCTTTGGTGTCATACACTTGGTTGAGTTGTTGGGTTGTATAAACACATTCTGCTCTTTCCACATTTGGGAAGTCTAAAAAAGCTATGCTACGGTTGGATATTAGTTGTAGTGGAATCTCCCCTCTCTTTTTATTTCACAAAGTATGTGGGTGTACTGTATGAAAAATTACAAATGAATGAAAATATAATGAAAATAATAAAATTAAAATCATTTAAGGGTACCTGGCTGGCTCAGTTGGTAGAGCATGGGACTCTTAGTCTTGAGGTTTTTTTATTTTTTATTTTTTAAAGATTTTTATTTTATTTATTTGACACAGAGAGAGAGAGAGAGATCCCAAGTAGGCAGAGAGGCAGGCAGAGAGAGAGAGGGAAGCAGGCTCCCCGACAAGCAGAGAGCCCAATGCAGGGCTCGATCCCAGGACGTTGAGACCATGACCTGAGCCAAAGGCAGAGGCTCAACCCACTGAACCACCCAGGCGCCCCTGGTGTCGAAGTTTTAAGTGTGAGTCCAATGTTGGGTGTAGAGATTACTTAAAAATAAAATCTTAAAGGGGCACCTGGGTGGCTCAGCTGTTAAGCGTCTGCCTTCGGTTCAGGTCATGATCCCGGGGTGCTGGGATCAAGCCCTGCATTGGGCTTCGCTGCTCGGAGGGAAGCCTGCTTCTCCTCTCTCCCACTCCCCCTGCTTGTGTTCTCTCTCTCACTATCTTTCTTTCCCTGTGTTAAATAAATAAAAATATAAAAAAAAAAATCTTAAAAAAAAATTAAAGTCACCTAAAATCCCATCACTTGGATAGACACTATAAACATTTTGCTATATTTTTTCTTTCAGATATTTCTTCTGTGAATACATACATGTAAATATATATTTTGCAAAAAATACTATTTGCAACTTGTTTTCTTTATGGTGAAAAACAGTGTCAAGAAATATGTACCCATATAATAATTTATGAATATTCTTATAGGTATATCTATATTTTTTCTTTGTACACGTGACCGCATTTCTTTTGTATAAATTCCTAAAATGAAATTAAGGGTCAAAATTCATTGCATACTTGAAAAAGTTTTAGATACCTCTTGTTAAATTGCCCTCCACAGATGTTATACCATGTAGTTGAGTTTTTATACTTCCTTGAGATTTTTTTCCTCTGGTAGTTTTTGTGTTGCTATTGGAGGTTTTACGTATTAGAATGATTTAATTAAGGCTGTGTTTTAGGAAGACTACATGCAACGTGGATTGGGCGGGAAGGAGAGAAATCCGTTTTTTAGAGACAATTTTAGTAGTTCAGGTGGCAGGTAACAAGGATTAGAGGGGAGAGGCCGACTGTTGAGTAAAGAAGACAATGGGAGGCAGTGGGAAGAACTGATATGACTCGATAGTGGGCTATGTAAAGGGTGCCATTACTGCAAGTGGGAGATTAAAAGGAGGTATCAATTTGGGGAGGGAAGCTGTGGATTCATTTTTAATAACCTGAGTTCTAGCTGTTGTGGCATGCTCGGGTGGAAATGGCCTGCAGGCAGTTGGCACGGCACAACAGCAGTCAGAAGAGAGGCAGGGCTCAGTCATCTCATCCTGATACTTAAAGTCCTCCGTAATAACCTTTCCAGCACCCTCTCCAGCTGCCACCTCTGTTCTAAGCCCAACAAGACTGTCTTCTGGGAGGGCCTTTACTCACTCTTGTCTGCCGTGTGGAATCTTACCCATTGTTCACCACCCACCTCAGAGTTCTCCAGGAAACCTTTGACCACCCCCACTGGAAGTTAGTTCCTAATTTCTTAAATGCTAAGGGTCAATTTTTTTCTGTATCTTTTATATTGTACTTTAATATCCCATTTGTACGTGTGCAAGATTGGAAGCTCCTCGAGGTTGAGGATTGTATCGTAAACTCCGTTTTATCTCCCACATTATTGCCGGCACATAAGTATCCAAAAATAGTTGGTAATTTATGGAGTAAATGGAACCAGTTTTAATGTATTATTAATATATTGGATTATTACTCTGTACCTAACACTTAACAAAGTGCTAACACTATTTTATGTGCATTTTCCTGCTAATTTTTCTTAAATACACAAATATATTATGGGAGGTGAAGTGGAAAAAAGAGATGTTACATGTTTCCCCTTTCACAGCCATGTTCTTTGTTTCCTCCAAGGTTCGTAAGTGTGGTATATGTCCCTGTCCTTTAGCTTCCAAACCCCTCTGCTCTCTTGAAATTGCTGTTGCCACGGTCATTAATCACCTTCTAATTGCCAGATCCAATGGGGATTTTTTCAGCCCTGATCTTATGTGACCTTCCTGTGTACTTGACTCTATGAAACGCTCCGTCCTCCTTGAAAGTTTCTCCTTCCCTTACTGTGACCGTATCCTCTCCTGATTTTCTTCCTTTGTTTACAGATTTATCTTCCTTTAAATAAAGGTGCTTTCTAAGATTTTTGTCTTTGGCCCTTTATAGAGTTTTCCTGAGTGATCTTACTCAGACCCATAGATCCAACTGCTGGGTCAGAGCTCTCTCTTGAGCTCCATGCACTTATCTCTGGGTATTGGAGGACTTCTTTTACATCTCTTGTAGGTGTCTTTTACTCATCACGTTCCAGACTGAACCCCTCATCTCCACCCCGGCAAGCCTGATTTTCTCTCTCCTATTCCTTACTTTAAGGCACTGTCTTCCACCTAGTCACACGAGTGAGATATTTAGGAATCATTTGAGAATTTAACCTCACATGGTCCATCCACCCACCCCCAACCCTAGCTCAAAAAAAAAATAGTGATCAAATGCCATATAAATGATTCTACTTCAGATCCCACACCCCTTCCTTTCTTCACATTACCAATGCTGCTTTCTTTGTTATGATTGTATTATTTCTCAGCATATAACTGTGATAGTGTCCTAACTGGTTCCCCTCCCTTCTGTCTTACTCCCTCCCTTTCACAGCTGCTAGAATGTACTTTGTGAAATGAAAATCTAATTATAAAAAATAGTCACCCCAAAGCACAAATGCTTTCAGTGACTTTCCGTTGTCTTTAGGGTGAAATATGGTTTCTTTAGCATGGCATGCAAAGCTTTCATGGTCCTGCCATCATTCTTCCAGAGTAGAGAGTACCTTACACGCTAGCCATGTCAAACTATTTTAAGTTCCTTAAATGCATTGTGCTCTCTCATGTTTCTCCTTTGCCTTTTCTGTCTACAGCACTCCTGCCGCCATCAATCTAGTTCTGTCTGGCCCCGAAGTTCCAGTTGCAGCAGCATCTCCTTTGGGAAGCCTACCCTAGGCTTCCACGTACTTCTTTGCTTCCACGCACCTTCACCAGCATCAGCTGCACTGTATTGCATGTTGGTGCACATGCTTGTCCACTCACGAGATCATACACTGCTTGCGAGAAGGGGCTCTGAGCTCTTCACCTCCGTCCTTGGTGCTGTACCGATTTGGCACAGGGCAGGCTTGTTGAATGTATGAATGATTGAGTGAGGACATACGTGGTCTGTGGCAGTGCTGGATTTAGAATTGCCAATTCTTGGTTTTTAAGCTTTCATTTATTTTGCCTAGGTAATGCGTTCACATAATTCACTATTAAAAGGTACAAAAAAGATGTTCAGTGAAAAATCTTTCTTTCAGGGGCACCTGGGTGGCTCAGTGGGTTAAAGCCTCTGCCTTCGGCTCAGGTCATGATCTCAGGGTCCTGGGATCGAGCCCTGCATTGGGCTCTCTGCTCAGTGGGGAGCCTGCTTCCCCCTCTCTCTCTGCTTGCCTCTCTGCCTACTTGTGATCTCTCTCTCTGTCAAATAAATAAATAAAATCTTAAAAAAAAATCTTTCTTTCACTCCAGGCAACCTTTACCCCTCCCTGAAGACAATCAGTATTATCAGGTTTTTGTGCCTTCCAGAGATGATATATGCACTTATTTATTCAACAAATATTTGTCGAGCACCTACTGTGTGCTAGATACTAAGCTAGGCTCTGAGGATAAATAGTGAGGAAAACAGATAAAAGTCTCTGACTTTCTGGAACCTCAATTCTATATATTTTTCTTTCCTCCTTTGTAAAAAAGCAAAACAAAAATATAAATAAGAAGATGACATACACTGTTTGACCTTTCTTTGTTTTACTCAATATATCTTGAAGATTAATCCGTTTCAGCTCCTAAGGACCTTTTCTCCCCACCCCCCAGCTTATTATTCCATTATGTAGATGTACTATCATTTATTTAGCCAGGTCCCTACTGATGGATGATCTTTTGTTATTACATAATGCTGCAATGGGGCCCCTGTGTGGCTCAGTGGGTTAGAGCCTCTGCCTTTGGCTCGGGTTGGAATCTCAGGGTCCTGGGATCCAGCCCCTCCTCGGACTCTCTTCTCATTGGGGAGCCTGCTTCCTCCTCTCCCTCTGCCTGCCTCTCTGCCTACTTGTGATCTCTTTCTCTCTGTCAAATAAAATAAAATCTTTAAAAACAAAAAAACAAACAAAAAACCAAAATGCTGCAGTGAAAAACCTATTGTACACTTGTCATTTTGCATATATATAGCTATAGGAAAAATTCTTTGGTGTGCAGTTGCTGGGCCAAATAGTATATATATTTGTAAATTTGATGGATAGTCTGATCCATGACTTTAGTTTTTTATTTTGAATATTTCAAGCATGTGGACAAGTACAGATAACACTATAGCTACATATAGCTATAGCTACATATATATACATATATACATATGTATATATGTATACGTATATATATGTAGATACATATATACGCACTACTCATTAAATAGTTGTCGACCCCTTACTGTGGTTCTGCTTATTAGGTACTTTTAGCCGCTCCTTAACATTGTGATGTTTTCCCACTGAATATTATCTTAGACTCAAGATACTAAGTTTCTTAGAACTCATACCCTGCCATCCTGGAGTCATCACTATACAGTCTATCTTGGACTTTTTTTTTTTTTTTTAATATAACCTCATTTTTAGGAAAAGGCAGCTTCAGAGGAAAATTCCATTATGCTATTTTTGGTGTCTAGAATCTGAGTTTCAAAAATGTTTATTTTGCCTCCTTCCTCTGCTCAAAAGCAACATAAGAATGCTACAGGAAGTTGGTGGCCTGTCGTCTTGGAGATTTGTTTTATTTGCTGGTAGAGGCGCTCAGGTGAATTGAGCCAGCACTCCCCCCCCGCCCCCCCACCGCCCCGGGGTCTGTCAGAATAACTAAATGTGGTTCTCCTTAGTGGGCACTTTTAGCTGACACAGAGTGCAGCTGAGTCCTCTGGGTCCTGATGGATTTGGTGACAGAAGCTGTTCCTAGAGGAAGGGGAAACTGTTGATCTCTATTACACCTGGATGCCTGTAGCTATGTCAGGATGCTTTTGTCGAAATAAATGTCTTTCCCTCCCATCTCTGCTGAAGGTCCATAATCTTGTTCCAGTAATAGGTGACTCTTGTCTCTGACCTTTTTTGTAGGTCTCCAGAATGCCTCATGAGGCTTTTAGGTTGCTTTATGCTATTATAAACCTAGAGGGGATCTTTAGTCTCAGGTAGAGCTAGAATCAGAGGTCATGGCAGGTACAGATTGACCTTAAGAGCAGGTATTTTTGCCTTTCCTCCCAATTGGTCAGTCCTTTTCACCTTGTTTGGTCTTGTAGTATTACATAACCACTGTAGGGAGGAGAGCACTCCCAGGATTCACCTGTTTTTCCGACCACACAGCCAGAAAGAAAAGGATCAAAGAGAAAAAGAGAACTGATTTGAGAGCATGTGGCCTAAAGCACAAGGCCTTTTTAAACTTGTTGCCAGACCCAGCGTGTAAGTTTGGCCCGCACAACGTAGCTTTCCGAGCCTGGGGTGAGCACAGAGTGGGCAGAGCTCCTTGGACCTTTGCCACCAGGCCCACACTTAGTTCCCTTTAAAGCCCCCCTTGGTTTTGCCATTTCGGTTGTCTCCTTCTAAGCATGAGGTCTGACTTCTTTTGTCTTCTGTTCCTCAGCCCTGCAGAGGCAGCTCTGGCCCTGGGGACAGCTCTGTCTTCAGATGGCAAACTCATTTTCTCTCTAGCAGACCAGAGGGACAAGGTGTAATTCAACCCCTTCCTCCATTAGACACTGCTGCCAGGGGGAGACAATGAAGAAAGTGATCTTTGGTGCTCCCTGAATAGGACCACGAACCTGGCACCTGCTTTTGTTACTGGCTTCTTAAGTCACTGGAGACATTTCTGCTGTCTTCCTGGGTCAGCAGCTGCTTTGGAGTAACAGTAGCAACTGGCCTCAAAGGAAATGGATGTATTTATATGAGGAGAGTTACCTTTCATGTCCCTAAACCTCTTGTCTTTAGGGCTGGTCTAGAGAGTGAGCAGTTGGAAGTCAGCTGTGCCTTCAGTTGGACCACCTATGACCCTCATCTTCCCAGAGTCGGAGCAGACAGATTGATTCCTTTTTTGTCCTGCTCTCTATCCCGTTAGACTCCGCGTTCTGTGTTTCCCGCACGTAGGTTGGTGCCTGGTGTGTGTGAGCAGGCAACAGATGTATGTCGAATGAATGGCTGGGCCAGTTCCTTGAACTGGCTGTCCAGGTTTAGCTTCCCTCACCCTGATGTGGGGGCGCCTATGGGAGGGGGACCTTTGGTTTTAGAAGAAGGATTGCTTCGAAAGAATTATAGAAGTTATTGACTCGTAGAGGGGTTTTGGGGGACTGTGTGAACTCCCGGGTAGGGCTTTTTCTCTCTTCATTAGCCTAGAACTTTCTCCTCAGTTGTAATTCTCTGCCAGCAGACTTGTCCTCCTGTTTCAGGACTTATATCCTGAACGTGATTCAGGCCTTCACTCCGCCAAGGTTCTGGTGTCCCTGAGCCCGTTCCAGGGCAGGGCAAGTTGTCCTTTTTAACTGTCATCCTGTCACTAGAGAGCGGGCAGCCTGAAGGACTACATCTCATGCACTGCCCTCTGCACTTCCTGATCTGCCTGCTTTCGGTCAAGTTCCACTCCGTTCCGAGGTGTCTGTGCGTTCGTCAGGGCTGTTGGAGACAGCGGGGCTTTTTCCCCCTCTGTCAGCAGCTGGCCACAGAGTGCCTATTAAACTGCCAGATTCTGAGCCTTCCACATTGTTCGTGCCTGTCTGGAAAGCATCCCTCCTGCCACCTGAGGTTTCGCCCCACTCTTCGCCATGTGGGACCTAGGAGGATAAAAGATGAAGGGCCACAAAGAGCGTGTAGAGGTATTGGACTACGGCGCTTTGAAAAGCTCTGATTTTGAGGAGACGTCCCTGGGCTGCAAGAGTACAACTGGGGTTGAGGCTGCCGCGCCTCCTCTTTCCCAAAAGCATGGAGCTGGAACCATCTCTCACTCCATAATGCCAAACATCCTTGTTTTTGTTTAATTTTTATCTGATAAAATGTTATTAAACAATTTCAATGGTGAAACACACAGAGGAAATGACAAACTAGCATGTGTTGTCTTTTAAATGCACTTAGTTCAAGGGGCTATTTTAAAAGTCAGTTTTTCCTGCTGTGAGATTCCTGTTGTCTGGGCTGCTTTGCTCCTTCGGGTGGGAGGAGTCTCTGACTAGGATTTTATAGTGATGTTAAAGCAAGAGGACCCAGCTCTGCCCTGGCTAACTGATCGTTCTTTTACATTCTTATATTCGCAAAATGCACCCTGTTTATTGCTTTCAGTTCATGACACAGGATGGATCATAGAGATCAGTTTAGAGGTTATCCACCTGTGGTCCATTGACCCCTCTCCACTTGTAAACAACAGTCTGTATGTAGGTGAATATGTGCCTTTTTCTAGGGAGCGTATCCTTGGTTTTCATCAGATTCTCATTAGACTTTATGACCTAAAAAGAAAAGAATAACTAGTGTTTTATAGGAATTTGGGGCTCCTGCTCATGTAGCTAGTTGGTGGCAAAGTTGGATCTTGAGACAGACTCTGGAATCCAGGTATTTTGACTCTACAACCCAGATTCTTTGCACTGTACTCTATTATCCGTGCTCTTCCTGGAGAAATAAGTGGAATAATGCCAGGAAACAGACACATGATCTGAACTGATGTTTAATGTTTGCCTTTCTCTGTCCATAGCCTTATTACACAGATGAGGAATCCAAGGACCTGGTCTTTTGAATTAGGTGACCTCAAAGATACAGTGATTCTTACAGTAATACGTCATAGAATCTGTATTTTTGTTTGTTTTTTTATTGTTTCCCGTTGTCTAACTTACGCTCTGTAAACATTAAGGTCCCTTTTAACCGTTGATTCTTGCCCATGAAATTGTTCTTTTGAGAAAAGGAAGCACGTATCGTGTCCCTTTGACTCCTAGTAAATACACAGATCTGCACACAGTGGTTGGCTACCTTGTTGGTAGTGTTGACTGACTGGTAGCATCGGAAGGCACAAACACTTGGGTTGGATACTTTTATTATTTAAAAATGTCCCCTTTCTATTATCTTAACAGCTGTTATATTATTTAGCCTGATCTTTTCAAGTGGGCACACTCTCTTTTTTCTTTATTTTCACAGTGCTTCTTATACAGTTTCTTCACCTGCATCCAACCTGCATAATTGGAATTTTTGTGGAACATTATATTTGATGCCCTGTGAGTTCCACCCTAAGTCACTGAATGGCAGCCTGCATGGCAGGTTGCTTGGAAAATCTTCAGGACCAGGAGAGGGGTGTCTGTCTTGTGAGGGATTCTTCTGTGGAGTCCGACTCTGTTGGTTACCCATGGGTTACTAGGATGCCAAGGCTTTTATGGTAAGAATGAGCCAGAGTACAGAGTGTGACTTTTAGGCAGATTGCTTAACCTATTTCCTCATATGTAAATTAAAATTTACAGTTATTTTTATAAAGACATTTAAAAGATGAATATAATGATGCAGATGAACCACTTTTTTAAAAATATATTTTATTTATTTATTTGACAGAGAGAGAGAGATCACAAGTAGGCAGAGAGGCAGGCAGGGGGAGAGGGGGAAGCAGGCTCCCCACTGAGTAGAGAGCCCCATGTGGGGCCCGATGCGGGGCTCGATCCCAGGACTGTGAGACCATGACCCGAGCTGAAGGCAGAGACTTTAACCCACTGAGCCACCCAGGCGCCCCCAGATGAACCACTTTTTAAAAAAGATTTATTTATTTGAGAGAGAGAGAGCGGGCACATGTGCATGAGTTGGGGAGGGGCAAGAAGGAGAGAGAGAATCTCAAGCAGACTCCCCACTGAGCACAGAACCTCATGTGGGGCTCGATCTCATGATCCTGAGATTATGACCTGAGCTGAAATCAAGAGCCACCCAGGCATCCTGCAGATGAAGCACTTTGAATTTCTTACGATGAGAGGCTATAGAAATTTCAGGGTTTTTTCCCCCTCTTATTATATAATCTGTGTAGCTTATCCTATGAGCCTGTGATTACTGGGTGTGTGGGGGGGTCATCTTTTTGAGGCTAATGGAATAGAAGGAAATTTACAGTAGCTACTGTAGCTACTGACATCATTAAAGCAAGCCAAAAACAAGTGAGCTGAGCGGAATAGTGCCTTGGAGTGGGGATCTTGAGGAAGGTGTCTGAACTGCATTTCCCCCTTAGTTATCTATGGCGAAGGTCCTCCCTCCCTGAACTATGCATTTAGCACTTAGGAAGTGGGCTTCAGTTTCTGCTTCTGTCTCCCTGCCTTGGACTGTGTTGATCAGCAGTGTCTCGCCTGTGTGTGGCTGTGTTCCATTCTGTAAACAGGACTGCTGTAAGCAGAGTGCAGCGTCAGTTGTTTATTTTGTAAAACCTGCCCCGTTGCCATGTGATATTTGCCCAAGAGCTCCTGTAGTGACATTCTTGTGGCGAGTGTGGCCCTTTAAAGGTTTTGCTCTCTAGTGTTAGATGAGCCCCTAACTGGTGTGTTGAAAAGCATTAAAGCCTCTTTCCCTAGAGTTTAAACCAGAGGAACGGTAATCCCAGGGGAGCCTGGGCTGGAGTCTAGAGAGAAGGTGGCAGATGAGGTGGCAGATGATAGGCAGGGGCCTGCTGTGGTCTCCCGCCTCATTTCTGCACAAAGGAGGGGCTGTCCCCTCCCAGGGAGGTATTTCCGCCCGCTGCAACAAATGAGGGAGCACAAAGGGCTGTAATGTAATAAGCCTTCTCTGGTGACGTCACATGTAAATGTGGTCAAAGTCCAGTTCTTGGGGGCTCGGAGGCGCAGTGGTAGAGACCAGTCAGTTCGAAGACTCTCACTTCTCAGCTGTCATGCTGCTTGCTTCTAGCCACTGAACCAACACAGCTGGGCACAGGCATGAACGCCTATAAGTACCAGAAGTTCCTGGAGGGACTCAACCACCTTAGAGGTATGATGAGGCTTCTGGCTCCCTGCCCTTATCCTTTTTGAATTTGTGAACACTTACTGTGTGGTGTGTTCTGTGGGGTCTTTACTTTCCATCAGTTGCTCGGGCACCCTCTTACTCTGGGCTGGCCATAGTTTTCGGTGTGTTTAGGTATTGACACAGAAGGGCTGGCATTGTAAATATGATAGTGGGTGAGTGGGAGGGGAGCCTCTCAGCTACTTCAACAGCAGTCTGTTCTCTTGCTTGAATGGGCGATGAAGAAATGTCCCCTGCTCCCTTGAGTTGAGCAGAGCTCAGGGCACTCCCGGGGCAGTGTGGGTGGAGGGCTTTTGGCATCAGGCATGGCAGCCTCACCCAGGTGTAGCTGTTTCTTGGGCCAGGTTTTCCAGTGCCTGTGTCTACAGTGAGTCAGAGTCCCCCCAGTAGAGAACAGGGAATAGGGAGTGGTTGGGGGAGGAGGAATGCAGGTTGACAGGCCAGGAGAGCCATGTAAAGGGGTAAATCAGTGACTTTAAAGTAGGTAACTTTTAATAGATAATATTTAAAGGGAATGGTGTCTGCTTTACATGGTTGACAAACTCTTCACTGACCACAGATGAGAAAAATACAGGCCTCTTTGGCTCTTGAGGAGGAAGATGAATGAAGTCTTTTTGCTACTGCTTCTTTAATTATTATTATTATTTTTAAAGATTTTTATTTATTTATTTGACACAGAGAGAGAGAGAGAGATCACAAGTAAGCAGAGAGGCAGTCGGGGAGAGAAAGGGGAAAGCAGGCTCCCTGCTGAGCAGAGAGTACTACGCGGGGCTTGATCCCAGGACCCTGAGATCATGACCCTAGCGGAAGGCAGAGGCTTCAACCCACTGAGCCACCCAGGCGCCCCTGCTTCTCTAATTATTTGGTGGTTTTATTTCCATCTGCTTAGGAAGGAGCTCAATCCCTCCCTCTTTCATCAGCAGTTTGGATTCTAGATCCAGAGCAACCATGGGGTGGGTGCAGAGAGAGTAGGGGAGGTAGAGAGAGGGTAAGTGAGTTTATTTAGGGAGGAGGGAGTGGGAGACTCCCAACCTTCCAGGGTCTCTCGGCATTTTCCTTTCTTCCATTATCTGTTAAAAAACTGTTTCTAAGAGAGCATATACATGGAGAGCTTTGTATGCTATCAAGGGGTATGCAACTGTAAAGTACTGTTCTACTAAT
>CM052798.1:26558753-26604015 GCA_028533885.1 Nasua narica
TCCTCAGTGGGGCTCATGGTACAAGTAGGTCTTGATTTGATCTTTTCTGGGGTGGGGGTGCAGAGGTTAGAAATCACACCCTAGCAAGGGTTATTTCTGCTTTTGAAAGAGGTTATATTAAAACCAGCTTGGCAATCATTTATTTTCTTAACACACCTATAAAGTTTTTTACCCCCTCCCTCCTTTGCCCTGTCTTTTCTGGGAAGGAGTGAGTAACAGCGCTAGGAGGAGATACACCTATCACAGGGTGTGCCTGTGTGGGGCTCAAATCAGGGAAGAGAAAAGACCACAGTCGCAGTGGCAGCTCACACTCTACTCTTCCTACCCCAGATCCTAGGGTTTTTTTTGGTTCTGCCTCTCCAAGATGAACTCAGAAGCACTTACTGCTGTGGGCATTAAACAAGAGGATATACATACAGTTGAGTGTCTGGAATGTTGCCAGAGTTCACCAGATGTTGGTTCTATCTCTCCTCTCCCCTGTCCCTCCCAGAGACTTTGAATCCTGGTGAGTCCTTGTGCCTGCTTTAGTCCAGGATGAGCTTGGTCAAGTCACATTCTGGTCGGGGAGTTGTAGCCCTAGTCACCCATCCACACGGTTGGCTCCAGGTCTTACTTGATCTCACTGTAGGACAGTTACTGTGGTTGAGACAGGAAGACAATAGCGCTGGAGATAATAGTAATAAAAGCAAGCACTCAGCAAATGTTAGTTATGGACAAGGCCCTGTTCTAAGCACTTTATATGTATTAATCCATGTAGCTCTTTAAATACTCTCATAGCATAGGTAGTTTACGTTGGAAAACCCAAGGCTTGGCTGGTCTGAGAACATCGGTCCTGCTAAGGACTTCCTGGGAGATAGCAGCCAAGTTGGCTGTCCGGTGCTGGGGACCATGTGCTATATTGGAGAATACCCCCAACTGCCCCAGTGTATGTGGAACGTACATCGGTGCACCTTATTCCAGATTACCTGCTTTGAGGTGAGGGCTGAGCAGATTACGGGAGAGAATTATGTGCTTTGGGGAGAGGGCAATAGGTCTTTATCTATTGCCTATTGCCTATTATCTGCGGGAGAGCAGATTACGTGCTTTGAGGTGAGGGCAATAGATCTTTTTTTTCCCCCTGCACTAGCCTCCTTGAGCTGTGTCCTGTTTTCTTCCTTCTTTCCTTCCTTCCTTCCTTCCTTCCTCCCTCCCTCCCTTCCTTCCTTTCTTTTTCTTGTCTCCTGTTTTCTAATCTTGCCTTTGTTTATATACACTGTGTAAGAGTCTTTCTAGCATAAAATATATAAGATACAGCAGTTTGTCTTGCTCATGCACCTAGAGAAAACATCTGATTTAACCTTCCTTCTTTGCCAGAACTTGAATCATTTTCAGGTGGGAGAGGTGCCTGAAAAGAGGGCATATAGTTGTTTGGTTTGGTCTTTATAATCATTTCTGGAATGTTTCATCGGTCTTAGACAATTATTTCCCCAACCCTGGGCGGCCAGGCCGAGAGTTAGATACAAACCACTGCCTTTGTCAAACTGTCCTGTGGGCTGAGTGTCACCCATCGTGCCCCCTGATTATGGTGAGTAACTACTTCCCTTTTCACCTCTATCTTTGTGTATTCCAGAGGGGCTGGGCTCCCCTTTTCGTTTAGTTACTTTGCTTGACATGGTTCAGCTTACAGCCCTTCTTCCATCTAGTGTTGAAGGGAGCCCAGTGGGAGAATAGAAATATTGTAGAGGTTTTGAAGTTCTGGGCCCCAATTTCCTGTGAATCTTTGGTGCTCTGACAACAGTATTGGGGTGCAGTGTATTCCATTGCTGCTACGGCTTCTGGGCTTTAATTTCTACTTCTCAGGCCTGCCAGAATCCATAGTCACTGAGTGATTTCTGCCCGGACGGACCTCTTCTGTGGTTACAACAGGTCCAACTTTTGGTCCAAGTCCTGCTCTTTGGCAAGTTTTGCTTTTCTCCAGGCCTGTGCTGTGCGTTGGTAATTGGGGATTAGTTAGGAAGGCAAGAGAGATAGTTGAAGTTCAATGATGAGAAAGTGGTTCTCTAGTCTTTGCTAAAAAAAAATTGTGGTAGGTCTGTGAGGTAATTTAAAAACCAGTATACTCCAGCATAGCCACACACTTTCACTTCTCTTCCTTTGCATATACTGTCCTGTTGCCTTGGCCTGGAATACCATTGTCCCCCTCCCTTCTGTCTCTAAGACCTTATTTGAGAGAGAAAGAGAATGAACAGGGAGAGGAGCAGAGGGAGAGGGACAAGTAAGACTCCACCCTGAGCTGGGTGCTCCATCCCAGGACCCCAAGATCATGACCTGAGCCAAAACCAAGAGTTGGATGCTTAACTGACTAAGCCACCCAGGTGCCCCATCCTTCTCTTTCGATACCAAACTTCCACTCACCTTTCAGTGCTTAGCTCAAACTTGTTTTCCCCCATAGTTTCTTTCCTTTCCTTGCTCTCTCTTCTTCCTTTGCATTTTGAGATAGAATTCTCTTTTCCTCATCTGTGCTGCCATACACTTTAAACACTTATTTTAGAGCATGCTTACAGTTGCCGTTATTAATTAGTAATAGTTATTAAACATGTTATAATTATGTTTTAGTTATAGTTTTTATTTTTTAAAAGATTTTATTTATTTATTTGACCGAGAGATACAGAGAGCCAGAGAGCACAAACAGAGTGAATGGCAGAGGGAGAGGGAGAGGGAGAAGCAGACTCCCTACTGAGCAGGGAGCCCAATGTGGGGCTCCATCCTGGGATTGTGAACTGAGCTGAAGGCAGAGGCTTAACCCACTGAGACACCCAGGCGCCCCAATGTAGTTCTCTATCTTGCTGTTTATTGTTTTGTGAGCATTTTTTATGCCTTTACCTATTTGTTTATAACCTTTTCTTTCCTTCCTTCCTTCTTCCCTCCCTCCCTCTCTCTTTCTTTCTTTCGTTCTTTCTTTCTTTCATTCTTTCTCTTTTTTGTGCAAAATGGTGGTTTTATTAAAGCATGGGAATAGGACCTGTGGGCAGAAAGCTGCTGCTTGTCTACGACATTTAGCAGCTATATGGAACTTCCTCAAATGGAAGGATCATTTATTTAACATTTCCCAGTCATGGGACATGCACATTTCTAATTTTTTTCTGCTATGATATGATAATCAACATCATAAACAAAATTTTCTGTGCATTTCTGATGATCTTTTTAGGATAGATCTCTAGAAGTGGAATTACTGATCTTGATACATATATTCAAAGCTCTGGCTGTTGGTTTTTAACTTTATTGCACTTTTAAAAGCTACTGAAGTTACCTGTAACACTTTCAATACCCCTCTGATAGCTCTTGGCCCCTTGCCCTCTAGGGATAGTTCTGTCTTCAGACTAGTGGCCAGCTGGTTCAGATATTTTACTGTGCAGTTAATTTCATCATGGGACAGGTGCCAAATGTCTCTTTCACTTAGTCAGCAGCTCCCACATGTCATCGTCTCATCACTGCACTGTTTCATTCTGAAACTTTCTCCTAGCAACTCCAGGCATTCATTCATTCATTCATTCATTCATTCATTCATTTAGATTTTATTTTTTATCTGTCAGAGAGAGCGAGCACAAACGGGGAGCAGCAGGCAGAGGAAGAAACAGGCTCCCCACTGAGCAAAGAGCCTGACTCAGGACTCCATCCCAGGACCCTGAGATTACGACCTGAACTGAAGGCAGAAGCTTAACTGATTGAGCTACCCAGGCGTCCCTACTCCAGGCATTTAAATAACTTAATTGATCCTCCCAACCCTAGTACCTTTTCCACTGGTCTTAAGAGATCCATCAGTGTGGATCAGGAAACTGCAGTACCAAGAATGACCTAATTGCTGCTGTATAGAGATTCTGCACGGGAACCCCAGATTGGTCTGAGGTTGAGATTCTCTTTTTCTTTTCCTGCTGTTACTGAGCTAGAACTTAGCTAATAGATCAGGCCAGCTTAACCTGATGTAATTGGTTGACACACTACTATGTCATCACCCTTGCTTGTGGTGGGTGACTGCCTCTGGAAAATGTGGAGCTGGTGCTGTGTTTTAAATCAACACATTGCAGTCAAGTGCAAATTGGCTTCTGTTACTTGAGACTGACAGCCTTAGGGTAGAATTATAGACTTGGTAGAAGTACAGTCTTGTTTCTGACTTGGAGTTGACATCCTGGAGCAGACATTGTGGGTTTTCTAGGTGATGATGCACTGGCGTGTTTGGAAATTAGCTTGAGGACTGACAGAAGGAAGGCACATGTGTGTGACTTTGTGTGCAGGGGGTGGGGGTCAATAGAAATGCCTGTCTTTATAGCAGCCAGGATAGTGGAAAATGGCTTGAGTCACCCACAGGATTTCATCCTTTACACAGTGAGAATTGTCTGCCCCTCCCACTCCCAGAGCCCTTAAGCAAACCTATCACAATGGGGTGATTCTCTCCAGTGCAAGGAATTTGGGAATCTGCATGTTTCTGGGGTGAGGCCTGTCAACATCTTTTATAGCACTAGGTACCCATTTAGACCTTCAGTAAGTCCTGTAGTTTTTAGATGTATGACAGTTTTGTACTGTTAAAATTTATCCCCTCCTTAATCATGTGCTTGTGTGTGTGTAATTTTTAAAGTAATCCCTATGCCCAGTTTCGGGCTCAAACTCACAACCTTGAGATCAAGACTTACATGCTCCACTGACTGAGCCACCCAGCCGCCCCCATTGAGAACCTTCTGTACAAGGCATTGAGGGATTGTCGGTCCTATGCACAGTCTAGGGGAGATAGAGTTACCTATCTGCATATCAGGTGCTATTTATAGAGATTCTGAGCAAAGTGCTATGAGAGCAGAGGTGGAGTGATTACTGGAGGCAGCGGGGTGGGTGGTGGGGAAGACTTAACAGGGGCAATGGTACTGGAGGTGAATCTTGAAGTTGGGTAGCAGTTTGCCAGTTAAGAAGGGGGAAAAGGTATTTTGGAAAGACAGCAGGTGTGCAAAGGAGTAGACTCGTGGAAGTCTTCGTTTCCTCTGGGGAAGAATGAGAGCTGTTAGAAAGTAGGAAGCTGGGGAGAATGAGCAGCTGTTTAGGGTGAGAGATGAGGCTAGAATGGAAAGTTGAGTCGTGTTCATAAAAGGCTAAGGAATAACGCAGGCAGAAGAAGGCACGAGATATTTTCAAGGCAGAGAAATGATACAAACAATCTGGGGCTTTTCGAGAGAAGTCTTCCTCTCTCAGAGTCAGACAGTGGTGTGACAGGTCCTTTACAGGGAGGTCAGGCTGCAGCTGAAGTGGGGCTGTACGTGGCTGATTTTAGTTTGTCTAGGATGAGAGAAGTAAAGAGAGCAGGCGCCTGAAATCCTTCTCAAAGCGAGTTTGGTTTTGGAAACAAACGTCGGATATTGCACTATAGTTGGAGTGGAGATCCACTTCTGCCGCTTAAGTCGAACCTGACCCTGTGTTGCGCAGTGGTTTGTGTTTGGGTGGGTATTTCCTGGGACTGGTCAGGCCGTGCACTGCAGCATGAGGACCGTGGAGTGGCCGGGAGTGGCTGGGAGACCAGCAGCCCCAGGTGCCTGTCAGCGATAAGAGGGAGAGAAGAAGCCCATTTAGCTCCAGGTTTTGCCTCTGTTTCTTTGAAGTTCTCCAGGCTGCAGTACCTTTACAGGACTCTTGACAGACAGACTTGGAGTTGGACCTCCTGTGTTGGAGTGTTGGCATTCGATACTGTTGATGACTTGGCTGCCTATTTAAAAGGTTCTCTTCTGTTAGCTTCGGTGAGGGCATTTCTTGATTTTCCTTTACCTGATTGCTGTTCGTGTGCCTTTTGCTGGGTCTTTGCTTTTCCTGACTCTCCCTATGGCAGTTTCCTAAGGGCTGAGGGAATATGGTGAAGTGGGAGGAACTTGGGCTTTGGATCTCGGTGGGTTTGGGTTAAAACCCAAGTTTCTACATTTACCAGCTGAGTGACTTGGGGCAGGTTACTCACTTTCTTGAGCTTCCATTTTTCTCATCTGTAAAATGGGGCTAGTAATATCTCCGATGTAAAATTAGGAGGATTAAGTGGAGTGGCAGAGGTAAAACTCCTAACACCGCGCGGGCACATAAACCCATGATGCAGACATAGCTGGTGTTATCAGACTGCTCCTGACTGTTTTTTCTCCCTTTAGCCAGTTCTTTTGACATCCGCCTTTCTTTGAAAATGCAAACTCCCACATCTGTCTTCTACTTCTTAAAATCTCTCAATGTTTTTAGGTGTTATTATTTTTATTGTGATAAAAAACCATAAAATATAAAATCTACCCTCTTAGCAGATTTTTACATGTACCGCAGAGTATTGTTAACTGTGTGCACATTGCTGTACAGCAGATCTCTAGAACTTTTCATCTTGCGTGACTGAAACTCTCTACTGGTTGAACAGCAACTCCCTGTCCCGCCCCCACCACCCCACCCCCACCCTGATCTGCAGCCACCACTTTACTTTCTGCTTCCATGAGTTTAATTGCTTTACGTACCTCATGTAAGTGGAATCATACAGTATTTGGCCTTCTGTGTCTGCACTTCACTTTGCCTAATGTCCTCAAGGTTCATCTGTATTGTAGCATGTGACAGGGTTTCCTTCTTTTTTTTTTTTTTTTTTTTTAAGGCTGAATAATATTCCATTATATGTATAAAAAAAATCTCAATTTTTTGGTCTATTTTTCAGCTGCCTGTAGGACATCTATACTTGGATATTGCCTCGAACTCAGTATTTTCAAAACCAAGCCTAGACTTGGCTTTCCTCCTTGATTCCCCATTTTTGACAGTTGTGCTTACATTCTTCCAGTCTCCTAGATCAGGAACCTTGGAGACATCTCTGGCTTCTCTCTCTGCATCAGCCCCCATTTTCAGTCTGTCATCGGGTCCTTTTGTTTCTTCAGAATTTCTCTTAAATTTGTCCTTTCTTCTCCACTCCCTTTGTTATGACTCTGGTCCAGTCACTCATCTCCTCATGCCTGAACCACTACAACTGCCTCATATTTTGTTTCCTGTGCTTCCTATTACCAAAAGTAGGACAGACCTTTTTTTTTCTTTTTAATTTTTTTTTACAAGTTTATTTATTTTAAGTAATCTCTACACCCAACACAGAACTCAAACCCATGACCTCGACATCATGAGTCGTACACCCCTCCAACCAAGCCAGTCAGATACCCCATGACAGACTTTTGTGTACCGACCACCCACCCATCCCCCAACTCTTCCAGCACAGTATACACAGTGGATGCTCAAATCTATTCGTCAAATGAAAGAATGACTCACTTTGGTCACCACACCTTGTCAGTGTTCAAGTACTTTAGAAAATAGACATAAAAGAAACAATAATTTATTGAGTATCCCCTGATGTTGATTTATTCTGGGTATTAGGGATTTACCAGAGAACAAGGGCAAGTTTCTTCCCTTTTAAAGAGCTTATGTTCTAACATTTAAAGACATTTTTAAAATGAACATTTACTATTGAGTGAAGCCCATCTGTAGCAGGTCAGCGGTGAAGGAGTTAATATGCTTGTAGGGCTTTTGGCTTGGTTGAAACAGATGGTTTCTCTGCCCGAGGGAGTGTTTTTAAGGGGGATTAGAGAACAGGGCTGAGAAGGGCCTGAGACCTCTCTCCCTCACCCCATAGCACACACACCTGCTGTTCTGGTGCTTGGTGAGCAATGTAACTTGTCCCCTACTTGGTCAGCACTTACTTGCAAGTGTGGCTTTAGGGCTGGCTATATGCTTCTGGCCTTCGTTTCCTTTCTCGATTTTTATTTATTGTCCAACATCAATGAAGTCTCATTTTAATTTAACAGATGTTGGAACTTGTCTGTGTTCCTCTGGTTCATGTCTACTTTTACATAATTGTAATCCTTGCCTATATATGTGTTCCCCCCCACCAATCCAAGTTTTTTTGGGTTTTTTGGTATGTGTGGTAAAATATACATAACAAAATTTACCATTGTAACTGTTTTAAAGATTTTTTTTAAAAAAGTTACTCATTTGAGAGAGACAGCAAGAGCACAAGCAGGCTTGGGGAGGAAGATCAGAGGGAGAAGGAGAAGCAGACTCCCCGATGAGCAGAGAGCCTGATGTGGGGCTCTGTCCCAGGACTCTGGGATCAGGACCTGAGCCAGCCAGGTCCAAAAGCCAAACAATTTTAAGTGTTTTAAAGTGTACAGTTCAGGGGCACCTGGGTGGCTCAGTCGGTTAAACATGCGACTCTTGATCTCAGCTCGGGCCTCCATCTCACAGTCGTGGGTTCGAGCCCCACGTTGAGCTTCACACTGGGCATGGAGCTTAATAAATAAAGAAAGTATACAGTTCATGGACATTACATTTGCACTGTTGTGTAGCCATCATGACTGTCTAGCTCCCGAACCTTTTCATGACTCCAAATGGAAACCCTCGACCCATTAAGCAGTCACTTCCCACCCCTGCTACTTCCTCAAGCCCCTGGCAACTACTGATCTCCTTTCTGACTTGCCTATCTGACTCTTTCATATAAAAGGAATCCTATAATGTGGCATATATGTGTATATATATATATATATATATGTAAATATATATATTCACATATATATTTATATTTGCATGCCTTTTCATGTGACATTGTAAAGATTTATTTATTTATTTGTGTTTCCCTATAGTCATTATAAATTAAGTTATAGTGTTGATAATGGCCTCACTCAGCCATTTTCTTAGTTGTTGAATGCTTGGATTGTCTCCAAGTTGTTGCTGTCTAAAAACTGCTGCGAGGGACATCTCCCTGACCCTGCCCTGCCATCTTTCAGAGGACTCTGTGTTGTACACCAGCTGCCGAGGAACCATTGTCCTTGATTAGGATAGTGTGGTCAGTTATCCAACTCTGTGGGAGAACAGTCAAGTAATGAATTTTATATTGAAGGGAGCATTATACTTTGCAACAGAAGAGCTTGATCACCGGGGAATGGCAGGGAAAAGAAAAGTTTATTCCTTCCTACTGTCTAGAATTCTCTGACACTGCCTCCACCCTCTTGGGTGTAGGAAGGAACTGATTATAGCAGTTGAAGATGGAATGTTTTATTCATTTATTCATTCAACAAAAATTTGTGTGCCTACCGTATGCCAGGCGTTTGAAACTTGCCAGTGGGTTGAGCCTGGCTGAGCAGGGCCTTTTACTCCACGTGCCTTTGATTCTGCACGGGAGCAAGATGAGGACAT
The DNA here is from genome assembly GCA_028533885.1 of Nasua narica. Lineage (NCBI taxonomy): Eukaryota > Metazoa > Chordata > Mammalia > Carnivora > Procyonidae > Nasua > Nasua narica. The sequence goes on from CM052798.1 coordinate 26,567,949, forward strand.
GATTCCTGGGTAATCAAGAGGATTCAGAGTCCTAAACCACATGGGACCCTATTACCTCATGGTTTAACACCTCAAGGTTTGATACCATTATAGATCGCAATCACACTTTATTTTTTTTATTTTTTAAAAGATTTTATTTTTTTATTTGACAGAGAGAAGAGAGAACACAAGTAGGCAGAGAGAGTGAGGAAGCTCTCCCTGCTGAGTGGAGAGCCCGATGGGGGGCTTGATCCCAGGACTCTGAGATCATGACCTGAGCTGAAGGCAGAGGCTTTAACCCACTGAGCCACCCAGGCGCCCCAGCAATCACACTTTAATTTGGACTGTTCACTCCAGGGGATTTCAAAGCCAGGCTGAGACTTCTCATACCTGGCTACTCTTGTTTCCCACTGTGACAGAGACCTGGCTGCTAGGAGTTATGCCTCTGGGCCTGTGTCCTCATAGTGGTTTTGTTCATAGTATCATGGGTAAGGTAGCAAGGGGAGGGCTCTGTTGACTCGGTATAAAGGCTTTGGGCACTTTATTATCATAATTGATGGGAGTTGGAGTTTCACAGACTCGGAGTTTAGCCCAAACATATCTGGGGTCAATGCTGCTAGGGCCTTCCTGTCTTTTGGCAGACTATCTTCCCTCCTTTTTTTCCTTATTGACCTATTTTTAAAAATAGTCTTAATTTCTCTCTTCTCTGCTGGGCAAATAATGACCACTTAAGGCCATTCAGGGCCACACTGTGCCTCTAAAACCCAGTGCTGAGTAGAGAAAACACTTGAGACAACTGCCAGATCTTCACAGTTTACTTAGGAAAGTGCTAAAACTCTGCATTGTTGATTTGGGGTGCGAAGCACAGAGGGGCTAGTGAGAGCACCCAGAGTTAGGCCTTATCTCTGCCTGTGCCCACTACTGCCTCTTGGTTTTCTTACCCTGTCAGATTTTGATCTGTTAGGTGTCTGTATCTTCAGGTGTATTTTTCTGCCTAATGTGCTTGAAAACCTGCTGAGCACTCCCCTCTCAGGAAGGGGTTGGGGAGAGAGGGCTTAGATCATCAGGAGTAGTTGGGCCTCTGCTTGCTCTCTCTCCCTAGACCCTAGAGTTAACTGAAATGGCTTTGAGTGACTGAGGCGCCGTGCGTTTGTGTTTCAGTGGGCTGGCTTTACTGACTGAGACACAAAAGCCCAAAGCACAAGCCATTCCCACAAGCCTAACATTTTCATATTTCTTTCTCTGCCAAAGAATCTTTGGTTAGGGTTAAGAATAACTAGTCTGTCTGTGGAAATACCAAGGCCTTTTGTTTGCCAGAAGAAAAGGGCTTTTGATTAAGGCCTTCTTCTCATTTTTTTCTTTTCCTTAAGCTGCTGTGGGAAGACTTCAGAGCCTATGAAGGTACTGTGTTTGAGGGGTTTAGGGAGATAGCTAAATAGAACCAGGAGAGACTTAATCAGGTTTTACCACCCATTTTGCAGAGATGGAAAAAAGGAAACAACAAAATGTGTCCAATTTTTGGTGATTGCTTTTACTAGACTTTCTTTCTTCCTGTCTTTTCTGAAATGCATACAAAATTAGTAGTTCCCCAAGGACCTATACTGCTGATGACCTTGAATCTCATGCTGTCACTTAGTGTGACCACAGGCAAGTTCCTTAACCTTCCTCTTTAAGCCAGAATTTCTCAGCTATAACATGAGCATTATAATGGTGCCATTTTCATAGAGTGGTAATTTGAATCCAGCGAGGTAATGTAAAAAAGGACTTAGAACAGCGCCTGGCACAAAGTGCATGCTCAGGAACTACTAACTGCTAGTTCTTTAACTATCACTACACTGTCTACTACAAATGCTGAGGATAGCTTCATTTTCCTGATTTCAAATGTTGCTTTCTAAAACTGTCAGGACTTTGTATTTTTAGAATAAAAAGGAGGCAGACGTTCCCATCAGGCATGATCTTTTTATCAGTCAAAGGCAAAGGGAAGGATTTATTCTCTATGTGAACACATCTGAGAGGTTCAGTGTCTCTATAGTTGGATATCAGCAAGCATTCCATTTCGTTACGGGGAACTTTTATTAGTACTGTTTGGCAAAAACAGTTGTTATTTGTGGGGTGGGCATGGGTCATGACTATAAGAGGTCATCTAGTTTCTTGTTCTTTGTCCAAGGGTAGCGAGGTTTCTTGTACTCCGGGAGAGCCTGAACTGAGCTATAGAGGAGGGGCCCCTGGTCTTCCAAATATGTGATAGTGAGAGAAGCAGGAAAAGGAAATTTCAGTCGGGGAAGTGGGTGTCCTCAGGGCTGGCCTGGCCCAGTGACTCTAGTACCAGGTCTGGGAATATCATTAATGGTGCCTCTGAGCAAGTGCCCGGCCACCGCATCTCCCTGGCCATCGATAAGAGACCTGCTGAGCCAGCCACCCCAAGCAAGCCACTGGGCTGTTTTATACGCTTGCCACCTCCTTTCCCAGGTTGCTGAGGGTGGCTCAGGAGTGACAGAAATGTAAACCAGTTGTCTCTTTTTTGGCCTTTTCTGTAGTGTCTTTAGCTTTTAGGAAGGGTTTCCATTTTTGTCCTGTCTTCCCCGCAAGGCCAAGTCTCATCTTACCTCTTGCAGGACGTTAGAGCCTAAAGTCAGCATATAAAGTGAAAATCCCAAATAACCAAAATTATCTTGGAAAAATACCTTAAATGACTCATAAATCAAAGTATACAAACATGGCTTTGTGTGTATGCCAGGACGGAATTAGAACACCATATGAAGTAGTTGGCTGGTAAGTAGGGGGCATTTCATATGAAGAAATAAGTATTCTCAAACACTAGAATCATACTCAGTATTCAAGGTGCCCACAGTGTGAGAGGCACATGGGAACCGAGACTTGCTGATCTCTCAGATCCCTGTGCCCTCTCTCATGTTCACCCTGGTGCGTAACCTCACCTTAGTGCACGGTCTTGCTGAGTGGAGGTGTAAGCATTCGTCTGTGTGTATTTAAATTTTTGCTCTCTCTGGTCAGATTTATACAGTTAAATGCAAGTGCACTGTGATTCTCCTGTATACTTTTTTGCTTTCTGTTTTTCTTATTTCTTCTTCTGCTTTATTATTATTATTATTTTTAAAGATTTTATTTATTTATTTGACAGAGAGAGAGAGAGATCACAAGTAGGCGGAGAGGCAGGTGATGGGGCGGGGGGAAGCAGGCTCCCTGCTGAGCAGAGAGCCCACCGGGCGGCTTGATCCCAGGACCCTGAGATCATGACCTGAGCCGAAGGCAGAGGCTTTAACCCACTGAGCCACCCAGGCGCCCCTATTTGATTATTTTTTAAAGACTTTATTTATTTACTTGAAAGAGAGAGCATGAGGGGGGTGGGGAGGGGAGAGGAAGCAGCAGGCTTCCTGCTGAGCTGGGAGCCTGACATGGGACTCGATCCCAGGACCCCGGGATCATGATCTGAGCTGAAGGCAGATGCTTAACTGACTGAGCCACTCAATCACCCATCTTCCTCTGTTTTTTTAAATCCTTATTTTCTTCTCCTAAACCTGTTTTATAGCTCTCAGCAAATTTTCTCTTGTCCAGAATGCTGATTTGTACGTTTACCTTTTGCATTTCTTAATTATTTTCAGTGTTCAGGATTCTTTATAGGGGACTGAGAGAGTGAGTGGCTGGGATGGGGAGCACCCCTAAGAGTCTTTATTTAAATTCGGTAGTCACAGCTTCTACTTTCTTCCTCTTGGGTCCTCCACTAACTTTATGCTTCTTATCCCTTTCATGGAAGGCCTTTTCTTTCCTTTATTTTCTTCCTTTCTAAGGCCATTTTTTGGTAGGAAATTCCTGCTTAGATTAGGCCAGTTAGAACTGAGTTCTCATTTTACCTATTAAGCATCACTTGTTTTTGCTCTAGAGGTTTTGTTAGTTGTGGGGGTCAACCCCCAATTCTTAGTATCATAGAGAGATAGATGAGGAAGAGCCCACCCAGAGAGGTGAAAGAACACTTTCCTCAAGTCACACAGCTGGTTAATGACAGGATGAAACCATGGCCCAGGTCTCTGAATCAATTGCTTGCCTTTGAAGGCTTAGAGAGGAGCAGTCCTTTGAAAGACCCTTTAGCTGTTTTTAAACCCAGGCTTTTGGGGGAATTGTGACTTCTTTTGTTTAATTTTATTTCAATTCCTTTCCTTAACGAAAATGCCAGACAATGTGAACTTCAAGAGGGTTAAAATGAGTTCTGTTTCAAAGACGTATTTGAGAATTATGTGGCATCTTTTGGGATAGTCTAGAAACTTGGAGCTGTGTTTTGAATTCCAAGACTGGGAGTCACTGTCATTGGCCTAGAGGTTTGAGAGAAGGGAGATTGGTGACCATAGTTACAGGACGATGAGGGTTTGTATCACTTGGAACCCAAAAGGACAGTTAAGGTCAACAAACATTTGTAGAATTCCATTCTTTGCAAGGTACAGAACTAGGTGTTGAAAATACAAACATAACCATGGCTCTCGAGGGGCTCACGCAGTCTCCTGGTCCAACTTGAGAAGGGATGGTAGTGTGTATTTCGAGAGATACCTCAGCAAGGCTGTAGTTTTCTCTTGTCCAGATTTAGTCATAGAACTGGAGGAGATGGAGTTTGTTTATTTGGACCTTGGAAAAGTCCTGAAACACGAGGCACTGAATGCTAGTTTGGTCTCAAATAGGCCAAGGTGGGGTTTTCCTAGGGTCTCAAGGATCAGTGGTATTTACTCAGTGAAGAGGACAGTTGGGGAAGAATGGCTTTTTTTCCTTCCTAATGTTCTTCCTTCTGGGAGCTACTACTGGTAAGCAGTAAAGCAAGGTAATTTCTCATCCTTAAATTTTTTTTAAAACTATTTCTTTTGAGCAGTGAGGGGCTATTAGAAATAAGTAGCTAATAAGAAAAAATGATTTGTGAAAGATAGTCCTTGCGGCGTGTAAATCAGTTACCAGGTTTGGAGGACGTCTATGCCATCAGTGTTTTCAGACATAGAGGCAGAAGGAGCCTCAGGATGGGAGGGTCTGCAGTTGATCTGGTCTTTGTAACCCTGCCCCATTCTGCCTGTTGTCAGGCTCTTTCAGTTTTTGTTGGTTCAAAACATCACATTGTCACAAAGGTCAAAGCAGCAGTCTCTGTTTTCTCAATCATAAGAAAGGAAAATGGGTTCTTTTCAGCCACATTATGCTGCTTCTTTATCCCAGAAAAAACCTAAAAACAAGAAACACCCCCCCCCCCCCGCTCCAAAAATTGAACAACTAAAACTCTCCAATAAAACAAAAACTTCAACAACCTGTAAAGCCTCAGGTGTTGGGCCACCTCACAGGATTTCTTTTTCTTTTCTTTCTTTCTTTCTTTTTTTTTTTTTTAAGATTTTATTTATTTATTTGAAAGAAAGAGAGAGAGTGCAAGTGCCTGCACAAGCAGGGGGAAGAGCAGAGGGAAAGCGAGAAGCAGATGCCCAGCCGACCAGGAAGCCTGACTTGGGCTCAATCCCAGGACCCTCGGATCGGGACCTGAGGCCAAGGCAGACTCTTAACCAACTGAGCCACCCAGGGGCTCCTCACAGTGTTTCTTTTTCTTTTTTTTTTTTTTAAGATTTTATTTATTTGACAGAGATAGAGAGAGAGATCACAAGTAGGGAGAGAGGCAAGCAGAGAGGGGGAAGCAGGCTCCCCGCCGAGCAGAGAGCCTGATGTGGGGCTCGATCCCAGGACCCTGGGATCATGACCTAAGCCAAAGGCAGAGGCTTCAACCCACTGAGCCACCCAGGCACCCCTCACAGAGTTTCTTATATAGGACTTTTCTAGATTGATGGCTAATGCACAAAGAACTACACCAGGCCCTGCTGGCATCATTTTGCTGTGCAAAGAGGGGACATCAGAGAAGGGCCCAGGAACCACTCCACATCCATAAAGAGTGGGGTGGTGGTGGTGGCGGTGGGAGCATTTGTGTGTGGAGAGCAAGGTAGGACCGCAAGGCCCTTGCCCAGTTTCTGATTGGCATTGGTAATATAACCTTCTAGAGAGTCAGCTCCAGGAGGTGACTTTGTGGAAACCTCTCGGTTCTGCTCTATGCACTGTTTACTTTGCTATCTCTACCAGCAGCTGTAGTGAATGGGAGAGCCTTGGCCTTCTCAAGTGCCCTTAGGCTGTTCCCAGTGACCCTCAAGTCTTAAGAATCAGTTGGGTGAGAATAATGCTGAAATCCTGTAGCTATTTGGCTCAAAAGAAAAGCTGCACTGCCATGGTGATAAAGCTCCCAATTGAATAAGGAAAATGCCAATTTCCAAGAATCTGGGTGGTAGTTATTTTAATCAAGTTGAGAAATGAGATCACAGAGAAGGGGATTTCCGCCGTAACTAGGCTGTCAGGGAAACGGTCATTCCCCCGCTGCCTTCTATTTACAAATTCGAGGAGAGGAGCATGAGGCCTCAAGGCTGTGTCCCTGTGTTCAGTATGACAAGCAGTCCACAGAGGTCTGCTTTACAATTACACTGTAATTTTTCCTTTTAAAAATGTGTTACGTACTGAACATAATCTTAGTGCCTCATGACATGCTGCGTGTGCACTAATATTCTTCCTGAAATCTGCAAATACAAGAAATTTAGAAATATATACTTTATAAGCCTTGGCTTTTGGGGAAGCCAGCTTGAGATTCCCCTTGTTATTTTGTCCAGTCAGACTCCTTGAGAGGGATGGTAAGAACATTTCTGTCTTTTACCCCTCTCTCTGGTTCACCCAAATGGGACAAATTGTTGCTGGATTCAACAACATTCTTTCCCAAATGATTCCTAAGGCATGAGGGTCACTGAGATTTATTTTTAAATTCATAATCTTGGGCTGAGGGAAAGCAGTTGTCCTTATTGAATTCCCTTGTGGAGGCTCTCAGCTGCCCAGACACCGCCATGTCTTTACTAGGCTCATTCCAGCAGTCTTAAAGCCCTGGCCCGCAGGAGTGAAATTCTGGTCTGGTGTCTCACTCCTGGAATCCCAGGAGCTGGAGCCATGCATGGATTAGGTGTCAGATCGAAACGCTGAAGGAACAGGTGGCCTGTGACCTTAATATAAAACTTCCGGCTTGGTAAAGTGGTTTTGGAGCCTTATGCTTACTGAAAGTTTCCTTCTGCTTTCTTGTTAGCGTTAGCCATCTTTTGATGGTCTCCTTAGCTCCCTCCAGTTTTCTAGGAGCGTGCTGGAAACTGTCAGAATATAAGTAGTTAAACCGCAGTGAGCTTGGAGAATGATTAAACAGTGATTAAGTGATATTTTAACTTCTGTTTACAGAAGAGAAATGGAAATCATCAGTAAAAAAAAAAAGTTTGTAGTTTTGACTGAAGTCGTCTTATCTTTCTTGGCCAGGACTGCCTGCCCTTTTTCAGTTTTATTTTTAGCTACAAGGTGAACTCCCTTACTTCTTCACTGATGTCCATCTTTGTCTTTGGTCATATTTCTTTCTTTGTCCCTGCCTCCAACCCCCTTTCTTCCCACCTTCACCCCTGCCTCTCCCTCCCTCCTCCATGCTGCTTTCTTGGTCTAGGAGAGCCAGTTCCACCCAGAACAGAATTGGAGTGAGGCTTGGCTGCTCTTTTGTGTCTTCTTTTCCTTGAAGGCCTTGGGATGAAGCATTATAGGAGATTTGGGATATTTGGAAAGCCACTGGACTAGTGGAAGAATCACCAGATAAATAATTGACGATGCCTGGGTTTGAATCCCAACTCTGCTGCCTATTAGCTTTATGATCTTGGACAAGTTACTTAATCTCTGTAAGTCTCAGTTTCCTCTTCTGTAAAATGGGGGTGATAATTCCTACTTGAAAGAGTGGGATTTAGAGAGGATTAGAGTTACGCATGGAAAGATCATTATCTGGCACACCCAAAAGGCATTTAATTATGTTTGAAAGCCGGAGCTTTGCTGAGTGATTGAAGAGGTCAGGGTTGATGGTAGCTAGTGGATTGCCTTTGGTTAGCTTTTTGCCTACTTAACTACATAATGTTAATTGTATAGTTCATATATTATTACATAAAGTTGTACTATTCTTTGCCTTTATTCTGGTTTAGTAAATAGTAGTGGCAAACCAAAGGAAGGCTAGGTGGGCCTTTAGTGTCTCCCCCCTCCCCCACTGCTATCTCCCCCACCGCAGTCACCAACATCCCTTACCCTAGCCACTCTAAATAAACAAATTTAAGTGCAAATTGTTTGTTATATAAATACAGCATTAAGAGTTATTATGATTGTGTCCCCTCTTCCAACCCAGTTGCTACATACAAGTCCATTTTATTAAAAATGTCTGGTTCCCTACTGTGGTATTGATGCATTTGATTTGTGGCCAATTTATATAAAAGAAGCTGTAAAATAATTCCTGAATATTTTATTTTGTCTTATTTGAGGCATTTGTAGTAGAGAAATGGGTCATGGTTATTCTGTCCTTTGTCCTTTACTAAAGTGGAATGAACCAAGGCCAGTGGGGCCTGGCAGATCACAGGGCCTTTGCTATTCCTCTCAGCCCTAGTTAAGTTTGGCTGAGTCTCTAGGTCTTAAGAGTACTCAGCTGTTTTGGAAACTTGTTAAAAAGCATAATGTGTTGCAATATGAAAGATACTTTGAGGCTTTTTAATTAGTTTCTTTTAGCATATTCTTTTAGGAGGAAGGCCTTAAAATCAAGTATCTCCAGTGTGCTCAGTACTTTTTTTTAAAGATTTTCTTTCTTTCTTTCTTTCTTTGGGACTGAGGAGGTGGGGAGAGGAGCAGAGAGATAGGGACAAGCAGACTCTGAGCTGAGCGCAGAATCTAACGTGGGGCCTGATCCCATGGCTGTGAGATCAGGACCTGAGCCAAAATCAAGAGCTGGACACTCAGCCAACTGAGCCATGCAGGCCACCCCAGTATGCTAAGTAATTGATAGAGCCTAAGGAAATTTAAATATTGTCTCAAAGTATCAGAAAACAGTGGCTCAGATTGCTTCTTACCTTATATGTTCATGAACCGGAAGAATTAATATTGTTAAGATGGCAGTATTCTCGCCCCCCGCCCTCCCCCCCCCCCCCCCCCCATTGATCTACAGATTCAGTGCAGTCCCCACCAAAATCCCTGCTGGCTTTTTTGCAGAAATGGACAGGTCGACCCTAAAATTCAATGCAAGGGACCTGTAATAGCCAAAATAATCTTGAAAAAGAATAACAAAACTTGGGGACTCATGTTCCCAATTTGAGAGCTTATTAGAAAGCTACAGGGGGGTCCTGGCATAAGAATAGACCTATAGATTGGTGAAATAGAATTGAGGGTCCAAAATTAACCCCCTACATTTATGATCAATGGATTTTTGACAAAGGTGTCAAGACAGTTCAGTGTGGAAGGGATTGTCTTTTCAACAAATTATACTGGGACAGCCAGATATTCATATGCAAAAGAATGAAGTTGGACTCCTTCCTGATACTATATCCAAAAGCTCAAAATGGTTCATAGACCTATGTGTGAGAGCTAAAACTATAAAACTATTAGGAGAAAACTTAGGACTAAAGCTTGGTCACTTTGGATTAAGCAATGATTTCTAGAATATGACACCAAAAGCACAAGCAACAAAAGAATAGGAAAAAACAAGTAAATTGGACTTGATCAAAATTAAAAAGTTTAGTCCTTCAAGGGACACTATTTAAAAAGTGAAGAGACACACCACAGAATAGGAAAAAATATTTGCAAATCATACATTTAATAAGGGCCTTAAATCCGATGAGTATATATTTTATTTTATTTTAATTTTTAAAGGATTTTATTTATTTGAGAGAGAGAGAGAGAGAGGGGCAAGGAGAGAAGCAGGCTCTCTGCCGAGCAGGGAGCCTGAAGGCAGATGCCCTACCAACCGAGCCACCTAGCCACCCCTAGTCTTTATATATTTTAGATTTAACTGTAAAAAGACAACTCACTCAAAAATGGGCAAAAACATTTAATATATGTGCTTGTCCTGGCAACCACTAGAAGGTGAGATCATTTTGGGGTCTGGGGAAAGAGTGAAGAGTCAGGTGTGTTTCATCCACAGGCCAAAAATGAAATGTTATCCATTGCATTGGTCCTAAAGTATGTCATTGTTTGGCTGAAATGTAAACTTGAACCAGAGATTTTGAGGAAATCTCATCACTAATTTTAAAGAAATTGATTATCAAGCATCTAAACTAAAATTTTGAGACTGATAGTGGCCAACATATGTGTTTAATTTAAAATAGTGACCTGTATTGGGCTTCTCAACATTTTTAATTAGTTGTTCCCTCCCCAACTCCCTCTGACCCCCCAAAAAGATATCATGTATAAAGTGAAATTAGTTTACCGGATTTTTAGTTTCTGGTAAAAAAAGAAAAATGGAGAACTTGTTCTATGGGGCTTAAATTCTTCTTGGTAATCAGATGGCATTATTTGAGTAGTATCTACCCCGTTTGGTTGGCACACTAGTTTTTTAGTTTTCAGTTTTCCAGTCTTTACCATATCCTACTTGATATGGTATGGCTCCTGATGTTGACACTGTGTTGCTCACCATTTATTTGAAACTGTAATTTTTTTAGTAAAGTAAAATTCTTTTTAAAAATTTATTTTATTTATTTTTAAATTAACATATAATGTATTATTTGTTTCAGGGGTACAGGTCTGGGGATTCATCAATCTTAAGTTCTAAAAAAAATGATTCAAAATAAAATATAAACTGGAAAAAAAAGGCAAAAAATTTGAATGAATGTCTCTCCAAAGAAGATACACAAGTAACCAATAAGCACATGAAAAGATGCTCAACATCATTAGTTACTAAGGAAATGCAGATCAAAACCATGATGAGAATACCACTTCATACCCACTAGAATGGCTACCATAATTAAAAAGACGTAGTGAGGATGTGGAGAAATTGGAACCCTCATACACTGCTGGTGGGAATGTAAAATGGTGTAGCTGCTTTGGAAATTAATTTAGTGGTTCCTTAAAAAGGAAAAGATAGGTCCAGCAATTCCACTAAGAATATATCCAAGAGAAATGAGTATGTATGTCCACATAAAACTTGTATACAATTGCTCATAGCCTCATTGTTCATAATAGCTCAAAAGTGGAGACAACCCAAATATTCATCAGCTGATGAATGGATGAACAAATGTGTCATATCCATACAGTGGCATATTATTCAGCAATCAAAAGGAACGAAGTACTAATTAATGCTAACATGGGTCAAACTTAAAAGCATGCTAAGTGAAAGAAGCTTGTTACAAAAGACGACATATTACATGATTCCATTATACACAACAGGCAAGTCCATAGAGACAATAAGTAGATTAGTTGTTGCCGGGGCTAGGAGAGGGTGGAATGGGACATGACTGCTAACGGATATAGGATTTCTTTAGAGGATAATGAAATGTTCTAAAGTTACGTAGTGATGATAGCTGTACGGCTCTGTGACTATATGAAGATCTATTGACTTGTATAAAGAGTGAATTGAATAGTGTGTGAATTAAGTTCAATAAAGCTGTTATCAAAAAAAAACTTTAGGATGATTTGTATGTATTAATAGCATTCTGTCAATTTGTGCTTGTTCGCTTATTCCTGCCCCCATGAATCTTGAAGTTAGAGCATCACTGTCTTGAGCACTGGGCAGGTTACTGTTGCCCCAAAGCCTCAAGATGAGAAATTTAGGTTTGTGATCATTTCATGCAGAATAGTTGATGGCACACTGTAAGAGGAACCAAACCTTTTAAGGGGAATGCCCTGAGGTTGAAGGCTTTCCAGGTTTTAAGCGTGACTCTCTGTGTCCTACCCTGGTTCTTATTTATTTTCTCAGCTTCATCCATACACACCACATAGATAGTTTATGTTTTGGGTCGCAGGCCTCATTTCTGCTCCACTGAGAACCTCACTTTCATTTCTTACATTTTTTCCTCCAGGCTGTTGATCTTGTTCTGAGGGAGTCTTTCCTGGGAGGTGTAGAGACAGCAGCTGGAGGAGCCGCTAGGGGGCGCCCTGTCCTCAGTGGACTGAAAAAAAAAGAATGACTCGCCAGGAAGAGTCTTAGGCCTGTGTTGGCAGGAATAGATGACTCATTTTTCATCAAAGGCATTTCAAAGAAAATATAATGATAGGATGATGTCAGAGGAGCAGGTGGAGACAGGAACCTTGATTGAGGCCATACGGAGGTGTTGAACAGAATGGTTCCCTGGGCAGTCAGAATGATTGACTGGCATAGATCACAAGAAACGTCACCTGTTTTTTAGTTCCTTTCCCATGAGCGCTGCTGTGGGCAGTGCTGTCCCTGTGCCATTAGAGCATGTGGTCAAGTCTCCGCCTGTCCTGAGTGTACCGTGTTCATATCTGGCTGAGACATCTCACGACACGCAGTGTGCTGTTCTCCTGCACTCCGCGGGAACTCTGGCTAGCAGGATCTGTGTCTGGGAGTTGAACCTCACATGCTCATGGTGGCTGGAAGTGTGGCATTCCCCCTGATGGGTTAGATATAGGAACTTGCCTAGATATCAGAAGGTCAAATCTCAGGGACTTTATTGTCAAAAGCACTCTGGTTCCCTCCAGTGTTTTTAATTGTTTTGTTTTGTTTTGTTTTTTCAGTTCCTTCCAGTGTTTTGGCAAGAGCTAGATCTTTGCTCTAACCTCAGTTAAATTTCTTTTTTTTTTTCCTCTTCCCCTCTTTGAATGGGTGTCTTGTGGATGGAGCTAAGTGGGGGAACCTTACAGTCAGGAGAAAGGATAGTAAGTTTTGGTATCTCTTACATATTGCAAATCACTCAAGTTGGTAGGTATTCAGGCTTCCATTTGTTTTATTTTATTAATTAATTAATTAATTTTTAGTAATCTCTCCACCTACCATGGGACTTGAAATCACGACCCCAAGATCAAGAATCACATGCTCCCCCCACCTCGACACCCCCATTCCGGGTCAACCAGGCAGCCCCAGGCTTCCATTTATATTAGGATTGTAAGAGAGTGCTCTTGGTCACTACTATGCTTTAAAACTTACCAGAGTCTTATGATTATGAGGTTGGAGGCTAAATCAGCAGTTTTCAAAAAGACAAAAGAGAGGGTGTTTATTGCTTATATTCTGTTGTCAGGATTCAGGTCTCAAATATCTGGGGAGAGATGGTTTAGCAATATCAATTGCTGCCTTTGTGCTTTATGGATCATTTATCTGAAAGTGGTATGGAGGACTTTTTGGTAGCATAGGACAGAAGATATTGCCTCTTTTTAAGAAATATCATAAGCGAGGGCACCTGGGTGGCTCAGTGGGTTACACATCTGCCTTCAGCTTGGGTCCTGAGATCAAGTCCCTAATCAGACTCCTTGCCTGGCAAGGAGCTGTTTCTCCCGCTGCTTTGCTTGCCTCTCCCCTGTTTGTGCTCTCTCTTTCTCTCTCTTTGACAAGTAAATAAACAAAATCTTAAAAAAAAACAAAAGAAATATAAACAAGAAGAAAAAGGAAAAAAATATAAAAACCTCGGGATTGGAAAGGGAGAGAGGAAAGCCTACTATTTGGTGTTGTTTTTATGTTTTTATTTACTTATTTATTTATTTATTTAAGGGGCAGAGGGAGAGGGAGAAGCAGACTCCCCACTGAGCAAGGAGTCTGATGTGGGACTCGATGCTAGGACCCTGGGATTATGACCTGAGTCAAAGGCAGACGCTTAACCAACTGAACCACCCAAACGCCCCTGGTGCTGTCTTTAATTGTTGCATCCTTCTGGCTGATTGTGGGCTGTTTTGGGCTAATATTACTAGGTCTATTGTGGGACTAAAACTGACCTTCAGGTAAGAAGGACATGAATCAGAAGGGACTGAATCAGATAATGTTTCTTAGAGAAAGTACTGGACTTGCCTGGGATCTACTTGGCAATATCCATCCTCCCCGGTAGTTGCGCTTCTCCCTATGTGTCTCCATGATATGACAAATCATTAGAAGAGACTTTTAGCCTGAAGTGCCAGAAGACCCAGGGGAAACTGCTCTCTAGTGTGGGTTGGATTTGGGAGCCCCGTGAGGGTAATCTGTGATGAGGCTGTTTCAGAAGTCACCACCTGACTCACTGGTCAGATGAGTCTGAGCAGAAGCAGCAGTCTTGACCTGAACGTGTTTTGTGTACCTGCCGATAATGTATACAGATCATCTCCCTTTGGTTATGAGCTAAAGTCCTTTAATCAGAAGGTCGAGCAGTGATACGGGAGAAATATTCTGACAAAACAATTAACCAGAATGTTAAGGCAATCTATGTGGGGGCTGGGATTGCAAACATCTTTTTTTTTTTTTTAAGTAGGAGTGGATTCTTGGGGGCTCATTGCCTCCTACAGGATAAAAGCCAAACTCATCTTGTCCTTTAAGACCTTCCATAACCCAGCCCAACCTTCTATAAAATTATTTTTATCAAAATTATATATATATATATAAAGATTTTATATATTAGAGAGCGAGTACACACAAGAGCAAGAGTTTGTGGGGGAGAAGAGGGAGGGGGAGAAGCAGACTCCCCACTGAGCAGGGAGCCAGATGCCTGCTCCATCTCAAGATCGTGACCTGAACTGAACAAAGGTAGATGCTTCAGGGACTGAGCCACCCAGGCGCCCCCTCCCTTTTTTTTTTTTTTTAAAGTAGTTTCCAGCCTGATATGGGGCTTGAACTCACAACTCTGAGATCAAGAGTTACATTCTCTACTGACTGAGCCAGCCAGGTGCCCCCTGCTACATTTCTTAAATATACCCTTGTACTAGTGCTTCTTGAGTTTTCATTTTTAGACATTATCTGTTGATGATCTACCATTGAAAATTAGGATCTAGTTCTTTCATCCCTGCCCTCTTCCTGTTTCCCATTGTCACATAATCATTACCATTATATGGTATTCAGTGTTTAGATTATTATGATTATATAAATATTTGCCTAAAGGTGAGTCACATAGTATTCTATAATTACATTTCCTTTCTCTACTGACTTCCCCCTCCCAGAATTAATAATTACCTTATTTTATCATCTGTTTACTGTTCTGTGGCCCTATCTGAGTGCTCTCCCGTGGAAAGCTAAGACAATTCTCAGTATGTTGGAAAATATCAAGTAATCGGTTTTTTTTCCTTTTAAGATTTATTTATTTATTTATTTGAGAGACAGATTGAGAGAGAGAGAATGAGAGAGAGCATGAGAGGGGAGAAGGTCAGAGGGAGAGGCAGACTCCCCATGAAGCTGTGAGCCTGATGCGGGACCTGAGCCAAAGCAGTGGCTTAACCTAACACTGAGCCACCCAGGCGCCCTGTTTTTTTTTTTAAATCAAACAGTCTTTTGGTTCAATATTTTCTTTAGAGACATCCCCCAGGAGCTTTCTTTTCTCCAGTTCTGTTCTCCAACTCAAGCCTTTATAGTAAAGTTGTCGTCCTGGGAGATTCCTTCACCCTCGTACTGGGAAATTCCTTTACCTGTCTTCTGTGTTTAAAACCATGTTTCCTGGATCTCATGCTGCCATTTTTCTTGGTTCACTCCATCCATTCATTGGAATATATCTTTGAGTAGCTTCCTGAGAAAAGATATATGAGCAGTAAATAGTTTGGTGACTTTGCTTATCTGAAAATCTCTTTGTCTGGAAATATTTTCTCTTTGATTAAAAGTTTGAGTATAGACTTCTAGGTTGCAAATAATGTTCCATCAGAATTTTGAAGGCGTTCTTCCTTCTGTCTTCCAGTGTTGCTATTGAAAAGTCCAATGCCATTCTGGTTCCTGACTTTTGTTTGGGACCTGTGACCTGTGACCTGTGACCTGTGACCTGTTGTTGTTGTTGTTATTGTTATTGTTTGACAGCGGTTGTATATTTTTATATATAAAAATATAAAACATATAAAAATATAAAACATTATATATATTTTTATCCCTGGTGTTTTGAAATATGATGATGATATGCATTGGTGAGGATCTTTTTTAATTTGCTGATTTGAGTTCTCTGTGAGTCTTTTTCATTTGAAAACATATCTTTTACTCATTAGTTCTTTCATAATTTCTTCCTTTCCATTTTCTCTTTCTGATACTTCTATTGGATATTGGGCTAATTTGATGGCTTCTCTGAATTCTTTTCCCCCCTCTGGATTTTCTCTGTCTTTTTCTTTTTGTTCTCATTTATGGTAATGAGATCCTAGATATAGCTTAGATATAGCTAAGATCCTTAGCTATATCTTCCAACTCTTTCTTACTATGCTTTATTTTTTTTTAAAGATTTTATTTATTTATTTGACAGAGAGAGAGAGAGATCACAAGCAGGCAGAGAGGCAGGAAGAGGGAGAGGGGGAAGCAGGCTCCCTGCTGAGCAGAAAGCCTGATGCGGGTCTCGATCACAGGACCCTGAGACCATGACCCGGGCCGAAGGCAGAGGCTTTAACCCATTGAGCCACCCAGGCACCCCACTATGCTTTATTTTTACTGTTGTGTTTTTTAATTTCTTTTTATTTTAAAATTATTTATTTATTTATTTGTCAGAGAGAGAGAGAGAGAGAGCATAAGTAGGGGAGGCGGCAGGCAAGGCAGAGGGAGAAGCAGGCTCCCCATGGAGCAGGGAGCTCGATGTGGGACTCCATCCCAGGACTCTGGGATCATAACCTGAGCTAAAGGCAGATACTTAACTGTCACCCAGGCATCCCTGAATTTTTTATTTCTAAGTGTTTAAAAGATTTTCTGAGTGTTCCTTTTTTTTTATACTACTTATTCTTATTTTAAGGCAAACTGCCTTAGTGCTCTCTGAGGATATTAATTACAGTGCCCCAACCCCCTTGATGTTTTCCTCTGCTTCCAATATCGTCTCTGTTTTGAGCTCCTTTTGTTTGTTTATTTTGATCTCTCTCTTTTCATGTTAGAGACTCTCCTAAAATGTTTGCTATTTATTGGTGATCTTCATATGTAAGACTTAGCCCTTAAAAAAGCTGAATGGAAGCTTAAAAAGCTGATTGGTGGGACTTGTTGACTGGTGTACTCTTAATGAGTCACCAGGTCGGGTGGGGGTTTTCTCCAGGGAGGAATTGGCCTGTCTGCTACCGGGGCCTCTGAAGCCTGGCAGCCAGAGGTCTGGGGTTGCCAATCAGGACAGTGGGGCAGGGAAGGGAGGCCTGCTTATTCTGTCACATGTCAATTAATGCCCCTATTTTTAGGGAGGCACACTTTGACCTCATGTGGGCCTGAAGACTTCCAACTGGTCTTGTGAGCCTCACCCTGCAGCTTGCTTCTGCTCTCCTCAGCCTTCAGAGACCCATGGTGCATCCAGTTCCCCAGCCTGTCTGGAGCCCATTAAGTCTGCCACATATAACCCGAAGTTGGCAGAAGTGAATCTTCCAACTTCTCATTCGTGCTCTCTCTCTCAAATACACAAACCCTGTGCTCTGTCTTCCCTTGTACTTTCTCGTTTCTGTTTTCTTGCTCAGGTCATCTCTCCTCCTTGGAATGTCTGCTCTTCTCATTTCAGACTGTTAACATCCTCCACATTCTCTTAGACCCAGTTTACGTGCCTCGTATAGGAAAGCCTTTTTTTTTTTTTTAATTCCTTCAACTAAAAATGACCATTCCATTGACTGAACCTCTAAATTTCTTGTTCACCAAATTCTTGTGGTCTTGCCACCCTCGTGACACAGCATCCTGCCTTATGCTATAATTATTTCTACACATACCACTTCCCTACTTAGATTGTAAGGTCTTCAGGGGTATTGCAAGAGTGCTTTGTGATTTGTTGTTGTTGTTGTTAGTGGTAACAACACAGAACCTAGGCAACTAAATATTTCACAGACCCACAGAAGTTTAGGGCTAGAAAAGAATGTAGAGCTCTAGAATGTCAACTCATTTTATGAATGAATAAACAGATCAAGTGTGATTAAATGATCCTATAGTCATATGATAAACTAGGAACAGAACTGAAACTGTCACCTCCTTCTCTAATTCTTGAACTGCTAAACATAGAGGTAAAATCTGATATGTGCTTAATCAAATATTCTTGTTAATCCAGGGTTAACCAAAGGGCACTTTCTATTTCACTCTTCTGGAACATTTATATATATATCTTTTTGGTCTTAGTAATTAGGTAATTTTGTCATAGGTAATATCATAGGTAGTTTCTTCTTCGTCCTTTTTTTTTTTTTTTTTTTTTAAATAAATTAGGTTCTTCAATAGTGTAGGTTTAATCAAAAACTGAGCTGGGTAATAGTTTTATTCCAAGGCATCAGGGACCTATGGATTATAGGTAAGAGGAAAATGTAAGCGTCTGTACTAAAAGTGCCTGGATTTCAAGGACATCTTTAAAAAAATCAGTGATATTATGTATTTGAGGTGATTCTTTTTCATTTAGCAGTAGAGTGTAAACCCAATTTAGTTGAGCCCTAGTTAATTGAAGTTTTGCTATTTGATAATTCATCAAGGATTATATCTTCAGAGTATCTTTTTTGAGGGAGAGTGCCTGGGTGGCTCAGTCTGTTAAGCATCTGCCTTTGGCTCAGGTCATGATCCCTGGGGCCCTGGGATCAAGTCCCGCATTGGGCTCCCTGCTCAGCGGAGGGCCTGCTTCTCCCTCTCCCTCTGCCTGCTGCCTCCCTTTGCCTACTTGTGCTCTCTCTCTCTCTCTCTGTCAAATAAATAAAATCTTTAAAACAACCCCCCCAAAGGCAAATGAAAAAGTATCTTTAAGAAAAAAAAAAGATTTTATTTATTTTAGAGAGGGAGACAGAGATAGAAGCAGGCTCCCACTGAGCAGGGATCCCAGTGTGGGGCTCGATCCCAGGACCCTTAGGATCATGACCTGAGCCAAAGGCAGACACTTACCAGTTAAGTGCCCCTGCTACAAAGTATCTTTAAAGTAAGTTGTGTCAAAAATTATCTAGCTCTTGACAATCATTTCTAAAATGTTTGAGATAATGTTAAGAGATTTGGATACTCCAGGAACATCTATTGGGAAAAGTTGAACCACAACTGTTGTCTGTTTAGTATTTGTTGAATATTGGGTGTGCTAGTCTCTAATCAAAAACCCAGTGCATCCTTTTCGTCACTGCCCTCCTTTGGGAACTTCAGGGTACATGGGCCGGTATTTTATTTTATTTTAAAAGATTTTATTTATTTATTTATTTAACAGAGAGAGAGAGAGAGAGAACACAAGCAGGCAGATAGGCAGGCAGAGGCAGAGAGAGGAGCAGGCTCCCTGCCGAGCAAGGAGCCCGATGTGGGACTCGATCCCAGGACGCTGGGATCATGACCTGAGCCGAAGGCAGCTGCTTAACCAACTGAGCCACCCAGGCGTCCCCATGGGCTGGTATTTTAGAGGCTGCTCCCTTTCTTTGAGATTTGGTTTTCATTAGGGTTTTTTGCCTTACAAATGAGGCTGATGATTGTAGATAGCTTGAGTCTGGCTTGCAGTCTCCACTGGGCAAGCTGTTGCTAGACAAGCAGTCTATGGTGGATGAAGCATAACCAACCTGTAGGCTGGTTTGGGCTCTGCCTAATGCCCATGAGTTCTGGTTTTATCCAATATAGAATCTCTTGTCCTCAGATTTGAAAGTAAGGATTTATTGTCCTCATTGGGGTTTCAGCCTTCAGCTGTTTCTGCATTGCCACCTGGCTGCCGTTAGAGGGAATTCAGTATAGCTCTGAGTCCTAGCAGAAGGCTGAGAGGAACTATCCCTGTCTCTAGGATGGAGCGTGTGTTCTCTTCCCTTAAAACTGTTGCCCATATTTCCTTTTATGACTTGTTAAGTCAGAGGCAGCTGGGAGGATGCATTAGGGAAGCATTACTCACTGGGCACACATAGTGGCCCTGACTGCTCGTGGGGAGCCTCTGCCGAGCTGAGAGTGAGTCAGCTTTGGAAATGGAAAAATGTAGGGTAGTGGGGGCGGGCAGGGATTATGTGCCAGTGACTGCTTCTTCTCTGCCTGTTCTTTCTTCTGTAAGAACTCATCACAAAGCTTTGAATACTGGGGATCCAGTTGGGGCAGCCAGTAAGCCAGCCAACTTTGAGGTGATCACGTTTTCACGGAAGGAGTGAGCCGACTGGACCTGGCATCGCTGCCTTTTATGTCGTGTGTGTGGGTCTGGAGGCAAGCTTGAGCTTGTGTAATGGGAGTTCTATGTGTGCAGATTTCACTAGAATAAAAGCAGTCACAGAATCTGTCTTAGTTATAATTCACTCTTCTGTTTCTATCTTTGTCCAGTAGGGGTCACTGGGAATTTAAGCTCTAAATAAGAGACCCTGTCACTAATCTCATGGTAGGCCAGTCGGATTCTTTATCTTTATTGTGGCATCTTTGTATATTGTGCCCCCCCTTTTTTAAATATTAGAGCAGAAATAAGAAATGTAAAATTATATTAAGAATTTCGTGGATCCAGTGACTACTGGATCTAAGAGATTCCCAGGAGTAATCCTTAGCTATAAAGAAAGAAATGGATGTCTACAGGGGCCACCTGTTCGGAGTCGTGTCTGGTAATATTTGTAGTCAAAGAGTGTAGGGTGAAGCAATTTTTTGATAAAGCCATAACTACTTGAAGATTCCATCGTGGAAAGGAACTGAAAAGGTTATGACATGTTCTTTCAATTTTATTTATGCCATCTCAATCATTTATAATCAAGTTTTTAATTTTAATTCCTGTTCAGTTAACATACACTGTTCTGTCAGTTTCAGGTGTACATCAATCATTTAAAAATGTCTAATTTTGAACATGAAAATAATACAAATTTGCAAAATCAGAAAAATAAAAAATACAAAAAGAAAAAGAAAAAAGCATTTTGTGGATCTATTGAGTATCTGAAGAACAGATTATTCCAGATGCTAGGTAAAGCAAGAAACCAAGGCTGAGATGCAATTGGTTTTATAAATAAGACTGGAAGAGATGTTTTTTTAAAAAAAAGTGAAACAGGGGAAGAAAACTGTTTATTAAGCATCGGTTGTGTACCTACCTACTGACAACAACCCCGAGAAATAGGTATATTTATATACATTGTACATTTTAGGAAACTGAAGTTCAGAAATATTAAGTGGTGTTCCTAGGGTCACATAATTAGTACTGTAGTGATACTAGTAGGGGAGATCCTATTAGGCACATTCATTTGACTTTGCTCCTTGGACCTTGGTGAGGGTTCATAAGAATAGGTTTTACTAGAAGATAAGCAGGGCCTAGTGATAGATTCTCCTGTAAAAGACCAGAATGATTCTTGTGTGTGGATTAGGGTTCAGAGCAGGCTCTAGGGGTCCACAGGGGTAAAGAAGCTGACAAGTCTGTCTTTGTCTTCAGGTGGCAAGTTTTTCCTTTTTATTGTTTAGGGCTACTACCAGGATCTAGAAAATAGTCTCACAGAGATCCGAAATTAGCTGTTTGTGTGCAAAGCTTGGTTTCCATGGATAAATAGTTTATGTTGGTCTCTCTTACCTACTTCTTATCTTGGCTTGGATTCTTTTTTGAGTCTTGAATATAACTACCTATTGGTATTCTCAGGCCCTGCTGGTTACCTTATTCTTACTGTTGAGAGCCTGACCCTTTGTCAACGGCATGCCCATTCTCCCCTCTTGAGTTCCAAGGTGTCTCAGAGGAATTAAAGTGGATCACATGTTTCTTAGCCAGACCACACTAAAAGATGTTTTCCAGTGAAACCGTTTTTACTTCAGAAAAAAAGAGAAGAGAAGGAAAGAAACCATTTTTATTTGGAAAAGCATTTAAAAATTGTGCTTAAGCTGGTAGGAGTCAGATGCTAACTCTCCATCATGAATTCACTTGGAATGAGGTATATTTCTGGACAAAAATAACAATTGTTAGCAAAATTCCAGAGCAATCTCCATGGACAGGGCTTCTTTTCCTTGAATTGCCTCCATTTATTTAAGATACTGGCTACCAGAGTTTCCTGGAAAAAACTTAATAGCTAGGTCTTATTATTGTTTTGTGAGGGGAAATGATCAGAATCTCAGAGAGATTATTTATGATAATATGAATATTAAGATGGATTAAATATTCTTTTTTTAAAGATTTTTTTAAAAATTTATTTTACAGAGAGAGACACAACAAGAAAGGGAGCACAAGTAGGGGGAGTGGGAGAGGGAGAAGCAGGCTTCCCACTGAGCAGGGAGCCCGATGCGGGACTCGATCCCAGGACCCAGGGATTATGACCTGAGCCGAAGGCAGATGCTTAAGGACTGAGCCACCCAGGCACCCCTGGACTAAATATTCTTGTCCTTTCCCTTTTTGAAGCAATGCCATTGAAGCCTAATTTGATTTATTCATTGAGTTGGTGGCTTAGAGCTGTTAAAAATCACATGTTTTACCTTGACTTACCTTTTTGCACTGAAGATGAGTGGATACCCTGCTGAGGCATAAAGCGGCAATAATAACAATAGCTAACATTAATGAGTTAATGTTTAATGTTTTTAAAAAATAGTCAGTAATGAATGCTTGTGGTGTGCCAAATAGTCCATGTGGCACTTAATCCCCACCGTAGCACCACGGAAGAGGTGATTTTATTATACTCATTTTACAGATGAAGAAACTGAGGGAGATTAAGAGATTAAGTAATTCCTCCAAAGACACACAGCTAGAAACTGTGAATTCAGAATTTGAATCAAGGTTTGGCTAACAGACTGTGTTAAGTTTAGAGTCTGGGGCAGATAGAGAGGCACTTGGGTTTAAGAATGAGTTTTCCGGGGCACCTGTTGGTGGCTCAGTCAGTTAAGCATCTGTCTTCAGCTCGGATCATGATCCCAGGGTGCTGGTATCAAGCTCTGCATCAGGCTCCCTGCTCAGCAGGGAATCTGCTTCTCCCTCTGCCTCTCCTATCTCCCCACCACCCCTTGTGTTCTCTCTCTCTCAAATTCTTTAAAAAAAAAAAAAAAGAATGAGTTTTCTAGGGGTGTCTGAGTGGCTCAGTTGGTTAAGCATCTGCTTTTGGCTCAGGCCATGATTGCAGTTTCAGCTCAGGTCCTGATCCCGAACTCTGCTTGAGCCCGACATCGGGTTCTCCCCTCAGCAGGGAGCCTGCTTCTCCCTCTCCCTCTGCCTGTGCTCTGCCTACCTGTGCTCTCTCTCTCTGTCAAATGAATAAATTTAAAAAAAAACTTAAAAACTAAAACAAAAAAGAATGCGTTTTCTAGGGGAGCCCATGTGGCTCAGTTGGTTGGGTGCCTGCCTTTGGCTCAGGTCATGATCCTGGGGTCCTGGGATTGAGCCCCATCTCTGCTTCTTCCTCTCCCTCCTCTGCCCACCCTCCCCCCTTTCTAATAAGTAAAAATAATTTTTTTAAAAAGATTTTATTTATTTGACATAGAGAAAACGAGAGAGGGAACACAAGCAGGAGGAGTGGGAGAGGGAGAAGCAAGCTTCCTGCCGAGCAGGGAACCCAATGCAGGGCTCGACCCCAGGACCCCAGGGCCATGATCTGAGCCAAAGGCAGACGCCCAATGACTGAGCCACCCAGGTGCCCCAGTAAAAATAAATTCTTAAAAAAAAAAGAGTTTTCTAGGGGTACCTGGCTGGCTCAGTAAATATGCGCCTCTTGATCTCGGTGTTGTTAAGTTTCAGCCCTTTGTTGGCTGTAGAGATTACTTAAAAATAAAATCTTTAAAAACGGTGGGCCACTGCCTTCTGTCCTCCATTAAAAAAAAAAAAGATGTATGTATGTATGTATTTATTTATTTAAGGAGATTTTTATCTATTTATTTATTTGAGAGAGAAAGAGAGCACACAGAGGAAGAGTGAGACAGAGAAGTAGACTCTCTGCCAAGCAGAGAGCCTGATGCAGGGCTTGATCCTGGGAGCCTGAGAACATCACCTGAGGCAGACATCCAACCAACTGAGCCACCAGGCACCCCTAAAACAATTTTATTTATTTATTAAGGTTTTGTACTGATTGAGCAATATTCAGAGGTCTTTGTGGTCAGATGTGGTTTGTATGCTGCTTCTCCAAATAATAAAAGTAGCCAATAATTATTGAGCACACCCTGTATGCCAGGCACTATCTAAGAACCTTAAATGCATTTAGTTAATCCTCTCTCTGGCTCGATGAGACCCATACTATTAGTATCATCATTTTACAGGTGAGGAAATTGAGGCTCTATGAGATTAATTAAATAATTTGCCCAGACACGCTGATGTGACATATATAGTAGAGCCTGGATTTGAGCCTAGGCAGTGTGGCTTCAGACTGAGCCTGTAGTTACCATGCTACTGCAGTGCTCCTGGCATCTAGGTTCCTGAGCAAGAAATTTGGGAGAGAGAGTTTTCTAACAATTTTTTCAGTGACACTTGGGTACGTAGAATATTCTTTGTAGGCAACTTGTTGATTGTTGTCACAATCCCACATTGCTAAACATTAGAGACAGGAGCCACAGAGTCTCCTGATTACCCCTTGTGAAGCACAGGTCCTCTGCCTATCTGTAGTTAGATGCCTACTGGACTTATGGGAGGAGACAGATGACCAGACTTCAGGGCCAGGTTTTGATTCCTGGATCCTGCCATTCCTAGAAGCCCTGGGTTTCCATTGCTATATGCTAGTCTCTACCAATTTCTTTCTTTCTTTCTTTCTTTCTTTCTTTCTTTCTTTCTTTCTTTCTTTCTTTCTTTCTTTCTTTCTTTCTTTCTTTTGTCCTTCCTTCCTTCCTTCCTTCCTTCCTTCCTTCCTTCCTTCTTTCCTTTCCTTTCCTTTCCTTTCCTTTCCTTTCCTTTCCTTTCCTTTCCTTTCCTTTCCTTTCCTTTCCTTTCCTTTCCTTTCCTTTCTTTCCTTTCTTTCCTTTCTTTCCTTTCTTTCCTTTCTTTCCTTTCTTTCCTTTCTTTCCTTTCTTTTTCTTCTTTTTAGAAAGAAGAGAGCATGTGTGCCTGCGAGTGGGGAGGCGGGGTGCAGGGAGGGAGAGAATCTTTTTTTTTCCCATAAGGTTTCATTTATTTATTCATTTGTTACAGTGAGAGAGAACTTGGGGCGGGGGTGGGGAGCATACAGAGGGAGAAGGAGACTCCCCACTGAGCAGGGAGCCTGACATACTGGGCTCCATCCTGTGACTCCAGCCGAAGGCATACTGAGCCACACAGGTGCCCCAGAGAGAGAGAGAATCTTAAGCAGGCTCCAGGACCCTGAGATCATGACCTGAGCTGAAACCAAGAGTCGGATGCTTAACTGACTGAGCCCCTCAGGCGCCCCTAGTCCCTACCAAATTGTTAATCTCAGGTGTGTTTGTTGTTTGAAAAAAGTTTCCTCTTTGTAAGCATTATTTTTCCAGATTTCGGTCTTTTAGACAGGTCCTAAATTTTTAGTCTACATCTGCTCAAGTTAAGAAGCTTGTGGATGTCAGTTCTTTTGAGACCCGTTCTAACTCCGTGGCAGTGTGACAGTTGCAGCGGCCCTTCTCATGGTCTTGCTTTCATCTCAGTCACAGACACGAAAGTGATTCTGGGGTGTGGCCTTGGTTTGAGATTTCTTGTGGGTCACGGTTGTGGGTCATCAGCCTAAATTCTTGTGAGTGAAGTAATCCTAAAGAGAAGCAGGTCTAAAATCTTTAATGAAGTTTAGAGTCTTGTTTTACAGGGCTTCTTTGGTAGTTTGGGGCCCTGCCCATTGGCTTACGGAAGGGATATCCTGGGGGGTGCTAAATATGACTCTATATGGCACATTCTTTGTATAATAAATGATCTCTACAAAAACCCCAGTCCCTCCCTCCTGCCAGCCTCTAACCACTTCCTATAAATGACAGCACACAGATCCTTCTTAGTTTTGCTAAGTGAAAATTTTTTTCACATAATGAAAAGTCCTCATTTTCATTCTAGAATATATTCATACAATATATTATTATATATTATTAATATATAATAGTCCTCCTCTTCTTTCTTCCTTCAGACAAACATACATATACACAAAGGCTGGAAACAAACTTTTTACCTGTCATATGTGGAAAAATGGTGTATCCAAGGTATAGCATGCCATCTTATGAGGAACAAATGACCTTGGATAACTTTCATTGTGTTCTCTAATAATAACGGTAGGTTCAGAATGTGTCTTGCCATTTGAGTGCTTTGGATTTTTTTTCTTCAAATTTCCTAAAATTCTTAAAAATTTCTTCAAATTTTTGAATGGCACAAACATGATACATGATTTTCTAATTAAGATGGTTTTGCAATGGCTTCTGGTAGTAGAATAAGGCAGAGACATGGCTTTCACTTCAGGAAATGAAAATATGGTGAAGATATTTATAAGATTGTAGAAAGAAAATTGTACAATGGGTGATACAGCCAGCACCAGCACTGTGATGTTCATGTGGAAGTTGAGATTCCTTCCTTGGAGCCAGGTGGGGCTGTGTACAGACTGTCTTGTAAAGAGGAAGTATTCCAAACACACAAATATTTAAATTGTTTAACTGCAAGTTAGTGTACTTAGTTTGCCAGAACATTTTAGCAAAGGGAGACAGTATATTGATTTAAAATCAGAAAGATAAAAGTTGGGCCGCCTGGGTGGTTCAGTTGGTTAAGCGTCTGATTCTTGATTTCAGTTCAGGTCACTATCTCAGGATTGTGAGATCAAGCCCTGCGTTGGGCTCTGGGCTAGCTAGGCTTTGAGTCCCTGCTTAAGACTCAGTTCTTTCTCTCTGCCCCTCCCCTTTCTAAAAAAAAAATAAAGATGACTTTACAGGTATTAGGGCAGTTTGCATTTTTAAAGCTTATTTGTGAGAGAATCTAGCATATTTACATACCATAGTGTAAAAGACACTATAGGAGTAAATAAAGAGCTAGTTTGTTAGCAAAAGAAGCTATAACTCTTCTCTGAGTGAAAGGTGTTGCAGAGGGTGTTAGATGTGCTCCTGGCTGTTGGGTCTTCTGTGAGATGTTGTGTGTCCACACAACATTTATTTTATAAAATATCTCTTCAAAGAAAAGTAGATGACAAGAAGAGCAGTGGTACTGTGAGGCCTTTGCACGTTAACTTAGGTCGTGCGAACTTCTTTCAGTGCGTTAGGTTTACTGGAGTATAATTTATGGACAACAAAACTCACCCTTTTGGGTGTACAATCCAGTGAGTTTTGACAAATGTATACAGTTATGGAACCATCACCACAAAAGTTCCCTTGTGTTTTTTTGTAGTCACCCCCAGGCCTTGGCAAACCCTTACTTGATTTCTGTCCCTATAGTTTTGCTTTTCCAGAGTGTCATATGGATGGAACCATATAGTATGTAGCCTTTTGTGTTTGGCTTCTTTCATGTAGTATAATGCTTTTGAGATCCATCCATGCTGTTGTATCAGTAGTTTGTTCCTTTTTTATTGCTGTGTTATAGTTCACTGTATGGATGCACCATGATTTGTTTATTAGTCCACCAGTTGATGGACTTTGGGCTGTTCCCAGATTTTCATTATTTTGAATATAGCTACTATTATCTTTCACATACAGATCTTTGTGTGGACAGATGTTTTCACTTTTCTTGGGTAAACTAAGAACATTTGGTATGTATATGCTTAACTTTATAAGAAATTGCCAAACTAGAGCGGTTGTGCTAATTTATACCCTCACCAGCAGTGTATGAGAATTCCAGTTGCTTCACATTTTTGCCAAGACTTGATATTATTGATCTTTTTAATTTTAGTCATTCTAGTAGGTATGTAGTGGTAAAGTGTTTTCAGTTGCTGCTATAGCCTCTGTATCAAGTTTTCATTTGTAAGCTGGCCTTTGTTTTGTTGGAAGGCATTGTTTTCTGCTGTCATTGAGCATCCCCATGTCCCCTTGGGCAGCTAATGGTGGACTTTCCAGATCTGAAAACACACTGATTTTTTGTCCTCCTTGTTCATCTTCATCATGCTGTGATGTCAGATCTGTCTCATGGAGCTTGTTGTGTATGTGATCCTCTCCATAATGATCTTTGGGTCCCCCACCTTCTCCTCCTTGGCCATGGGTGTGGAAAGGTTGCCCGCCGACTGGCCAGGGACTCATGGACAATTAAAATACGTCTTTGTGTACTTTGCCTCCTCCCCACAAGTGATTCCCTGGTTAATTCTGTGACTTTTTTCTTTTGGCTCCGTCCTGAAGTCTGGTATTCCAGCCTGGCCGGGAATGGAAAGTTAAGAGCATGACGTCCTCTGGACACCCTCCCTTCTTGTAGAGGGGTCTGAGGTTTGTTTGTTTAAGCTGAACAGAGGATGCCAAAGATAGAATTTGAGTCAGCTCAGCACTAGCTTAGGCGCTCCTTTTCACTCTCCTGGTTCCTCCTTCCCTTTCCCCTCCCCCTCTGGCCAGTTGTTTCCTGGGCTTTGTCTGAGATACACTGTACAGTTTTAGCCCCATCTAGTACTGCCTGCCGAGAGACAGCGATGAGATGGAGGAGAAGCCGCCAGGAAGTTTCTGACAACTATGTGCTGCGGGCCACTGCCTCTGTGCTGATAGTTCGGGACAGCAGTAACCTCAGAAGAAAGGCATTCAGAGGCCTGTGCTGAGCTGTGGGCTTGTGGCTGAACTCAGGGAAGGAGGAAGGACGGGCCTGGAAATGCCTCTCTTAGATTCATCTTATTTGCCATCAACCATCTTTATTTTGACTCACATTCTTGGAATTGCGGGCGTTCTGTACTGGAAGAGATGTGCCAGAGGCAGAGCAGGTAACTCGTGGATGGGAGTAATTCTTTAAATCGACTGTGGGGCTTTTTGAGGGTGGGGTAAATGACGGAGGGCTTTCCAGGGGCTATCCTTAAAGGGCCAGTACCTCTTTTCAACTGGGATGCTGTCAGACCTCAGTGTGTGTGTGGATCTACTGAGGAAACTGGGCTGCCCTGGGACCAGTGTGAGACCCAGACTCATCCCCCCTGGCTGTGGCTCTCTTCTCGAGGGTGCTAGTTTGATGAGGTGATGTCTGGCCTCCAAGCTGAGGGAAGTGGCAACTGTGCTGACTTGGGTTTTCTCAGAGAATCAAGCTCTTCCTTTCCCTACTTTCTCACAATCTCAAAGTGGCTTCTGGAGCTTTGTTTTTAACCGAAAGCATCCAGTAATTCTATCACACTCCTCTAGATAGATAAGAGAAAACTTGTGAGATTAGAGAAGTTTCTGGATTTGGTGTATTTTTGGGTGAGAAAATGGAGAGGAAGAAAGGCTAGTGAGAGGAAGGGGTAAGTCGTGTCCTTGCCGAGGTGCCCCTTTTCTCTTTGATAGGATTAAAATGGTTCCTTTCCCCTCAGGCAGCCAGATAGTTTACTTGGTTATCTAAATCATCCTCTTCAATGCAAGGAAGTTAACTATTCTTCCCCTCCCCCTGCCCCCCCTACTCAGGGCTCTGATACTTTAAAAAAAAAAAAAAAAGATGATAGCAGGTTCCTCTTCTCCTATTTGCTAGCTATTAGTTACATTATATTCCTAAAAGCCCAGTGCAGGAATCAGCCTCACATTTAGCAGATTCTAAATTTACATGGTTGAGGATTAATAAAGTCTAACTTTTCCTGGAGTCAACCCTTGCTTGGATCTCCTGCCTTCAGTACTGTCATTGTGATCCTCCTACTACCTTTAAGTCAATGTATTAAGATACTTGTTACTTTGTATCTTAAAAGTTATGATGCAGATTTGATGACTTATTACTTTGCTTTCTATTAAAAGTTCATGAATGCTTGACAGAATTAGAATTAGAATCAGTCATTCCCCAGTGTCCTTTCCAGTAAGTTCCAGAAAAGTTTTTGACTAAATATTCAGATCCCAGCATGTGTCTTTATCAGCAAAAACAGATATTTAGAAATATATTTGCTTGTGTGGTGTTGTGTTTAAAGAGGTGGCCCAAAGTGACTTTCCTGAAATGTAAGTCTGTATTGGAATTTAGAAAGGAATAGGCAGGCATGAATTATTTGGCCCTATATACTATTTCATATGTAATGAGAAAGTAATTACTATCTAGGAGGAGGCAGCTCCTTTCTTTTCCTTGTGCACTATGGTAATGACATTTCTAAACCACTAATTGATTTATATTTTAAAAGTTTATCTTCAGTGTAGGATTTTCTATGATACTTAGGAATCAGAGCCTATCTTTTAAGTGCTTTCTTTTTTATGCTTAGAAAATGAATTTCATAAATAGTCATAAAATGCATTGAAATAAAAAGAAAAATGAATTGTAAAAGATTTTTATTTCTACGAAACAACTTTGGTTCTAGTATCTAACAGTTAATTGGGAAGGTACTGTGTTCACTTTATCTGTCAAATTGGAGCAGGGGTTTTATAATTGGAGATTACGGATACCAAAACTTCCGTAGAAGTGCTTAAGAGATTCTCTACCCATTTATTTTAATTTCAATTTTGAGGTGTATTTTATCTATTTAAAATGTATTTAAAAGTAACACATATGGTCTCATGTACTACCTGCCAGTTGGACATCACCAGAATAAAGTTTCTCTACCATCTTTAAGTGTATATTTAAGTTGCTTATAAATGGACAGTTTATTAAAAAAATGAAGTTTGTATCTTTTCATCTGGTCTTTTTTTTTTTTTTTAATTGGGAGCGTTTCCCTGTTGCAGGAAATACTGCAGAACATAGGTCCTATGCCTGATAAACTCTAGGCAAGGCTCAGTTGTATGGGCTCAGGTGCTCAGACCTGACAGTGAGTGGGTAACACATTGCCAGGTGATGACTCTGTGATATTGGCTGAGTGTATACTAAAAGATTTTGTGCTTCTTGCCGCACATTTCTAGTCATATTTACATATTATAAAGAATGTACACAATTTTAGATATCCAAGGTGTTTGACTTTGGAACATATTTCGCTATTGTTTCAGGCTCTTGTATCAATTTTTTTGAATAATATCCTGAGATTACCAGGGACACTGTGAAACTATTACTGTTTGTTGCTATTTGTATGAACCAGTTTTTAAAAAAGGGTTCACTGTGTTAACATGCAACATAGAAATAGGCTGGATGCTGAGGCTGGTATAACTGTAATTAATTAATCTCTAATTTTAATCAAAATTACTTGGCTGGTTATATCATTTAGCTTTAAAATAAGTAACATAAATTTGAACCCATAAAATTGATTTATACTATTAAACACTTTTTTGTTTATTTTTTTAAACACTGTTTTTATATGTTCTATATGTTGAGTTGCATATAAGATTTGTTTGAAAACATGATTGTAGAACATAGACTCTCCGGGCTATTCATTGTGTTGGTGACTGGGAAATTCTTTTTTAAGTTGGAAGTTGCCTCTTTGTAACTTAGGTCCATTAGTCCAAATTCTGCCTGGGAAAGATCAAGTCTACTTTCTCTTCTAGGTGTCAGGCTTACTTACTAGGTTTGAAGGCTGTCTGCCAGTGGACACTTCCCTTTCCATTGACTATATACGATGCCCTAACTCCTTAATATTCTAGTATTCCCTTTGGACAGTTAATTTGATTGTTTTTGCTTGGAAAATTTGGAGGCTAGGTGTACATGTGGAGAGGTGAAGGGAGTACTCCAGAAACATGGGAAGGAATCACTGAACACTATTCCTTCATTTTCCTTATTTTAATTTTTTTTTCTGGGTGTTATGGGTCCACTGGTGAGCTCTGGTTACATAAGTAGTGACTTTTACAACCACGTTCCGAAGTCACTACGTCTTCAGCGGATGTAAACAAGATACAGGAAGACACAGACCATTTGTATTGAAGTCATATAATACCCGTAAGACAGAACTTTGTGTTCAGTTAGTATTTAGATTTTTAAATAGTTTTCAATATACCTTCTCCACTCTTACATTCACATATGTTATCTAATTATTCCGAAAACTTCTCACTGTTTTAGTTTGCATCCTCATTATTCTTCTCTAGGGCTGTTGAAATAATCTATTTCCCCCCATACTCCGCCCCACCTGCACCTGTGTTCTAAACGGTAGCTGGAGTTACTTTTCTAAAATACAGAGCTGTCTGTATCACTTGCCTGCTTAAAATCCATCAGTGCTTCCTCTCTGCATTTAGAAGGAAATGCAGACTTTTCAGCATGACACGAAAGTGTTTTTATGGGGCCCCTGGCTGACTTGGTGGGTAGAGCATCTAACTCTTGATCTCAGAGTCATTAGTTTGAACCCCGTGTTGGGTGTAGAGATTACTTTAAAAAAAAAAAAAGTGTTTTTATAATCTGCCTCCTGCCTATTGTACTAGTTCCATTTCCTCTCTTGGCCTTACAAGCACCTAGTACACCAGCCTCATTTAAAAACTTGTAGATTTCTACCCCAAATGCCCGTACGCTCTTTTCGACTGGACTACTTGATACTTGTCCTTCAAGGTAAGTAGTTAGCGCCTCTGGAAAGCCTTCCTCCACTGAAGTAAGAATTCCTCTTCTGTGCTCCAGCAGCACTGTGCTAGTGCTTCTTACTCAAATCTGTATTGTCATCTTGCTCTGCTTGTCTCTCTCTCTCCACTAATTACAGTCTACTAGACTGTAAGATCTTTAAGAGCAGGGATTCTTACTCATCTCAGTTTCTCAAGTGTCTGGGACAAAATAGTTGTCGGTAAATGTTACTCGAACATATAAAATGAAAGAATTAAGATAGCATTAGATATAAACTACAGCAGGGAACTTGTCTTATTCATTTATGTACTTACAGGGCTTGGCTTAGCTTGACACGTGGTCTAAGGTAGGTGCTCCGTATAGGTTAATTGAATGATATAGAGTTGCCCTGTGTTTTAGTTTATTAATATCTCACATTGTGATAGAAAGAAGGAAAGAAGCTTTATGGTTCCTTGAGAAGAACATTTGAGTTTTTGTGTGTTTGCCAAAGGACAGATGTGTCCTTCTCTAGGGTCTTGTTTTCTTTATCTGCAAAGTAAAAGAGTTGGACAGTCTAGTCTCTTAAGGTTCTTTCCATTTCTAACATTCCACTAGGAAGGTCACCATAATAATCCCTGAATCTGGACCATATGAAGTGCAACCTAAGATTGCATCACCTTTTTTTTCCTTTTTCTTTTTCCTTTTCTTTTCTCTCTTCTCTCTCCCTTCTCTCTCCCCTCTCATCTCTCCTCTACCCTCCCCTCCCCTCTTCTCTTCAGCAGTTCCATCACACTGTTGAGTCTGTTAAACTTAAGATCAGTTATAAAATGGTCAAACCCAGTACATGAATTGCTGTTATCTCCCCTCAAGACACTGCTGTGCCTTTAGTTTTCTTGAACTTCAGTACAAGACATAGGTATTCTAGTTATGTTTTGTCCTATGAGATTTGGTGTCACTTTTTGAGATTGTTTTGGATGTTGATTCTTACATTTATGACATTAGCTGTACCTCTTCCATTCATCTTATCTAAAAATTTGTTGTAACAGGTACTCAGTAAATAAATAAATGGTCATGTATCCAATATACCTTTACTCAAATATCTAAGCCATTAGCTGTCTTAATCAAGGTGGAGCCTTTGCCTTTTTCTTTCCTTACCTATTTTTTCTAGATCTGTGTGGTGTGTGGGAAGACACTTGAACTTGGAGTCAGGACTAAGTCCTGACTTTTCTTTTCTTTTTTAAGATATTATTTGTTCATTTGAGAGAGAGGGTGTGAGCGAGAGAGCACAAGCAGAGGAAGCAGCAAGCAGAGGGAAAGAGAGAAGCTCCCATTGAGCAGGGAGGCCGACTCGGGCTCAATCCCAGAACCCTGAGATCATGACCTGAGCTGAAGGCAAACACTTAACCGACAGAACCACCCTGGAGCCCCGGTCCTGGTTCTTCTGCTGACTACATGAGATGCTAGATAGGTTACTTACTTCCTCTGCACTTTTTCCCATCTGAATGAGAAGAATAAAGACTAAGGTCTCTAATTTCCTGTGCCCCTGGCAGTGTGATCGTCTGGCCTCCACTTGGATGTGACATGGAATTGTGGTTCAGAGTCTGGGTCAGGCTGCCTGTGTTACATCCTGGCTCTGCCACTGCTTTCAGATTGGCATCCATCTGTCTGGGCCTGTGCTTCCTCATCTGTAAAGTAGGGTTAATAATACTGCATGGTTGTTTTGAGTTAGTTTTTAGAATACATTCTGCACATAGTAAGGACTATGTAATTGTGGGATTTGTCTGTCTATTTATTTGTTTGTTTTTAGTAATCTCTACCCCCAATGTGGGACTTGAACTCGTGTCTGAGTTCAAGGGTTCTGTGCTCTTCCAACTAAGCCAGCCAGGCACCCTAAGGACAATATAATTGTTTACTATCCTCATGATACTTTTTTGACAAAAGATATCATTGAGGACATAGTAATTTCCTGTATGCTGCAGGGACAAAATATATATATTTATCTTTACAGTTGGGAATGAAAAAATGTGAAAAAACAAATGTGGGAGTATACAAAAAGTGAGTGATATATTATGAATCATTGTCTTACACATTAGAAGGAAAGACTTCTGTGTCCACTTTAATATCCTTAACAGTGGGTAATTCTGGCATTTAAGGAAATAAATGTATAGTTTTGATTTTCTGTACTATTGCAAGAAAGCCAGTAGTTGTAAATTCTCTGATAACTTCTAGCCATGTGTGGAAATACTGGCTTGGATCTCTTCCTTTCACTCAACATTTTATTTTTTATTCTATTTTTTTTTTTCCCACTGAGGATTTTAAGTATCTGCAGGGGGCAGTCAGATTCACTTTTTTCCTGCCTCTAACATTGCTAAACACCCAGTGACCAATGACATGACTAAAAGTTGGGTAAGAAAGAAGGGGATGACCTGGGTAATCACTGCTCAGGCAGATCTCTTCTGAATAATTAAGAGCTGACTGTCTTAATCAAAGTCTTGCTGTTAGTAGTAGCTTCCCTTTTGAGGCTCAGGACCTCTTAGGAGGGAAGGCCTGTGTCTCCTGGTGGGTAGACTGATCTTATCCCCAGGACTCTCTCCCCTAACTTCCTCAGTCTGCAATGCCTTCACAGGAAGTAGATTCTGATTTATGTTTTCAAACCTTACTCAGGGATGATTATTTTGACTTTTAGACTATGAAATTATTTTTTTAAGAGATTTTATTTATTTATTTGACAGAGAGAGCCATCACAAGTAGGCAGAGAGGCAGGCAGAGAGAGAGGGGGAAGCAGGCTCCCCGCTGAGCAGAGATTCCCGATACGGGGCTCGATCCTAGGACCCTGAGATCATGACCTGAGCCGAAGGCAGAGGCTTTAACCCACTGAGCCACCCAGGCACCCCTAGACTATGAAATTATTTAGTTTTTCTAGAAGTTACCTCATATATTCATTTGGGATATGCCCTAAATCTCTAGTTGGCTACAGTCGAATATTTCTATTTCTTAATCTTCCAGGAATATTCGGCCACCTTAAATATACAGCTCCCCCATGGCAGTGTAGTTATTCTGGATTAGATCCCTTTCAGAAACAGTAGGGTGTAACAGGAGGTGTGGCTTTGGAGCTGGACAAATGGATAGTAATCTTGGTCAAGTATTTAGCCTTTAAAAAAATATTTATTTTAGAGAGAAAGGGAGAGAACCACAGGAAGCACGCATGAGTGCAGGGGGCGGGGGGGGGTGTTGTGGAGAGGGGCAGAGGGGCAGGAGAGAATTATAAGCAGACTCCCTGCCCTGTGTGGAGCCAGAGGTGGAGCTCAGTCTCCTGACTCTGAGATAACTTGAGCCAAAACCAACAGTCAGATACTTAACTGACTGCACGACTCAGGCGCCTCCAAGTTATTTAGCCTCTTTAAAGTATTTTCATTTCTAAAATGGAGATGATAATACCTATTTTAGAGAATTGTTGGGATTAGATGAAATTATATTTAAAGTTCTTAGCACATTACCTATGAACTAAGTTACTGTAGATGCTCAATTAATTTTAGCTTAGGTTATTAAGTGCATTCAAAATGTTTTAGAGACCAGAATATGAAGATAGAAGACATGAGGCTGAAGAAATTTAAATTAGGTAAAGGAAAAGTTTACTAAAATATGAATCAGGAAACATTTATTCCTTTTTCTTCTCTCTTCCCTATTTCATGTGCACTTCTCTTCTTAGGACAAGGTAAATTCCAGGAGGACCCTTCCTGTCCAAGGCTGACTCAGAAGAGTCTAATAAGAGGATCAAACTAAGTAGAGGTGTCACAGGTTATTGGGGTGACTGGGAGAGCTTAGTCAAGGAGGGATGAAGTCAGCTGTGAGTCCCGTTGTTACTAAGTAGTAACAGTATTATTAGCAGTTTGTAGCGGGGGGGGGGGGGGGGG
>CM052798.1:26604115-26614144 GCA_028533885.1 Nasua narica
GAAGTCATTCTATTTAGGGAAAGGGCCAGTGATTAGGCCCTTATCTGCAGTGGGCCTTTCTGAGTGGTGTGGGGCCCTATCAGAGTGGCTATCCCGATATTGACAGAGGCTCGGGTTTTCTAACCCGTGGTTGGGTCAGAAGTGTCAAGAAGCGATAGATGGGCTGGGCCATCTGAATGAAAAAGCCTTTCATTGTGTTCCTTCAACATTCCAGTGTCTGGTACAATTAGCCAAGACTCAGAAAACAAGTTGGACAAACAAGCAAGCAGCCTTCCACTGATGGATAAAGGGATCTCTGGCACCACTGAGTTAAGTGCTCGGACTGCAAAGACAGAGTGGGAGGGTCTGGGAAGAGGAAGGGGACTTTGGGATGACATTCCTGGCTGGATGAGGGGAAAGAATGGAGCAACAAGCAAACAGTGTTTTTGAAGTTGATGAAATCTGCCCTGTTAATCTATGCGAGAGGCTGGCTGGGACTGGGCTAACCTGTGAAGTAGGTGAAATCATAGCAGAGAGACTGTGACTCTTGCCTTTGGGCAGCTGTAAATATGGGAAAATGAAGCTCCATTTAGAATCTGGGGATCTGTTGGCCGTGGACGGTGTATGGGATTCACTCTGTTATAGTCTCTCTATAGTCTCTAGTTGGTTAACACTTTACATGTATTTCTGCCCGAGAAGAGGCCCGCCAGAGGAGCAGTTTTTTGGGCAACAGGTGTGCTGTTTCTGACTTGAGCTGCTCTACCTTACCAGCTCTTCTGCGACTCTCTAAGATTCACCAGGTCACACGCTTCTGCTCTGCGAATGGGGGGTGACTCAAAGACCACCCTCTTTCTACCTGTTAAGGGTTACTCAGTAACTTGGCTGCACTTTTTCATAATGAAGCTCCCACCTCCGTGTGCTGCTCTTGGTCTGAAAACACTAAGCTGCGGCCACTTTTGAATAGGATGCTTTTTGCCTGAAGACCTGAACCCAGTTTTGGAAGTGCCCTAGGGAGGAGCTTCCTCTCTGACCTCAAGGGGAGGAGCAGGTCGGTCGGAAGTGGTGGGTGGAGCCACGACTCTACTTCTGCTGTCTCTCTCTCTGCTCATCGAATAGCCCTTTGGCTATCTGTCTCTGTTTACCTCGAAGCCTTTTTTGAGGAGCTGCAGAGGGTGCATGAGCCACTAGCTGGACGTTCTTTGGGATACCCTCCTTTTAGGCGGGGTCGAGAGTACCATGTGGCCTAGTTACCAAGATGAGCACGAGTTCAACGCCCACCTGGTTTGCCGCATGTGCTGTATGGGTTAGTATGTGAAGTTTTTTCCTTGTCTGGGCCTGCAGATCCCAAATAGCCCTGTTGTCATTGACTCATAGGAGTATATCGGTTTTGAAGTCTTGCAGGTGTTACAACCTTTGTGCTTGTTAAAATGTGCGGGGGAATAGACCGGTGCCCTACTTCCTGGGGAACTTCTTAAGCTTGTAGTGACTGGCAGTTAAGAGCCTGAGCTTTGGGTGTGGGACTTTTTTTATAGAGACTGAATTCATGCTCATGCTTCTTTTTGCCTGTATCAGGAAACCACTTTTAAGTTATGTTGCATAGTTCTGAGAGTCCAGGGTGTATTTTTAGCAGAAGTTGGTTGGTTACGGAGTCCACCTCTGAGCCGACTGGATTGGGGGGTGGGGAGGGAGGAGTCATGGCCTGGGTTTCCTCTTTCACTTACTCTCTTCTGCCAGATATGAGGAGGGAAGAGGGCTCCAAGATGGTCTGGGACAGGACCGGGAACCTAAAGAAGAATTGCAGGCTAGGAGGAGTGTTGTGTATGCTGTTACTTAGGTCTCCCTGCAAAAAGGACAAGAGTTCATTTAAATCGTGTTCCGTGACCTTGAGCAAGTGGCCCAGCCTTTTTGGCCACAGGTTTCTTTGGCTTCCAAACTGCAAGGTATACAGACTAGTGCCGGAATAAGATGTCAATTCATCAGTTCTTGGTAAAATGAAAAAGGTAAGGAGAAAGTAGTGTGCCTTTCATAAAAGGAAACTCATTTCAAGACCTGTTCTTTACTGTGATCGTCCTTCCTACTTTTCTGACTTTAAAATGTCCTTTATTTTATGAAAGAATTTTTCTTAGGTAGTAGTTTGGTTTTAGATATCCCTACTTATCAAAAGAAAAGGTTGACAGCTTTATGTTGGGTTTTCTGATTTATTTTGGAACACTTTGTGGTTTGGAAACTCCTGGATTGTTCATCAAGTTTGATAATCAAAATATTTTTTGATACTATATTCTCGAGTCTCTAAAGCAGAACAAAATTGTGACCTAAATAGGCAAGTTTTTCACTAAAATTGAAATCGCCAGCTGTTTCATCAAGGGGAGGGGGCAGAAGAAATCTCAGAAGGGGTGTAGGAGACCTATAGTTCCGATTCTGTCTCCTGACCACTAGGCCAGTACTGCCAGATATTTAAGTGAGAAACAAAGGTGGTATTAATAATAAGGTTTGGGACACTTGGAGGGGCCAGTTCAGGCTGTTGTTGCCATGCAGTCTAGCCTTTTTATCTTTCTGGTATCACTGAGATTTCCTCCCTGAGATCTAGAGAAAAGAATCTTCTGCATCTGAAAGTGCTTGGAGATAAAAGGGTCCCTTTTCTGTAATCAACAGAGAAGTTTAAGGAAGTTTAGAATCTTTAGTGAAAGTTTCGGGGCAAAAACATTCTCTCTCATCCTACCCTGTTTATTTCCCGAAGGCAGTGTGGCCTAATGGTT
Source organism: Nasua narica (assembly GCA_028533885.1). Lineage (NCBI taxonomy): Eukaryota > Metazoa > Chordata > Mammalia > Carnivora > Procyonidae > Nasua > Nasua narica. The sequence goes on from CM052798.1 coordinate 26,606,851, forward strand.
TAAGAGAATAGACTTTGGCATCATCTGTCTGCATGGGGCTCCAGCTCTACCACTAAATAGCTAGATGAGGTGGGAAAATTGCTTCATCTTTCTATGCCTTGCTTCATTTTTTAAAAAGAGAATTTAAATAGACCTAACTCAGAGTCATTATGAGGAGTACATGATATTCAAGCACTCAGTCCAGTGTAAACTCTGCAGGTGATTTCGATATGGGCGGTTCACAGACCTGTATTTGGGAACCATTGACCTAGTCCAAACTGCAAATGTTGTAGATGAAATTCAGATTCAAAGAGAGGAGCTGAGTGTTCTGTAAGGTAAGCATCATAGACTAGAGACCAGCAAATCTAAGTTGCAGACCTGATTCTGCCCCTGTGTCACTTTATCCAGCTTCTTAAGAGGGCTTCTAAGGGCTTGGATTTCTTCATCTTTTAGATGATATTTTGAGGATTCTTCAACCTCTGATCTCTTTGTATCTGTGATTTAGTTTTTCTGATAATCTGATGAATATTCAAGAAACTACTGAGCTTCTCCTCCTCTTCCCTTCTCCTTGTATGCCTCTCCCTCCGTCTCTATGGTTCATTTCTCTTGTCACCATGCTTACTCCTGGCTTCCTTCTTCCTTCCTTCCTTTCTTTCTTTCTTTCTTTCTTTCTTTCTTTCTTTCTTTCTTTCTTTCTTCTTTCTTTCTAGATTTTATTTATTTATTTGACAGAGAGAAAGAGATCACAAGTAAGCAGAGAGGCAGGCAGAGGGAGAGGGGAAGCAGGCTCTCTGCCAAGCAGAGAGTCTGATGTGGGGCTCGATCCCAGGACCCTGAGATCATGACCTGAGCCGAAGGCAGAGGCTTTAACCCACTGAGCCATCCAGGCATCCCTCCCGGCTTATTTCTTTATCTAACTTTTGTTGTTTATTCTTGGATTTCCAATAGAGCACAGAATTACTAATAAAGTTCCAGTTTGCCTGAGAAATGACATAAAACTTTAATTTTGCACTGAAGTTTCTAGAATTATTACTGCCCTAAACTCCCAATTCTCAATCTTCACTGAGACATTCTAAGCCTGTACCAACCCTTGATAATAGATGCCTGTCATGAATCCTGGTTACAGTTAGGGTTTGCACCTCCCTTCTTCCTGTCATTACACAGGACAATAATGTGTTGCCTTCTAATAATTTCATGGTGGCGGTAGGTGTGGTGATTAAAAACCCATCACAGACTTGGATTTGAACCTCAATTCTGCTACTTGCTAACTGTGTGACTTTGGGAAAATTATTAATAAGCCTTTTTGAGCCTCAATTTGAACTATAAAAATGAGGGTAAATAGTGTGTACTTGGTAGAGTTGTGAGGATTGAGTCAAATACTAAATGAGACAGGCATTGCACAGTGCCTGACCCAGAGTAAACACAATGTCTAGGTCTGTCTTATCTCCCAAAGTTGACTTATATATGTCTGAGGATAGGAATCATTTATAATGTTGGTGCCATTGTATATTTTTGATAAGCACAGTTAATTGCTTGATCTCCCTCTATCTATGTATCCATCTTTTTCCCCTTTATCTCTTCCTTCCTGAAGTAAAGTTGACACATAATGTTATATTAGGTTCAAACGTATGATTCAGTAAGTTTATATGTTCTGATGTCTCACCACAAATGTATCTACTATCTGTCACTGTATGCTGTTACAATATTATGACCATATTGCCTGTGCTATACCTTTGATTCCCATGACTTATTCATTCCATAACTGGAAGCCTGTATCTCCTACTCCACTTTGCCCATTTTGCCCGTCCCCTCACCCCTTTTCCTCTGGCAACCATCAGTTTGTCTTCTCTATTTATGGGTCTGTTTCTTCAGCCCGTTTTCTTTGAGCTTATATGAAGTGGTGCAAAATCTCTTGGGTCCAGATGTGGCAAGAAGAAATTAGGAAAGTTGTAATTGTAGTTGGGACGTCTGAATGGAAATCCCTGCTCCCTGCTGAAATGCAGCCCCCCGCCCTTTTTTAAAGACTGTATTTATTCATTTGACAGAGAGATTGCAAGAGAAAGAACACAAGCAAGGAGAGTGGGAGAGGAAGAAGCAGGCTCCTTGCTGAGCAGGGAGCCCAATGTGGGGCTTGATCCCAGGACTCTGGGACCATGACCTGAGCTGAAGGCAGACGCTTAACAACTGAGCCACCCAGGCACCCCTGAAAAGCAGCCTTTTAATTATCATTTGGGAATACTTAGTCTGACTTTGAAAATACCATCTTAAAGTGCCTGTAGATATAACCTTGTAGATATAACCTTGACACACAGTGGGCTTTCAGTATATGTTTGTTAAATGAATGAGTATTCTTGAGTATCCATTATTGTCTTAAATGTTGGGTATTTAAGGAAATTTAAAACACGGTTCTTGATTCCAAAGAGCTGAAGTTCAGATAAATAGGATTTACATAGAGAGGTATCTAACAATAGGTTTTATATACTTGGTGCCAAGTAAAGCGAATAAACACAGGCACCTGCAGGCATCTAGAAGTGGTGGCGATCATAGGTGGAAAGATATAAAGGGAGAAGTGGGACTTCAGCTGAACCTTGTAAGGAGGCTCTAACTTAGATAACCCAAAAAGAGGGAGACAGATATTCTGGTAGGGGCAACAGAGACAAGAATGTACAAGTTATGTTTGGAAACAATGATATCAGAATGACCCAGTTGAGTCATGCAGGGGAGAGCCCAAAGATAAAGTTGGAAGAGTAGATTGTAAATTTCTTCAGGTCAGAGGCCAGGTATTTATCTCCTCCAACCACCTAACATGCAGGGAATAAAAACCAGAATTGAATTTCAAAGGGTTATACTGGACTATGGAAACGAAGGACCTGGACTTGGTCTTCTGGGAGCCACTAAATGATTTTTGAGTAGAGGGTTAACATGGGCAAAGTGGTGATTTCAGAAGATATGTCAAGATAGGCTGTCTGCCCTACTTGCCACAGCCACACGTATCAACTGTTAGCTTCAAATCTGTAGCCTCAGTTCTGACTGCTCTTGTGAACTCTAGACCTAACATTCCAGCTGTAAGCAAGAAGGTGTGCTAACACCACATTATTTTTCTTCTACTTTACCCAACCTACCCAACACCCAATCTCTACCTCCTTCTATTTTCCTAATCTTACGATAACACTCCTCCCAGTTGCTGGAAACATTAGTTGACCAACATTTATTGACTAGAAACATTAAAATTATTTTGAACCCTCCCTTTCCTTCTTAACACATCTAGTTAATATTAAGAGCTATTGCTTCTGCCTCTACATTAACTTGTGGATCTGCCTGCCCTCTTTATATCCTTGCTGTCTATGCTCTAGTTCATACTCTTAGATTTCTTTCTTGGTTTGTCATAGTAGACCTCTAGCTGGCTCTTGTACCTCTTAGTCTCTCTCTGCTGCAGACTGGACTTTGGTCCAATGCCAGATTTATCTTTTCAGAACATCTTCTGGTTAAAAAAATCTTGGGGTGGGGACGCCTGGGTGGCTGAGTCGTTAAGTGTCGGCCTTTGGCTCAGGTCATGATCCCAGGGTCCTGGGATCGAGCCCCATATTGGGCTCCCTGCTCAACAGGAAGCCTGCTTCTCCCTCTCCAACTCCCCCTGCCTGTGTTCCTTCTCTCACTGTGTCTCTCTCTGTTAAATAAATACATAAAATCTTTAAAAAAAAATCTTGGGGCACCTGGGTAATGCAGTTGGTTAAGTGTCCAGCTCTTGTTTTCGGCTTAGGTTACGATCTCAGGGTCATGGAATCAAGTCTTGTGTCGGACTCTGTGCTCAGTGTGGAGTCTGCTTGAGACTTTGTCTCCCTCTCCCTCTTCCCTTTGCCCCACTATGTTCTCTCTCACTCTTTCTCAAATAAATAAGTAAATCTTTTTTTTTGAAGATTTTATTTATTTATTTGACAGACACAGCAAGAGAGGGAACACAAGTGGGAGTGGGAGAGGGAGAAGCAGGCTTCCCACGGAACAGAAAGCCTGATGCGGGGCTCGATCCCAGGACCCCGAGATCATGACCTGAGCCGAAGGCAGATGCTTAACAACTGAGCTACCCGGGCACCCCAAATAAGTAAATCCTTAAAAAATCTCAGTGGTATCATTTTATTTACTAAATTAAATAGATATTCCTCCAGTTTTTTGGAGTGATTTAACCTCATATGACCTTGCAAGCCTCCTTTTTCATTAAATTCCTAAATATATGCCGTGCATAGCTATGCTCTTCCCTGAAACACATCCTGTATTTCTGTATCCTGTATCAGAGACACATGTCTCTGAATTGCTGAATTGCTGCTCATACTTCTTTTTCAGTGTGGAATTCCTTAACCCCTTTTTGTGCTGCCTCAATCCTAATTGTTATCCAAGGTTTGGTGCAAACACCACGCCTTCCATGTACTCTTCTCCTACCCCTCTGTCAGAATTAGTCAACTGTGATTATCAGCATCATTTTGTGTAGCTTGTGTGTGGTGTATTGTTTGCTTGATATTATTGTTAATTATTTATATGTTGGTGTTTGTCACTAGATTGCAAATTTCATGACATCAAGGAACAGGCCTATTCTATTTGCCTTCTCTATCAGCTCATGTATCTCATTTTTAAATTTCCAGGAGGTTGATGCCTCTTGGACTTTTTCTTCTCTTCCTCCTCCTCCTCCTCCTCCTTTTTTTTTTAGATTTTATTTATTTATGAGAGAGAGAAAGCCCAAGCACATCAGTAGAGGGAGAGGGAGAGAGAGATGCAGACTCCCTGCTGAACAGGGAGCCTGATGACCTGGGACTTAATCCCAGGACCCTAAGATCATGACCTGAGCTGAAGGCAGACACTTACCCAGCTGAGCCACCCAGGTGCCCCATTGGGCTTCTTGAACCATTTGTGATTTTTCTGTGGCCCTCAGGGAAACAAGCAGAAGTTTTTCTTTTATTTGCTTTTGTAATGATTTATAATGCACTCGGACTGTGTTACCGGCTATGTTAGATTAGAACACAGATCTTTGCACCTCAAATGCAGGCTTTAATTTCAACTCTAGGCCCATTCTCAAATTGCTCCTAGTAGAGTAGGGCAGATAGACTTGTAAACAATAATACCTTGCAATAAGCACAAGAGAAAGATCACCTAAACCAGTGTGTGTAAGGGATTGGAAAAGCTCCTGGAGAAAGTGACAGTTGAGTTGAATACAGAACAATGAGCAGAGAAACAAGGGGGGAGCTATATTCCACACAGAGAGAACAGTGAATACAAGGGCAAGATTACATTTGGACAAGAATATTCAGCAAGGCTGAAAGTTAGAATTTTTATGAAAGGGTAGAGAGGAATGAGTCGCAGGCAGGCATCACATCATAATGGGTCTTCGATGCCAAAGTAAAAAGTTTGAATATTATCCTGAATGGAGGCATCAGGCTTTGTAATCCAATGGAGCTGAGTTCAAATTTAACTTCCTTACCTGCCTTGTGACCTCAGACAGATTACTTAACTTCTCTGTGCTTTATCTTTCCAGTAAAATAATGTCTAGCTTTCAGGGTTGTTGAGCATTAGAAATGATATACGTAAGACATGTAGCACATAAGCAGGTGTTCAGTAAATGTTAACTATTAATATTAATAGGAGGATAAGGAGTCACTGAAGGAATTTTAAGGCAGACAGTAACAAGGTCAGTTTTTTAGAAAGATTGCTGGCAGCACTGAAAAGGATGGTGTCTCAGTTTGGGAGGTGAGGAAGTGGAGGCGGCATTGTTGTCACACTTGTTCAGGAAGCCAAGGGGAAAGGAAAGAGAGAAGTTAAAGGTACACAAGCTAGGGGATAATTGTTGGATTGAGGTTCCCAAAAGAAGGGAAGAGGTGGGATCCACATTGTAGGTGGAAGGACTTTCCTAAGTTACCAAAGGACATTTTTGCAAGTGAAACTAATACAAAGAAAATTAGGGTACATATGGGTAGCTTGGTGGACTATAATGGTCTTAATAAAAACTGGAAACAAGTATTAAATCCTTCTAATTAAGTAACCCCCCCCATCATTCATTGGTGCCTCAATATGTTCAATCTTAGAATTTCCCGATGGGCAGTTGGGTTCTTTGTTGACAGTTCATAGCCTTGGTAGGGCCGAGTTTATAAGAAGCATCAAAGAACATGGCCTTTGTTAAACTGACTGGGGTATCTTTGAAAATTCTACCTCCAATGTTAGGTAGAAAGATCTTTGTTAGGCCTGGAATTAAATTAGGGATTTATGTGTAGGGAGCTAAACCTAAAACTTTTTAAAATGTTTGAAAGTCTGATCTATTTGGAGCATTCTGGAAGTTTAATAGTTAAAAGTTGCTCTTTGGCTTTTGTAATGAATTACCTTGCTAAAATATTATGATCTTAAAGCCCAGGCACTGCAATTTCTATCCCTGTCTTAATGCTTAAATCAGGAAAGAACTTGCATGTACTTGATGGGTCTGCAACACAGGATCCTAAAAAAGGATCCTTCAGCTTTGGGGGCTTGGTTGTTCCATAAAACCCTTTTCTGAGGAACTTACAACTCACCTCTAAGGCAGGCTACCTGGTCTTGAGAAGTGCTTGTAATCATGTTGCCCTTAGTAATTATGCTCAGAATAAGTACTTGGACCTTTTGCTGCTGAATTAAAAGTCTGTTCTTTAGATACTGGAAATATAATAAGATGGACCAGTGTCCGTTGTGCCCATCGTATCTTCAGGTCTAAAATAAAGGAGGCAGTGGACTAAAAAGAATCCCATGAATTCCACCTCTTCTGTAAATATATGTTTATATATCTCCCCAACACGGGGCTTGAACTCACGACCTTGAAATCAAGACCTGAGCTGAGATCAAGAGTCAGATGCTTAACCAACTGAGGGACCTAGGTACCCCCTTCTTCTTTAAAATGTTGGTTAAAGGTAAATTTGCTAACTTTTCCTTTTCCATCTATGTGTTATTTAACCTGTCACGGCAAACACATACAACTTCTGTAATAAAAGAAATTGTGAAAAGAAAAATAACGAGGAAAACTTTTGTCTCTAGAGTGAGACTTTTGTAAGACTGGAAGTGGCCATGTAATGGTTTTGAAGGTATTAATGTAGTGAGGCAGAATGGGTTTGGTAGTGGTGGAATGTAGGGGGGCAGAACTTTTAGTTGGCTTTAATTTTGTTTTCCCATCATGGCTGCATGTTTCAGCACATAGATGACACTTATTGGAACGTTGGGTTTTTCACATATTGGACAGTTTGTCCCGAGGGAACTGGCTCTGATTTCATTCTGTGTGTTTCATTAGCTAGTCGTCTTCTTCTTTTTTTTTTTT
>CM052798.1:26614644-26636605 GCA_028533885.1 Nasua narica
AGCCTGGTGGTGGGTATCGAGAGGGGCACGTACTGCATGGAGCACTGGGTGTGGTGCATGTAACACTGAAAAATTAAATCTTGTAACACTGAAAAATTAAAATAAACAAATTTGGGGAGAAAAAAAATAAAAAAAAATTAAGGTCTGTACACTTTTTTTTAAAGATATAATGCTATTGCACACTTACAGACTATAGTATAGTGTAAACATAACTTTTATACACATTGGGAAACCAGAAAATTCATCTGACTTGCTTTAGTGTGGTGGTCTGGAAGCAGTATCTCAAAGGTGCGCCTGTATTTCATTAGAGAAGCCCAAACTGACGAAGGCAGTGCTATAATTAACCAGGCTTGTTTTAAGATCATTAGAGATGAGGAAAAGTCTACATCAAAGCAGGATTATAAGCCTTCACTCCACCCTTCTAAAGCATCAAACCTTCCACACTGTGAGTCCCCAAGAGCTGGTTTTGGCTCAGCAGAGAAGACTTCTAACAACCTGACTGCCAACACTCAGGCAAGTGAAAAATCCCATTTCAGCATGCAAATGAGCAGGATGTTCTGAGTTTAGGCGACAACAGCTCTGTCCCCAGGCCACTCCCACTCTCACCCTTGTTTCCGGCAATGCACAGAGAACGCTAGGCGCTCAGCTTGTGGAAGGCTGTATAGATAGCTTCTAGCTCTTTCTATGTCCAAGTCAAGCAACAGTGACCCCAAACTTTATAGGCCCTACCTGGAAGTGCAAAATAATGGTCCAGATCAGGCCCAGGGTCAGCTTGGGGTTGCCATCCGTGATGTCATCATTGCGAATATTCACTAGTTTCACCTGGAAAAGAAACAGAAGCTGATCTCAGAGCTCTGGGAATTTTTTTGTGATTTCATTTTTATAAATTTTCATCATTATATACAATTAAACTGTGTGTGTGTGTGTATGTGTGCTCATGTGTGCGCACGCGTGAGCACACAGTTTTGAGTTTCAACATGTGTACGGATGTGGGTAACTACCACTACCATCAGGATAATAGAAAGTTCTGTTATCCCCAAAACATGACCGCGCTGCCCTTCTGTAGTCACACCCTGCCTCCACCTTTAATTCCTGCCAAACACTGATCCATTCCCAGTTTTACTTTTTCTAGAATGTTGTATGAATAAAATCATATAGTATGTAAGTTTCTGATACAGGCTTTTTTTTTCCCCCACTAAGCATAATATCCTTGAGATCTCCATCCTCACTGTCACATAGAGCAGTAGTTTGCTCCTTTTTATTGCTGAGTAGTATTCCATTGTAGCAACAGACTATGCTGTGTTTACCCATTCGTCCACTGAAGAACATTCTGGTTGTTTTCAGTTTGGGACAATAATTAATAAAGCTCCTAGATTCATGAGCATATGTTTTCATTTCTACAGGGTAAATTGGCAGGCGTGAGACTGTTGGGTCATAAGGTATATGTTTAGCTTTATGAGAACTTTCCCAGAAGGACTGCACCAATTTTGCATTCCCATCAGCAAGGCAACCTTGTAATAACCACAAGGTATTCTGAGTGGCTTTTTTATTAAGTCATCACAGCCCTGACTTTTTTTTCTTTGTTTTTTTTCTCCCAGGAGAGGGGGTGGCAAGCCCTTCTTCCTTACTGGTCTTTGACATGCTCCCACCTCTATTTTCCCTCCTTTGTTGAAGATACCCACACCTACCCAAGCCTCCACTAGCATCTGCTTTTACTCGTAAAATCTCATTCCAACAACACAATATGCATAGACACAGGGGCCCTATCTATCCCCCATTGGGTGGCCAATTGTCCCGTTCCCTGCCCTGGCAACTGAGAGATTTCCTGGGGTGTGGGACTTACAGTGCTGAAACTGAGAGGACACCAGGAAAACCAGCTTAGCAAGCCTCTTCTGTCACACCCTCACGAAGTTCCTGTTCAATTGTGACAAACTGTCCTTGAGCTGTCCTCCTTATCTCTTCAACTGAACTGAAATCTGTGCGTCTCTAAAGAATTCTGGTGACCTCGAACAAGCTCCCCGACACTAACGGTGACCTGGTACTACAGACTAAATGGTTGTGTCCCTCCAAAACTCATACGTTAAGTCCTAACACCCAATGTGATGGTATTTAAAGGAGGGGAGGTGATTAAGTCATGAGGGGAAAGCCCTCATGAATAGGAATGGTGCCCTTGTAAAAGAGAACCCAGAGAGCTCTCTTGCCCTTCCACCAGAGAAATATATTTCTGCTGCTTATAAACCACCTAGTGGATAGTATTTTCATTATAGCAGCCTGAACAAAGACACCTGTATTTCCAGAAGGAAAAGTCGCTCTTCTATATTGAGAAGAGTTTTCTAATCACCAATAGCTGACCCACAGTTGGTAGGCTGTAGTATCAGCCAAGGCCATATTCCTCGGGCCCACTTCCATCAGCTTGCCTCTTCCATTCCAAAGTCTACCTTGGCAAACCACCTTCCAATCTCTCCTAACCCTTGATGACTTGAACACCTAACTCCTAAAACTGGCAATCTTGGTACTCATCTCAATGACCCAAATATCACCTCATCTGCAAAATTCACATGCCTTCTCCATTTTGAGGACTTTTGCTTTTACTCTACTTTGGATACCTACACAACTACAACTTGGACGTCCCCATTACCAAGAGCTGTTCTAGAGTTCGCCCTGCCCTTCTCGGCATCTACTGTTCTTATCCATACACATTTTCACTTGATCACAGTAACTAAATCTACCCTTGGTCCTTATTTAGATGTGTAGCTAATCAATTTTTCTCAATTGACCTTGGCGGTTAAGAACACCCAGGTTCCCTCCAGCGCTACACACAGATATTTCCAATCTTGTTTTTTCCACTCCCCTAAACACTGCCTCTAATTCACCCACTACTTTTCATTTGTCAATTTATTTCAACAAATAATTATTAAGTGTCAATTACGGACCATTCACTATGACAGGTGATGAATATAAAAATGTTAAGATCCTGTTCCTGGTCCTCACGGGGCCTACATAACGTGACAGCAAACAGAGAAATAATAAAGTAGTAGATGTTATATTGGGACTAAACTGCTCTGGGAGCACAGAGAAGGAGAATTTCCCAAGTTAATAAGAACTACCGATAAAAGTGACAAAAATGAACTAATTCTAAAAATATGCATACTATTCAACATCAGCTTGGCCCAAGCTATTGCCTGTGGCTAGACTCATCTCTTCCACAAGGCTGGCTCTAAGCAAACGAACTCTCAGATCCCCGGTCCATCTTCCTTTCTGCCACACACCCCTGCTCCGTCATCCCTCCCTTTTCTTCCTTCTCCCCGTATCTCAGAGAAAGGGGCATTTTCCTTTTCTTGTCCCCAATTCCTGGACTTGGTTCCGCCCATCAGGAGTGGGGAGGAAGAGGAGAAACAGCATGGGTGGTGGCAGGATTACTGAACCTCAATGGCAGGAAACCTGGGTGAAAGTCCCAGCTCTGCTCCAGCTTCTGCACTTGGGGGCAGGTCACTTCAGCTGTCCAGATCTCAGTTTCCCTATCTAGAAGATGCAGAACCCAGGGCCAACATTTTATCACTTGGTACTCTTCCTCAGTCTCATTTCCATCTGCCTCTCTTCACTGGCTTCTCTTCCTACGTCCAAAAACATGTTGAAAACTTCTTTTTTTCCCCCCTCCTCTAACCAGGCCCACTAAACTCTAAGTGCTTCCTTGCTCTACTCAGACCATACTCTTAAGTCACCGATGCTTGGTGGCTCAGACCTGATGTGGCACCAACACAATGGCCAGTCCTGACCAGCCCCTCCTCTACTTCGCAGGATAGCGTAACCTTCTTGTTTTCCCTCTTCCTGAATGTTGTACTTTTTTTTCTATCTTCTTTGCTGACTTAATTTTCTGTCTTTCTTTTGACTTCCACCTAAGGTGAGTCCATAAGGTTCAATCTTTGGATCTTGCTCTTCTCGGTTAACACGGTCCCACTCAGGAAGGCCACAGCTATGCAAAGACGACCAAATGATTTGTCCAACCATAAAGCAATTGCTCATTAGCAAGCGAGACTCAGACTGGGACAGTCAGATGTAGCAATTACCGAGGGCCCATGAGGAGCACTAAGGACATCCCTTAAGTGGGGACTCAATGCCAGCATTCCCAGGCAGAACAGGAAAGGCATGGAATTGTGTTACCTGTCGCTGCTTTAAGAAGTCCAGGGCAATCTGCACATTCTGCAGCCTGTGAAAACGCATCCTGCCCTTCTCCCGGGGCTGCAAACAAACAGAAAGAGATGTTAATTTTAGCTACACCAATTTACCCATGTGGACTCCAGTACTTTCTCATTCCAAGGACTAAAAGATCACAAAGTTTTCCTCACGGTGGAAGACAGCCATGGGAGCATTACACAAAACACCCCTTAATGGTAGGACCTGTGTGTGTTTCGCCCTGCTCCCCGAGGCCTCCAAAATGCTTGTTTACCACTGCACCGCCCATGAGCACAGTGGGCTTTGACTCCTACTGCTGAACAGGTTCTCTACAGGTCCTTCTGTAGCCACAGCGCGGCAGACCCTGATTCTGGGTGTGCAGGTAATGGGAACAAAGCCTGGCTCTACGGCTCCTAAAATCACAGCTAAATGCTATTTTAAGGGAAGGTGGGAAGTCCTAATTGCATATTGCACAGTAATAGGGCCAACCCTATTAAAAACTTGGCAAAAGAAGCTATAGGTAGCCAATTTTAAACCAGGGAATGAAGAGTTATATATGCTCAATAAACCAGTGAAAAAATAAACGAGACAAAAATCAGAAAGAAAACTATTTTCTAGACAGAAGGGTGTCCGTTTAAGAAAGCCACCCTTTACCCCAGGATGAAATACCAAGAGCAACGAAAACCTTGGTAAGGTAGGGCTGTTCAACATGATACTCCAGAGAAAGGTATTTCCTGCTAGTCGCTCAGTCCCGGGTGTCAGACGAGCCACAGGAGAGAAGCTCGCCTCCATCCTCTGTGCCTCTGGTGCCCCTGTCCACAGCTCAGCTATTATCCATCCAAAAGTGCTTGAAATCCGTTTGCCCAGTGAGAACATGCAGGGATGACTATCTACCTCTGGCACCTTTTCTCCTGCTCAGTTTCCAACATTGCTTTTATTTTACTAAAACTGGGCCTGAGACACTCTCACTAGATATATGTATAGATTATATATATACCCAATTCATTTGTAAATGTCAAATTAAAGGCTGATAAATAATAAGGTAGCTCTATGGCAGGTGCCTGTACAGAGGAAACATTGCCCCAGGTTGAACCACACAAAACGTAACTCAATACGTGTAAAGATAAGGGTAAAAGCATCTCTCTGGGAGCCCCCAACACTTCTAAACAACGCTCCCACACGGGGATAATCTGCAGAGATGTTGAGGCCTCTCTGGGCAACAGGATAACTTCTTAAGTCAAAGATTTAGGAAAAATCTTTCTAGCAAGAACCACTTTTTCAGTCATTTCAGCTAAACTACCTGTGAACATGGCTATAAGGACAACAGAGCCTGTGAAACTGAAGAGTCTAAGGCAATGGGCAGGGAGACTGAGGAGGTGGAAAGAGGGATATTGCCTAATCCCTATTTCTGGAGAAAGAGTATGGGCTATAATTCAGGGCCTGCAAGCAGGAAATGCCCTTCTTACACAGTCTTATCTTTACTCCTTGGTACTCCCCACCAAAGATAAATACCCTAAGAGCATGCAAGTTAAAATCACCGTCCTCTACAGCAACTAGAGAAATTATTGACCAAGGCAGAGTATCTCCATGCAGTGAGTGGTTTGCAAACAACAGGCTGTTTTGAAAACAAATGACATGGTGTCCAGTGAGAACCTGAAGGCTAGAGGTGGAGAGAGAGTGAGAGTTAGTCTGAAGTGTGGAGCCAAGAGCAATTAACTGTCATGCCTTCAACTACACTTTCCAAAGCTCTGCAATCCAGACTCAGACAACACAGCAAGGCCACCAGAAGGCTATGGGTCTCCAGGTCACAAAGGCACTTGATACCTCCAAACACCATGATTCTTTTCGTGCCAACCACTCTCAGATAAGCAAAACAATCCCCACTCCAGGATCATCTAACAGTGGCAAGAGGCACAATTAGTTTTAACCACTTTCTCTGGGACCCAAATTCCCAGGTGCAGAGGGAAGAAGGCGGTTGGTAGCTGAGCTACTTGGAGACCTTGAGAACCTCAGACTCTCTGATGGCCCTGCAGTGCCAGCTGGGATCCTGGCATCCCCAGGAGGACCTACTACATCATCATCATCTTCCTCCTCCTGCTCCTCGCTGTTTGTATGGCGCCAGGAGGGCATGCTCACGAGACGGAGGGTCTTCAGCCCTGCTGGCTCCTTTGGCCACCACCAAGGCAAAGACAGGACAGAGTAACAGGAAATTCATAACACAAAAATGAAAAGGAAATGAATGCAACATTAAAAAAAAAAGTGAAAATAAATAGGAAAATACCCTCCCACCTCCCAAAACATGCAAAACCAAATCAAGACCAGATCACACAGTTATATGGAACACTTATGTTGAAACACATCTTCAGGGCACCTGCCTGGCTCAACCGGTTAAGCAGCTGACTCTTGATTTTGGCTCAGGTCATGATCTCAGAGTCCTGGGATTGAGCCCCGTGTCAGGCTCTGCACTCAGCGTGGAGTCTACTTATCCTTCTCTCTCCCTCTTCCACGGCCCCTCTCTACTCCCCCATCTCTCTCTTTCTGCACCCCTCTCAAATAAATTTAAAAAAATATTTAAAAGAAAAAAAAACACATCTTCAATTCTCCATGGTCACCCATCATCTTTTTGTGAATGAACTAAAGGAGAAAGAGATTGTGAGAATAAACATGGAAGAGATATTTGGATGGTTCTCAGTGAAAAGATGATACCCTATGATTATCTCCATAAACGACCTGTAAGTTTCCAAAGGTTAGGCAAAGAAATTAGATCGGAGTGTTTTCAGCCTGTTTTTGTAAGCAACATCACAAAAGGAATCACTTTCAATACAAAAATCACTATGAGTTCATCAGATATCCCAGCCAAAATGCCCAAAATGTAACTTTGTGAGTACTAAAGAATAAAGTCCAGCAATGTGAAAGTGACATTTTGATTAATTACGAAATTTATAAATGAAGGCTAGATAAGAACTGGAATTCACCAGTAGCAGCTGTGCTAATAAAAAATGTCAATTTCGTCCATTAAAAATTATAAAAGTAATTCTATCATAAGATAAAAAATATGTGAAACCAAAAGAAAGGGGCCATAGGAAGCCAAGCCCCAATTTTTGAAGAAACTATTACTTAAGGAGTGAAATTTAATGTGCCAAAGTCCCTTCTAGAAACACAGCAAACAATGACTAAGAATTCACCAAAGGCAGTGAGTGGGCTGGCCTTCAGTTCCTTCTCTCCCCAGAGATGTTTCCAGTATTCAGTCCCGGACTCTTCTAAATGAAAACTATGTTGTCTACGACTCTAGAGGTAGAACACAAACTGCACAGGATCCCCTGCTTCCATTAGGCTCAAATATACAAAACAAAGAGCCCACAGGGGGGGTTATTTTGATCCCTCAAACAAAGCAAGTATAAGAACTATCATCTGACAAGCCAAGAAGCCCAGGCAGGATCTGCCTTCAGATATGTAGGTGTTTCCCACAACCAATGTTTAACATGTTTGGGAGGAGGCAGGCATATTTAACAATCCAAGGAACTCAAAAGTACTGCATCCAGGGCTGTGCTCACATATCAGCTTTAGTACTTCTCCAAACCTGGGAGACTCAGTGAATCAAAGAAGGAAGTAAGTGAGGTGAATTCTAAAAAATAACTCTAAATAACTCTAAAAACAACTCTCAGCTTTTAAACGTAAACTCCAGGGCGCCTGGGTGGAGTTGGTTAAGCAACTGCCTTCCGCTCAGGTCATGATCCCAGAGTCCTGGGATCGAGTCCCACATCGGGCTCCCAGATCCACGGGGTGTCTGCTTCTCCCTCTGACGTTCTCCCCTCTCATTCTCTCTCTCACTGTCTCTATCTCAAATAAATAAATAAAATTAAACGTAAACTCCATATCCTTATCTGAATACAGAAAATAAAACAATTCACAGTACACGGGAAAACAGGGGAGCCTATATAGACTAGCAACAAAACTCTAGAATGGAAAAATACATCTTACTAAAAAAACTTTAAATGTGAATTTACTATTCCTGAAATACTCCATCTACAAACAGATAAAAAACAAGTAAGGAGAAAAAAAATGAAGATACGAAAGAAAGAAAGCTGATACCTGATTCCATCAAGAAATGAGAATGTGATACATCAATTCACATTAAGACGAAATTACATCATTTTAAAACAGTTTGAATTAGAAACCAAGCCCACAAGTAATGTTTTCTACTTCTTCCTCCCATATAACCAAGAGTAGGCAGTAGCGGCCAGTCCTGGCCCTCAAAATGACGGACTGGCAAATCATTAACAGGGCTGCATTTGTGAGTCCACTCATGAGAAGAAGGGAGAAGCTCACCAGTTTGATGCCCGAGAGAACCTCCAGCAGAGAGATCAGGTTGTGGCCATCCCGCAGATCTTCATAAAGATCATTGATGTGCTTGCGGACCTATGTGAGAGAATGAAACAGAGGGATTTTCATTTGATCTTGAATTCTTTTATTAGCTACCCAAGAATTTCTAGTTCTAAATAAACACAGATTAAAGACTTTGAAACAGGAAACAATAATAAAATTCCGGAATTTTCAGTTTGGATTACAATACATGTGAAATAGTAACACTAAACAGAAATGTATGTGTCTTTTAAAAACTGAAGCCAGGGGTGCCTGGGTGGTTCAGTTGGTTAAGGGGCTGCCTTTGGCTCCAGTCATGATTCCAGGGTCCTGGGATCGAGCCCCACATTGGGCTCCCTGCTCAGCGAAGAGCCTGCTTCTCTCTCACCCTCTACCTGCCACTCTGCTTACTTGTGCTCTCTATCTCCTGTCAAATAAATAAACAAAATCTTGAAAAAAAAACAAAACTGAAGTCAGATCTGTTACATACTGTAGCCAACTGTAAACAATGTTCTAGAAAGTCTGGACAAGGAGATGGAGACCCAATCATCCTGAGACCTCTCGGGAATTATTTTGCCCAAAATGTGATACAATGGCCAATGACAGACAGATGAGCCCAATCAGAATCAGAAAAGCCTTCCAGGGGTGCCTGGTTGCCTCAGTTGGAACAGCATGCAACTCTTGATCTCATGGTTTTGAGTTCAAGCCCCATACTGCATGTAGAGATTACTTAAATAAATAAAAACTTGGGGCACCTGGGTGGCTCAGTCATTAAGCCTCTGCCTTCAGCTCAGGTCATGATCCCAGGGTCCTGGGACTGAGCCCCACATTGGGCTCCCTGCTCAGCAGGAAGCCTGCTTCTCCCTCTCCCACTCCCCCTGCTTGCATTCCTTCTCTCGCTGTGTCTCTGTCAAATAAATAAATAAAATCTTTATAAATACATACATACATACATACTTTAAAAAAGAAAGGCCTTCCAGAGTGCAAAGGAAACAAAAATGCTAGGTACCCAGTGTTTCACAGGATGTACCTATATGTTAACTCCTCTCTTGTCAAATATTTATTTTAAAAAAAAAATTAGTCTATTTAGGTGCTTCTGGATGGCACAGGCAGTTAAGCGTCCACCTCTTGATTTTGGCCCAGGTCACAATCTCAGGGTTGTGAGAGTGAGCCCTGCCTTGGGCTCCACACTCAGCATAGAGTTTGCTTGAGATTCTCTGTCCCTCCCTCTGCCTCTGCCCTTCCCACTTGTGCTCACTCTCTCTCAAATAAATAAAAAATCTTTTTTTTTTTAAAGATTTTATTTATTTATTTGAGAGAGAGAGAGAGAGAGAGAGAATGAGAGGGGAGAAGGTCAGAGGGAGAAGCAGACTTCCTGCAGAGCCGGGAGCCCGATATGGGACTCGATCCCAGAACTCTGGGATCATGACCTGAGCCGAAGGCAGTCGCCCAACCAACTGAGCCACCCAGGTGCCCCAATAAAAAATCTTTTGAGGGTGATTTTCCTTGTGAAAAAAAATAATAATTCCAATTTTATAACTGAAACTATGGGAAAACAGATCTCACTTTGGAAAAATATGTGGTTAATGTCAAACTCCATGCTGAATGCTGTACATATGATCTCTTGTCTCTCTCACATTGATAAGGTAGGAAGTACTCCTATTTCATACATGAGGAAACAAGGCACGGAGAGGTTAAGTAATTTGCCCAAGATCACAAGTGGAAAAACAGACCTCAGTTTGGGCTTTCTGAATTTAGTCTTTGCCATTATCCATATGCTTTATAATCAGCCATAATCTCATTTTATTTATTTAATCCAGACAAGTGCTCTGTGAAGTTTTTTAGTATCCTCAGAAGGAACTGAGGGAATTGAGGCTTTGAGAAGTTAAGGTCACATAACTGCACGAAGTGGCAATAGGTGTTCTGGTTCGTTCCAAGTCCAGTGACAACTTCACTGAGTGACACTAACACAGAATCAGAAGACTAGTGGCAAGTATAAGGAAGAAGATTCATTTTCAACATAAGTAGTTCTCTAGACAACAATAAAAAGGGCTACTTTCAGAAGTAGCAGGTTTTTTCAAGCAAAGACCAGCACACTAGGATTTCCACATTTGAATGGAAAACTGTACTGTCGTCATTTCCAATTATAATATTCTTGCATTCCAAACAGAATGGCAGTCAGAAAAGATCAGGGTATGGGGAACCTGACTGGCTCAGTGGGTAGAGCATGAGACTCTTGATCTTTGGGTCATGGGTTAGAGCCCCACACTGAGCGTAGAGATTACATTAAAAAAAAAAAAAAAGATAAAGGCTGGAAATAGCAGGTAAGACTTTCTGGAAGAGAAAGAACTGGAAAGATGGGGGGGGTGCAATACTTTATGTATGTATTTATTTATTTATTTACTTACTTATTTAAGAGAGACAGAGAGAGAGTGTGGGAGGGGAACCCGATGTGGGTCTCGATCCTGGGATTGAGGGAGACCCCTCCTAGGGGGAGGGGCAGAGGGAAAGGGAGAGAATCTCATGTAGACTCTGTGCTGAGCACAGAGCCTGATGCAGGGCTCAATCTCACAACCCTGAGATCAAGACCTGAGCTGAAATCAAGAGTCAGATGCTTAACCAACTGAGCCACTCAGGCACCCCTGGAAGGATCAGAACATGTTTTCACAGAAAGACAGAAGATGGTTAAATCACAGAAGACAAGGTACAGAGGTGGAAAATTTGCAAGGTATGATTATTTGTACCTGTGTGAATAAAGGACTAAGAAGGTGATGGGTAGATTACCCAGTTGGAGAAAATGGTTCATGATAAATTGAATAATAGCTTTCAAACATTGAAGGAATATTTCTTCATTTTTTGTGCTATTCACAATATGAATATAGATCTAACACACATTTTATTTTAATCAGCAATATTAACATTTTCTCCACACTTTAAGTCTAGACAAAATAACACATCTAGCTCAGACTTGTAGCATTTGTTGATTTCAATAGTTTAAATACTACCACCATGACCAATTTCCAGCCACTAATACAATATCACTAACTGTGATGTTGGAAAGAAATGTACAACAGCACACCATTATATACTTTTCCATGAGACATACGACAGACATAATTAACCTCAAGAGCATAGACAGTATTAACAAGTAGTAAAATAATTATGAGGTGATGTGTTTTGAGTGTTTATTACCTTTATTTTAAAAATAATTTATATAATTGTAAGTTTATATAATCTTTTATAATGGCCGTGCTTAGCAACCAGCTCACAAAATTAGTGTTCAGCTCTTGTGAGCCCGTGTAAGCTAGCTCCAAGATTTCCAGACCTCTCCCTCAAATGGGTCTAAGGTTTCAAAACCACAGTGCACAGAAATAAGCAGGTCATGAGGGTTGGGAAGAGGGTAGCTTGAAAAGTTCAATATTGGGGGCACCTGGGTGGCTCAGTTGATTAAGCAACTGCCTTGGGTTCAGGTCATGATCCTGGAATCCCAGGATCGAGACCCACATCGGGCTCCTTTCTCAGCGGGGAGTCTGCTTCTCCCTCTGACCTCTCCCCTCTCATGCTTTCTCTCTCTCTCAAATAAATAAACAAAATCTTTAAAGGAAAAAAAAGCTCAATATTGGTTTTTTTTTTTAATTTAAAAATTTTTAAGATTTTGTACTTAAGTAATCTCCACACCCAACGTGGGGCTCAAAGCTACAACCCCAAGATCAAGAGCTGTAACTCCACTGACTGAGCCAACCAGTGCCCTGAAAAGTTCAATTTTAAATATGTTGAATTTAAAACAGCAGCAAAGGAGCTACAAACGGTAATGTTCTAGAAGCGGCTGAAAATACCAGAATTCAATTTGGGTCAGCTGAGAACTTAAGTTTAGAAGCCATGTGCATAGAGGTGCTAGCTAAAGACATGGGAAATGTTGGCCTTTCTGCTGAGGACTGAGCCTGTGGGAATAGCCAAAATTAGAAAACAGGAGATGGAAAAGCAATCAACAAAGGATAGGGGACGAAAAAAGGCAGGGAAAGAGGTAGGAAAACAAAACAAAACAAAAACGAGAAAGGGTAATCAAGGAGCGAGGGGATGGACGATCACAAGTATCAAATGCTCTAGGACAAGCATGAAGACCAATGGTGTTTTTGGTGAGACTCACTTTCTAGAAAGTAGTGTAATAGAAATCAGATTATAAATGAATTGTAGGTTAAAGAAATAAACAGAGAATATATTAAATACTTCATATTGAGTTATAAAGAGAAGGGACAACAATGAGGGACTTATTTTTGATAGCTAAGACCTGAGCATAGGGCATTCAAATCAGGAATGGGCACTGAATAATTAAATAAATTATAATAGGAATGAGGACCAAGCGAGATCGTATTATCAACAGGACACTAAGTACTACAGAATACTGAAAAGAAAAAGTGGTACTTTCTTTTTTTAAGATTTTACTTATTTAACAGAGAGAGAGAAAGAGAGAGAGAGATCACAAGTAGGCAGAGAAGCTGGCAGAGAGAGGGGGGGAAGCAGGCTCCCCGCTGAGCAGAGAGCCCAATGCGGGGCTCGATCCCAGGACCCTAAGATCATGACCTGAGCCGAAGGTGGAGGCTTTAACCCACTGAGCCACCCAGGTACCCCAAGAAAAAGTGGTATTTTGAAATATAGTTAATTTCACATCAAGGACTCAACATCTCCTTCCAAAAATTCCAGTTATGTTTTACATCTGCGAACAACAAAACTCAACCACCTTACAAGAAGCTTAGCTGAGACTAATTTAGGATGTCTCTCAGTCTTTCTCTGATTATAATGACTAAATAACTATGAAAAACTAAAAAGAGAGGTAATGGAGGAAGGGAGGGGTAAGCATTTTTCCCCTGGAGAATTTTCAGTAGCAGAGAACAATAGTTTATTTCTGAAGCATACTGGACACAGCTGCCTAGGGCAGGATAAAGTACTCGCTAACACTTACTAGTGCTTCTGTCAGAAAATGTTCAGATACAGAGATGGGATTTGGAGGGCTCGATTCACATCCCAAGGTCAAACACAGCTAGTTAATGGCCAGGCCAATAAAATCCAGGTCTGCCCCATTCCAAAATCTTTACCTCTTCTGTAAACACTAAGCTGCCTCTAAAATTTTCCACAAATCTCTTAAGAAAAAGCAAAAAAAAAAGGGGGGGGGTTTAATAGCACTGCTGTATGATATATATGAAATCCTAAGAGTTGTCATCACAAGGAAAAAAAATTTTCTTTTTTTTGCTTTCCCTTTTTATCTATTCATATGACACAATAGATGCCAACTATACTCACTGCTAATCACTTCATAATATATGTAACTCAAACCAATGCCCTGTACACATTACAATCATACAGTGATGTGTGTCATTTTGGTCTCAGTAAGACTAGAAAAGGGAAAGGAAAGGAAAGGCAAGAAAAAGTCCAGTGGACCAAGCATCAGGTGTTTCAGGGGTAGCCAGGTGAAGCCAAGACTGCTAAAGAATCATCAATATGTAGCTTTCTCTCCAACAAATACACATGCTATTCTATGAAGGAAAGGATGAGTGAATAACTTCAACTACCCAGGCAAAGGCCTGTTTGCAATCCCTGTGAAAATCACTGTCAACATTAGTGAATGTCTCCAAAGAATATAAGCAAGTGGCTAATAAATTCAGGAAAAGATGCTCAATATCATGAGCTGTGCAGAAACTAGAAATCAAAACCATAGTAAGACACCACTCCCTATCCAACAGGAGGACTATAAACAAAAAGACAGATTTTAACTGTTGATGAGGACGTAGAACAGCTGGAACCCTCACACACTGCTGGTAGGAATGTAAAATCGTGAGACTGCTTTAGAAAAGTCTGACAGTTCCTCAAAAGGCTGAATACAAGTTACCACACAAACCAGTGACTCCACTCCCAGGTGTATACCCAAGAGAACTGAAAATATATGTCCAGGAAAAACGTATACATGAATGAATCTTTGTAGCATTTCTTATTCATAATAGCCAAAAAGTGAAAATAACCCAAATGTCTATCAAATTGATAAATGGATAAACAAAATGTGGGGCATTCATATAATGAAATATTATTTGGCAATCAAATACTGATACATGCTATCATGTGGATGAACTCTGAAAACATTATGCTAAGTAAAAAAAAGCCAGTTACAAAGAAAAGGATCACATAGTGTATGATTCCATTTATAAAAGATAACTAGAATAGGCAAATCTACAGAGTCAAAAACTAGATTAGTGGCTGTCTGGGGCTGGGGGAAGTATGTGGGGGTTGTGGGGATGACTGAAAGGTACAGGGTTTCCTTTGGGGGATGATGAAAATGTTCTAGCAGGAGAGGCGTGTGGTGATGGTTGCATAACTCTGAATATACTATAAGTCACTGAACTGTATATTTATTTAAATGGGTAAATTGTAGGATATGTGAATTAAATCTCAGAAAAGCTATTTTTAAAAATTAACAAATGACTAAATTTTGAGAGATCAAGTCCACCCAAGCCAATCCTCCCCAATTTCTGTGCATTTAGGAGCCAAGGAAAGCTCTGCTCTCCCAGTTCTTTAAAGATTAACCCAAAGTTATGGGCACCTGGCTGGTTCAGTCAGTAGAGCATGCGACTCTAGATCTCTAGGTTGTGAGTTCAAGCCCCATGTTGGGTGTAGACCTTACTTAAAAAAAAAAAAAAGAGAGAGAGAGATTAATGTTAAGTTATAGAAAAACAAACAGCTTCCCTCGGCTTCTGAGCGGTTTTAGCAAAGGGAATAAATTGCACTTAAGTACTTGGAATCAGAATCTGGCCCAAAGGGACTTTAACACTCTCAGCTGGCAGATGAGAAAAGCACTGCCTGGAGAAGTTAAGTAACCTGTGTGAGCTGGGACGTGTCCCATCACCATCTCCTGACTCCAAGTTCAGTGCTCTTTCCCTTCACAAGGCTTCCATGATGCCTGAAGGGTTGAAAGGATATAGTAAGAACTCCCCTCCTCCAAAAAGAACCAAGGACTGCCACACGGTATTCTTTGACACCTGCAGCAAACTGCATCAAGAAAAGCTTTCCTCTAAAACTTGAAAGAAACACAAGCAGCTCAATTTCCTTAACTCAAACTATGTTGAAGAGCAATAAACAGGTCAGAGGAGAAAGTTTTAAAGAGAAGAGTATGGTATTTATTCTCATCTACATTTATAAAAGGTACATAAGCCGTGAGCCTGGTAACTTTAAATGGGTATCAGAATTTGTAGATTTCCAAACTGTAAGAGGGGAATTCCACATTGATTCAATGGCTAAATTTATCCTCATGGAGAAGCCTAAATGCTAATGCTAAAAATACTAATGCTTAAAAAATGCTTAAAAACCCGAAATGCTAATGCTAAAAAACAGATTACAGTTGTCCCAGACTTTTTGCCTGTTAAAGAACGATGCTCAAATGCAGGAAAGGAGTAGAGGCTGGAAACCTGTTGGGGTGAGCAGAGGGAGAGGGGAGCAGGGTGGGAGGCTCTTTGCTGATAAGAATTCTATCGTCTCTCTGAAAAACTCTTTAAGTTGAAACTATCAGTGAGTGACACCTGCCACACCTGATTCACAAAGGGCCTCTGAAGAGGAAGATGATTCTAAAATCCACAAAGGGTAGCTTTACATAATAGGCAGGCGAAGGCGCTTATGTGGAAGGAATAGAAAATCTAATCCAAATGTAGGCCCAAAACTTTCAGTGGGGGTTGAGAGGTGTTTGGAGTGAAATCAGGTCCCAAAACTCAGGTCCAGGCGCAAACCACTACCATGTAGCCACGTCTGCACCACAAAGGCAACACCCCTCTGTGTCTAAACAGCACTACTCTGTCAATCCTTAAATGAAACTCCACTGCCAGTCTCCTTCTGACCTTTCGCACAGATGCGAATAAGCAAAGGCGTATGAAAGTCCATGCGGCGCTAAGGCGAGCTGTCTCACGGCTATGGCAGAGCAGTGGCGCCCGGAACAACTACGGCTTTCTATCATCTCATGTCCCACTAGAGAGCCGCACACAGAAAAGCTGAGGTTTGGAGTAAAAATTCGGGATTGGAAAACTTTTGCTAGTATACCTGGAATTCTTTTTTTTTTTTTTTTTTAAAGATTGTATTTATCCATCTGACAGGGAGAGAGAGATCACAAGTAGACAGAGAGGCAGGCAGCGGGGGTGGGGTGGGGTGGGGGGGAGCAGGCTCCCCGCTGAGCAGAGAGCCCGATGCCATGCGGGGCTCGATCCCAGGATCCTGAGATCACGACCTGAGCTGAAGGCAGGGGTTTTAACCCACTGAGCCACCCAGGCGCCCCTATACCTGGAATTCTTAACTGAAATTCCAGGAAGGCCAGTAGCTTCTAGATTGCATACTAGAATAAAAAGAAAAAGAACCGTCCCATCTGCTAGACTAAATATGGGCCTCTTCTTTCTACCTTTAATTTCTGAAGTCAACAAGAATTGATCAGAGAAAGCATTTCTCCTCCTTAGGGACTCATGCACTCAGTTCTCTCATCCCTTCGGGGAGTTCTCTCTGGGGGCATAAACTTAATCAGCTACCAGGACCTACAGACACAGTATAAATAATTTAAATAAAACCTCATTTTAAAACTAGATTTTTCAGGGTACCTGACTGGCTTAGTCAGTAGGGCATGCCACCTTTGATCTTGTGGTTGAGTTCGAGCCCCACATGGAGCCAACTTAAAAAAAATTTTTTTTTAATAATAAAACTCTAGGGGCGCCTGGGGGACTCAGTTGGTTAAGTGTCTGCCTTCGGCTCAGATCACGATCCCAGAGTCCTGGGACCGAGCCCTGCATCAGGCTCCCTGTTCCCAGGAAGCCGGCTTCTCCTCTTCCCCCTGCTCATGCTCTCTCTCGTTCTCTCTCTCTCTCTCAAATAAATAAATAAAATCTTCAAAAAATTTTTTAAAAAAATAATAAAACTCTAGATTTTTCTTTTTTTTTACATTTAATTTTTTAAAATAATTTCTACACCCAACATGCGGCTCAAACCCACAACCCTGAGATCAAGAGTCACAAGTTCCACTGACTGAGCTAGCCAGGTGCCCCTCTAGATCTCTCTTTTTTAACTGTTCTAGCATATGCCCAGAATACTTCAGTTTGTAGGCTTGCATTCTAAATTAGTTTATTTATATATTACAGATGTCAGCAGTCTTATCTTTTAAGACTGCTATCAGCACTCCAATCTTTTAAGATTGGACCAACAATGTTCTTAACTAATAAAGAGGAATTAATTTGCTATGCCACAACAAACTATTTCCCACAGAGATAGCTGGGGATTCAAGAGATCCCAAGTCAACTAAACCCAGAGCTTGAGAGCCTTGGTTGCTTTGATCTTATATCCATCTACTATTAATGGCCACATG
Source organism: Nasua narica (assembly GCA_028533885.1). Taxonomy (NCBI): domain Eukaryota; kingdom Metazoa; phylum Chordata; class Mammalia; order Carnivora; family Procyonidae; genus Nasua; species Nasua narica. The sequence continues at coordinate 26,632,556 of CM052798.1, forward strand.
AACCTGGGTGTGCTTGGGGGGCACAGCAAGGGATGCCTGAATTACAAAAAACAAATCTCAGTCCGTATTTCTCAGCCCAAAGTTCAAAGAATGCCAGCATGGTGCAATAATTCTGATTAGCAGTGAATACCTCTCTGAAATATCCCAAGATGAGAAAATGCCTCAGAACTATAGGGCTGGGGGTCCGAGGAGAGAGGAAAAATAGCCAGGGACTGAAGTAAAGCTCTGGCTGGCCTCCAATTTCCAACAATGCTCTGTTGTGTTCATCGCGTTGCTCCCTCCCTGGGCCTCCTGTCATCACGCAGCACTGAGGCAGAAGTCCAACAGGCAACAGCAGAGAGCCAGGGCATTTGTGTCCAACTACAAAGTTTAGGAGATGAGCCCAAGTCAGGATAAATTCAGTTCATCAAGCTGTTAGAGATGAGACCCAAAAGAGTAAGTTGGGAGCATCTTTAGTAGACAGAACAAGTAATTTTAATCCTAAGACTCATGAGTGGTTCCTAGCTCCCTCCTTCACTAGCTGTATGATCTTGGGAAAGTCACTTTACCCCTTCTAATTCTCACTTTCCTTAGTTGGGGAAACTGAGAGGATAAAATACCTTTACCGCCTTCAGAGTTACCATAAGAATCAAGCCAAAAAAGAATGTGTTCTGTAAGCTATAAAACAGTATTGAAATATTATTTACTCAAGGCAACAAATCCTGGGTATCTCTCATATCTGTAGTGTAGTATATGGTGGAGAAAGTAGTATAATACAGTCTGAGCCCTCGGCGAACATGCTGATAGGGGAAACCGATGTGCAAACACAAAAGGCATCGCTTCAAAATGGTGTGGAAGAGAGACAGAGTTGAGATTAATTTAGTCTGAGGACCGGAGGTCAGATTCTCAGGAAGGTGATACTGGACATGGGCCTTGAAGGGTAAGTGGGTGATGGCCAGGCAGAGGAGACTGGGACATGCATTCTAGGGAGAGAGAGATGAATAAGCCAAGAGGTGTGAAAGCACACAGTGTTTAGGGAGCAGTGACTTATCTCATGGCCCCAGCACAGGCTACACAGGGGACAATGCCTGCAAATGAAGCTGAGGGAGGGGGCTTGGAACCAGGTTGTCAAGGACTCTGCATCATGACAGAGTTCTGTGTCATCAAACTGGAAGCAAATGGTACATCTTGAAGGAATTAGAGGGAAATAGCCATTTTCTCTCTCTGTCTCTCTTCTCTTCTCTTTATCCTGACACTAACAAAATAAGACACAATATCTGCCTTCAAGTTAAAATCAACGGAAAGATATAGAACGTATACAAGTGCTATAACAGAAGTACATAAGGAATACGGTGAGGGCAAAAGAAAAGGGTACTCAATTCCATATGGGAGACTCAGGAATGTGTGTGTGTGTGTGTGTGTCTTCTATTTATTTATATTTATTTATTGAAGTGGTATTCAATTGGAGAGGGCTCCACACAGAGGGAGTGGCATGAGCAAGGATACAGCTGTAAAATAGCATGCACATGGCTCTTTGTATGGCACATGGTTCAGCAAGTGCCTGAGGTAGAAGGGAAATTCGACACTATGAGCCTGGAAAGGCAGGCAGAAGCTGAGCCATTACTGCTGACGTTAAGAGCATAGGTTCTAGACTTTAGGTTTTCTGAATTCTAAAATTTCAGTTCTGCCTCTTTCTAGTAGTGTGACCTTGAACAAGTTAACTTCTCTAAAGTTCATTTTCCTCATTGATAAAATGGAAAAATTGGAAGAGTCTACAGCATAAGTTCAATGAGCAGTAAAGAAGCTAATCCACATAGAGGAGTTAGTCCAGAATGTCAGCTTTACGGTAAGCACTGAATAAACTATTAACCACTATTTAATTTATTTAATACTGTGTTATCAGTATTACTACAGAAAACCCTACCAGGAGCCTTTACAGTGATCAAGGCAAGCGGAAAAGGCCCTGGACTAGAGCAGAGGTCATGGGGGATGGGGAAGGGAAGTCAGGAGCAAGCGTCTTTCCGAGCTGGAAGTGACTGATTGGAACTGATGACAAGGGAGATGATGGGCAGACCGAAAATAGTTCTAGATTCCTAATTTGGATAGCTAAGTACATGAATGAAGATGTTTAGCAATTTGGGGTGTGTTGAACATGGGGTATGTCTAGGTGACATCCAGATGAATGTGTCCAGTACACTCTTTGGTTGAGGAAAGAACACAGGAAATGGCTCTATCGTTATGTCCTTAACCAGATCTTGTACTTTGAAAACTTCCCTCACCAGCAGCCCCCATTAAACGGTGGCCCTCAGGAGCCATACTGATTTATGTAACCATCTCCCTAGCCATAGATTACTGAGCTATAGATGGACACCTGACCCATGGCAGAAAAGAACATCCCAGCCAATCAGATTCTCTGTGTTTTATGTCTACAGAATTATGTAGCCACAAATTACATCGCCATTTGAGAGACAGCCAACACACAAGCAATGGTAGAAGCAATGAATGTAGGAGACATACAGAAAGAAATAAAAATGAGAGAACACAAGGCCGCAATAAAAACAGAGAGTAGCTGCCTGATAATGTTTAGTTTTCATAAAGCCTTGATGCATCCAGACATCAGGTTCTAGATCACTTCGTATCCTTTTTCTATTTGTGCTTCCTTGCGTTCTATACCACCAGTGACCCCTGTGGCTAACACATATGAGACTGCCAGAGGAGAGTACAGAGAACAAAACAAGAAAATGGGTAAGGTTAGGACCCCGGGACCAGCAAAATGGAAGAGTCAGAGAAAGAAAAAGGCATTCATAGGGTGCCTAGGTGGCTTGGATGGTTAAGCGTCTGCCTTCGGCTCAGGTCATGATCCTGGGGTCCTGGCATCAAGTCTTGCATCGAGCTCCCTGCTCCTTGGGGAGCCTGCTTTTCCCTCAGCCTCTGCCTCTCTCTGTCTCTCATGAATGAACAGATAAAAAGAAAGAAAGGAGAGAGGGAGGTAGGGAGGGAGGGAGGAAACAAGGGGGGGGCATTCATAGAGAAAGAGGTAATTCAGAGAAAATCAGTGTTTAGAAGTCAACATAAGAGAGGGTTTTAAGGAATAGCAAGTTAGTCGGCAGTATCAGATGCTATAGAGAAACCAAATAAGAGGAAGATAAAACTAGGCTACTGGATATGGCAATTAAGAGGTCACTGGTGACCTTTTCCAGAGCAGTAATCAATATAACTCAAAATTATGTGAAGTATCTGAATAATTATGATATACTATTCAAGACTGTTGTTTTCAAATCTGGGCTGCCACATTAGTCATACTGCTGATCCTCAGGTGGGCTTTTAACATCCCTCTGCCTTGGTTTCTCCTCTACTTAAAGACAATAATAAAATCTAACCCCAACCCTAGCCCTTCTGTGTTCTGCATCTTACACCATGTGGTGGTTACAGTGTAAATACACATGTAAAAACAGCTTAAACTAAACATTTAAGATTCGTGCACTTAAAGAGAAAGAAAAAGAACAAAAGGCCCTCTGCCCCATCCTTACACAATAATCAGATCTAGAAATGAAAATGAAGAAGGGAGCTCATATAATAATTTTAAAGCTAGGAACAAAGTATTCTTTGAATCCAGGAATCACCCCCTGGTATCCTCAACCTCCACGTTCTGAGGTAATGGCATTTCTTACTGTCCTCTCCAAGAAACTGATCAGTACAAGTTTCCACACTGTTATGACTACGTTAGTTATTTTTAAAAAGTCACATGTGTATCTGCATCGAGCACATGACAAGCAATCTGAACTCTCCGAGAGGAGAACTGACAGATCCAGCTTAGGCACGGCCAGAGGGGCTCAGGCAGCAGCTACGAAGGAGTCCTACCTTCATCAGGTGCTTGTTGACCCACTTGGTGAACGTCTTCTTCTGAACACGATCCCGTTCATCTGTAAAGGAAACACAGAGAAGGCACTCGCTTAGCACGGCCCGGATAAGTTCCCCTACCCCTGCTTCGTCCACAGCCCAGCTTCTCTGTGGACCGTGGAGACAGTTTCCACAGACCCAAGAGAAGTGTCTTGTTGCTGGGAAAATTTT
>CM052798.1:26637105-26823335 GCA_028533885.1 Nasua narica
ACGACCGTCACCATAATCCAATGTTAGAACATTTTCATCATACCAGTAAGACCCTTCCTGCCCACTTGTACCACCATCCTCCATTCTTCTCCCAGCCTCAGGCAACCACTCATCTATTTTTCGTCTCTATAGATTTGCCTGTTCTGGACATTTCACATAAATGGAATCATGGAATATGTGCCCTTTTGTGTCTGGCCTCTTTCCCTTAGCATTAAATTTCTGAGGTTCATCTCTGTGATAGCATGTGTCAGTATTTTATTCCTTTTTGTTGCTGAATACTCTTCTGTGGTATAGATACACCATATATTTTGTTTATTCAGCAGTTGGTGGACATTCGGGTTGTTTTCATTTTTTGGCTATTATAAATGATGTTGATATGAATATTTGAGTACCAGTCTTTGTGTGGATGTATGTTTTTCCCCCCTTGGATATATACCTTGGGAGGGAATTACTGAGTTATATGGTAAGTTTATGTATAACCTTTTAAGAAACTGCCAAACTGTCTTCCAGAATGGTTATACCACTTTACGTTCCCGTCAGCAACCTGTGAGGACTCTTACTTCTCCATATATTCGTCAAGATTTGTTATTGTCTGTCTTTTGATGATAACCATCATAGTAGGTGTGAAGTGGTGTTTTCTTATGGTTTTAGTTTACAGGAAAATGTATTTTTTAGTTGAATTCCACAAACATTTCCTAAGGACCAGCTATCAACAAGGTCCTAGGTAGAGTCTGTGGGAGATACAAAGTGAACTAGACACAGACTCAGCCCAAGTTCAACTGAATAATTCAGGGAAATGAGAAGAGATGCACCATAAAATAACTTGATGGAGATTTAAAGAATCAGGGAGGCGCGAGGCTGGGAGATGGAGCGCAGTATGTACTCAGTAATTAGCAGTTATTGGCAACTTGTTATAATTATTAACGGACCTTTTAATTTCCATAGCTTTTGGCTTAGCCCAGTGTTCCCTGCCCGGTTACCAGTTTCTCTAGAAGATAAAATACTTTTGGTTTTGTCTGTCTTCTGCACACGTATTGGCTACCTGCTTTTCTGCATTCGCTATTTCAGCATAGCCCAATAACTATTTTGTCTTTTTGTAGAGGGAAGCCCTATAAAAGCTGCCAGAGTATCTTCTCAAATGCAACTGACTACGAATTCTTTTTCTTGGCTTTTTTTTTTTTTTTTTTAAGATTTTATTTATTTATTTGACAGAGAGATCACAAGCAGGCAGAGAGAAGAGGAAGCAGGCTCCCTGCTGAGCAGAGAGCCTGATTCAAGGCTCGATCCTAGGACCTTGAGATCATGACCTGAGCTGAAGACAGAGGCTTTAACCCATTGAGCCACCCAGGGGCCTCTTTTTTTTTTTTTTTTTTAAGATTTTATTTATTTATTTGACAGAGACACAGCAAGAGAAGGAACACAAGCAGGGGGAGTGGGAGAGGGAGAAGCAGGCTTCCCGCTGAGCATAGAGCCCGATGTGGGGCTTGATCCTGGGACCCTGGGATCATGACCTGAGTGGAAGGCAGCGGTTTAATGACTGAGCCACCCATGCGCCCCTCTTTGTTGTTCTTGGTGGCTAAGTGTTTGTCTATATTAGCTAAGTGTTTAAGAGTATAGGGTAGGGGTCCCTGCTTACAAAGCTTTTGGTTGACTGATAAAGAGTTATATAAAGCCTCTACTATCCTTGTCTTGCACAAAAGAGTATGACGCATCTCTTGGTAGTTATGTATTATTGCGGTTTTCTCGTCTTTTATTATTGAGTATCTGTTAGCTGTTCTCACCAAGGACACATGCTATATAAAGCCAAAGAGAAATGTAGAGTAGATCTATCAAATGTTAGGGGACCAGTAAAATGGTCGTTATAATCTCTATTATTGGTGCTAATGAAACATTTCTGATACAACCAGCTTTCTTGCTCCCTCTGACCCCCCAGGTAAGTGCTGTCCCAAAGTTGATGTAGATCATATCCACATATGCTTCTGTACCTTTATGACAGATGAGGTATTCATAAATAATATGTGCTGTTTTTATAGTTGACACAGATCCTATCTTTTCTGTACCCTTTCTTTTTTAAACTAAACTTTGTTTTTGAGGTTTACTGTGTTGATGAAAGAGGACCTGATTTGTTCATTTTAGCGAATTTATGTGGCCTGTACCGTGAGTGGCGCCCCCTGCAGCCGTGTGACACCGCTGTTATTTGTAGTCTTTTACTTACCAGTGCGAAGAAGACACTCATTGCTACAGTGAACATCTGTGTACATGTGTCCTTATGCAAATAGGAAAGTGAGTTTTTGTTGTTGTTGTTTGTTTTTGGTTTTTGGTTTTGTTTTATTTTGGTTTTGTTTTGTTTTGTTTTGTTTGGAAGTGGGTTTTTTGGCTAGATACCTGGACTGGAATTGCTGGGTATACACTTTCCCTTATTTTGCCAAATTACTCTCAGAAGCAGCGTGTGACGCACAGTGTTGTGTTGGGTAACACCTACTACTGTTTGAACATTTGTTTATGTGTTGTCTGGATCTCTGCAGTAGGATGCCAGCGTAACCATGGGTTTTGTCTCTTTTGTTCTCTTCTTGGCCTGGCTTAGAACACATACGTAATAAATATTTGTTAAGTGAGTGGATATTTTATGTATTTTATCTTCTCAAAGCTGTAGGGTAGGCAAACCATTGATGATGGTGATGGCCATTTTCCAGTCCTGGTTGTTCAGATGAGAACTGAAGCAGTCCAAAGGACATTTGTGGATTACACTTTCAGATCCTAATAATAGGATTTCTTGTCTCTTGGTTTTGTCCAAACCTGTTTTAATGTTAGGATTTACAGTTTTTCTAAAAGATAAGTTCTTCAAAGTCAGACTCTTGACAAAATTAGCTTTCTAACTCTCAAATGTTTATTAAATACCCGGATACGTCAGGCATTCTGAAAAAAAAAAAAAAAAAAAGTTCAGGGAGTTAAAGTGAAAACTGATTTTAGCTGGTAGATGCGAGGTTTACATTTTTGTGCACTTTGTGGCACTTAGCACTTGGCATATAGATGAGGCACCATTCATGTTTGCGGAATGAATGAACGAGCTCATTCACTCTGGCTGTCTCCATGGGAGAGCTGTGGGCAGTAAACAGTTAACTAAAAAAAGCCAAAGCAGAAGACCTGCAGAATTTCTGTGCCCTAGTCACCCCTAGTGGGCTGCTTTCCCAGAAGGCAGCAGGTCGTGTGCTCAGAGCTCAGGCGAGATGAGAAGAAGGTCCAGGGAGAGAAGTCTTGGCAATCAGGGTTAACTTACTTAGTGAAATAGTGGAAGCAGAGACCCGGTGAAGTAAAATAAGCCCCTGGGGCACCAGGTTTGGCTCAGTCTGTGGAGTGTGTGACTCTTGATCTTGGGGTTGTAAGTTTGAGCCCCACGTTTGGTGTAGAGATTGCTTAAAAATGAAATCTTAAAAAAAAAAAAGGAAAAAGGAAATCAAGCACCTCAACTGGGACCTTAGAACGTATCTACTTTTCTTAGAGCCTGGTCAAGAAAGAGAGGATATTAGGACCCTAGTGGTGGTGATAGTAGAGTGTCTCCTATCTTGCGGCTTGAGTCACAAATGGGAAGCAAAGGGATTTACTATTGACCAGGCACTGAGCCCAGCACATCTTTATAGGGGTTATTTCATCAGCCCTCACTCACCCCCTTACACAGATGGTAGTATCCACATTTTACAGGTAAGGAAACGGAACCAACCTAGCAAGTTAGCACTTAGTTATGAAGTTCCTAGAGCGGGGAATTTGAACGTAGGCCTACCTTACTGAAAGCTCTGCTCCTTCCTGAGGCCAGTTTTCCTCTGGAGCAGAAGGAAATGAAGGCCTGATTTTTCCAACATACGCAAAAAGTTTAAAAAAGAAAAGGCTCCTAGAAATAAATATGCTAGGTTCTGTCAGGCCTCTCTGTCAGCAGCCGTCAGACTAAGCAGCTGCCTCTCTTGCCCCGGAATTCATCAGTTTCAGGAATTTGGTTTCCTCGGATTTCATGAATGTTTTTCTTGCTTGGGCCTTGGGGTGTGCATCTGGAAAGTTCCCTGGTTCCAGTTCTCTTTGTTGGAGGAATGAAGGCCTGATGCCTGCCTAGAGAATTATACTGTAACGTCAGGGGTTTTTGCTGATTAAATGGTTTCCTGTGATCTGATTTTCTCTCCCTGACCGTTCTCCTCGTCTGATTTCTTGCTGTGGTTTATGATCACCGTGAGATGGTGCTGCCACTTCACACTCAGCTGCTGGGAAAGGCTTGGGGAGAAACCCCTACCGCAGTGGAGGCAGACGGAGCAGTCATGTAGGAGCTGTTGCTTCGGGGTGTCTCACTGCTTTCCTTATGTGGACGGCATTTTTCAGGACTCCAGGAGAGATTGGGTAGGGCTCACATAGAGCCAGGCGGGCTATTTTCCTCTGCCGTGTGGTCTGGATGCTTTTGGTGTAGAATGAACAGTGGCAGTAGGGAAGAAACACATACAACCTCTTTCCACTCCATCCAGAGCCCCTTGGGTTGTGGTGTTGTCTCATCTCATCTGTCAGACACTGTACTAAAAATTGGGGTGGGTGAATCCCACTGACTGAACAGGGTGATTTTTGAATCCAACTTTTAAGACTTTAATTCAGACTTCCTGCCCTACTGCAGCTGGAGTAAAAACCATCTGGGCCTCATTTTAGCACCTTCCTCGCGTACTCCCCATAGCCAGTGTTAGCTGGTTGAGCCCTTGGCCCATGTGAATCTAGTTGACAATTCAGAACATTGGGTATCTGCCTGTTTTACTTAATTGAGAACAGACTCAACCCTGCTGCAGTTATAACGTGGGGTTGAAATGAAAAGTCGTAAATAGGAGTTCACGTACTGGCTCTTGCCGCTTACTGGCTGTGTGGCCGTGAGCAAATGAATCAACTTTCTTAAACCTCCGTTTCTGTACCTGTAAGAGTAATTTTGACGTCATATGGTTACCGACAGAATGAAGTGAGGTAATGCATAGCTTAGCACAGTGCTTGGCCCGTAACAGATGCTGAAAAAAGTATCAGCCAGCAGTATCAGCAGTGACTGTTGAATGCTTGTGTCAACTATTGTTCAGCAGAGGCGGGGCGTCTCTGCTTTATTTGGAAGCTGTGTCCTTTTTTACGGAGCTTCCTAACACAGTACTCCACACCGATTCCCGAGTGTCTCCTCTGTGTCATTGGCTAACAGAATTAACAGATCTCTCTGCTCTCTTTCTCTCTTCTTTCTCTTGGGGGAAGGCAAGGAGGAGGGGAAATAAACGCTATAGGAGACTAGATCTTTAAAGCCCGTGTGTCTTCATTGTGAGGAGTAGGCTCGGGTCTCTCTTCAGGTTACAATTTGTTTAAAATAATTTTATTATTTCTGACCTGAAATTTTTGAACATATATGTACATTGCTTGATGTTTTCTTTAGGACATCCTGCCACAACAATTTGAATCTCTTTCCTTTCAGAGTCTGGGGGCAGTGATAATGGCAGCATCCCCAGCCCTGGTTCTTCTTGGCCCTTCCCTGCCCGGTTGGTAGGAGCAGGCTGGTTTGCTTTCTCCCCTTTCTCCTCCTCCTCCTTCTCCTCCTCCTTCCTTCACATTACCTTCTCCCATGGCCTCTCTTGTTTCCCCTCCCTTTTCGTTTTACTCTTATATCCCACCCCCTCCTCCTCACCCTCCGTAGGTTTTCCCCTCCCCTGGTTTCTAGCTCCTTTTTGCTTTCTGTTTGTGTTTCTGAGGGCAGTGCTCCAATTACCTCATATTTGGAGAGAGGAAGCTGCAGCCAATCCGGTTTCTGTCTGCTTTTAGGTCAAGTGATTTCTGAACTGCAGTGAGATGCTTTGAATTTGTCTTGTTGCAGCTCTGAGCCTGTAAGATGGCTGTCTGAATCGGCAGCGGCTGGAGAGACAGAGAGGCGGGGAGGGAGGGAGAAAGAATTGGAGGGATTGCCGGCATAGTGCATGTTTTTAAATGTGCATTGAATCCGATGAAGCCAACGTTGAGATTTCTCTGGGATACCAGGACCGGCTTAGCTGCGTTTTTGATGAGATTAGGGGAGGAGGGCGATGGGAAATTCACTGGGCTGTGTTAAGGAGCCGAAAGATTCACTAGCTATTCCTGAGAAGGCTCCCCTATCTCCTAAGAAAAGGGTTCGGTTCAAAAGGAAGCGGAGGGGGAAGAAAACCTCTACTCCCGAGGTATCTCATGAGGAAGACCCTTCGGAAGGAACCAGAGTCATTGAAGAGACGGAAACCCAACCGAAGTTAACAGTGAGTCTCCAAAAGGAGGAAGGAACCGGAGGGGTAGAGCATCCCCCTGCAGACATTTCGCTGCCTCGGAACTCGGCCCCCAGCTCAGGGGTGGGCGAGCAGGGCATGATCGTGCAGGTGAAGGAGAGATTCCAAGGGGAGATCCAGACTGCTCGCCTTTTGTTAGAGAATGAGTCATCAGTTGCCAGAGGGGTCTGGGATTCCCTGGAAGAGGGGATGACTGTCATCGCTCACCTGCTTGATAACCCAGCGGAAAGGAACTGTGAGAAGTCAGTGAGCCAACTGGTGGAATTTCCGAGGACAGCATCCTGCAGCAGCCGGGCCGTGCTGCTGCCTTTGCAAGGAGAGACTGCAGTGGGGACAGGAGGGACTCCGCTTGGACTTCGGAGCAGCACTTTCCCCAGGACAGACCACTCCGCTGTCGCAGGGACTCAAGACCACCTTTCAGAGAGCTGGCGTGCAGGGGCAGGAAGCACGGCTCTCTGCAGCGCCCCTCACACAGGTTCCTGGATTGCAGAACCTTCTGTTCCGTCTTCCCCACTGGACCAGCCTAGAGGCCACAGACACACAGAAACCCCCACCGCGGGTCGAGTGCCCCCCCAGGGCCCCAGATTGCCTACTTCTCAGAGTGATTTATCCATCAGCGGCAGGACTGTGAGTGTTTTGCCCTCCTCCTCTGGCTATGGCAGTGATGGGCCACATTTATGTGGGGTCCAACCTAGAGACACAGAACCTGAAAAGAGCTCCACATCCTTCTCGGAAGAGGATGGCACCCTTTCTTTGGAGGCAAGTCACACCCCATTGTGGGGTCTGGAGGAGGTTGGTGGGCTACGTTCACGTTTGGATTTCTGGCCCTCAAACTTGTCAAAGTGGAATGTGCTAAACAGTGAGGATCTTGGTGCTTCTTCTCAAGCTCACCTGTGCCGCCTACCAGGAGCTAGTGACTGGGTTTGGCAAACGGAGTCTATTTCAGGTCTGCCCCTTGATGCTTGAAACCAAGTCTTTGTTGTCTCTGGGGAGTCCCTGATTCCGGGTAACCACACAGCATAATTGCTCGAGCTATCTGGTGGAGTTATCTTTCAAGGGCACTTAACTTTCTCAGGCAGGTCTGTTGATCAGCTTCCCTGCTGCAGGAAGTGTGGTGTAGTGGAAAGGATGAGGGGAGGCAGAGGGGAGGCCGGGCTGCGTGTCCTAAGCGAGTGTGGAAGGCGCCGAGAGTGCTGAAGGGGCTCAGGGTGAGGCAGTTCTGCCGATGCGATGGCTCCTCCCCGGAGAGGAGAGCGGAGAGCTGTGTTCTCACGAGCTGAGCTGATGTAAGCCTGTTCCTGCGGGGGCACCGCTGATGGCAACGCCCATTCAGCGTCTCCACAGGTGGAGAGGGCTGACCTCTTTTGCTTCCTAACCCCAGCATTCGAGGAGAGGCACGCAGAATTATCTGAAGAGTAATCCAGAGGGGGGGTGGCAGATTAGGGTAGTTAGAAGGTTCAAGGCTAGAAAAAGTTTGTGTTCTGATTGGACTTGTTTATGGCTTTAACAAGTTTTTGTTTGTGAGGTATATATTGAGGCGGAGGGGGCCGTGGTGACGGTGGAGGGTGCTGTGAATGCTCTTAGGGTCTAGGAGCAGGTAGGCATTCAGGAGATCTGGAGGCTGAGCAGGGAAGAGGACCCAGCCCAGGGTCTGGCATGTAAGCGTGTGATTGTATGGGTGACTGAAGTTATGATTTGCTGATTGAAGAACTTTTGTTGGCATGTCAGCTTTGGCAGCAGAAGAAATAAAATCTTCGGGAAACGAGAACAGCAAAAGGTGGCAGATGAGTAGGGCACGTTCCCTGCTACGGCCGTGGCCAGCTGCCCTGGTGTCTGCAGAGCGGGGATGCAGCCTGTGTACGGTGCCCTGCTTACCACCTGACAGCATGAGGCCGAGCGCACACAGTCTCTTGTGCTTGGTCTGTGCTTAAAACGTCCTCTTTGGGGATGAATTTGGTCCACGGATAGGCTCATGTCAGTGCCCTTTGTTATGACAGAGTTTAGAAACTCCCAATGGGTAGAGGGAAAGGTGGCCATTGAAATTATTATATATGGTTGGGCAAGAGGCCTCCGTAGGTAGAGAATGTGCGTTGTGGGGGGAGGAAGGGAGAGAGAAGTTGGAGAGGAAAGCAGGGGAGTGTCCAAGTATTTGAGCTCTTGTCTTTGTTTGGAATGCATGCAGAGCAGTTTTGTTGAACTGATTGCTCTTTTGATACCATCGGCATTAAAATTGAAGTTTGGAGGCACCGTAATGTTTTAGGAAACATGCTTATAACTGAGTGTGAGATTGTCAGACAGTTTGGAGTGTCACATTTTAAGGGACAGTGGAATCAGTTTTAGATAATGGACCAAGGTGACTGTGGCACTTGTAGTCTGGGATCTCCACACTGAGAAGGGAAGGGTCCAAATAGCCCTGTGCAGTCTTAGGAAGAAGATTGGTGGGAGAAACTTTTTGGACCATGATCTGTAGTTCACCAGTATTGACAGCAGTGCGATTCTTTGGCTGTTCAGTATGAGATTGGCGTGTGGTGTTTTCTGGGCATCCCATCCCTTCTACCCTTTCGGAGCAGACTCAGCCAGACCAGTCAGTAGGAGCCCAGGCTGAACAACTCAATGACTGAGTGTCAGCTCAAGCGGCTGATACACTTTGGAGGCTCCGAAGCAGGGACCACAGACTCTCACCATCCTATATCACAGATGGGAAGTAACTTCTCAAGATAAGTGTGAGGTCCCTTCAGAATGAAGGCCCTTTAGGCCAACAGGCCTGAAACCCTCACTGGTTCCGACAGGAACTGTCTTAAGGGAGCTGCTCCCTTACCAGCAGGCTGTTCCCAGGCCTTGAGGACAGCAGCAGCCCGGGAGACAGAGGCGGTGTGTTCTGACCCCACAGGCCTCCTGTAAAACATGGGCTGCGACTCCAGGCGAGAGCATGTGACAGGAGTGTGCGTTCACTCTGTGGAGTGTGGGAGCCCTGGGAGGACACGGGGGTCAGAAGAGCAGCTGCTGCTGGTCACACTCCAGCTCCTTCCTAAAGAGGGGACAGCTGGCACCTCCACAGAGCTGGGGTTTTTTTGGTTTGCTTTTTGGTGCTTGTTTTGCTTTTAATATGTCAGAATAGTAACCCTCCTCGGGAAGCAATTCAAGTTCCAGAGTCCTCTGTCATTGGCATAACTCAGGCTGCATCTTCTCTCCTGTTGATCTGCCCGTGGCGTATTGATGGGCATGGGACCAGGCCGTGGCTGGATAAACTTTGCAGTGGCTTTTGTTTCTTCTCAGGATAGAGAGAAGTGGAAACTGGCTCTTGCCGAGCATGGGGTTTAGATAGTAGAAAACAAATGGTCTACTTTCCTGTTCGCCTGTGATAGTTGTTGATATTTCCCTTGTCAGGAAATAGTTAACGCAGAAATGGGATGACAGGGACCAGCCAACAAAAATGGTTTTCAGAATAAGTGGACTAGGATTTGGAGCTGGGTGGGAGTGTCAGGCACAGACCTTCTCTCAGGAGGACTCGCTCCTCCCAGCTGCCATCACTGTCCATAATACCTGGCTTACTGGAGCAAGGAAAATTACTGAAAACCCCTTCCCCCTCCCTGGCTTGGCTCCCATGCCAGTCTCCTGTCCACACTGTTGGCGGGTTCTGTCAAATGAAGAATCTGGCCGTATACCAGTGTCCTTGCCGCGAAACCCGAGTCCTTACAGTGAATAGTAAGAGAACATTGGGGGCTAGAAGTGATGAGAAGGAAATTGGTTGGTATATTATTTTCTGAGCCCAGCCTTTTCAGTTTACCAGTATCCCTTTCCCATTTCTCCTCTTTAATTATAGGGAGTTGTTTTACTAATATTGGCTTTGTATTGCAAGAAGAAAGCAAAATTAACCAGATGATCCTATTAGACGAATGTAGCAGTTAAAGTCAAAGCTAGAGCTTTGTTTAAGAAAGGACTTTTTTCTTTTTCAAAAAAATTACTACTAAAGAATCATGAATCTTTAGGTATAACATGGTGGTATGGTTATGTTAAAAAGAGTCCTCATGATTTAGGGATGCCTGGCCGGCTCGTTCAGTAGAGCATGTGACTCCTCATCTCAGGGTTGTAAGTTCAAGTCTCATATTAGGTATAGAGATTAGTTAAAAATTTAAATTTTTTTTAAAAAAAGCCTTTCTTATTGGGGTGCCTGTCTGGCTCAGTCAATAGAACATGCAGCTCTTGATCTTGGGGTTCTAAGTTTGAGCCCCATGTTGGATGTAGAGAGTACTTAAAATATTAAAAAAAAAAAAAAACCAGTCCTCATGTTTCAGAGATGCTTTCTAGAGTGTTTATGGAAGAAATGCCATGTGTGTGGGTTTGCTTCATAATAACAGGGGAGGGTGAAGTGGGTGGAGTGCAGATGAAACAAGATTAGCTATGAGTTGAAATGGTTGAAACTGGGTGGTGGGTACCTAGGAGTTCATTATAGTATTTGGTTTCTTTTTGCGTGTATTTGAAATTTTCCATTTCAAGTGGGAAGTTAAGAAAAATAGTGGTTAATATTCAGAATCTGTGAACTGTAGTATGAGTAAGGCAGCTAAGAGTGTGGAACCAGAGATACCTGGGTGACTCAGGTGGTTAAGCATTTGTCTTCAGCTCAGGTCATGATCCCAGTGTCCTGGGATCGAGTCCCTCATTGGGCTCCTTGCTCAACGGGGAGCATGCTTAACCCCCATGCCTGTCACTCCCTCTGCTTGTGCTCCCTCTCTGACAAATAAATCAATAAATCTTTAAAAGAAAAAGAAAGTGTGGAGCCAGATTGGCAGATTTTGAATTCCATCTCTACTACTTACCAGCAGTGTACCTTGGGGCACATTACTTCTCTGTGATATAATTTCTGCACTTGTAAATTGAGGATAAGAGTAGTATACACTTTGTAGAGTTCTGAGAATTTTACGAGTTAGCACAGTAAATGCTAGTATTATTTAGTATTAGTATTTAAAGAATCCCTACCAAATAAGAAAAAGGTAAACACCCTTGTAGAAAAAATAGGAAAACCCAGGAATAAACAATTCATGAAAAAGGAAACCCAGATGCCTCATACGCATGCCTTTCTCACTAGTAGTCAATGATATAAATATCAAAACAAGTTAGCATTTTATAACCATCAGAAAATAAAAAGTCTGAAAATTCCAAGTGCAGATGAGGGCGTAGAGTGATGAAAAATCTCTTTGCACCCTGTGTGTGGAAGTGATATTCCAAGTAGAACTGGTATTCGGAGAGCTGTTTACCAATAGTAGAATTGTAGGATGCACATATTTTATGACCAAGGGTTTCCATTCTAGTCATATTCCATAAACAGCCCTCCAAGACTCTGAATTTGATGCTGAAAGGAGCACCCCTTGACCGTTACCTAACTCGGATGTTGGTAATAAACACAGCTGCCTTTAGAGCCCTCTAACTAGCCAGGCATTTGTTATGAACAATGGTACCTGCCCTCACCTGCTCTTTGGATTGAAGTTTTCAGTCTGGTGCTGTCTGTGTCGTGGGATGAGGTCAGCTAGAAACTTCAGGACATGAGAATTGAGTCTCTCTTTGCTCACTATATCTGGTCCCATTCCCTGAGACACATATATAGACTGACAAAGTCCAAACCCCGCAGCCTAGCTTTCCAGCTCTCAGTGATCTATCTAAGCTTCTCTCCTGTATCGACTTTCCCTTTGAACCTACCTATCTTAATGGGTCAACCCCTCAACCGTCTCTTCCAGTTTCAACTTATTTCAACTTCCAGTCTTTGTTTGCATTCACTTTCTACCTAGAATTCTTTTCTTCTTTCTCTTTGTCTATTCTAGAACATCTTCAAGGGTAAGTTTAGATCATACTTGTTTAAGTGTGATTTTTTTTTTTTTTTATCACTCTAACTCTTACTAACTTTTCATCTGCTGAGATCCTCTGCTGGATATTACTAGTTACTCTATTACGGTTGCTTCTTTGGGGTCTTCAGCATAGCTCTTTCGTATGACCTACCACATGTGGTACGTGCTAGGTAAGTTTTTTTTTCCCCTCCAGAAACTAGCCTTCAGAAAAGAGGGATTCTCTTTGTATTTGACTTTTAATAAAGTTTTTCTTGTTATTGGGCTCCCAGTGAAATTGGTCAGTTCGTGAAAAAAGATGAATGAATTTGTGTCACCATCTGTTGGTTCAGCTGATGTCAACCCACATAACTGGTAAAACAAAAAACCTAAGAAAGTTTTAGTTATATTGTTTTTGAGAATATAAACGTCCTAATTTGATGCACCGAATGTATCATGTATAAGTCTTAATCACATTAAAAACCTAAAAAAAAAAAAAATCATTCGCATCTCTTACAAAAAACACACAGCAAGTGTTCACATTACAGGAACCATGAATAAATACTAACGGAATGAACGAATGGGGGAAAAAACCTACCTCATTGTTACACAACTGGATTCCAGTGGCAGGGGATAAAATTTCCAATGACAACATGGATCCAGTGCTATTGTGTCTCAGAAATCTTAATAAGAAATGTAGATGATGTTTTCTAGAATATTCACTTAAAAAGCTTTAGTTTTTTTTAATAGCTTTATTAATGAAAAAGACATTGATGCCAAAGATGCATGTGAAGAGTTTGAATAAGATGGTTTTATGAAATGTAAAAGTAGAAAATGTATTAATTCAAATTTTTTGAACAGTTGTTATTTAAATTCCAGTTAGTTATCATACAATGTAATATTAGTTTCGAGTGTACAATGTAGTGATTCAACGCTTCCATACAAAGCCTGTTGCTCATCAAAGCAAGTGGCATTAATTCTAAATTAACGCATTAGATATACTGCTTAATTCATATATAAATGTTTATATATGTAAATAAATTTCTCAAAGTTTATATATTCAAGAGGATTATAAAGCTTTCCTTTCTCCATTCCTCTCTTTCATCCATCTGTTATCATTTGGAAAAATTGGGGAGGGCCTTATATTTGGGATAGTCTTATTTTAGCCAGATAGGGCAACAATCACCTAAAGTTTTTTAAGGCAAGCATGTCTGTTTTTTTTATTTCCCTCTTTTCACTTGGCTAACTTCTACTTATATCTTGAAATTCAGCATAAATGCCATCTCAGAGAGCTTGCATTGCTAATTTGGGTTACTTGTTTACCCCGTCACAGCATTGATCCCTCTGTGTGTCATATTGTTAAATTGGTTGTGCTTTTTTTTTTTTTTTAAAGATTTTATTTAGTAGGAAAGAGAGAGAGTGAGAGAGAGCATGAGAAGGGAGAAGGTCAGAGTGAGAAGCGGACTCCCCACGGAGCTGGGAGCCCGATGTGGGACTCGATCCCAGGACTCCAGGATCATAACCTGAGCCGAAGGCAGTTGCTTAACCAACTGAGCCACCCAGGCGCCCCTGAGGTTGTGCTTTTGTCCTGAAATATCAAGAACTTAAGCACAGCTCCTAGAATATAGTGATTGTCAAGGAACAGCAGAATGAATAATTGGTGTTTGACTTTCTCTTTTTTTAAGATTTTATTTTTAAGTAATCTCTGCCCCCAGTGTGGGGCTTGAACTTGCTCACAACCTTGAGATCAAGAGTCCCATGCTCTACCAACAGAGCCAGCCAGATGCCCCAGTGTTTGACTTTTTTATCTTGAGATACCAAGAACTTAACCACAGCTCCTAGAACAGAATGGTTGTGAAAGAAATAACAGAATGAAAAAAAGGCGTCTGACTTTTTTTGTTCTTCTCCATGGTGCCTGGAATAATGTTAAGCACAGATGAAATGTTGTTCAATACTTACTGAATTATTAGGAACACATTAAGTTTTTAGATGCACTTCAGAGAAGGAATTAATCAAGACTTGGGAAGTGTGGCTTGAAAGAGAATTCAGGTAGACCTGCATAGTATCTGGGATGGTGTTGAGGCTGTCCTCCTCTCCATATGGCTTCTTTTTAAAAATCCAGATGAGATAGGACACCTGGATGGTGTGGTCAGTTGGATGTCTGAAGCTTGGCTTCAGCTCAGGTCGTAATCTCGGGGTTATGAGATTGAGCCCCGTGTCGGGCTCCACGCTTTCTCTCTAACATAAATAAATAAATATTTAAAATAAAATAAAAATCCAGATGAGGGAGAAATCTCGACACCGAAGCTGGGTTTCTGAATTTGGGAGATTAAGGTAAAAGCTTCTCCATAGCCTCAAGGATAGCACTGTGCATATCACATGTGAGCATTCTATGAAGAGGTGAACAAAAACCCAATTTAATTACTGAGATGGTTGTGATGATAATCCCATTTTTCTCATCCAGTTCACGGTCTAGGAAGGGCCCTAATCCAAGCAGGGTATTTTTCCTCTCCCTGAGGGATCTGGCCATTTCCCTGTCTCATTATAGCTGTGTGGAAAATCTGAAGGAAAGCTGTTCATTGAACTATTTTCAGTGTAATATACAAGACAACTGTGATTGGCAGATAGGATACACCAGAGATTGACTGTAGTTGTATTGGACATACAATGCCAACTAATTAAGTGGAAATTTTTTTTTTGAATAACGAACCCAAATACTCAGATTTCCTCTTGTTTATTCGAATTCTATCCCTTTTCACTTCAACATATCCTGTTCCGGACAGTGTTTTTGCCTTCATATGTACGTCAGGTGGCTACTGTGAAAGCACTGGGATCTGTTGGTGTTGGGTGGCATCTAGTCACTGACATAAGCATCTTGAAGTGTTGTTAAGGGGAACTGGAATAGAATTGGTACTGGGGAGGGTTTTCACCCGGAGTCGCAAGATGATGGCTTGGATACCGTGGTCCATTGTTGGGCCCTCTGCTTTGCAACTCTGTACATTGTTTTTTCAGCACACTTGGAGTTAGGACTGAGTTTTAAGGGATTGACTCAACAGTGGTCATACTGGCTAGAGATTAACTAAGATAAATTAATTTTAATTTATAATATGAGTTATAACTGCCAAGTGGTACAGTATTTGAACTGACCACTCAGTGCATTTTGTTGCTTTAGGACATCCGTATCGTGAGCAAATACTAATCTGAAGATTGTCAGGTGAACATGGAGTCAAAGCAATGAGACGGTGGGTAGAGAGGATAGATCCGTAGGGTGATCTTACTAACTGGCATCATCAAAGTTTGGCAGCCTGATTTCTCCTGTGGAAATGCACCTGTCCAGGGGACAAGAATCCTAGAATCTACTGGTTACACCACCATTTTGCCATCACAGTCTTGGAGCAACACGTATTGATTTCCCTTTTCTAGACTCCATGCAGGCTACCCATACTCTTTTGTTCCTGTAGTCTTTCTTCAGACACCTTAGTGCTATTTAGTAGTCTTCAGCTTTCTTATGTACTTAATGGAGTGTTAACATTCCTGACTCTGTGTTTTTCTGAACTTAGAGTATCTTCACCAGGTATTTAATCTTACCTACCAGGAGTTGAGTTTGAAAATTCTCTTCAGAGACTTGGAAGTGCCTTATTGTTAATTGACCCCTTCTACTGGCCACCAGGGAGGCTACTCCTTTCACAGTGCGCATTGATGGAGACAGCTGAGAGATAGTTGTTCTACTGACATGCCTCTGCCTTCCCTGCCCAAGACACCCAGCCCCAGAATTGTGCTGGGCATGCTGTTTTATTTATTTATTTTTATAGATTTTATTTATTTATTTGATGGTTGGGGGAGAGTAGAGGCAGGTGGAGGCGGGAGAGGAAGAAGCAGGCTCCCTGAACAGGGAGCCTGTTGTAGGGCTCGATCCCAGGACCCTGGAATCATGACCTGGGCCTAAGGCAGACGCTTAACCGACTGAGTCACCCAGGCGCCCCAGCATGCTGTTTTATTATGATAGAAAGGAAATGCTCATTCCCTAGGCACATTACTCACATCACTTTATTTAATCCTTATAATGACCCTACGAGAAAGTTATTGTTCTATTTTAAATATAGGGAAGATAGGATGTAAGAAGCGTAGATAATTTATTTGCCTAAGTTTATATTCCTGGTAAATAACTCCTCTCAAATGCATGTCTCTCTGACTCAGCGGCTTATCTTCTTTTTCTTATTGATAAAGGTTATTTTGTAGCTTTCATTATAAAAGTAAAATATGTTCATTTTTTAATGAAGAAAAGAAAAAAAAGTAAAAGTCTGAAGAAAAGAAAAGTAAAAAGAAAAGAAACTTATCTGTAGTCCCACTCTAGGAGAGACAGCCATTGTTGATATTAGCTCAAACTTGTTTGGTTATATTACACGCTGTTTTGAATTTACTAATAAGTAAATTTGCTGTCAAAAAGTAGTTCATCTCAGGATTCTAGTTGGGCCTTACCCCAAAATATGTTTGTTTATTTTAGTTTTTTTTACATTTGTTTATTGCTTTATTTTTAGACTAAGTGATTATTTTTTAAGCGATTATTTTTATAAAGATTTTTATTTTATTTATTTGACACAGAGAGAGAGAGAGAGCAAGAGATCACAAGTAGGCAGAGAGGCAGGCAGAGAGAGAGGGGGAAGCAGGCTCCCCGCTGAGCAGAGAGCCTGATGCGGGGCTCGATCCCAGGATCCTGAGATCATGACCTGAGCCGAAGGCAGAGGCTTAAGCCCACTGAGCCACCCAGGCGCCCCTGGACTAAGTGATTATTAATTAAACATGTTAAGTGTCAAGCAGGTGACCAGCACAGCCCTAGGTAGTGGGCGATGCATGGAAGCTCTGTGATCACTGAGTCTCAGAGTTGGAAGTTATTTCTTCCACAAAATCCCCACCTCTGCTTGAACATGCCACTTTGACAAGCTCTCCCTCCTAGGGGCTGCTCTTGAATTTTAGATCATTCTGATTATTAAGATGTGGGACTGGCTCCTCAGGAAACCTAAAGTCTAGGGGAGATAAGATGAAATGTATGAAATCAAAACCGGTAATTGAAGATAACATTTAATGTTATGTGGGAGTAGGAACTGAAGGAAGACCATCTTCCATGCAAGGAAGAGTGAATGGAACTCTATTGCGCATAGGCTTGTGTTTGGACTAGGTGATTTACTTATAATCTTGTTGGTTATCATAGCAATCCTGAGAAAAAGTAGTAGGTATTATTCCCACTTTACAGATGTTATAACTGAGGCCCAGCTTACAGTTGGTGAAGTTGAGATTCAAGCCCAGGTCTGCGTGGAACCAAAGGCATCCACTTCTCTCCCACACCATCCTCTCTCTAAAGTTGTTCCTGTGCTAGATTTGGGAGGTTTCATACAATCACTATTTATTTTCTTATAAAAATGCACATGACTTAAAAAATTTGTAAAATAGAAATATCACCTCCAATGTTACCACTTTGAGATACCTGTGATGACTAGTTTGGTGTCTTTCTCTCCTATATTTCACTTTATTTACTTGTGCGTACATATATGCATTTATCATATACCTTGTGTATACGTATGTATATACATATACATATACTGTATATATTTAGGTATTCAATACATCTTTTATACAAAACCACTATTATATATTACTTTGTTCGTATTCTTTTTCTTTTCATAAAATATGGTAATCATTTTCCAATGTCACTAAGACTGGTTAAAGCATACTTTTTTAAGTCCTACAGAGAATTCTACCATGTGTATGTGCTCTTACTTTGTAACCAATCAATCCCTCATTAGAGTTGAAGCTCTGTAATTTTTGCTGTAATGTTTATCACATTTCGACAAGCATTCTTGTATAAACCTTTTTTGCATGTATCTCTGACAGCTTCCTCTCAAGCATATGTGTGTTTTACGACTTGATTCAAAACTGCCATCTGGAGGCGTTAGATCATGTGCACTCCCACCAGTGTGGTGTGTGAGAACCCATGCTAGGTATTCTCTCCAGTACTGATAGAATCCTTAGAAAAAGCTTTTCCCTGTTTGGTAGGTGAAAAAAGACCTCTGTGGTTTTAATTTGCATCACTTCGACTACCAAAGAGAATGATCTGTGTTGGAGTTGTCTTCTGAAGTTCTGCCAGTCTTGGATCTCCTTCTAAGAGTCATACACATGAAGAAGAGAAGGGTCGAAGGCTTCATCTTACGTATGCTGATGTACTCTGTGTCCCATCTTTGGCAGATCTCTGACATCTACATTAGTGGAGAGTCGGGAGACATGTCAGCCAAGGAGAAGCTGCTCTTGTGGACCCAGAAGGTGACAGCTGGTTACACAGGAATCAAATGTACCAATTTTTCCTCCTGCTGGAGTGATGGGAAGATGTTCAATGCACTTATTCACCGGTACAGGTAAATGCAGTAGAATTCACTGGTACCTGAAGGAACTACTCATCTTGCTTGTAATAAGTTATAATCCCACTTTCCTTTCAACCAAGAATCAAGACTCTGGTTCATTTTACTCATTTAAAAAAAAGGAATATGTGTTGACCTCCTACGGTTCTAGGCACTGGGTACGAATAAAAACAACTCTTGATTTCATGGAGCTTACTTGTTTATTAGGTGACGAGCAGATGAATGCCTGGTGGTATGCGATAGTAAGCACAATGGAGAGGCAGAGAGTGACGGGGCTTGTTGTATTTCGGACAGGGTCGCTGGAGACGCTTCTCTGATGAGGGTGTTGGAGCGGAGCTGTAAAGGAGCGAGCCATGCAGGCCTTCTAGGCTCAGAGTGCCCCACTGAGAGGAAGCAGCGAGTGCAGAGGCCTGAAGTGGGAGCTTGCTTGGAGTGGATGAGGAACAGCAGGGGCTGGAGTGAGAGGAGTCAGGAAGATAGGGATTGTGATGACAAAAATCAAAATTACTGCATTCTTAGTGGTCAGAAACACATCCGAATTTTTACTCTACTAGTTTATGATACCTTTCCCATGAAATCCAGCCTACCTGCTGCGTGTGTTTAGAATGAGCGAGCACTGGGCTCCTGGCATGTAATTGAAAATGGGATGAGTACCTTTCTAAACCTCTTGCTTCCTCTCTAACGCAATCAGCATATTCCAGCTCTGGGTACTTCTAGGAGGTTTACTTAGTGTGAGCTCATATGTGATGTGTAGATGGTGGCCCTTCATGTGCATTGGTGGACTTTTACAGACCTGATCTGGTGGATATGGAGAGGGTACAAATCCAAAGTAATCGCGAGAACTTGGAGCAGGCTTTCGAAGTGGCAGAAAGACTGGGGGTCACCCGCTTACTGGACGCCGAAGGTGAGACCTGGCCAGAGTTGAGTATGTTTGCTTATATTTGTTCTCCTTCTCCTGGCAGCTTTGTCTGTACTGACTAAGAAATTTTGTTATCCTTTCTCTCTCAGACGTGGATGTGCCATCTCCAGATGAAAAGTCTGTGATCACTTACGTGTCTTCAATTTATGATGCCTTCCCTAAGGTCCCTGAGGGTGGAGAAGGGATCAGTGCTACGGTACAAGAACACTCTCCCAAAATACCTTCTGACTTCCATCTGTTTGGGTGGGATATACTGATTAGACCTTATTTCTCCAGCACTCACTGTGTGCAGAGCACGTTTATACAGAGCAAACCGAATCCACATCCTCTTTATACGTGGTCTTTGTCTTTGGTCTCTGGGAATGAATCCAGATGCTGCTAATTTTGTAGCATCCAGCATAGACTATTCTAGCGTCAGGAAATTGAATCTCCTCTTGAGAGCCCTCGAGGAGCTCTGAAACTGGGACTCGGAGCGTTAGGCTGAGCAGCCGTGGAGGCAGTCAGAGGAAAAGGATTTTATGTGGTTTGGGGTGGCCTAAGCTACTGTCTCCTGTGCTTGCTTTGTGTACCGCTAATCAGAAGGTGTGTGATGTCTACCTTTTGGCAATAGGAAGTAGACTCCAGGTGGCAAGAATACCAAAGCCGAGTGGACTCCCTCATTCCCTGGATCAAACAGCATACAATACTGATGTCAGATAAATCTTTTCCCCAGAACCCTGTAGAACTAAAGGTAAAGTCATGGACTTAAGTTGTTTTTTATATTCATTCCTGGGCTTAAGTCTCAGAGCTTGTTGCTGCTGGCTCCTGGGTGGGGTGGGATAAAAGGCGGGTCAGGTTGTTTACACCCACCCATTCATTTACCAAATGTTAATTTTGTAGGCACTTTATAACCAATATATACACTTCAAAGAAACAGAGATTCTGGCCAAGGAGAGAGAAAAAGGAAGAATTGAGGAATTATATAAATTATTAGAGGTAAGGAAGCTTATCCTTTGCTGATTCTTGGGGTGTGCTAGTTTGCCTTATTGTTGCTTCCTTGTTAGGTTGCCTGCATCCTCTTCCCAACCTGCGTTAATAGCAATATTCTCAGGGTGACACACAAGCCTCACTTTTAGGCTGGTCTTGAAAATTTGTGGTAAAGGGGCAATATCGGCCATCTGTATTTCTTAAAGAGGCTTTTGAAAAATGGCATACATTTATTCAGAAGTGCCGAGTTTTATGAATGAGTTTTCTGTTTTTCAGAAGGAAGTGAATTCTTTTGCTCAGATGGAAAAGAAAGGGACTTCCACTCACATTTTGTTTCCTAGAGCATTTGAAACCGTAGATTTGGGCATTGGGCCTTTCTGGAAGGGGGGTTATTGAGAGGACAGGAGGATTTATGGAAAATATAGAAGGAATGGAAAGATTTAGAACAGGCTGTAGTCCCTTGTGTTTTGGAGGTAGTTACTCTGCTCTCGCCTCAGGTTGAGACACAGCTGTTTCCTCTTACTGGACTTGGGAGAAACTGCTGGTGGCAGGGTGAAGAAGCAAGAAGTGAGGTAGCAGGAATGCATAAAACTGGGCCTGAGGGCATGGCTGTGGTGTTTGGACTAAATGAGTGTCTCTGGGATTTTTTAGGTATGGATCGAATTTGGCCGAATTAAACTGCCTCAAGGTTACCACCCAAATGATGTGGAGGAAGAGTGGGGAAAGCTCATCATTGAGATGCTGGAGCGAGAGAAGTCGCTTCGCCCGGCTGTGGAGAGGTGGGCCAGGGCCTGAAGGCGGCCTGAAGTTACCTACCCACTTGGAGCCTAGCATGTGACTATGGTTTTTATCTTGTTGTAGGCTGGAATTGCTGCTACAGATTGCAAACAAAATCCAGAATGGTGCTTTGAACTGTGAAGAGAAGCTGACACTAGCTAAGAACACACTGCAGGCCGTGAGTGTGTATTGTCTCTCCCCTCATGCCTCGTGCTCTCCCCTTCTCACCCTGTGCTCTGATGGTCCAGATTAGTGGGGGAGAAGTCCAGTGTGTCACTTCCTCACTCTTGGATGTGCCCCTTGGCCCCTCGGTCCTTGTGGCCGGGGGCACTGGCGTTCTCCCACGCCCATTGCTCCCTTTCTCTCTTAGGACGCTGCTCACCTGGAATCGGGACAGCCGGTGCGGTGCGAACCAGATGTCGTCATGTACATTCAGGAATGTGAGGGTCTCATCAGGCAGCTGCAGGTGGACCTCCAGATCCTACGGGATGAGAATTACTACCAGCTAGAAGAACTGGCTTTTAGGTGAGGAACTGGAGACTCAGACAGAGGGCTTGCTTACTGCTGAGGGTCACAGATCAAGAGTCAGGCTCTGAATCTCGTAACTTGGGTCAGAGATCAGTGTCTCAGTGGGGATACAATAGGTATTTGGGGCAGGAAAATTCTCTTGGTGGAGAAGAGTTTCCCCTTACTGCAGGCACTTTCCACTAAACACCTGTAGGATTCCCTCATCATTGTGGGATCTTGTAACACCCACACGTATTTCCGTGTGACCTGCCAGGATACAGTACCACATCTGGGATAGGACTGCTGGGGATCGAATGCATCATTTTATAGAGAAGAAAACCAAGCCCCATAGAGTGGATGAGGATCATCTAAGTCACGTAGTTTGTACAGACCCCGGCCTAAGACTCACATCTTTTGACCCCTAATCTATTGTTCATTCTATCCAAAAGTTAAATATCCGAAAGTTAAATAAACAGATCCTGGTTTGCCTCCTTCCAATTAACACTGTAATTTGGCATTTGCCTCAACAACTCTGAACGATGAAGATGTTAATACCACCTTGCGTTCATTTAACACTTCTGATATGATCTCATTTTTATTTTTATCTCTTCCTTGTCAAGTGGATAAGGACTATTTTATCTTAAAAAGTGCATTACAGGGGCGCCTGACGGGCTCAGTCAGTGGAGCATGTGACTCTTGATCTCAGGGTTGTGAATTCAAACTGTACGTTGGGCGTGGAGGCTACTTAAAAAAAAAGTAAGTTACAGATTCACGTCCCTTCCTTTTTTCTCTCTTTGCATTTCAGGGTTATGCGCCTGCAGGATGAGCTGGTCACCTTGCGCCTAGAGTGCACAAACTTGTATCGAAAGGGCCATTTCACTTCCCTTGAGTTGGCTCCACCCTCCACTTTAACCACTACTCATCTGAAAGCAGAACCCTTGACCAAGGGAACCCATTCTTCCTCTACCTCCTGGTTCCGAAAGCCCATGACTCGGGCTGAACTTGTGTCTATTTCCTCCTCTGAGGATGAAGGCAATCTTCGATTTGTGTATGAACTACTGTCTTGGGTAGAAGAAATGCAGGTGGGTGTATGTTCCAAATGCTTATGCAGTGCCTTCAGGTTTACTGGATCCAGCAGCTCGTCTAAGGGGTCAGGTTACTCTATGCCTCCTGGTATAAAAACTCTCTTAATTTTTAGGGCTGCCGGGGACTCAAGCCCCTTTCTCAAATGTTAAATGGGTGAGGTCAGCTCAAATCCTCAAAAATCCTACACCAAATAGCATAGGCTTTTCTGATTTGAAGTCCTTTGGGAGTCCATTCCCTTCAGCTAACTGCTGAAAGTGGAGCTGATGGAAGAAATTGCAGTCTATAATTCTCAGTCACCTTTTCGGAAGTTTCCTCATGGCTCCCTGTATTTCACGGTTCTTAGGGGCACTATTTACATGTATTTAAGATAGTGGTTCAAGTTCGATATTGTCCTTTTACCCTTCTAGTTCTTTGTTTTCTCTATTTTTAAGATTCTATTTAATTTTTTTGAGAGGGAGAGAGAGAGAGCGAGAGAGAGAGAGAGTGCATGAGCAGGGGATTGGGGAGGGAGAAGCAGACTTACCACTGAGCAGGGAGCCTGACGTGGGGCTCAGTCCCAGGACCTCAGGTCATGACCTGAGTTGAAGGCAGACACTTAACTGACTGAGCCACCCACGTGCCCCATCCTTTTGTTTTCTATTAAATTCTTCCCATGCCCTAGTGGTGGATTCCCCATGTACCAGTAAATAAAAACATCCAAAGACAAGCTATTTGAAAATTACCTGCCATTGGTCAATAGTTGATGCCATGAATGAAGTTAAACATTTTTAGCTATTTCTTTCTTATATCCATTCTGATCGTGAAACGAAGAGCGTCTATAAAGGAAAAGGTCTAAATTATAAAGTTAATCTTCAGCCGTGGAAACACCTTTCTGGTTGGTAAACTCAGGAATGTATCCTATAATGCAGCAACAGAAGGCTGCCCCTGCTGCAGTGATTGGTGGGATCTGGTCTCCAGCTCCTTGGGGGTGACGATGGCATGTTTTCCTGTAAGAGACCATGAGGGAGATGGCCTAGGTGTCCTCTTGCCCAGTCTTCTACCCTCAACCCCCTTGCCCAACATCAGTTCTGAAAATTTCTGTGTTTGTCTATTCAGTCAATTATATACATATTTTTTTCTTTTCCAGATGAAACTGGAGCGAGCAGAGTGGGGCAATGATCTGCCTAGTGTGGAGCTGCAGCTGGAGACACAGCAGCATATCCACACCAGTGTGGAAGAACTGGGCTCAAGTGTCAAAGAGGCCAGGTTGTATGAGGTGCGTGGCATTCAGAATCCATAACGGCAGGGTGCGGTGAGGCAGGGCGGGGAATGCAGTGGCGTGCACGGGGCAGCGACTTCCGAGGAGAAGGGGACCCTGGGGACGCCTGGGTGGCTCAGTCAGTTCAGCATCTGATTCTTGATCTCAGCTCAGGTCTTGGTATCAGGGCTGTGAGTTCAAGTCCCATGCTGGGCTCCATGCTAGGCATGCAGCCTACTTAAAAAAAAAAAAAAACAAACCAAAAAACCCCCAATAGACATAGGATAAGGGGGCTCTGGAAAAGAATGATAACCATGAGCAGCACTTTACAACAAATTCCCTTTCCACATGAAGTGTCTCTTTTGCCCTTTGAAATACCCGCATGTGCAAGGTAATTTTATTAACCCTTTTTACTAAAAAGAATTGTGATACTGAAAGCTAAGGTCAAAAATCAGTATGTAGTGGGTGCACTTGCCAAACACAGGCCTTCTGCTCCAAAACTTCACGCTCTTTCCTTCCACTTTACCTCCTGCCTTCAGGGAGATCTGGAATGAAGAAACTATTCACTAAGTCTCTCCCTCCCTCATTCTGTCTTCGCTTTTGTAATTTCAACTTTTCCCTTCAAAAAAGCAGTCGAGGGGCGCCTGGGTGGCTCAGAGGGTTAAAGCCTCTGCTTTCGGCTCAGGTCGTGATCTCAGGGTCCTGGAATCGAGCCCCGCATTGGGCTTTCTGTTCAGCGGGGAGCCTGCTTCCCCCTCTCCCTCTGCCTGCCTCTCTGCCTACTTGTGATCTCTCTCTCTGTCAAATAAATAAATAAAATCTTAAAAAAAAAAAAAAAGCAGTTAAGTAGTTTGGGAATCATCAGGCATAGATTTTGCTAGAAACCTCCCAGAGTTACTGGAAGCACGAGATCTGTCAGCTGTATTCACCCCCACTGGACTGTCCCTCACCCAGTGCCGCCCCGGGCTTTAAAACCTGACTCAGAGATCTGTTATCTCAGCTAACCAGTCCCTATCCGTGCGCAGACATAGTTGAAATCATACTGCACATATAGTTCACTTACTTTTTCTCTAATATATCTTTATTTCATGCCTTTCTTATCAGGGAAAAATGTCCCAAAATTTCCATACCAGTTATGTTGAAACTCTTGGAAAGCTGGAGACACAGTATTGTAAACTGAAGGTGAGTTTTGGCTCTTTTGTTCTTTTCATGGACAATCCAGTTCCTTCCAAACAACTGTCTTCGCTAATTCAGAAAGTGTATGGTTCAGCCCTGTTTTAGTTTTCTGTTTATTAGGTTGTACTCACTTACTTTGCAGTTGTTCATGTGTATTATAATATTTTCTCAGTTTTCTTAGTGGATCAGAAACCACTGCCCCAGAAAGTTTTAGTTAAGTAAAACCTGTCCTAGTTTCTGTGTTTCACCAAAGCAGTGACTGTATGTGCTTTGAGACACCAAAACTAAAAGTTCAAGATTAGTAGGAAGGAGACTCCTCTTCTATCTCTTCTTCATTCCTGTCTTTCGAGATTGTCCAGAGTAGGACAGGCCTGGGATCATTCTTTATTCAGGGAGCTCCAGAAAAGCCTGGTGAATTCTGATTTCTTGCTAGGATTGACCAGGGCTCTGGGAGTCCTGTATCAAACTTGTACTAAATTTGAGTTCATGGAGAAGCACCCAGAGATGAAAAATCAAAGCTAAATTTATCTCCTGGGTTGTTCTTTTTTTTTTTTCCCCCTGGGTTGTTCTTTGCTTTGATGTCACATGTACTGTCTTCTACAGAGGAAAGCCTGGCAATCTAACCTTGTAATCCTTGCTTTGCCTAGGAAACTTCTAGCTTCCGGATGAGGCACCTTCAGAGCCTGCATAAATTTGTCTCCAGAGCTACCGCTGAGTTGATCTGGTTGAATGAGAAGGAGGAGGAGGAACTAGCATATGATTGGAGTGACAACAATCCCAACATCTCAGCCAAGAGAAATTACTTCTCTGTGAGTCTGGCACAACAGACCTGTCATATTTACGTAGTAGCAGAAGACGACAGAGAGGCTAGTCTGTTGAGAGCTTGGATTTCTGGATTTGCATTCTGCGAGGTAGAAACAGGGACCTCCCTGCTTAAATGCGCCTGTGTGTGTGAGAAGTGTACATGGAGAGAGGGGAACCTGAGCCTTAGAATGTATTTACTTAGAATGCATTTAGACAGGCAGTGTCTTGGGTACCTGGGTGGCTGTCGGTTAGGCGCCTGCCTTCGGCTCAGGTCATGATCCTGGAGTCCTGGGATCGAGCCCCACTTCGGGCTCCCTGTTCAGTGGGATATCTTCTTCCCCCTTTCTCTCTCCCCCTCCCCCCTTCCTCCCCCCCCCCCCACTCCTTTCCTCTCTCTCACTCACTATCTCTCTCAAATAAATTGAAAGAAAGAAAGAAGGAAAGGCAAGCGTCTTGGACAAAGAGAGTATCAGTCTGCATTTCAGAATAGCTTTGTGTTTAAGATGATAGGCTTTGGAGTGAAAGAGACCTGGGTTCAAATTCTGACTTCTCCACTTACTGGCTCTGTGACCCTGGGCAAGTTATTTAAATTCTCTGGACCTCTATAAAATGGGATAATAGCACCACTTCAAAGGGTTGCGTAAAAAGACTGAGTAGCGAATATAGGCAAAGCACTTAGTATAGGGCTTAGATATTGTTTAATTGAGGTATACTCTTGGCTTCTCACAAATTCTGAATTCTCTTAAATTCATTTAATAATTTTTTGGTCAAAATCTTCATTTGTAAAATGGGAAGGGAAATTCAGCATTGGACAGTGGTATAATACTTTTTATTCTTTTTCAGTGAATACAAGTAGGGTCATTTTTTGTTAAGTGTATTTCCACATCTCAGAGGTTTTTAACGATTTTGTAAACTCTATGCATATGGGAAGCTTTTTTACTAACACTTACTTTAGAGACTTTGTAATTCCATTAGAGTTTAAAAAATATAAATGTCTCCTGATTGGAGAATGGTATCTGATTCTTCTGTAGTAAAGGAGAAAGACGATGCTATAGTACAGAAAACAGTCTGTCAGAGAATGGGAGTGAGGCTATGGTAAAGATAAAAAGAAAGTGCTTAGAAAGAAGGGACCAGATCTGACAGCAGGGATCCATACCCAGCTTCATACAAGAGCTAGCATCTAAGTTGGGTCCTGTATTGTTAAAAGAATTTAAAGCCAGAGGAGGGCACTGCAGGCTAATGGAAGTCAGTGATTGGGATCTTAAGGGTGTGTCAGGGACCGAGTTAGGCCAGTGGGGATATGAACCAGCCCCACCTGCCAAGTTATCTCCTTCCTCGGCGTCCAGTGTGCATCCTGTGTTCCCCTGCTTCCTCAGGTCTGGCCCAGGTCCCATATCCTTTGTGAAACATTCTTCAGTAATTCTAGCATTTTTGCTCTTCTATGAAACCCTCTGGCATGTGCTGTTTATTCTTCTCATTTTGGCGCTAACTCTGTGTTGGAGGCTTCTTTATTTATTTATTTATTTATTAAGATTCTATTTATTTATTTGACAGAGAGAGATCACAAGTAGGCAGAGAGGCAGGCAGAGAGAAAGGGGGAAGCAGGCTCCCTGCTGAGCAGAGAGCCCGATGCGGGGCTCGATTCCAGGACCCTGAGATCATGACCTGAGCTGAAGGCAGAGGCTTTAACCGACTGAGCCACCCAGGCGCCCCCAAAGGCTCCTTTAAAGTCGGGCAGGGAACACAGCCTTTTCCTTATTGCTCCTCCCCCTTTGATAGTACTTACTACATACAATTGAATTCAATTTTCAGGAGTTGACAATGCAGCTGGAGGAGAAACAGGATGTGTTTCGCTCTCTACAAGATACAGCAGAATTGCTGTCACTTGAAAACCACCCAGCCAAGCAAACCGTGGAGGTATGTGACTTGAGAAAGTGGGGGGGGGGGGTCAAGTGCTCAGAGCGTGTCATTAGGGAAGCATTCCAATCCGAGACTTGGTTCTCCTGCAACATCTGGAGGAAGTGTCAGTCATCATTTGTCTTGGATCCTCTCTCTCGTCATCCCAGCCCCCAAAAGACTACAAACAAAGGGGAAAATACGACGAGAAACTGGAAGAGCTGTAGACTGCTACTGAACCATGTTTTCTCAAATAAGCACCCAGGCAGATCCTCTCTCTTGTTGGTGTGGTGCCTTTGCCCGGAGAAGAGAGACAGTGGAGGAATCCGGGAGGGATTTATTTATGTCCAGGGTTTGCTGATCACTTGCTGATCATTTATGGCGGACCCTTGAACAACATGGGTTTGAACTGCCTGGGCCCACTTACATGTGGATTTTTTTTTTTTAATAAATAGCATATAGTACTGTAAATGTATTTTCTCTTCCTTATGACTTTTTTAGTGACTTTTTTTTTTTGCTGTAGCTTACTTTATTGCAAGTATATAGTATATATACAGTATATGGTAGGTATAACGCCCAAAATAGGTGTTCATTGACTCTTTATGTTATCAGTAAAGCTTCCAGTCAACCGTAGGCCATTAGCAGTTAAGTTTCTGGGGAGCTAAGAGTCACGTGTGGATTTCCAACTGCACGGGGTTCGGCACCCCCAGGCCCTCCATTGTTCAAGGGTCAGCTGTAGTGGCAACTGAGCCTGGGAGAGGCCTTTTCTCTGTAACCTGCGTTGGATGAAAGACGAGCCTCTTTCTGATGGCGAGCGCTCAGCCGATGCTGTCAGGTGTCTCCGTGTATCTTTGGTTGGCCTGTCACTGGCAGAGCTGTGCTCGGAGGAGAGCGCTGCACGCAGATGTCGTTAAGCCCTGCCCTTCTGTGTGTGTGTGTGTTCGGTTGCTGCAGGCTTACAGTGCTGCCGCCCAGTCCCAGCTGCAGTGGATGAAGCAGCTGTGCTTGTGTGTCGAGCAGCATGTAAAAGAGAATACGGCTTACTTTCAGGTATGTGGACTTTGTGTTTGTGTCTGTGTGCACGTTGTGTGTCTGTGTGTGCGCGCACACAAGCCCGCACACGGAGGAGGTGGGGTGAAACACAAACCTGCATCAGTTAACCAGTACTGTGTAAACCTCGGCCCCAAAGCTCAGCTGTTTAGAACAACAATCCTTTAGCTAGCTCTTGGTTCTGTGGGTTGGTAATTTGGGCTAGGCTCCGCTACGATGAGGAAAGATGATTTTTCTCATCTCGCCTAGCTTCTGGAGGGCTGCAGGTGCCTGGCAGGCAGGCGCGGCGCGGGCGGGCCCCAGACGGTATCACTTCCACGTGAGACAGTTGGGGGGGCGGGTCCAAGTCTCTGGATCTCCTGGGCTCTCCTAGGCTTTATCGCGGAGTAGCTATGCTCCACGAACGGCCAGAGGGAGCAAGCCCCGGGGCACAAGCCCTTTTTTCTGCTGTCACATTTGTTAACGTGTCATTGGCCAAAGCAAGTCACGTGCCTAAATGCCCAGCTTCAAGGGAATAAGTAGACCCTCCCTCTTGATGGGACACACTGTAAAATATCAGGAGCATTTTTCTCTCTTCAGTCAGTCACAACTTCAAGAATATACTCCTTGTTTTCAGGTGAGGGTGGCAGGAGGAAATAAGCTGTTACCTCTCTTTGGGTTTGCCCTAAATGAAATAATCTTCCTGATCATTTTGTAACCTTATCAGTGGATTGGAACATTTGATCACTCAACCTCTAGGCTTTTCCTGACGTCTGCCTCACAGCCAAGTGTTGTCACTAGCAGTGTTTCCAAGGAGGGGAAGCCGATTGACTTTCCTATCGGGTGCCATAGGCTTTGTGGTTGCCATCACTGATATTTCCCGGATGTAGCATTTCAAGCCCTCGGTCTCTCCTCCTGTGGACCTTGTGATGCAGCTTCGCCAATCCAGGAGCGTCATCAGTTCTGCTCGGCTCTGCACCGGGAGTTTGCTCTTTCCGGTTAACATGCTTGTGTTGTGATGAGTTGCACACGAGGTACCCCTCCTGTCCCCACAGTTTTTCAGTGATGCACGGGACCTGGAGTCATTCTTGAGGAACCTCCAAGACTCCATCAAACGAAAATATTCCTGTGACCACAACACCAGCTTATCTCGCCTCGAGGACCTGCTCCAGGACTCCATGGTGGGTGTTGTATCAGCGGGATGATTACTTCTGAGAGACAGAGTAAACCATCCCAGCTGCTGCTGTTTATATCCTTGAAAGCTCCAGGGCAGTGGGTCATTGCTGTACACTCTGGCTCATGTTCAAATAGAGTTTAACCCCAATTTTGTTCTTTTTTTTCTGTAAAAAAAGTTGCTACTAAGATTCCTTTGGGTGTGCTATTGAAGGAACGGCCTAGTCCTCTCGCCTAGAGCCGCTTAGTGCTTAGCGTACTTTCTTTGCTTGTTCCTATTTTAATTCGGTAGTTGGGACTAAAGACGAGGTGTATAGCATGAAAAATAGAATTGAAGAGGATTAGGTGACACCAAATTCTTTTTTATTCTCTCATGCAAAGAGAATTAAAACCAAACTAATGAACTAGACCTGAGCCAAATTTTTCCTCTTTGGTAATTTTGTTTTGGTAAAATGAACTATTAGAGTACTGATTTTAACTAAGGATGATATTAAAATCTTATTTAGATATAATGCAATATTTGTTCAGTTTATGTAGCAATATTAACTTAAAAAATTTTGTATCCAGTATTTAATCCAAATCAATTTTACATTCATTTTCTCCAATGAATTATTCTTTCAGGAATGGTGGTAATAAAATCAGAGCAGGACTATTTACATGTATTGAATGTATATTACACAGAGTTGGCAAGACAAGGCTCCAGCTACATCCCAAATTAAGATAAAAGAGTATGTAATAGGGAAATTAATTTTTCCGTATGAGAGGCAGGAGACTCTCACTTCACTAGGAAATTATAAGTAAGAGAACTGGAATAACCCAAAACTGTCATTTTTTGCATGAGTGAGATTGGGTATTTGTGAACATTAGTTGATTATTTATTGATTTGTTTTTACACTTTCAGGTATTATTAACCTGTGAATGGGTTCACATTCAGTGTTTCACCTGGGCAAATAATATGTTAATTTAATAAACTTGAAATGAAGGATAAAAGCCTGACGTTTTAGATATTGTCTCTAGAATGTCTCTCTTGAAGGTACTTCAAGTATGAAGGAGGAATATAATAATCCTTGGCTATTATCTCCTCCCTTCCACAGAGTACCTTCCTGTCTTAGGGTAACTCCTCTGCAATTGTTGTCATATCTTCTCTTCTCGAGGGTCGCTGCTCTGTTCCCTCCTCTCCAGGTCAGGGGCATCGGGTTGGCGGCGTCATCTGGGCATGAAGTCACCTGGGTCTGCTCCTCAGCTTTTCCTCAGCTTGTCCGTCAGGTTCGGGAGCATCTGTCATGGCTTCTGGTTCTTTTCAGAACTTTTACCACACTGAGCACTTGGTCTCTGGAACTTGAGATGTTTGGCTGTGGGTTAGACAGAAATTGACATCTTTATTGCAAGGAAACAATGGGTAGACCAGCTCTCAAGTATGGAACAGTGTGGCTGTCTCCCTGATATATTCCATTCCTCTTTCTTAACTAATAAGTTAAAGTTGTATTTCTTCCAATCATGCTCCCGGGGACAGGCACAGGTAGTTTATTTAAGCATTTCTTTTTCTTTACTTGCATATTCTTAATTCTTTAATGGCATTTCTTAACATTATTAACTCTTTACTCTCATCACATCTACTTCCATCCTAAGAAAGCCCTCTTCTAAGGACTTTTTATACCTCAAAATGGGCTTGACACATCCTGATAATACATGAAAGTTATCTTTTACTCTCTAACACAATTGGTAGTAGATTACTACCAATT
Organism: Nasua narica; assembly: GCA_028533885.1. Lineage (NCBI taxonomy): Eukaryota > Metazoa > Chordata > Mammalia > Carnivora > Procyonidae > Nasua > Nasua narica. Next base: position 26,668,940 of record CM052798.1, read on the forward strand.
TTGTGGGCAAGAAATTCATTAGTTCTTAAGATAACGGGGTTTGCAGAGACTTGAGAGCTTCAATTTTGCATGATACTTCTTTCAAACTAGTCAAATATACGTGACTGTGGCACAGCAAGACACTAAAAGGTAAATCCTAAATCATTTGTCGTGATGTCTTCACCAACAGCATCGGTTTATAAACTGTTGGTGGAAGAGCTAAGATCTTTCCCTAGAAAGTTTGACTTAATTTAAGAAAGTGAAATATTAGTAGTAGAGCTTGGGAGGTATAATTATTTAAAAATTTCTTAAAGACCACAATTCTGGCTTCTCCTAAGCAGAAGGCAAGAACTGACTTCTACCAGTAAGAAAGCGATTATAACAATAATAATAGCAACAGCAACGTTGTTATTATTGTTCTTAAACTTCCATGCTTTCTGAACCTTATTTGGGGAAATCCTGCGTTAGCTGTGTTTATCTGTATTTGGCAGCTGGCAATTCTTTTTTGTTTTATGTTTTTATTATTTTTGCATGTGGCTTCATGATTCATTGAAAAGGGCACAGGGAGAAAGCTCAATAATTTGAGTACAAAAGCACTTGGTAGAAGACAGAAATATCCTCTCCTTGTTTCTTTATCTTCGTATTTCTAAGATGGCTCCACCACGGATCCCTACGTAACTGAGAAATGACATTCTCTGAGGGAGTGGAGCGCTCAGTTTTCTTTGTTGACTAGGTACCCTGAGTAGCAACATTAATGTGTTTTTGTGTTTCCTCTCACTTTGTAGGATGAAAAGGAACAGCTTATACAGTCCAAGAGTTCCGTTGCCAGTCTTGTTGGGAGATCAAAAACCATTGTTCAGCTAAAGCCACGCAGTCCCGACCACGTGCTGAAGAGTACCATTTCCGTGAAGGCCATCTGTGACTACCGGCAGATAGAGGTGAGGCGGTGGAAGGGGTACCTCTGGCTCTGGAGGGAAGCAAGGGAGAAGCAAAACCTTCCGTTAGGGTTATGATACGGAGAGATCCAAGGGTAGAGGTGTTGTGTTTTGTTTTGTTTTGTTTAACTAGAACTTAAACATACTTTAAAAAAAAAAAAAGAAAGCCTAAACTCTGCAGGCTTGACTTACTCCCTGTCTCAGAGATCTCAGAGATTGGCATTATCATCTGCCCCATATCCTAAGTGGCGTCAGAAATGGTACTTCTTGGGGCCCCTGGGTGGCGCAGTTGGTTGAGCGACTGCCTTCGGCTCAGGTCATGATCCCGGAGTCCCGGGATCGAGTCCCACATCGGACCCCAGCTCCATGGGGAGTCCGCTTCTCACTCTGACCTGCTCTCTCTCACTCTCTCTCTTTCCTAATAAATAAATAAATAAAATTTAAAAAAAATATATTTAAAAAAAAAAAAAAAAAAAAAAAAAAAAGAAATGGTACTTCTTGGCACCTGAGCAATACCTTTGACTTTTCCCCTGTTATCCCCCTCATCTAGTAGGACTACCAAATCCATATCAACTTGTAAATAAATATACCTTAGATGAACTTTTTTCTGTCCTTGCAGCTACTACCTTAAGTTACACCATCAGTTTCTTCGCTTGGATCATGGTATCGCCTCCCCAATTCAATGCGTTCATTACCTTTCCACCAGTATGATCTTTTTTTTTTTTTTAAGATTCACTCATTTATTTTAGAGAAAGAGAGAGCGTGTGAGCAGGGTAGGGGTAGAGGAAGAGAGAGAATCCTCAAGCAGACTCCCTGCTGAGAGCAGAGCCCAAAGCAGGACTCAGTCCCAAGGCCCCAAGATCATGACCTGAGCTGAAATCGAGAGTCAGCCCCCCAACCCGACTGAGCCACCCAGGTGCCCCCCCCAGCATGATCTTTTTTAAAAAGAAGTCATTCCCCTTCTTACATCCTATAACAATTTCCCAATTCTATTTAGAAAGTCTAAATTCCTTAATGTGGCTTCACGCTCCCAAATAATCTTTCTTTACCTCTCAAGGCAAGACTGAGTCATTATCCCTTTCATGCATTCCTGGATAAATTGCATTTTCCACACAGATTGTAACTCTATACCCTACCAGAATATGTAGAATATAGGTCATTTTTATCAGTTTACCATTTTACCATTCTTATGTCCAGTGGCCCACCAAAATTCCAGGCACGTATTAGGCTCAGTAAATATTTGTAATGCAAAAGAATGAACTTCTCTGGCACTTTTCTGTGTCTCAGTATTTCTGTCTATAAAACAGCGATGATAACTTATTTCCCAAGAGAAAGAATTGATGATTCCAGAATGTTTAAACCTTTTCTGGGTTTTGAGTGGGATGACAAGGGAAGGAAGAGGAAGTATCACAAAAGCAAAGTTGCAATTATTCATGTCCCTTTAACTTTTACCCTAATGGTTGTGGATGCAGAGAGATAGCTCTTGGGAGGTCTTAAGACAGTCTCCTTATAACTTTTATATACTGAGTTACTTGACATGTAATAACCATTTAATAAACACTTGTTTCCTTGATTTATTTGATGTCACAACCTTTCCTGTATTGTGTATTTAGGTTACCTTTTTATCAAAATCAGGAACCCTCACTAAGTGATGACAGATTTCAAAAATGATTTTTTTCTTAAGGATTTCATAGCCTTGGAGTCAAGTACCATATCATAATGGGTTGTTGGTTTATCCGTTAGCAATAACTTGTGAGTTTGTCTACTCAGATCACCATCTGCAAGAATGATGAGTGCGTATTGGAAGATAATTCACAGCGGACCAAGTGGAAAGTGATCAGCCCCACAGGGAATGAGGCAATGGTGCCATCAGTCTGTTTCCTCATCCCCTCACCCAATAAGGATGCCATTGAGATGGCCAGCAGGTAACTTTGCTCAGCTGCCCATTGTGCTGCTTGGCCTGAGTGAGCTGATGGAGGGATGAATCCGCATTTGTGATCTTAAACAGAGCAGCCAAGTTTTCAAGTTTCTTCTGGGAAAGGCCTCCTATTAGGATACCAAATCTTGCAATGGCAGCTACATTGTAGCTTTTCAATAAAGCTACATTCAATAAATGCTGATGTTCAGTTGAGATATATTCAGTGATCATTCTTGAGTTAAACTCAGAAGATTGATCTTTATATTGATAGTTAATTTTCTTCTTTATATTTTATTAGTGCCATGTACATATATATTTTTAAAAGCTGAATTATACCACGAAGCTTATAATAAAACCCACCCACCCCAGAGTTCTATTTTCCCCAGTTTGCTATTTTCAACTATTGATTTTGATATCACTGAAATTTTAGTGGGATTTTTTGGAGAGAGATAAGATAAACTAATGGCTTTAAAGTCTTTTATTTAAGTAAGCTCCTGGCTTCTAGTTTTCCATCCTATTCCTTATATCTCACATTTCTTGACTTGAAGAAATTCAAGGTATTGTGGTGTGTTGAATATGTCTGTGTATTTGTGAGTTTTTAAGTCCAGAGGTTGAGATTGAATTAGGCATGGGATGATTTAGAAAAGAATTTTCTCCAGTCCTTCACATTGTAGTTTTATTTTTTATTTTTAATATGCCAGGTGACTTTTTAAGGTGCTCTTCATTTTCAAACACCTTAGCAATTTTGTGAATATATAGACCATAGCAATGTACTTTTTAAGCATTGATATTATTATTTTTCAACAATTCCAGATGGGGTTATTTGATTTCTACTTTTCTCTGTTACTTCTCTTCATGGATATATCTTCTCACTTCTCGTGATTATATTATATACAGATCACATTTATAAGGCTGTTAAACATATGCTGACATCATAGACATAATACTGTAAATAAGTCCAAATTGTTTGATTATCTCAGTTAATTTTGTTCTAAAGATCGCGTTGTTTGTATTTGATTCCTTGCCTTTCTCTGCTCCGCGTACAAACCCAGTTCTGCTAAGGCAATCACATTTTCCCCCTGGAAGGTCTCTGATGTGGAATTCAAGTTTTAGAAAAGCTACAGCCAGGCTCTCTGTTGTTTCCAGGGTGGAGCAGTCTTACCAGAAAGTGATGGCCCTCTGGCATCAGCTACATGTTAACACCAAAAGCCTTATCTCCTGGAACTATCTGAGGAAAGACCTGGACCTTGTAAAGACCTGGAACCTGGAAAAGGTAAGTGTGAAAGCCTTATCTCAGGTCATATCCTACTGGCCAGTTTTTTTCAGAAGGAACTTTTTCTTATTACTGTGAGACTCCTACCCACCCAAAGAGAGTAGAGTGGAGTCAGGGATAGTGTTTCAGGATTAGGGGGTCCTAGGAACTCAAAACAGCAGCCTCTGGTTAAGGAAGTTCCTGGTAAAAATAAGTGACATCTTCTCTCTTCTTGGCCGACGGAAGGTTGTAGGCTTCTTTTCCCTCTGCAGGACAAGCAGCTCTTGTGTAAGTGTGTATGGGGTAGAGGAATGCTGGTGAGTTAACAATTATGAAAGGTTGTGTCTAAGAGGGCACAGTGGGTGCTTCTGGGGTACTGGTAATATTGTTTCTTGATCTGAATGCCGATTACATGGACAAGTTCTGTTTCTGAAAAATCACCATTTTTGCAATTATGGCGTGTGCACCTGATTTGTGTATATGTTAAACATCAATAAAAAGGAGAAATGGAGAATGTATCATGTTCTCATTCTATTAATGTTTCTTCTGTTTTTGTTTTGTTTTGTTTTTTGTTTTTTCTCTTTAGCTTCGATCCTCAGCACCAGGGGAGTGCCACCAGGTCATGAAGAACCTCCAAGCCCACTATGAAGACTTTCTGCAGGATAGCCGTGACTCTCTGCTCTTCTCAGTGGCTGATCGTTTGCGCTTAGAAGAAGAGGTGGAGGCTTGTAAAACCCACTTCCAGCACCTGATGAAGTCCATAGAGAATGGTTTGTACCTTGGGAAAAGGGAGAGGAGTGGTGGATTGAGAGCCCTGAAGGGTGCTGCTAGACCTTCATGTAGGCTAGAAAGTACCACCTTTTTACCATTTGAGGGGCTGAAAACTTGAGAGAAGGAAAAACTTACAGAGATGAATTCTTAGAATCCAGTCATGGTCAAAGAGGCCCTATTTCAGTCATTATTGCTAATCAACGTAGCACATTTTCTTGTGGAAATAGCGTGTTTAGATCTTTAAAGATGAGTATTCAATGCAGGGAACTTAATGCAGGCAAAAGGTTCCCCCCAAATAAGGCCTTGCTTTCATATGTGGAATATCGGGTCTGCGGCCCTCTATCTAAGGGTGAATCTATTGTTCTCAGGTTTGTTGACCTCTGCTGTGGTGCTTCATGGTATCCTATGTTTGTGCACTTACAGAGGACAAAGAGGAAACTGTGGCCAAGATGTACATTTCAGAGTTGAAGAATATCCGACTACGGCTGGAGGAGTGTGAACAACGGCTGGTCAAACGAATTCAGTCTCCAGCCAGTTCCAGGACTGACAAAGATGCCCGGCAGGACAATGCATTAAGGATCGCAGAGCAAGAGGTAAGCCTGAAGAGCAGGGTGGGTGCTGGTTGCTGTGTAAATGCTTTCTGAGTGAATCGGACGGCAAGACAATGTGGAGCTTGTCCCCTCTCTTCCTTGGTGATGCCTTTGGAGATGGCAGCCATCTGTTACTGGGCATCATGGCCTCTCTCAGACCTCTGGTGAAACCCAAGATCATTAAAAAGAGGACCAGGAAGTTCATCTGGCACTAGACTGATATGTCAAAATTAAGCACAATTGGCAGAAATCCAGAGGCATTGACAATAGGGTACGCAGAAGATTCAAGGGCCCGATCTTGATGCCCAACATTGGTTACGGAAGCAACAAGAAAACAGAGCACATGCTACCCAGTGGCTTCTGAAAGTTCCTAGTGCACAACATCAAGGAGCTTGAAGTGCTGCTGATGTGCAACAAATCGCACCGTGCAGAAATTGCTCACAAGGTCTCCTCCAAGAACCACAAAGCCGTGGTGGAAAGAGCAAGCCAGCTGGCCATCAGAGTCACCAATCCCAATGCCGGGCAGTGCAGCGAAGAAAATGAATAGACAGCTTGTTGTGCACATCATATTTGTGTTAATAAAACCATAAAACTACAAAAAAAAGAAAGACAATGTGGAACTTAAGAAATAAGGCAATAGACTTATGGCATTCCTACTTGAGAATTCTTCCCTGCAGCCTGCAAATGCCTTTTATCTATGGCAAAGCATTATTGCAGCTTCCAATGTGTTTCTGACTATTGATTAGTTTTCTACACAACTGGGAAGGCACACAGACTGGCAGATTGTTCTAATCAGCACATGTTTTAAGGCAGCTTAGCAGAGATGCTGCTGTCTGTTCTGTCCCTGATGTGCATGTGTTACTTTCTGTGACATGTTGCCATCAGCCATAGGACGCAAAAAATACTAAGGAAAGACTCAGATTCTACTCTAGGCTCCGATGCACACTTGACTTTTAGCAAGTTAACTGTCATCCTAGTTTCCTTTCTTATAAAATGGAGATAATGCATGAGTCCAAACTGTATCACAAAACTTTGGAACTTAAGTGACATAGTATATATAATGAGTTTCCTGAAAAAGTGAAATGTCATCAAAATGTAGAGTAGTATGAGTAGTATTTTTGAAGTAAAAGCAAACATTAATGGCTTTGTTACGTGCTCATAGGCATGTAAAGAGAGTAAGCCAAGGTCTTTGCTTTTGTCTTATGGTGTACTTGAAAGAAGGATAAAACGTTGAAGTCACAATTAGGACTTTCAGTATAAGAGATGTCATACGATAGTACCAAGAGTACTTGCAGGTTTCGAAGCAAACATTGTTGTAGAAATTTAGAGTATCACTAGACCATTTCTACTTGAGACCATAGGAGAGAGTTCTACGACGAATGGTAGATTTGATCTAGGAGCTTAAAGGAATGGAAAGGACTGGCTAAATTAGGAGGAATGATTTTTCTATAGTCATCTGAAATCTGTTTGTCCCAGAAAAATAGAACACTCCAAGAAATGTTAATCTTCAGCTCTTCTAAAGGACTTTCCTTTTTTGGATTTATGTTTTACTTTACTTTTATTTATTTTTTTTAAGATTTTATTTATTTATTTGACAGAGAGAGATCATAAGTAGGCAGAGAAGTAGGCAGAGAGAGAGGAGGAAGCTGGCTCCCTGCTGAGCAGAGAGCCCAATTCGGGGCTCAATCCCAGGACCCTGAGCTCATGACCTGAGCCAAAGGCAGAGGCTTTAACCCACTGAGCCACTTAGGTGCCCCTTACTTTTATTTTGAAGTAGTTTCAGTATACAGAAAATTTATTGTCATATAGCCTTCACCTAGATCCCACAAATGTTGACATTTTTCTCTATTTGCTTTATCATTTTTGCTATAAATGTACATTATAATTTTTTCTTTTCTTCAGAATGAGTTCTGTACATGATGCTTTTAGCCCTAAAACTTTTTTTTAAATCCCTAAATACTTTAGTGTGCATTCTGGAAATGAAGGGTAGTCTCTCTCTCCTTTTTTTTAAGATTTATTCATTTATTTGAGGGCTGCCTGGGTGGCTCAGTCGTTAAGCATCTGCCTTCTGCTCAGGTCATAGTCCCAGGGTCCTGGGATCGAGCCCTACATCGGGCTCCCTGCTCAGTGGGAAGCTGGCTTTTCCCTCTCCCACTCCCCCTGCTTGCGTTCTTGCTCTCACTATCTCTCTGTCAAATTAATAAATAAAACCTTTAAAAAAAGGATTTATTCATTTATTAGTGTGAGAGATAACGTGCGTGTGCTATCTAGGGGGAAGGAGCGGAGGGAGAAAGAGAATCTCAAGGAGGCTCCCCCTGCTCAGTGCAGAGCCTGACATGGGGTGCCATCTCACAACCCTGAGATCATGACCTGAGCCGAAACTGAGAGTTGAATGTTTAACCTACTGAGCCATCCACGCACCACAAGGATAGTCTCTTAAGTAACCAGAAGACAGTGATTAAAATCAGGAAATGAACATTGATATGATGGTGTTATCTATGACTTCATTAAAATCTCATCAGTTGGCCTACCAATACCTATTTTGGGTACACTCCCCAACCCTGGCACACAGAATATTTTTAGTACAGGACTCAATCCAGTACTTACCACACATTGTGTTTAGTTGCTATGTCTCTTTAAATTTCCTTAACAATTTCTTGATTTTTCATCATCTTTCGTGCTCCTAACATTTGTGAAGAGTGCAGGTCATTTATTTTGTAGAATCTTCCTTTGTGTTTATCTGAGGCTTCTCCATAATCAGATACAGGTTACATGTTTTTGGCAGGCACTCAGAGCAGGAACAAGGAAATGATCCTGTGTCCTTAGTGCATGATATCTGGAGGCATGTGATATTGATTTGTCCCGTTACTGGTGATAACTTGCATCACTTGTTGCTCTTTTCCCTTTCACAATTACTAAGCATATTGTGGGGATATTCTTTGAGACTATGTAAAAACCTGTTTTATATCACACTTTTACCAATTAGTTTTAGCATCTCGTGTTGATTCTTGACTGAATTAATTGGTATGACTGTTGCCCAAAGGTGATTTTCTAATTCTGTTAATTTTTCTACATCACATTATTCCTATTACACTACAATAGAATAAATTTCTATTCAACCAGAAGGGAAGAGCTTGCCTCCCTTCCTCCTTTCTTCCTTCTTATAAATTTTTTTAAAAGATTTTTAAAAATTTATTTATTTGACAGGGAGAGAGATCATAAGTAGGCAAAGAGACAGGCAGAGAGAGGTGGAAGCAGGCTCCCTGCCGAGCGGAGAGCCCGATGCGGGGCTCCATCCCAGGACCCTGAGATCATGACCTGAGCCGAAGGCAGAGGCATTAACTCACTGAGCCACCCAGGCACGCCCCTTTCTTTCTTCTTTATGTCAGTATGGCCTTACGGACTCTTATGTTGTTTAAGATTTTTAAGTTGTTATTGTCTTTATTTTGATGTTCAGAATTTCCCAAATTTAGCCATTGGGAGCTGCTTCAAGCTGGCATCTATGTCATTTTAACATGTCTCCACCATTCTTTGAGTACTTTCTTATTTCTAAACAAAAAAAATATTCCAGATTCACCTTGCCTTTGCCAGCCCCACCTCTGTAATCAGCCCATTTCTCCAAGGAGTCTCATTTCCTTCAGGTGGAGAATGCTATTTAGAAACCAAGATTTGGGTGCTGAGTATGCTCATTATTATTGGGGTGTCATTGTTTCTAGATCTGCTCAGCTGGAAAAAGCTAGAAAAATACGTGCTTACAAACACGTACATGCATACACACATACAAAAACACCCCTACGTCACACACACCCATTTATATACATACATATATGTGTATATAGGTATGTGTAGTTATATGAATGTATCACAAAGGTGATATACTGATATCAATATATTTATCAATCCCTCCCTCACACTCACACACAAACACACAGACATAACTATGAATTTATATGTCTCTATCTTCATCTGGTTCCAAATTAGTACCACAGGGTTCATACTAACCTCCCTTCTTTCCATAATTATAACTCCCTCCCCCCAGACTGAAAAACCTACTTTACATTATCCACAGTAAATTTACTTACTGCTTAGTTCTAGCGTGCAGAGATAAGTAGTTTTAGAATTGCTGACTCAGGGGCGCCTGGGTGGCTCGGTTGTTAAGCGTCTGCCTTCAGCTCCCGTCATGATCCCGGGTTCCTGGGATCGAGCCCCGCATTGGGCTCCCTGCTTGGCGGGGAGCCTGCTTCTCTGTCTCCCTCTGCTGCTTGTGCTCTTTCTCTCTCTCTCTCTTTCTGTCTCTCTCTCTCTCTCTCTCTCTCAAAAAAAAAAGTTTAAAAAAAAAAAAAAAGAATTGCCGACTCATAGTACTACAAAAAAATAAACCTACTAACTGGAGTTCAACATTTACTTCTGGTTCCTTTTGTCTGTAGCCTACAGTCCAAATACTGTATTCAGAGAATACTTGTGTGTGTTCTTCCCATCCTCCCCCTTCAGTGCTGTCTTATAGTTTATTCAGCTACTCTTTTATATATGGGCGTTTAGGTTGTTTGTGGTATTTGCTTATTACAAACATGAACGTTTTTCTAACTTCTTTTTTCAATTCTGTCTCCATCTTTGTTGTGTATCTTGTTCCTGACAGCGCACTCAAGAGGATTTGCAGCAACTGAGGTCAGACTTTGATGTTGTTTCCACAAAATGCAACAGCTTTCTTCATCAGTCTCCGTCTGGTTCGAGTGTCCCAAGTTTGCGCTCAGAGCTCAATCTACTGGTGGAGAAAATGGACCATGTATATGGTCTGTCCACTGTCTATCTGAATAAGTGAGTAAGATCCAAAGGGCAATGTTTTCACTGTGTGAGAAGGGGAAATGCCTGGAGTGTTTCATGAACAATCCAGAGAGGATGCAGATCTTGAAGAGCATGTAGTCATGAACCGAGACCTTGGCTTTAGTTTCAGGCAACATGGAGCAGGTTCACTGGGGTGCAGCAAAGAAATGCCAGTGATACAGAAAGGGACATCGAGTTGTAATGTTACAACTATTTCGTACCTCATTTCTGTTTATTTAGATAACTCTGAAAAAAAGGAAAAGGGACACTAAAGAATAAAAATAAAAATTTTCAGTTAAACTAAATATAGTCTTTGAAGATTTTCCCTCTACCCACCATGACCATGAGGTGTCAGAGATCTTCGACTCTGTGGTGTTGAGTGGGTTTCCGGCCTCTGTCATTTTGCCCATGAGTCAGCCACATGTGTGCATGTCCCAATATCACCAAGAACTTTATTTTGAATTGGCTTAAATTGGCAACACATTTATCATGCTTCCTTGTTTTTCTGCACGCCTGTCATCATTTAGTAATGGTAAAACTGATTTTAACAGTTGTTTGGGAACCTCGCTATAGCACTCCAAGTCTGTGGCTCTTAAAATGTGTGTGTTAATGAAGGTGATTTTACCCTCATAGGCTAAAGACAATCGATGTTATAGTGCGTAGCATCCAGGACGCTGAACTCTTGGTCAAAGGTTACGAGATCAAGCTAAGTCAAGAAGAAGCAGTACCGGCAGACCTCTCAGCTCTGGAGTCCCATCGGTCTATGTTACGGGTTGGTTGCTCTGAGTTTCGTAGGAACTTGACTTAACATACCCATTGCTTTGGGTTAGCAAAGAAATGCAGTTTTGGATGGCGTGACAGTTTGCATTTGAACTAGGCAGAATATCGTATTTAATATATTTTATGTGGAATCAAAGAAGTTGGGACTGAGAAATATATCTAGTTGGAAAGGGAAAATAAAGCACTATGACTTTCTTTTTTTCTTTTCTTTTTTTCCCCCCAAATACGTTTATTTTATTCATGCACCACACGCAGTGCTCCATGCAATATGTGCCTTCTGCAATACCCACCACTAGGCTATGACTTTTATTTATTTTCCCCCCAGCAAAATCATACACATCAGATACAATCATGGTTGTACTGTAAGTTTGTAAATCACTTAGCTGTTATCTCATTGATTCTCACAGAATTGTGAGGTGGATAGGGAAGAGATTTTTATCTCCATTCACGAATGAGCAGACTGAGATTCAGATTGGCTAAACAATTTATCTTGGTTTCATAGCCTGTAAGTGGGAGAGCCAGATTTCAAACACTAGTTCTTTGCACGTCTCAGTACCGTACCGCCTGCCCCCCCCCCCCCCCCCGGTGTGCATGAGCACTGTGGAGGTGTTTCTAGCACAAACATTAGAGTCTAGCTTCTGAATTCTAGGTATAATGTGGAGCCAGATGTAGACAATGTCCTTGTTTCGTACCGTAGTCTTTTTTAGCGTGGAATATATTTAACCTGTTGCTGTACTTGTGTTTCTGTAGCACTGGCTTAGTGATGTGAAGGACAAGAATTCAGTGTTTTCAATCCTGGATGAGGAAATTGCCAAGGCCAAGGTGGTGGCAGAGCAGCTGAGTCGTCTGACTCCAGAGCGAAACCTGGATTTGGAGCGCTGTCAGGAAAAAGGCTCCCAGCTGCAGGACCGTTGGCACCGGGTCATTGTCCAGCTGGAGACCCGGTGAGTGGTGGCTTTACCCTTTTTTTTTTCCCTATTCAGGGACTAGGTTTTAAACAGAAATTGAATTATATCTGTATATTCTTACTTAAAGGCAGGAAGTGATAGAGAAGGATACAAATTGAATGACAATATGAATTCTGAACAAGAGAAATGATAGAAAATTGGGACTACCAACCCTAAAACAGACCTGAGGCTTGCTTTCGGATCAGCAGTGATGGTGCTGTTAGCCATGCTGCCACTGTTCCAGTTTTTATCTAGTCAAACCATGAAGACAATGACTCCAACTCTGAGCCATTTTTCATAGCGGGGCTTTGCAGAATTTCTTGCTTCCACTTTCATTTGCTAATTCAGTGGGGTTTATTTCTATTAACTGAAGTCCTTCTGATGTCTCATTTGAATAAGAAAGATAGAAAATGACCTTTCTGAGGCTAGGCTGGGTAGGCAAACATAGAGAGAGAGGAGTTTTAGCAACTCTTAAGTTTGGAATGATTCTCTGTAATTGAGTTACTATCCCAAGTCTAGTTAGACTAATGAAAGTGATACAAAAAACTGTTGCCCAAATTAACAGAAAATAAATATTTTCATCCACCTTTCCCCAAGAAATTACAGCGTTCCCTAAATCGTAATTGGGGTACCTGACAGGTACTCTGTCATCAGGAAACAGAAGTATACAGCCAGCGCTACCTTATTGGCAACATGGCGATCCTTGGCAACCTAGGTAAAAATTTGACAAGGATCATCACAGGATGCTGGGCTCCCAGGCAGCGTCCCAGGCTAGCATGCACAACTGGTTTCTATTCACCTTCACCCCACAGGGCACTGGGTACAAGCATAGATCTCGGCATTTCACTGTTGTCCACCAAAAAAAGATGTGTCCTCTGTGATCAAGCCCAACTAGAGGAAGCAGCTAAGGAGGGAATCGCACCATTTGTTTGATCGTTTGTACTGAGGTATCTGATGGCAGTTTCTTTCTCTTTGCTCTTCCAGCCAGTCTGAGCTAGAAAGTATCCAGGAAGTTCTGGGAGATTACAGAGCCTGCCATGGGACTCTCATCAGGTGGATTGAGGAAACCACTGCCCAGCAGGAAATGATGAAGCCAGGCCAGGCAGAGGATAGCAGAGTGCTGTCGGAGCAGCTCAGCCAGCAGACGGTGGGTGTGACAGTAATGTGGTGAAATTTGGGGAGGGGGAGGTTAATTCATCATAAAAGATTATGGACTAGCTATAAAGCTGCCCCCAAACAGTAAGACACTCTGAGTCTCCTCTTCTGAAGAGAGTTCAAGCAGAATGGTCTCAAGATGATACTGGTTTTGCATTTAGGCCAGGCTCATGTGATGTCTTCCAGTCCCGAGTTGTAGTGACTGTATACTGAAACCATAGGTGGACAGATTAAAATAATCTTGCTTCATTTTGTTTCTTCATGCTGCATTTGATCTGAATGAGGATGAGAACACGGGGCACTGAAACCCCAGAAAGAAGTGAATGGACAAAAATTATTTGAAGTGGTTTTTACTTGTTAGCATTTTGGAGTTTTTTTGTTTTTTTTTGTTTTTATGGCTTGTTTTGTGTAGCATTACCGTTTGGAGTATGAAGTCTGGTGTTAGATTGCTTGGACTCTAGTCCTGGCTCACTCACTCACTATGAGACCTTGACCAAATTACTTATCCTGTCAGTATTCTACTTCCTCATCAATAAAATGGATACAGTCTGTTACTTGTTCAACCTACCTCACTCGTGAGATTATTATTGTTAGGGTTAAATGAAATGACACCTGTAAAATCAGAACAGTGGTTTCTGAAGTGTGGACTCCTGACCAGTAGCATCCTCATCACCTAGGAGCTCTGAGTTAGAAACTCAGAAGTATGGAGCCCAGCAAGCTGTATTTTATTCAGCCTCTCAGGTGATTCTGATGTAGCTAAGGTTTGAAAACTGCCTTAGAACATAATAAATGCTCAGCTGTTTAACTGACAATAGGAACAGTGATAACGTTGTTGTGATACTTTGGTTTCTAGGATCTGTTTGCAGAAATCGAGAAGAATCAGACAAAGCTGGACCAGTGTCAAAAATTTTCCCAGCAATACTCCACTATTGTAAAGGTAACTCTAGCGTATCCCCAAAGGCACATAAACGATCTCCAGCATGGGAAGATCTTCCTTGTCACTGTAGGTTTTCTTTCTGGACAAATAAGTGCTTCTGCTAGCGGCTGGTTCCATCCTCCAATCAACACAGATGTGTAGTGTTCCTGGCCCTACATTTGGGAATGCCCAGAGCATCAGCTCTGATTCAAGGAGTCACTCTTTGAATGATCCACAGGTTTTTTTAAACCTGCCATGTCAGAAACAGAATGTTTTGGATTTCCTCTCAAATATACTTCTCATTGTCTTGCCTATTCCAGGAAATACTGTCCCATTTTCCTTCTTGCTGAAGCAAAAAACCTGAGAGTCATCCTTAATTCTTCCCTTTGCCATAAACTGTATGTTCAGTCTGTGAACCATTTGGCTCTGTCTTCCAATACGTCCTTGATCTGTCTTTATTATCCACCCACCTGCCCCCATTTCCCTGCTTTCCACCTAAGTTAGGAATCTCCCTTAGACTATTCTAATACCTCTGAACTGATCGCTTGCTCTTACCCCTGTCCCACAGCCTATTTTCCCACACAGTAGCCAGACTCACCTTTTTAGAACATATTGCATGTCACTGAATCTCAGACATCATTTTATACACTACCAAAAAAGAAGAAACTCTGCCGATTATGCAAATACCATTGATTGTAAGACACGTTCTAGTTTTAGAGATGCTAACATGTGGGGGAAATGTGTACCTCCTAATAGCTAAAATTTGGAAATTTGGAATATGGAAAATATGGAAAACTCTTCTGCTCAAAATTATCCAGTGACTTCATATCCTATTCATAACGGAATTTTAAAGCTGTATATGGCTGCGAGGCCTGCATGATCTGGTTGCCCCTCCCTATTTCTCTGATAACATCTTTAAATAAAAATGACCTGAGATTATTATGTATTTGTTATGTTCCTTCCCACTAGAATATAAATTCCAAAAGAGCAAGATTTTTTCTAACTTGTTCTCCACTATATGTATGGCATTCAGAACAATGACAGGTACATAGTTGCTCAACAATACTTTTTGAATGAATGAATTTCTTTAATTAATAACTGCTGAATAGGGAGCCCATTGTGGGGTTTGATCCCAGGACCCTGGGATCACGATGTGAGCCAAAGGCAGATGCTTAATTGACTAAGCCACCCAGACATCCAAGTCTCCCCAGACTCCATGCTAAACACCGAGTCCATTTCAGGGTTCAGTCTTATGACCCTGAGATCACTACCTGAGCTGAAACCAAAAGTCAGACTCTTAACCAACTGAGCCACCCAGGTACCCCACTACTACTGTTTTTTTTATAGGCTGCTTAAGGAACTCATTGTGTGTTTTCCTTCTGCCTAGAGTTTTCCAAGTAGACAATGGAAAGCAGGACATTCTAGGCAAAGGGAATTGCATAATCAAAGACACAGAGGAATGGAAAAATAATGATTATGGGAGGAAATAGCAAATATGCTGGCATAGCAAGAAGGTGTATGGTACATAAGAAGCAGTGACTATGAAAAAGGAGAAGGGGAGGTTGAGGCCAGCCTATGAAAGGCTACGTCCAGTTCTTTTTGCTTTATCTTCTATTCTTGTTCCTCAGTGTGGGGTGTTAGAACCAGGAGCATCAGGATCATCTAGGAGCTTGTCAGAAATGCAGAATCTTCTACGTGCCAAATCAGAATTTCAGTTTCAGCAAGATCCCCGGATGATTTGTGTGCATGTTGATATCTGAGAAGCTCTGCTCTAGATTTTTATAAGCTTTCAAACAGAGGAAAGAAGTGGTCATCTTTGTGTTTTAGAAAAGTTATTGTGGTTGCAGGATAGAAAATAAATTGGGAAGAGAGCAAAGCAGGAGAGTAGTAAGAGGCTCTTGCGCCCATCCACATGAGATGTGAAGAGGACCTGGCCTGGGGTGGCAGTCTCAGGATTGCAGACGGGGCGTCAGCGTAGCACGGGGACATGAGAAGAGCATTGGTTTAGGATGACTCTGTTGCTCACCCACTGAGTCATCAGTGAAACTCACTTCCTGTCTCTGGGCTTCAGTTTCCCAGTGGATGAGATGAAAAGGATGGTCAGCAAACAACAAACTGCAAACTCAAGACTCAGCAAACTATGACCCACAGGCTGAACTGAGCCCGCATACCTATTTTTCCATGGCCCATGAGAAGTGCCTAAAAATAAAAGTCGAAAGAAGAAGAATACTTCATGACACATGAAAATTCTATGAACTTCCAACTTTCAGTGTCCATACATGATGTCGTATCATAACACAGTCACATCCTTTCATTTACTGATTGTCTATAGCTTCTTTCTCCTATAATGGCAGAATCGAGCAACTATGACAGATCGTGTAGCCTGGTAGTTTCCATGTGGCCCTTTAAGGAGGAAGTTTGCTAGCCACTGGTTTAAATGATAACCCAAATTCCTTCCAGCAATGAAATACTAGGAGTCTGTTGTATGAGTTATGTGAGCTATAGAGCCCTGTATAAATGTAGTGAACTTTCTTCCTCCCCCAGGACTATGAGTTGCAACTGATGACGTACAAGGCCTTTGTGGAATCACAGCAGAAATCCCCTGGCAAGCGGCGTCGGATGCATTCGTCCTCAGATGCCATCACACAAGAGGTGAAAGGGTGGGGAAAAGACACGCCACTCTCTTCCCTTAAGGAAAGATTTGTTTGTTGGGGCCCTGACAGTTTGATTTAGAGCTCACCTTTCTGTGGAGCATGTGATTTCATGAAAACTTCCTCTTATTTTCAACTATTTATAAATATACTTTCTTGGCAGATAATTTATCTAAATTGTTTTTGTTGTTGTTGTTGTTTGTTTGTTTTTTTAAACCATAGTTCATGGACTTAAGGACTCGCTACACAGCACTGGTGACCTTAACCACTCAGCATGTAAAATATATCAGTGATGCCCTCCGGCGACTGGAAGAGGAGGAGGTGAGGACAGCTGGGTCCTAAATCATTTTGAAAAAAGAATTAAAATTCCCTTATCTCATCTGTCAAAATGTAAAGAGCACACACAGCCAATTCTCCTTATTCACATCACCCATGTTCTGTGACGCTGCTATGCTCACTGCATTAGGGAACGTGGACTCTTGCACTTAGGGGGAAAAACAGGATTAGGTTCCTGGAAGCATCTGGTCACACATTTCTGTCAAGGAATAATCCATAACCTTGTTATATTTAATAGATTCTGTTGATTCAGGCCAAGAGCACTCTAACTCACATCTGAACGAAGTTTATTTAATGTACATTTTCTCTGTAAGGGACATCCCAGCCTTCTTGTGCTTAGGAACACAAGAAAGCAGTTCAGCCCTATGCTTGGGTCCATTTTAAACTGTGAAATCAGCAACAAAAATTATGAAAAACATGGCACTGAATAGACTGTGAAAAGGACACTTGTTAAGAACTGTATAAGGGCTGAAGCAAGAAGGTAGAGTGTCCCCTTGTTCTGTCTCAGGCTGGGAACATCGGGCATATCTGGGAATGACTGCGAAAATGCCACCAGTATTGATTTGGGGATTACAAATAAATTCTAGTGAGTAGACAAATTCACAAATATGGAATTTGTGAATAATGGGGATTAACTCCACTATGTCCAACACTCCCACCTTCATGTATCTCCTTATAGAGATATTATAAACATGAGGAAAGGAAACGTGAGCTAAGGTCCTTAATAAAATGTAATTTTTAAAGGAAAATATTAAAAACATACAAATTCCATACAATGGAATGCTATGAAACTGTTAAAACAATGAAATAGGTTTATTATATATTGTTTTCTTACAATAAAGTAAGCTAGAGAAAAGAAAATGTTAATAATATTGTGAGGAAGAGAAAATGCATTTTCAGTGCTGTACTGTATTTATATATAAAAAAAAAAACTCCTTTGTGAGTGGAACTGAGCAATTTAAACCCATACTGTTCAAAGGTCAGCTATACACCAAATTTCTGGGGAAATAAGATTAAAGGGACATATGTTATGCAGTTCAGATTATTTGAATTTGCTGTAATGAGTATATAATCTTTTTGTAATTCTTTTTTTTAAAAAAGATTTTATTTTTTTATGTGAGAGAGAGAATGAGAGAGAGAGCATGGGAGGGGAGAAAGTCACAGGGAGAAGCAGACTCCCTGCTAAGCAGGGAGCTTGATACCTGGGACTCCAGGATCATGACCTGAGCTGAAGGCAGTCGCTTAACCAACTTTTTTATAATTCTAAAAACTTCTGTCTTTGCAAAATAAGTTTCTGCAAGTTCACACACTTTTTTAAAAAAAAGATTTTATTTATTTCACAGAGATAGTGAGAGAGCACAAGCAGGCAGAGCAGCAGAGGGAGAGGGAGAAGCAGGGTCTCCACCAAGCAGGGAGCCCAATGTGGGACTTGATTCCAGGACCCTGGGATCATAACCCAAGCCGAAGGCAGTTGCCCAGCCAACTGAGCCACCCAGGTGCCCCAAGTTCACCCACTTTTATAAAAGAAATGCTATTAGAAACATTAACTTACACCAATTTTTGTCTATATGAATTAGCAAAAAACTTCATTATGTCAACAACTACCTCACTTAATCTCTGTAGACATCACTTTCTTTACCTAGACATCTAAGAATCATGAAAATAAAATGCTATTTGTAAAGGGTTCCTAAAAATCAGTAAATAAAAAAATAAACAGTAAATAATTATTGAACGTCTTTCATATATTTAAAAAAAGTGCTTTTTTTTGTTTTATAAAGGTACAAACCTAGATATGATGAATTTTGCTACTAGTATCATACAGCTAGACACCTGTGAACAATGCTCTAAGTTGGGTAAATTATATTTATCTTGTGGTTACTTTAGCTTCCTATTGATTTAGGTAACTTTCATGTCTCTATTTAAGGAAATTAGAAGTCAGGCCACTTTAATAAGACATTGACCAAGATACTGATTTTCTAATTCCTATTCTAGAAAGTTGTAGAAGAGGAAAAGCAGGAACATGTGGAGAAAGTTAAAGAACTTTTGGGCTGGGTGTCTACCCTAGCAAGGAACACACAAAGCAAAGCTACCTCATCCCAGACCAAAGAATCAACAGACATTGAAAAAGCTATTTTAGATCAGCAGGTGAGTAGACGTCTGTCTCTTATTGGGTAAAACGATATGTAATAACACATTAGCTGGGAATAAAACAAATCACATATGGGCCCCTCCAGGAATGATTATCTCAACCAATGTTATTCCCAGGACTTAAAGAAACTTAAGAAGTCATCTTATTTGTACTTCTACCTTCTTTTTTTTTTTTTTTTAAGATTTTATTTATTTATTTGACAGAGAGAGATCACAAGTAGGCCAAGAGGCAGGCAGAGAGAGAGAGGAGGAAGCAGGGTCCCTGCTGAGCAGAGAGCCCAATGCGGGGCTCGATCCCAGGACCCTGAGATCATGACCTGAGGCAAAGGCAGAAGCTTTAACCCACTGAGCCACCCAGGCGCCCCTGTACTTCTACCTTCTTAATCAACTTTCTGTAGTTCATTGGTAATAGTAATCTGACCTAAGCTAGGTTTTTCCCTAGGATTTTTAAAAACATTATTTCAAATAATTTTGGTTCTTTAATTTCTTGGGTTCTGAAGCTATAATGTTTATTTCTATTATGTAGGTTCTGGCAGAGGAGCTGACAACCAAGAGGGATCAAGTCTCTGAGGCCATTAAAACTTCGCAGATCTTCTTGGCCAAGCATGGTCATAAGTGAGTATTAAAAGAGTTTTTGGTGCATCTAGGGGACTGAATCTACCTGACTAAAACTTAGGGTCATGGTGAGATTTCAGGCTGTAGAGATCAGGGCTGCAAGAGACAGATTATGAAGATCCTTGTGGTTCATGCCAAAGAGTTTGGATTTTATCTTGGTGGCCATGGGAAGCAGTCTTGTTCATGACTGGATTTTGTTGATGAAGGTTTCTAGAACAGTTTTATGGAGAATAGATTGACATGGGGCCAGAATGGAGGCCTGAGAGACCAGTAAAGAAGCTGCTGTGATGATATAGGTGAGAAATGATGAGGGCGGAGAAGGGCAAAGGTTCAAAAGATACTAAGGATGATGAACTTACAGTGTTTGGTGACAAATGAAAATTGTCAGCTATAACTTCCAGGTTTCTGGCTTAGCCCCTGAGCGTATGGTGATGTCACTACCAGGATAGGGAATAGAAAAGCAGGTGTAGATTGAAGGAGAAGGCAGCTTTGGTTTTAGACATTATAAATGTGAAGAACCCAGAGGACGCCAGAGTACAAATACTTAGAATGTAGTAGGAAGTACCTAATACATTAATTTATGCCTTACGTAGTTCTACTGAAGTTGTCCAAAGTATGTAAATTTAGAATTAATGAGAGAAGTCTAAAGTCATCAGCATAGTAGAAACCATGAGTGGATTAGCTTCCAAGGGTTCAAGGGCTTCTCTGTGCTCCTCAGCCTGCAAAGGAAGCCTTACACAAGGAGAGGGAAAACTATGAGCGATACCTTAGAACCCAAGAGAGAACAGGATTCTAAAAAGAAGGTAATCAGAAGTCAAGAAAAATTGAGACTGAGAGATTTTTATTGAGTTTCACAACTTGGAAGTTTTTGGTGACTGGTGAAGAGTTAGGGCATGATGTCAGATGGAGTATGATGGGGAGTGGGGGGCACATGAGGTGAGGAAGGTAGTGATAGCACAATTAGAGTACTCTTTCAAGAAGCCTGGCCATAGGAAAGGGCAGAAATAATATAGTAAATAATTAAAGTAGAATGTATGATCAAGAAAGACTTATTTTGGGGTGCCTAGGTGGCTCAGTCAATCGTCCAACTCTTGATCTCAGCTCAGGTCTTGATCTCAGGGTTGTGAGTTCAAGCCATTTACTGGATTCTGTGCTGAGCATGGAGCCCTCTTAAAAAAATAGCAACAAAAAAAGACTTGTTTTCTTAAAAGATGAGAGGGACTTTGCTGTGGACTGAATCTCAAGGACCAAAAGGGAGAAAGAGATTGAAGTAATGTGAGACAGGTCCCAGAAGAGGCAGGAAAGGATAAAATTTATCCATGAATGAAAAGTACAACCCTACACTGGAGTCAAGACAACTTTTCCTCTGAAGTTTGAGGAAAGGAAGGTTGGGAAAGGTGTGTCAGGAGTGAAGCCAGAAGGTGAAAGAATTCATTCCCAGTGGCCTGTGTTTCCTCTTTGAAATAGGCAGAGAGGTTACTTGCTGTTGAGTTAGGGCAAGGGAATTAGGATTGATTTGGGCTTCCAAGAGGGTTGTCAGGAAGCTCTGACAGGTCCAGGTTGTCAGGAAGCTCTGACAGGTCCAGTAGAACCCAGGAACCAGTAGGATCTCCTCCACAGGGACCCCACCCTCCCCACCCCCCAAGTACACGTACGCACGCACACACACATCATATACTTCACCTGCAGGCAGGAACAGAGAAGTCCAGTAGTTTGATTGATCTGGGACAGGAGTTTCATCAGATTAGCAAGGACAGAGTTCAAGGATAATAGCAGGAACCTGATTGAGATGTTGGATTGTGGGGTCTGAACTCCAGAGAGAAGATACTGAAGACCCTAAGGAGGACTGGTAGATTAAGGAAAAATGGAGGAGTTAAAGAAGGCTTCAGAAATCTCAATAGGTTGATAGGTAGTTGTAATATGAATCACAGGGTTCATTCTCAAGAACAATATAGAATGAGGTAAGGAAAGCCATATGTGAAAAGCCATACTGTGTGTATGGTGACTAACTTAAAAAAAAAGAAGTCACCAGATTCAAGATCATGGTTAACTCTAGGGAGAAAGGTGAAAGGATGGGGTTGGTGACAAATGTACATTGGACTTTGAATATATCTATAATGTCTTTTTCTGTGGAAAGGATCTAAAGTTGGGGCACTTGGGTGGCTTTGTTGGTTGACGGTCTAACTCTTGGTTTAATCTCAGCTCATGATTTCAGAGCAATGAGATTGAGCCCTACATCTGGCTCCATACGTATCAAGGAGTCTGCCTGAGATTCTCTCTCTTTCTCCCCCTACCCCCCCTGCCCCCTGCTCTCTCTCTCTCTCTCAAATAAATAAATCTTTAAAAAAGAGAGAGAGAGAGAGAAGTGAGAGAAAAGCATCTAGGGCTCCCTGGGTGGCTCAGTTGGTTAAGCATCTGCCTTGGGCTTAGGTCATGATCCCAGGGTTCTGGGATCAAGTCCCCTGTCAGGCTTCTTCCTCAGCAGGGAATCTGCTTCTCCCTTTCCCCCTGCCCCCCACCCCTCCCCCTGGCTGATGCTCTCTCTTATTCTTTTTAAAATCTTTTTAAAAATAAAATGAAATGAAAGGATCTAAAGTAAATCTGGTACAGTGTCAAAATTTGGTAAAGCTGGGTAGTGGGTAAATGAGAGTTCATTTATTTTCTCTTTTGTCTGTTTAAAATGTTTTATTTTGAAAAGAGAAGTGGTATAAGAGTAAAGAAACACAACTGGAAAGGTAGGGTTATAATCAGAAGTTACTATCAGACGGTAGATTCTTGAAGTTTAAAAGTTCAGAGGTAGAATAATTTTAGATGATGGCAGGTTCCCAATTTGCCATGTGCCGGTGCAGTTCAAGTGGAGTAGAGGCCATTTGAAGTGGAGGCTGTTTCCGTTGAGTTTTTAGACTCCAACGTAGGCTGTTAGACAGTTGTTGACATGAGCACTGACATCACCAAGAATCATGAATTGATTTGAAATAGACAGGCATATGAGCCAGACGCCCAAGTGTTCAGTGAATCTGGAAGAGTGACCAGATGATCCATAGTTAACAGTGACAAAGAAGAAAACCATCCAGGGTGGAGAAGACATGATTTTGAAGTAATAAGGGAGAATTTAGAGAAAGGTTTTTCTCTAAAAGAGCTTCAATACTTCCACTTCCAGGCTCTCAGAAAAAGAGAAGGAACAAATATCTGAGCAGTTGAATGTCCTGAATAAGGCTTACCATGACCTTTGTGATGGTTCAGCAAACCAGCTGCAGCAACTTCAGAGCCAGTTGGCCCAGCAGACAGAGCAAAAGGTACTTTTAGTTTCTTTCTCCAAATGGGAAGGGTACCTTTCGAATAGTATGAAAGCAGCTTTGCTGTTTGAGAATCATGTTCACTAGCTTTCCATGACCAATGTGACTTAATTTTTAACCTCACCATAGCAGCCATTTGTCTTGTGTTTCTTTACTGGGGTTCCGTGATGTATTGGTCAGTCAAGAATACTAGAAGGCACTCATGGCCAACCCTGTTGACCCTGGTTCACCCTTTCCGTTGCCTGCCATTTTAGTGGCAGACCACAATTGAGGAGAACATAAATCCTATATCATATCTGATCACATGGCGGCAAGATTATTCCTTCATGGCATTGTCACTCAAAAGTTGATAGCCAAAAAAAAAAAAAAAAGTTGATAGCCAAGAGTTCTGACTATTGGGAAGAAAAAACCATGTCCTCTTCCCCCATACTTTTTTTCATATCTACTAAGTAAATGAGAAATGTTCATTTCAAGCAAACTGGTGGATTAGCTGTACTGACTGAGACGCTGGTTCCCCTTACCCATAGTCATCCCATCATGTGACATCTTTACCAGTTCCCACTCATGTTCACTTCCTGGACCATATGAAAATTGTCAAGTTCCTCCTGGTTGTCCTGAGTTCTTCCTGGATACTTGTGTGTACATGTAAACTTACCATATTATATACATGTGTCTTTGGGATATATATGTGTGTTTGCCTGCTTATTTCCTATGTTGTGAAGCAATGGCCAACATATGTGGGGCAGGTCAAAATTTAAGGTCATGTGGTTATCAAATTTGGTCTAGGTGATGCTCAAAATGATATTGAGACAAAACATGCTTTGACTCTGGTTCTTGGATATGAAATTGGTGCATCAGGAGCTAGAGTTGTAAAGACCACAAGACAGAACCAGCTCTGATTTTTCTGAGAGTAGATTTCCAAAAAGAATGTGCTGGTGTAGCATTCTCTATGGAAAGTGGCCCACTTCTAATGGCTTATTGCTTCACCATATAAGGGAGTATGTGAAAAGTTTTAACAATTGCTTGCTGAGAACACCCAGTTCTCATTTTGAAAGGTTAAAAAAGGGGAGAAAAGAAAGAAAGCCAAGCTGCCGAGCACCACTACATTGAGCATGATGTGTCCCCTGTTACTGTTCGTGTGTTTCATGTGAAGTATTGTTCTGATTAACTGACATCCTTGCTTACAAGTTTCACTAACCCTTTGGAGTTTAAGCACAAATGCACAAAAGGGAAAAGAGGACGACCTGTTTGGGGTTCTTTTTTGCAAAAAAACAAACAGTCGCATGCTGGACGCTAACCCCAAGCTTACATTGTGTGTGCGATGCGGCTGAGCTGCTCCGTAAGGCTCTCTCTCTATCTGCCCAAGGCGTGCTGCAACTCTGGTAAGTAGAAGCCTTTTATGTTTCCCTTCCTCCTCTCCCTCTGTCTTGCTGTGCTTGTTTAGGTCCGAATGCCCATGTTTGGTGGGACTGAACTGGATTTCTCTGGATTATTTCCCAGCTCAGTGCTTCCTGCCTGTCCTTCAATTAAGAGAATACTAGAAGGAACAGCATGTAGTCTCTTCTCTTGGTCTAGCAATTGGCCAGACTCTAGGTCTTTCTTAAATGTTAACATCTTTGAGACTCGAGGAATCTCAGAGAAGAAATTAGAAGTTCTCAAAAGAATTTTTTCCTCTATCTTGTCCGCTTCTGAACCGTCTTGACGTAGGTTTTATGAAAGGCATTATTCATATATCTCCAAGAGTCATGCCGGTGCGATTTTCTCTTTAATCTCTGTAGAACAGATACCTGGTAGATTCGCGTCAACATACATTTGCTATATACAATTTGAACTGCTTTCCAGGTCAGAACACAGAAGGGGAATGGAGAACAAAGCAATATATTAAATAGTGTGGATAATTCTGTTACTCCATTATTTGAACAAATACAGTGAGTTAGGGATGTCAACCAATGTGTTCCCTCATTTGCCTTCCATTCTTTGTCTTGTAGAGCATGCAACTAATTGAATTTGAAATCCCCAGTGTATGTCTTTAAAACCTTGGAGCAAGTAGCTTAAGGATTTTAAGGATTTCCTTACTATTTACCAATTTATTTGTTAATTCAGCAAATGTTTATTGAATTGCTGGAACTGTTCCTAGACACCGAATGGGTAAAGTACCTGCTCTTACAGAGCTTACTCTCACTGAGACAGAATGAAATGCATTATTTAGGAGATAGGGAAGTGATTGGCAGTTGCTACAACAACATCCTCAATGGATAAGTTCAAGAGTTAAATAAGGATCAGAAAGTAATACTGACCTAAGAGGGACAGACAAAATCATCTATAGAGAATAATGAACGTGAACAAGAAGAGGTAGAAAGTTTAGAGTAATGAAAGAGTTATAAGTGGCAAAACACTTGAATGATTTAATTTCTGAATACCATCATTCTGTGATAAAAGGCTTCAAAAGAGAAATTCTTCCAGGAGCCATGTTTCGGTTTTTATGCAAGGGTAACTTTGGCAGTGTATAAGATTTGCCTTATCTCCTGGACTTATGACCTAACTCCTGTGTATGATGTAACTCTACTGACCTATCCTTCATGTTCTTCCGGATCTGCTGGGGGAGGCAGTGTGATAACACAAGACTTAGAGTCAGACCTGGATTTGATTCTGGAACTCACTCGTTTTGTGACCTTGGACGAATTACCTAATAACCTCGCTGTGCCTCATTTTCTCATCTGTAAAGTAAAGACTAAAATAATTGCTTTCATAGGATTGTTGTGAGGATTAAATATCAGTGCTCAGTACATATATTAAGTGCCCCACAAGTGGTAGCTGTAAGCATAGTGTTATACTAGCCATTGTAGCCTGGACTAGAAGGAAAGTTGCTAGTGGTTCCAGAGGCAAAGATCCCCAGTCTGTTCCTTCCTTGACTCGCTACTTCCAATTCCCAGAACTAATTTAACTCAGGGCCACTGCCTTGGAAAGTGCTAACAATGGCCACTGACAATGACTGCCCCAGTTGTAAAACAGCTGCTTAAGTACTTCACACTGGGCTGTTTACAGAGATGCACGCCTGTTGTGTGGCTCCTAGCCTGCTTGAATCTTTCTTCTAGTCCTGTGAACTGGTCCTGCTCACCTCATTAGCACAGAAGTACTATTTCAAGAGTCTTCTGCATGGGTTGCAACATTGAGAATTTTGCTATATAGAGCTGACTTCTCACCCTGGGGAACTGGTATATTTCTAAAAGAAGCTTTGTGGTGATTTAGTCTTAGAAATAGTTGACCTTTCACTTTCACTGCTTGCCACTTGGTAGAGCTTGTCACTCAGATATGCTTAATGCTACCATCCATCAAGTAATCTGTGAACTTCTGGCCATGTTCAACATTCTGCAGTTTAGACAAATTATTTCTTAGTATTAATGCTGCCAGCTTTAGAGTGTTTCTTATACATGGGGGCTTATCCCAGGCTGGGTTTTTCTTGTGGTCAGAATTTGATATACTGTAATCCTTTGAATGAATCCTTTCAGTAGCTGGGCTTCTCTGATTCAGTTTTCTTTTTGATTTTTTTTTAGGGTTGCAGAGCAGTTGCTGGGGTGATTGACCTAGGCACAGTGGAGATATTTCCCATCTTCAAAGCCATGCAAAAGGGCCTCATTGACCAAGACACAGGCCTTGTGCTCCTGGAATCCCAGGTTATCATGTCTGGCCTCATTGCCCCTGAGACCAGTGAAAAGCTCTCTTTGGAGGAAGGTCTAGCCAGAAATCTCATTAATCCCCAGATGTACCAGCAGTTCCAAGAACTACAGGATGCCCTGTCCTTAATAAGTGGGCTTACTGAGAGCAAAGGCCTTCTTTCTGTAGTGGAAGCTATTGACAAGAAAATAATCAGTGAGAGAGTTGGACTGAAAGTCTTAGAAGCTCACCTGGCAACTGGAGGTTTCAGTCTCCCCCCTAATGAGGGCTGCATTAACCTAGAGGAGGCTTTTCACCAAGGCCTCATTTCTGCAAGGCTTCATGCAGTGTTAGAGTCTTACCTGAAATCATCCAAGAATTTGATAGACCCCAACACAGCTGAAAAAATCAGTTTGCTGGATCTGATGGAGAGATGTATTGTCCACCAGGACTCAGGGTTGAAACTGCTGCCTGTCAAGCAGTTGGCAGGGGGAATGGTGAGCTTGAAGTCAGGCCGGAAGGTTAGCATTTTCCGTGCAGTTCAGGAAGGCCTCATAGACAGACAGGTCACTGTCCGGCTGCTGGAAGCTCAGCTTTTTGCTGGTGGCATAGTGGATCCAAGAACAGGACACAGACTTACTGTGGAAGAGGCTGTAAGACATAATTTGATTGACCAAGATATGGCCTGTGCTATTCTCATAAGACAGCTTCAAACAGGAGGCATCATAGACACCGTCACTGGACATAGGCTGACAATAGATGAAGCAGTGAACAATGATCTAGTAGCTGCTAAGATTGCCCTTGTGATTCTGGAATCCCTTTGGTCATTCATGGGGTTGCTGTGGCCTGAATCTGGAGAGATCCTCCCAATCACAGATGCCTTGGAACAAGGTATTGTGTCTACTGAATTAGCTCATAAAATCCTTAGTGGCCGACAGCATATTAAAGCTCTGTTTCTACCGGCAAGCACAGAGGTTTGGTCCTGGAAAAAAGCAGTAGAAGATGGTATGTTGGATAAAGATCTTGTCAATAACTTAAAATCAATTTGCATACCTGATGTGATGCCCCATATGCAATTAGCAGCTTCTTCAGAACGAAGCAAATTGAACACTAATCCTGGAGCAGTAGGTCTATCACGGAGCCAGAGCCAAACGGAGGGCATAGTAAGCCCTAGCGAGAAGCTGTTGTTTCAGCTGATGACTCATAGCTATATCAATGTGCGGGATGGACAGAGGCTGCTCCTTTTAGACAACGAACTGATGGAGACACTGACAGCAAGAGGTGAATATCACGCAAATCCTCTAGAAGTGTTTGAAGTTGGGCATCAGAGACTAGAAACAACTAAAGAATTACAAGAATTGGTAAATGTCAAAACCACAGAAACTTTCTGTGATGGGATGAATGTGAGGCCATGTGAATTCCAGGTTCCTTTTCAGGATGAAGAATATCCCAATCAGGGAGATTGCACTGAAGCAAAAGGCAAAGTGACTGCTGTAGAAATTGAAGCCTCCACTGTGGAGAACCCTGAGAGGGACCTATTTGTCGGGGAACAAAAAGTGAGAGATCCAAATGTTGATACTTCAGTGGTCCTCGATAAAGGCAAATCAGAGTTAAAAGGGCAATTATTAGGCACCAAAAAGGAAGAACTACTAGGAATGTCTACCAGAGAAAACGTTAGCAGGGGATTTCTCCTTACAGCACCCACTGAGGAAGCTGAAGATGTGACCTTGGTGGTGAGCAAAGATCCTTTTCCTGTTGAGACACTGAAGGAAGAATGGCAGACTCCCAAAAAGACTTCCTTTCTATTTCAGACAGAACGAGCAGACACACTTGAAATTGAAATTCCAGGTGAAACTGGAAGGCCCGTCATAAAACCCCAAAGCAGAAAGTCACAATTTCAGGTAAAGAAAACTCTAGATTTAGAATCAGAACCAAAGTCTGAAAGTGACATGAATATTGATACTCTAGACCAAAAGAAAACCTTAAATAAAACATTTTTGGGTAGAGATGACCATAACAAAAATCCAGAAGGACACGACACTGTAGGTGGTAGCGTGATGACGTTAGAAAAGACAGATGTGGAAGACAGTGGTGATGAAACCTCCTTGTCATGCAGTCATCCTTCAGAATTGCTCCAGGAAGCTACCTTAGATACATTATCCGCACAATTACTAGATGGTGGTATCATTCATGAGCAAACAGGTCAGAAGCTCTTACTAAATGAAGCAATAGCCCGAGGTATTGTGCCCAGTCACACTGCTGTGAAACTTATGGGAAAACTGCATATGTTTCGGGGCTTCTTTGACTCTCAGACCTGCGAGTCTTTGACCACTGCAGAAGTCATTGATGAAGGTCTGATGGATGAGAAATTACTACATAATGTCCTCATGGCAGACAAAGCTATAAGTGGCATCTTAGACCCCCGTACCCACACGCTCCGCTCCGTCAAGGAAGCAGTTGCAGTTGGACTTCTTGACACACAAACAGCCTCCAGAATTTTAGAGGGGCAGGTGGTGACTGGCGGAATTGTTGACCTAAAACGAGGCAAAAAGGTTTCAGTAACTTTGGCCTCAAATCTTGGCTTGGTGGACAGTGCTGACCAGACAGAGCTTATAAATCTGGAGAAAACTTCCAAAGGCAGAGATGCTGAGAAAACAGTGAGGGAGAGATTTATTAGCTTACAAATGGAAACAACCGGAATTACGGACTCTGATAGCAAAGCTCCTTTAACAATCATACAGTCCATTGAGCGAGGACTTCTGGAGAGAGAGGAGGCTGTTCGATTGTTGACTAAGCAGGTGGTAGATGGAGGTATAATTCACCATATATCTGGGATGAGACTCTCTGTAGATAATGCCTTTGAACATGGAATCATTGATGAATCATTGATGAGGCAGCTCAAAAAAGTTGAGAATTTAAACCTCTGTCAGTTTTTTCATCCTGAAACCAAGGAAACTATTTCCCTTCCTGAAGCCATAAAATTAGATCTTGTTACCCCAGACTTAAAAAGAGAAATCCAAGACATTCAGACTTTGACTGGAAACTTTGTGGATCTCATTTCTGGCCAGAGATTGACCTTGGCAGAAGCTGCCAAAGAAGGACTGTTAACTGATAAAGCAAGATTGTCTTCAGGAATAATGCATGGGATTGTAGATCCTGAAAATTACAGAATTGTTCCTTATTCAGAATTAGTAAAGAAATGTAGAATTGATATCGAATCTGGACAGAGATATCTAGAAGTAATTCCTTTCTCAGACATTAAAGATGAAGCAAGTGGCAAAGTGCTTACATTGTCCCAAGCGACTCAGCTTGGAAAAGTGGATTTTATATCTACACTGAAGGTTCTGGAAGCTCAGGCAAATACTGGGGGAATCATAGATACTGCCACAGGGAAAAGACTGACATTGGCTTCAGCTTTGGAACAGAAAATAGTAGATGAAAACATGGTAAGAATTATTGCATCTCATCAGGTATTAAATGGAGGAATTGTTGACATATTTAAGGATCAGAGAGTGACTCTAAAGGACGCTGTTGAGAAAGGATTTATCAGCCCTGAACTGGCAACTATGATCCAGATAGATACTTTAGAGTCCTGCAATCACGGGGCTCAGATTGAAAAGCAAGATGGAACTGAAGTATGTGAAACCGAGAAGGAATTCCTAAGAAAGGAATTGTTAGTTGCTTCTAATCAGACTGCTGGAATGAGTTATGGTAAAGGAGTAAGTGAGAAATTACTTGAGAACAGAAGTCAGTCTGCACAAGGAAAGGTTAAAACAAGAGTTTCTGACAGGGGCAAGGCCAAAAAGAGCAGGGAAATTTCATTAAAGGAATTGGAATGCAAGGATCAAGGTAAAAGGAGAGCTTCTCCAGAAGCTGAAAAATCTGTCAGTATCATAATTCCTGGTGATCATAAAGATACATTGTTGGGCCAAGGTTCAGTGACACTTTGTCACTCGGAAGTTCGTGATTTTGAACTCAAAGAGGCAGCTAGTGATGACATGGAAAAAAACAAAAATGAAGACCTGGAAAACTTTGGGGCCCAGATGGAAATTACTTCTCATATGAAACGATCTCTATCAGGCCCAGCTCCTAAAGAAATAAGAGAAAGACAAGGAAGAATTATTTCAGAAGGACAAAAATCAGATTATGAAACTTTAGGCAAATTGTTGAGTGAGCAGGTTATGCAGAAACCAATGAATACCAGGGAGAAAAGTAAGAGGGAGAAGAAGGAAATGATTATAGAAGAAAGTGTCAAAACACGCAAGCCCATTCTTTCTGAAGAAATGTTGAATCAAGAAACCACCATTAGAGCTAACCAGGAATCCAATGTAGAGAGACCACCTGTGGAAACAACCATAAATGAGAAAGGAGAAGAAGCTGGTAGAGAGCTGGGGTTTTCTATTAATTGTAAAGCTGAAAACTCTTCCCCAATGATACCCAAAGGAATTTCTGTAAATCAGGATGTTTTAACATTCTTGAAACCTAATCAGATCAGTGAAGAAGAAGTAAAAAATTTAAGCCTCTCCTTAAGACCAGAAGAAGATTTATCTCAAATTGCTGGTGGGCCCCAGAGTGAACCATTCTCTTCTACAACCCTAAGACCGGAAGGATTATACTACCAGGAATCAGTTGGAAAGGCCCAACTTGCAGAGAGATCCCAAATTTCTGAATCAAACCAACCTTTCCAAGGAGCCATCAGACTGGAGACCAACTCTTATCAAGATTCCTGTATTACTCTTAAGACCAAAGAAACCAGAGATCTGATTTGCTCATCTAACGAGTATAAAGAAAGACCGTACCAGGAAGGACCTTTTGACTCAACAAGAACTCTTAAATTAGAAGAAACTATAGTTTCCACAGTAGACCCAAAAGGAGTGAGTTATCTGGAATTCTCAGACAGCAAGGACTATCATCATCAGGACAGCAAAAGCGATAGTGAAATTTGTGGAATTCTCGCATCTAAAATAATAACAACTCAGGAAATGACTGGAGAGAAATTTCTAGAAATGTCAAACCCTATTGTTACAGGTGTAGAAGCAGTGTCTTTTGAAGGCATGGTGACTCAGGGTATTCCCGGAGTCTTAGTGTCCCTTCCTCCGGAGAAACTGTTGAAAGATGTGTCTCAAAAAGAGAGGGCAAGGCAACAAGATGCCACCATTGGTCCCACTGTTCGAGAGACCGATGAAGAAAAGCCTGTGCCGCTCACATGCCCTACAGTGAAGATGGATGAGAAGACACCACAGGAAAAGCTCAGAGAAAGCCCTGGTGGTGAACAGACTCCCTTCATGACTACAGCTGGGGGAAGGGGAAATGAAGGTGTAAACCCAGAGCCCTCCAGAACAGCTAAAGTAAGTTTCCCTGTGGTGTGTTTGTATATATATTTTAGATATAACTAGTGTAATGCTAAAATCTTGACTGGATACTGAATTTACATATATACAACTGTGTGCATACATACAGTTTCAGGAGACTAGATGATTCTCTAAGATGTAACTTAGTGTACTATCATCTGTTTGTTACAGAGTTGTTAGAAAATTAGGCAGAATGTCTTTCTGAAATTTTGCAAGGGTTTTAAGTTAGAAACTAACCTTGGGGCTAATATGAAATATCAGAGTGATGGTACCAATGGTCAGAATAGCTTTAGGAGGTTTTGCTAAAATGATATTTATGGATTGATAATTATGATCCTCTCATCCCTGAGGAAGTTTATAAAATCACTTTTTTGTCTATTGATTTGAGACAACATAGACACATAACATGTTTTAGTTCATCCTACCCTATGTGTAGTAAAAATTTCTATTTGTTTATCAATAAGACCCAGCCTGCTTTTAAGAGCAGACTTAAAGGTGAAAGTCTGATCTGAGTGAGTTTTCTTTTTGGCTCCACAGAATGTATTTAACCGACAGCTCTGTCTAGAACATGATGAGAAGCTGGTATCCTATCTCTCTCTATTACGTGACATTGAAATGAGGACCAAACAGATTCAGCCTCTTGACCTAACCCTGGCAGAGTTACAGGACCTGCTGTGTCAGGCCAAGGTGGGTTCCCAGAGACTTCCTGCAGGCCCACCAGCTTGGAGGGAATAGAGAGTACTCAGGAAGAAAAACATGTTCAGGGATGCGTGGGTGGCTTAGTCAGTTAAGCAGTCTGACTCTTGATCTCGGCTTAGATCTTGATCTCAGGGTCATGAGTTCAAGCCCTGTATTGGGCCCGGCATAGAGCTACTTAAAAAAAAAATTATTGGGGCGCCTAGGTGGCTCAGATGGTTAAGTGTCTGCCTTCAGTTCAGTCACGATCTCCAGGTCTTGGGATTGAGTCCTCTGTCGGGCTCCCAGCTCAGCAGGGAGTCTGCTTCTCCCTCTCCCTCTGCCTCTCCCCCTGCCTCTCCCCCTGCTTGTCTTCTCACTATCTCTCTCTCTCAAATGAATAAATAAAAATCTTTTTTAAAATTATTTTAAAAAAAAGAAAAGAAAATACCACCATTTAAAGGACTTAAAAAGATTTAAAAAAAATGGAGATCTCTAAAGAACATCAGGAAACACTGGTCTCACAAAAAAACCAAAGCAGAAGAGACTTAAGGGAGGAGTTGTGGCAGGAGTAAATACAGTAGGGAGACTGAATAAGGACTAAAAGGGAGATTTAGTGCCCAGAGTCATTGGTAACCTTAATAAGAATAGTTTCAGTGGAGTCATAGGATCTAAACAAGGTTGCAGTGAGAACAAATGGGAGGTTGGAAGGTGGGAGCAATTAATGTAGATCCTTCTTTCCAGAAGGCTTGGTGGTGCAGGCGAGGAGAGAGATAGGACCCTACCTGGAGGAGATGCACTGAAAGAAGAATGTTTTGAGTGGATTTGGGGGCTCACAAGGAGGAACCAATAGAAAAGGAGAACTTGAAGTAAGGAGAGAAAAGAAATGGTAAAGGATGGCCTGAGTTCCTGAGGACATAAAATGAGACAGCATGAGAGGAAGGAAGAGGAGCCCTTTTCCTCAATCGAGGTTAAGACTTGTCACAGGATTGGAGTCACAGTGAGGACAGACCATAGAGGTTAAGTTCTCTCACTATCCAGCATGTGGCCTTGGGGAGGGCGGCTGAAGGGCAGGTGAGGAGGATGTCCAGAACCGCCAACTTTCCCACAGCTTGTTTCTGGCTATATTGCTGAGGATCAGAATATTGTAGATGGTTGGGTCAGGGTATTTTTCTATTTTTTCTGTGTGCCCTGTTGGAATTTGGAGCCAAAGAGTCTTTTTTTGGTCTTTTTAATTGTTTATTTTTGTTTTTGTTTTTGTTTTAAGATTTTATTTATTTGAACAGAGAGAGCACACACATGAGCAGGGGGAGGGGCAGAGGGACAGGAAGAAGGATACTCCCCACTGAGTCTGGAGCCCAGTGCAGGGCTGGAGCCTGACACCAGGCTCTATCCCAGGACCCCGAGACCATGATCTGAGCCAAAGTCCGATGCTTAACCGACTGAGCCACCCAGGAGCCGAGGAAGAGTTGGTTTTTTGTTGTTGTTGTTTGTTTGTTTTTAAGATTTTATTTATTTATTTGACAGAGAGCGAGATCACAAGTAGGCAGAGAGACAGGCAGAGAGAGGGGGAAGCAGGCTCCCTGCTGAGCAGAGAGCCCGATGTGGGGCTAGATCCCAGGACCCTAAGATCATGACCTGAGCCGAAGGCAGAGGCTGTAACCCACTGAGCCACCCAAAGCTACCCGAGTTATTCTTTTGTTTGACTTATTTTGTGTCACATTATATAAAGCATACTGACACTCTCAAAGAGGTAGCAAGTTGTACTGGAAGGTGTACCACACTGAATCAGAAAACCTGAATCCACATCCCGGCTCCATTGCTGAGGTGGGTGACTTTAGACAAAAATAAAATAAAGAATAACATTTTCAAATGCTGAAGCATTGCTTCTGTTAATCCGGTATAATAATAATCCCTATTCTGCCTTCCTCGAGAATTAGTGATTGTGAGAACCAAACAAACAAATGAACATACGTAAAAACACTTCATAAGCCGTAAAGCAGGTGTTGGCATGAGGTGACAGAAAACCATGTTCACAACTGATTCCTAAATAGCAAGAGTTCTAGTCTTGATTTTGGAGGTGACTGCACTTTATCTCCCCAGGTATTAGACAGGGAGCTAAAGGATCTGTCCACCTTGGTGAATCAGGAATTAGAATGTGTGCATCAGATTATCACCAACCAGCCTCAAGAAGTCCCTGCTCAACTGTTGAAGGCTCTAGAGAAAGATGCCAAGAATCTTCAAAAGTCCCTCAGCTCTGTGAGTGGCACCTGGAGTTCCAGACTACTCCAACTCCAGAGTGCTGTGGAAGTAAAAAAGGTTGCTTCTTGTTTTTATTCACAAAGGCTCACAAAGTCTGGGCAGGCATGAAGATTTTTGTCATCTAATTTGCCATTTGTTTCTTAGACTAGAGTGTTAAGTCAGCAAGAACAGCTAGAAGGCCGACTTCAAGATCTGAGAGCCTGGGTTGGCAGGACGACTCTTCTTCTGAACAGCAAGGAGTATCATGATGAAACCGGTGCTGATAGCCTGAAACACCGTCTCCAGCAGTATGAGGTAGGCGCTCCACCCATTCTCCGAAAGCGTGTTTTCACTGTCCTTGGAATTACATCAATTTTATTTTCCTTCGAGGCAAACCAGAATCTGTATTTCTCTTTCTCACGAAAACTGATTTTCCATTTTAGAAATAAAGTCTGCTGTGTTTAGTTTTTTAGGTTATCATACCCTTAGAGCTTCGGTGATTATGGTTATTTCTCCTTTCATCTGTTCTTTAACAGAGAGTCTGTGGAATGGCCCATTTTCAACTGTGTCTTGTCTTTATAACTCAGGGTCTAGTATCCGTCCTTTGTTTCTGATTGCACACACACCAATTTCAGGAGACTTACTGATCCATGATTGAGAGCATGGCTTGGCAAACTTTTTCTGTAAAGGACCAGATAGTAAATATTTTAGGCCTTACAAGTCATACACAAATGGACCATTTCTGTAGCACCCATTCAGTTTTGCTGTTGAAACATCCAAGCAGCTGTAGACAGTACATAAATGAATGTTCATGGGTGTGTTACAATAAAACTTTATTTATAAAAACAGGTGGCAGGCAGATTTGGTCTGGGGACTGACTTGATTGTCAACCACTGATCTAGAGAGAAGCTTTTCTTCTTCTTAAGCTTTAAATTAATTGCTTCTTTTTAAAAGTCAGGGAGAGAAGGGGCACCTGGGTGGCTCAGTGGGTTGAGCCTCTGCCTTCGGCTCAGGTCATGATCTCAGGGTCGTGGGATCGAGCCCCACATCGGGCTCTCTGCTCGGCAGGGAACCTGCCTCCCCTCTCTCTCTGCCTGCCTCTCTGTCTACTTGTGATTTCTCTCTGTCAAATAAATAAATAAAATCTTTTAAAAAATAAAAATAAAAAAAATAATAAATGTCAGTGAGAGAAAAGTAGACACTGAGATACTCATGAGCTGAGGTGTTTTTTTCCCTCCCAACATTATTCTTTGTTTCGGTTATACTTAAGATAATATCAGATATTACTCACACTGATTTACCTACCCTCTGCTATCCATAGCACACTCCTTAAATTCTTTCTAAAGTCAGAGCAGAACTAAAGATGCCCTCTCCTTCTGTTCTATCCTCTCGCTTTTCCCCGGTCTTAAGAGAAGCAGACATAATTTGACCATGGTCAGGCTTCTTGGATGCAACCCATCCCTCACCCTTTTTTTTTAAAGATTTTATTTACTTGTCAGAGAGCACACAAGCAGAAGGAGTGGCAGGCAGAAGGAGCAGCAGGCAGAGGAAGAGGGAGAAGCAGGCTCCCCGCTGAGCAAGGAGCCTGATGCAGGATTCAGTCCCAGGTCCCTGGGATCATGATCTGAACCGAAGGCAGACACTTAACCCACTGAGCCACCCAGGCATCCCACCCCATCCCTTTTTGTCTTGCAAGAGTTGACCTGCCATCTTCATTCATGCCTTTTCCTCTAAACCTATCGTGAGCGAGTTGCAGACTTGATCTGTTCACTAGCAGAGTATTAAAAAAAAAAGAGTGAATAAAATTCCTGTGACATAGTATATGATATAAAAACACAGAGCATCTCATGCATGGTTTCCTCCCCAAGTTATAACTTAAATGAATGCCTTAATGGGAAGACAGCCACAGTCTAAGTCTTGTTTTCCTAATGACAGTTTCCCAAATCCATTCATCACTGATGAAGAAAGATACTTAACTTGATGATAAACATGCAAGAAGCCCTTTCTGTCCACTCTGCAGGATTGCTGACTACCCTCAGTTTCAAAGCAATAGAGATCTATATATCTTAATTGTTTTTATTGCATCCAGGTTACATAGCTGATGGCCACTAAATGTTTGTGGAAAAATTGCATGCTTTTAATTTTCTGAAAACAGATAAATTCTAGTGGTAGGTAGGTATATATATATATGTAACTATTATATAGGAAAGTCTGACCGTAATCTTTTACACCCTTAAAATGTATAAGCAACATTATTTACTCTAAAAATGATATATTGGTATACCACAAATAAATTGAGTACTTCCCCACTTCTGTCCAACTCACTGCTGGACAAATACAAATAGATATTTGAACCTAAGAAAATACGATTAGGCCGATCTATCTCAGACTAGAAATTCACGATATACTTTCCAAACGTTAAAAAGAATTTTTTTTTTACAGAGACCTGGGATTAGCAGTAGTATAATTCTACTAACATAAATAATTAAAAATTTACTGCATTTGGAGATCAAGGTCTAGTAAAGAAAACCTAGTTGTAAGATATGAGGAATTTGGAGAGAACAGAAGTGAGAGAGATTGCCTGTGCTGATTTGGCCCTAGAAATGATCAGTATCAATGATAGAAATACAGCAAATTAACTCGTCTTTATTTCTGTTGACTCTTTGATTAAAACCAGCAGCTTCCACTTTGACAGAATGAGAAGTTTTATTATTTTATTTTTAATTTTTTTATTTCCTTACTTAGGATCTGAAGCAGTCCATGGCTGAAAGGAAATCTCAGCTCGATGCTCTTGCTTTTGATACTCAGTTCTTTATCTCAGAGCACGCCCAGGACCTATCCCCTCAGCAGAACCGGCAGGTGCTGAGCCTTCTGAGTGAACTGCAGAGGTCTTTCCAGGACCTTGTGGAGCAGACCGCAGCTCAGATGGATGCCTTGCAGGGCCGTTTTCAACAAGTGGAGCGGGCAGCCCAGGTCAAGGTCAGACTGAACCAGCAGCTGGGCTCACTTTGTCTTTCGGGGTGCCCTCTCTGTCCTTGAGATTTCTGGCCAGACTCCATCTGTCATGATTCTAGGAGCCTGCACTGATCAATTTTTGAAATTTCATGTCCTCCAGATCCGTTCAGTTCTGGTCTAGGAGGCAGCTATTCTGGCTGTATTTCTTGCCATGTTTTTGGTTTTATGTGTGTGTGTGAGAGAATGTGTGTGTTTACATATGTATGCATGTGCAAGTATTTTCCTTTTAGTGAGACTCGACCCTCACTGTGTCTCATTGTGTCTGACTTGCAAATAAAAGTCACATCCCTCGTCCTTATTTCTCCTCCTTTCTCCCTCAGCATTGTTTTGACAACCATTAGGAGCAGTTAGGTACTCTGAGCTCTTGAGAAGAATGGTTCTGAAACGAGTTTTATTCTGGGGCTTTTCACATGATTAACAGTAATATTCCTTGATTGCCTTCAAACAGCTGACAACAAAATTTTTATCAGAATCATATTAATTTTTTAGCACTTTTTTAATCAGGATTAGTTTCTAGCACCTTTCTTCACACTGTGATGCCCAGTGCTCATTCAGTTATGGAAAACAGGGTATAGAACTGGGTGTTAATATTTTGAAAAGAAACTATCCTACCACCATCCGTCACAACCCTCTTCTTGCAAAACTCAACATAATTCCATGGATGGTAACATCATAACCTAAGAATACCAAGAATGATGCTTAGGCATTTTGCTGTTTGAACACGATGATATTAGAATGTCATTATCACCAGCAATCTCAGAGCCACCTTTATTAAATATTGTGCAAAGTTGAATGGAGCTTTTGAGTTAGGCTCAGCCGAAATTAGGTTAGTCAATTCCGTATGTCCACCCATTACTGCTTGTTGTTCCAACTGTACTGAATTGAAATAAAATGTTGAAGCAACCCTTTAGGTTACTTTACAAATCTGAAAATTTGCAATATCTTCACTTGGGAATGTATATAGCATGGTGTAGTCTGTGGATAATTAATGAAATAGCATTGGTCTGAGCCACTTTAAGACACAGCCCGGATCCAGGGTGGGCCCCTGAGCTGCAGCAGGTGGTAGAACTGCATGCGAACATTCTCTCCGAGCGCATAATTAATTCCACAATGTTTATTAACCTTGTTATTGTCAGAAATGCTCTGCTTCTCTCTATATTTGCCCTGAATGCATGTGTATGTCTGTGTGTTAACTTGTTTGCTTTGCTTTTTTCAGATTCAGTCTGCACCCATCCTAACCCATGGAGATCCCGTTTTACAGCTGAAGAGCTCTTAGGAGTTCTCTTCCAGAGCCCTTCTATTTGTCCTAAAGAGGGGGAGAGAGGGCCAATGTGGGCACCTGTTTGTAAGTGGAAGTGACTAAAACACCATCAGAAGGTAGAAACTGGTGGACAATGGTTCTAGAAGGATGGTCAGGAGAACACATCATGCTCAATGGCTCAATTAGGTGCTTCAGTGTCATGTAGCCGAGATGAGATTTGGAGAAAGGATCAGGCACAGAAACATATTCCCTCCCTCCCCGTGGGCCTGGCATTTGTCTTTGATATCACTTGTAGACACCTGAAGGAATGAGCCAGTTGCTATTCTTGGGCAGTTTCCTTCTCAAAATAGCCAAGCCCCTCATGCCTGGCATGTAATCATTCCATTTAATGGGTATCTGCATTTATGAGACGTTTGATTTATAAAGTCAGCTCAATTATTAAGAAGCTCAATTAGCTTATGAATTATCCAGATTTTTGATTTTTTGCCCCCTCCTAATCCAGTCCTTCTAATTATCTGTATTTTAACTTAGTATGTAGCATATCCTCTAGTTCTGGTGGAGGACTTGATCATAACCACTAATTCATTATTATCTCCATTATCATTTATGGATTTGAAGCATCTGGGCTCTCTGTTCTCCATTTCCAGGGCTAGTAACAGCAGTCTGGCAAAGGAACTCCCAACCAAAACCAGGGAGCCTTCTCACCTGAAATTACCCCTGAATATAATCCAAACTATTGACCCAAATCAACAGACTGTCCAAACGAGGGGAGCTTTCTGAATATGACTTCTGTGCTTTTTCCTGTTTTAGTCTCTCACCAACTCTTCCATCCTTAAGATATAACCTTTCTGTTTTACATTTCAGGGAGTTATCTTGTATTTGTAAAATGAGAATTTTTAATCATCTCTTGGCCCCTTTGCATTTTAATTAGACCCTGCAGAAACAACAAAATACCTGTCACCAGAAACTGGAGGAACTTTGCAACTGGCTAGGACAGGCAGAAAGCACATTGGCAGGCCACCAAGGTAGAGCCACCCAGCAGGATCTCTCTGCTTTGCAGAAGAACCAGAGTGACTTGAAGGTCAGTATGAGCTCATTCACTTTTCTCATTCCTTCAGCAAATCTTCATAAAGGCTTACTATGTGCCAGGCACAGTGCTTCATGCTGGCCACATAACGGTAAATATCCCTGTTCTCTTGAAGCTTAGAGTCTAATGGGAGAGACAAACATACAGATAAACACCAAACTGAACATGTAAGTATTAACGGTTATGTGTATGGGGGCACCTTGGTGGCTCAGTTGGTTAAGCAGTGAATCTTGATTTTGGCTCACGTTCTGACCCATATCCTGCTGGGCCTTGTAGGCTGCATTAAGGATAAGGAGTGGTAGATGCCTGGCTGGCTCAGTCGGTAGAGCATATGACTCTTGATCTTGAAGCTGTGAGTTCCAGGCCCATGGTGGGTGTAGAGATTACTTTAAAAAAAAAAAAAAAAAAGAGGACACCTGGGTGGCTCAGTCAGTTAAGCGTCTGCCTTCGGCTCAGGTCATGATCCCAGGGTCCTGGGATCAAGTCCTGCATCAGGCTTCTTGCTCAGTGGAGAGCCTGCTTCTCCCTCTGCCTACCGCTCCCCTTGCTCGTGTTCTCCCCCTCTCTCCCTTCTGAGAAATAAATAAATAAAATCTTAAAAAAAAAAAAAAAGGCTAAAGAGTGATAACCAAAAGAGTATAGAGGACCAACCAAGCCTCAATTCAGCTAGAATCGTATTGTCAACTCTTTTGTTATAGAAGAATGAACTCTTTGGGCGCCTGGGTGGCTCGGTTGGTTGAGCGACTGCCTTCAGCTCAGGTCATGATCCTCGAGTTCTGGGATCGAGTCCCACATCGGGCTCCCAGCTCCACGGGAAG
This sequence comes from Nasua narica, assembly GCA_028533885.1. Lineage (NCBI taxonomy): Eukaryota > Metazoa > Chordata > Mammalia > Carnivora > Procyonidae > Nasua > Nasua narica. Next base: position 26,710,152 of record CM052798.1, read on the forward strand.
TCTGCTTCTTCCTCTAAGCTTCTCTCGTCTGATGCTCTCTCTCACGTTCTCTGTCTCTCAAATAAATAAATAAAATCTTAAAAAAAAAAAAAAAAGAAGAATGATCTCTTTGAGGACAACTCATTACAAAATAAACATCATGTTTGTGGACAGTCTCCTTTTTTGTCTTCATTAAATATTTACTTAGAAATTTAAATTTTGCTTAGAAAATTAAGTATTAGAGTGGTCCCTGGGTGGCTCAGTTGGTTAAGCATCTGCCTTCATGTCAGGTCATGATCCCGGAGTCCCAGGATCGAGCCCCACATTGCGCTCCCTGCTCAGCAGAGAGCCTGCTTCTCCCCCTGCCCCTCACCTTGTTCGTGCTCTCTCTCTCTTGCTCTCTCTCTCTCTCAAATAAATAAATTATTTTTTAAAAAATGGGGCACCTGGGTGGCTCAGTGAGTTAAATCCTCTGCCTTCACCTCAGGTCATGATCTCAGGGTCCTGGGATCGAGCCCCACATCAGGCTCTCTGCTCAACAGGGAGCCTGCTTCCCTCTCACTCTGTCTGCCTCTGCTTACTTGTGATCTCTCTCTCTCTCAAATAAATAAATAAAATCTTTAAAAAAAAAAAGAAAATTAAGTGTTAGAATATTTCTTAAGTTAAAAAATGTCTTAGAAGTTCTTATTTGCATTGGTTTAGGCCTAAACCTTAAGCAGATTACCATCAGGGACACGCATCTGGTGCAGATGTGTGTCATCCTAGCCGTGCCATGGGCAGTCTATGTGCTGTTAGCAGCCTTAGAAGAAGGAACATTGACATCTCTGCCCTCCCTGTGTTCACGTGTTAAGGATTTACAGGACGACATTCAGAATCGGGCCGCCTCATTTGCCAGTGTTGTCAAGGACATCGAAGGCTTCCTGGAAGAGAACCAGGCCAAGCTGAGCCCCCATGAGTTGACAGCTCTTCGGGAGAAGCTTCATCAGGCTAAGGAGCAGTATGGGGCTCTCCAGGAACGGACGAGGGTGGCCCAGAAGGAACTGGAGGAAGTGGTGACTTCAGCTGTACAGCAGGAGACTGAAAAGGTAACCAGACGACTTTGATACTTGGTATTTTCCAAAAAAGAAAATTTTGGTACCTGGCAAACGAAGAAAAGTTAATAAAGGGAAATTGCCTTACAGAGAGCATAGAATCATGAAAAGGGGGTACTTCACGAACTGGTCTGTGATTTGGGAGGAAACATCCTGAAGGACTTTAAGTCAGGAATAGTTGGTAGGAAGTTCATATCACCCACCCCACTCCCAAAGAAAACATATTTTTGCTGTCTGTGTACTCAGTACTCTAATTGGAAAATCTTGGGAAGAACTTAGTGAAGAAGGGTAGTACCTTGGGGAGGAAAAAGCAAATGGCACATTTCAAACATGAATCTAGATTGATGATCCAAGAGCACAAAGGGGAAATATCTGGGGAGTCTCAGTGTGTCACATGCTATCCCCCAAGCTGCCCCTGTAGATCAGTGGGAACTGAGGCACTGGGATAAACCTAGGAGAAGGTAAAGTCTCAAATGGTGTTCTGCACCCCCCTCGGCGCTGGCGGATTGAATTAGAATCCTTTATCTGGCCATGGGTTCTGACACAAATGGGGGAGGTAGAAAATATGGGAAAGAGAAATAAATTACCTGAAGGGGAATTCTGAAATATATGAAGGTATCACTTGACATAACCTGTTTAATTAATCACAATACTTGAACAGTCAGAAAATGTAATCCGAGAGGCAAGTTTTAGGACTTAATACTCTGTCTGGCAGAAAAAGGATGGGAGAAGTCTACGTCTCCCTTAGGGAAGGGCAGCTGGTAATCGGGTGTGACTGTATGGCTTCTGACCCTGCCAAGCCAGGGCGTCGCTGCTGCCCACCTGTGAATGATTCTAGGAAGCCTTGCTGCGCCGCCAGGACTAAATCAGCTCTTACAGCCCTTTTAAATCCTGGGTTTTGCCACCCCCAGCCCTCCCACACAGTTTTTTCGTGGGCAGCAAAGCAATGTTTATCCTGCAATAGCAAAGTGATAGTACAAAGCTCTTGAGGCAGGAGGGGACTCAAGCGGGTTCTCCCCCCCCTTTTTAAAGCAGTGAGATACAGACAAAAATCTAGAGATTGTTTTAACTAATTGTTTTTCAACAGATGTAGAAGACGCTCATTCTTTTTTGTGGATGCAAAGACCATTTATACATAGTCTTAGAGCTTCTCTTCTTTAGCATGAAAGTCTTACCTTTTTTCTTAACCTTTGCTTGTATAGCTGAGTATCTAAGGCCTTCTCACTATACTCCATCTGTGGCTTTCAGAGTAAAGCAGCAAAGGAACTGGCAGAGAACAGGAATAAGATTGACGCTCTCCTGGATTGGGTGACTACGGTGGGATCTAGAGGACAGATGGAGCACCTGTCAGGAGCTAGCCTAGGGAAAGGAGCCTTCGATACCACCGATGCTCACAAGGGGGCAAGCCAGGCCCCAGAGGAACTGGACAAGCAATGTGAGAAGATGAAGGTGAGAATGTTAGCTTATCCTCACTCTGCTGGGCGCCTCTCCGCTCCCCTGAGCAAGTTACCATAACCTCCTTGCCCCTAAATCCAGTAAGCACAGTAAGTACACCTCAGTTCATGCCCTCTTTGATATCTCAGCAGCTTCTACACTGTTGATCTACTTTCTCCTTTGGTTTCCAAAGCACTACTCTGCTCTGGTAATCCTTTTTCCTTTCCTCTGGCCAGTTTGAGATACCAGTGCACTTCCAGGTGGCAGCCACAGCCTCTTCTCATCTTTCAGAATATTCTTCCGTTGGGTAGTTTTGTCCACTCGAGGCATTTCAGTTACCTCCTGTACTAGAGAATTCCATGTATATGTCTCCAACCTAAGTGCCTGTGCAGAGCTTCAAACCAGTACATAAATACATCTACCTGTTTGTAACTTGGAACCACGAGCAGTTCAGCTTCTAAAAATAGAGCTCCTGTTTCTTATAACATTCCCCCTACCCCATCAAACTTGTTCTCCTTCCTCTACTCCCACTTCATTACCAGAGCTAGACATCATTTGGGACTCCTTCCCCTTCCCTCACTCTCCTGTATCAAATCAGCCATCAAATCCCCTGCTTCTTAGATCTCTTTCAGAGTCATCCCTGCTTCTCTATTTCCACTGAACTATGATTGTGGTTCGGACTACTGTCATCTTCCATTTGAGTTGTTATGGCAGCTTCAACCAGTCTCCTTGCCTTGTGTGCCTTCTTCCCTCCTTTCTACACAACTAAGTGATATTCCTAAAAATGCGATATCCTTGATTAACCCTTTTTTTTCTCCCCAAATATGTTTATTTTAATTTTTCAGTGTTACAAGATTGATTGTTCATGCACCACACCCAGTGCTCCATGCAATACGTGCCCTTCTCGATACCCACCACCAGGCTCGCCCACCCTCCCATCCCTCCCCTCCCCTCCCCTCTGAGCAGTTTGTTGCTCAGAGTCCACAGTCTCTCCTGATTCATCACCTCCTCCGATTTCCCCCCATTCACCCTTCCCTTCCTTCTCACGATGCCCTACATGATTTTCTTTATACTCCACACGTAAGTGAGACCATAAGATAATTGACTTTCTCTACTTGACTTATTTCACTCCGCATAATCTCTTCTAGTCCTGTCCATGTTGATACAAAAGTTGGATATTCATCCTTTCTGATGGAGGCATAATATTCCATTGTATAGATGTACCAGATCTTCCTTATCCATTCATCTGTTGTAGGGCGTTTTGGTTCTTTCCACAGTTTGGCTATTGTGGCCATTGCGGCTATGAACATTGGGGTACATGTGGCCCTTCTTTGTACTGCATCTGCTTCTTTGGCGTAAACACCGAGTAGTGCAATTGCAGGGTCATAGGGTAGCTGTATGTTTAATTTTCTGAGGAATCTCCATACTGTTTTCCAAAGTGGCCCTTTTAATGGTTTCCTGTCGCCCTCAAGAAAACGTTCCTTACTCATTATTTATCTCTACCCATGTATTCATTCTTCAGCAAATATAAAGCACCTGCTATATGTCAGGCTTTAGAGATAAACCAGTGAACCAACCAGAAGAACCGTCTCCTCGGACATTAACTGGCATATGCCGGCATATATTATTGCATGATTGAAAAACAATATGTTTAGGGAACTTAGAAAACACATGGATCACCTATTTTAGTAGTGACACCTTTATAGCAAAGAAAATTTGGCTGTTAGAATGCTTCTATTGACTAGCCTGTGTCACTGCTTTATTTTATATTAATAGGATTTTTGCCTCTTGCACGCTACTGCTATGCTCGGAGATCCATCGTAGGGCGTCCCCCAAAGCTGTGGCATCATAACAGCACAGAGCAGAAATGGTCCTGCTATCACAGGACTGCTGGCAGGAGTCAGCCTGACCAGGGAGCCTCTCCAGCCTAGGAAGGAGACTGCCTTACTTACTTACTATTGTCCTGATCTCGGAAGTTGCATAAACAGTATATACTTACTTACTATGGATGAGGATGGGGACACCTGGGGGGTGTGCACACAAGCTATGGTACTGCCCCTTACTATCTATTTGAGAAGAAAAGGTTTGTCACCCTAGCTTCCCTGAGATGATGTTAGAAGCTGACGCTATCAGGTTGCTGATACAGGTTGAAACTGAGCAGTGTTCTGGAAAAAATTAGGCTATTGTCCTGATCTAGGAAGTTGCATAAACAGTATAGATAGGCAAGAACACTGACTGAATTCCCACTGTTGTCTGTTAGACTCAGGAAGAACATTTTGTTTTATTTTATTTAAAATTTTATTTATTTATTTGATGGGGGGAGAAAGAGCTTGCACACGAGGTGGGAGAGGGGCAGAGGGAAAGGGAGAGAAAACCTCCAATAGACTCCCTGCTGAGTGTGGAGTCCCACGACCTTAAGATCATGACCTGAGCCAAGATCATGACCTGAGCTGAAATCAAATGTCAGATACTTAGCTGAGCCACCCAGGGGCCCCTAGACTCAGGAAGAACATTTTAAAAAAACAAAACAAACAATTATAACTCCCTAAAATAACTTACATTCCATTGAAATAGAAAAAAGGTCCATGTGTAAGTACATAGACATAGCACATACAGATAAAAAATATAAATTACCTGTGCTCCAGAAGTAAATTTATTTATTCTCACTGGAATACAAATTGTTTATTTAATGAATTAATTTTCTAAGAACTTTCCTAGTTAGGACAGTGTTCATGGATATGTAAGTGACAGATTTCACAGCTAAATATTTGCAATTTTTATGTTGTCATGTTTAGCTTATCCAACTTACTCTCCCCTTCCATTAATGTGGGTAGTTATAAGCTGGCCATTTGTGCCCTCTCTTAGACTTAGAATGGTTTAGTGAGGAGAGCCAGATTCTAGTCTCAGTTTGTCCCTTAACTGTCTGCATGACCTTAGTCAAGACTTGTAACATGCATAGATATTGTCTGCTTACAATGCTGTTTGTGCCCCCAAATCAGTTGAGATAATACATGTGATGTCTCTTAGAAGACATTTTCTCTTAGAAAATCATAAGATCCGATATGTGTCAGTTCAGCTGGGACTAGTATATGGCATAATGCTTAGAGAGTGAAAGATATTGGTGCTTTTTGAACAACTGGAAAAGTGGCCTATTGAGATCTTTCTCTACTTCTAGCTGTGGATAGAACTGAATTTTTTTTATGGTATCCTCACTGATTGTTCTTTGTTTGGGGGGAATTTTTTTTGCCAGGCCCGTCACCAAGAATTGCTGTCTCAGCAGCAAAATTTCATCCTGGCCACCCAGTCAGCTCAGGCCTTCCTGGACCAGCATGGCCACAATCTCACACCTGAGGAGCGCCAGGTGCTACAGGACAAGCTCGGAGAGCTAAAGGGGCAGTACGCGACTTCCCTGGCCCGGTCGGAGGCACAGCTGAAGCAGGCTCAGACGCTCCGGGACGAGCTGCAGAAGTTCCTGCAGGACCATCAGGAGTTTGAGAACTGGCTGGAGCGGTCCGAGAGGGAGCTGGAGAACATGCACAAGGGAGGCAGCTGCCCCGAAGCCCTGCCCTCCCTGCTAAAGCGGCAGGGGAGCTTCTCGGAGGACGTCATTTCCCACAAAGGAGACTTGAGATTTGTGACTATCTCCGGGCAGAAAGTCTTGGACACAGAAAACAGCTTTGAGGAAGGCAGAGAACCATCAGCCACTGGAGCCTTAGTGAAGGGCAAGCTGAAGGCTGCAACCGAAAGATACACGGCTCTCCACTCAAGGGTACCGAGAGGGTCTTGACAGCCTCTGGGGGAACGGTCATGGGAGCCCTCACACAACTGTGGGTGGTTTCTAGGGCTTGGGATCAGCACCTAGGACTGAGCTGAATTGTATATTGACCACAGGCAGAATGTCTTTATGAGCTCTGTAAAAATTCAAAATGTGGAGGCCCCTGGGCTAATGCCTCATCCCAGCAGTCTCGGGTATGTCAGTGTGCTAGGGAAGGTTGACGTGCTCGCCTTCCTGTACCCTGACCAGCAGGGTACAGGACGTGAGCACCTGGGAGACACAGTACAGGGGAAGCTGGAACCACATACACAGTGTGGATTCCTGGACAGAGCACCTAGGGTACATCCTTGCCTTCCTCCCTATCAAAGAACTCCCATTAGCTTCCAAGCTGTAGAATCCAGTCAATTCTTCTTACCTGTCTTTTGCACTTTGCCAACATCTTGAACCTAGCCAAAGGAACACTCTGTACCTCCCTCACTACCTTAGCCTGCAACCTGATGTGTAATTCTTTGGTGGCTTGTCCTACAACTCCCTTAGTCTTCACGGGTATATAACATAAGGTTGGGATGAATAGTACGGATCAAACAACAAAGGCCCCACTTTTAGAATATGGTTGCTACTCATCTGTCCCTGGAGGCCTCGGTGTTACCCTTCACTGTGGTTAGAGTGAGATCCTATAACAAGGCTAGGCTTTTCTTTGGGCTGTGCCTAGGAGGCTGCTGCCTTTAGCCGGACCTTGCATAAGCCTGCTCTCCCTTTTTCCTCTGGCACAGTGTACACGATTGGGCTCTCACCTGAACACGCTCCTCGGCCAGTACCAGCAGTTCCAGAGCTGTACGGACAATCTGCAGGCTTGGATGCAGGCCTGTGAGGCCAATGTGGAGAAGCTCCTCTCCGATACTGTTGCCTCAGACCCTGGGGTTCTGCAACAGCAGCTTGCGACGACAAAGGTAGGCTGGGACGCAGGCTGTTCTATCAAATGGGAAGAGTACCCCAAAATAAAGCTGATACTCACATAGCTTAAAGGCAGTGGTTGGATGCCCTGGACAAGATCTGATTCCTAAATACTCAATTCTAACATCTGTGGGTAACGATAAGCAGAAGTGTGCTTTGTTGCTCTAGTAGCACTATGCTAAGTAGCTCTTAGTCCTAGAACCAGCTTTGATTACTCAGAGGTTTTATTTTTGCCCTTTTTCATGGACAAGCAGCAGTTGCAGGAGGAATTAGCTGAGCACCAAGTACCTGTAGAAAAGCTCCAAAAAGTAGCTCATGACCTCATGGAAATTGAAGGCGAGCCAGCCCCAGACTGCAAGCATGTTCAAGAAACTACAGGTATGAAGCAGCAATAACAAAAACACTCCCTTAGTTCTCAGTGCCTGCCTCTGTTTTGTAATACATCACACTGTATCGTACACCCATGTGCGGTGCCGGCTAGGGTCTGAGGACACAAACAGCAAGAGCTTACCCTCAAGTGAACTTTGTTCTCGTACCATTGAAGGTCTTCGCAATCTGGTTTCAGCCCCTTTCCCCAGGCAGCTGCCCTCTAGCCACGTCCTGCTTCTTTCCTTTCCTGTGTAAAGTAGTCATTTCTTCATTACTTTATTCCTGAAGTTTTCCCTATGGTTCAGCTGCTAATGTTTATTGTGTGCTTAGCATGTGTGATGAAATCTGGCTCCAGCTTCTAGATGTACCTGAGAGGTTAATTCCTTTGTAAAGTCCTGGCCACCACCTCCAGCCCCCAAAAGAAATAAAAGATAAGAATCATTCTTCTTTCAGGCTTCTCTAGTACTCTTAGCATCAGTATAGCAGTTACAATTTTATTTTTATGGTTAGTTGTGATGTACCCTTTTCTGCCTATGCTCACGTTTACAGTCTTAAGTTTGTAGAAGCCAGGGATTTACCTTAACTATCTTCAGTCCTCAGCATCCAGCACAATTTCTGGCACTTAGTAGGGGCTAAATAATGCTTTGTGAATTTGGATCAAATATAAATGCACTTTAAGCTTATTCCTTATATTTGTCTTAATATTTGTTATTGTTATAATTAACACGTGTGATTTAAATATGTTCCTTTTAAAAGCACAACACCAAAGTAGTCTCCGCTCTTTTCTCATGGCCTTGGTTTTCCAGATTCCATACTCGGCCGTTTTCAAAGCCTTTCGAGTAGCCTGGCTGAGCGCTCTGCTCTGCTCCAGAAGGCGATTGCCCGATCTCAGAGTGTCCAGGAAAGCCTGGATAGCTTGTTGCAGTCCATCAGGGAAGTTGAACAAAACCTGGAGGAGGAGCAGGTGGCATCCCTGTCACTGGAAGTCATCCAGGAAGCCCTGGCCACTAACATGGTGAGAACCTAGGCCCCAAGAGTTAGCATCAATGGCGTATTTGCTGTGTTCCATAATTACGTCATTTTGAAAAAGTATCAAGAAAAGAATTCATTTCCATGAATCTTCTAATAAGACCTAGAGAGGGTGGGGGTCTAGGTGAGCCTGGTGGTGGGTATTAAGGAGGCCACGTATTGCATGGAGCGCTGGGTATGGTGCATAAACAATGAATCTTGGAACACTGAAAAAAAAATCAACTAAACAAACAAACAAATACATAAATAAAGGTACATGAAGAAGAAGAAGGAAAAAAGAAAGAGATGATGACTAATCCATGTAAAGGTATTTCTTCCCAGTTTCCAAACCATTTAAGCTTGAGGAAAAGTGGCCCTGCGAAGTCGTTAATGGATGGGGTGGGGAGCTAAGGGGATGGATGTTTGGTATTCCAGAGGCTCAGTTGTAGTCCTGTCCTCCTTGAGGAGGTGAGCCCGTAATTATTAGAAGATTATTGGTTCGTGGCTTGAATATCCTAGGACAAGTGAGCCAAGAGCTGACAGACACATTTTTTGGTGACAGAAATTGAAGCAGGACATTGCTCGGCAGAAGAGCAGCTTGGAGGCCACCCGTGAGATGGTGACGCGATTCATGGAGACAGCAGACAGCGCCACAGCTGCTGTGCTGCAGGGCAAACTGGCGGAGGTGAGCCAGCGCTTCGAACAGCTCTGTCTCCGGCAGCAAGAAAAGGAGAGCTCCCTGAAGAAGCTTCTGCCCCAGGCGGAGATGTTTGAACATCTCTCTGATAAGCTGCAGCAATTCATGGAAAACAAAAGCCGGATGCTGGCCTCTGGAAATCAGCCAGATCAAGATATTGCACACTTCTTCCAGCAGATCCAGGTGAGACTATATCTGCCACAGTAGCAGAACAAAGAGAAAAGAAGGATAAGGAGGGAGTCAGCAATCACAGAGTGCATAGTATGTCAGTCAGTCATAGAAACTCTACCCGCATTCTCTTAAAGAATTATCATCACCAGGGGCTCCTGGGTGGCTCAGTCGGTTGAGCGTCTGCCTTTGGCTCGGGTCATGATCTAAGGGTTCTGGGAACGAGCCCCTCATCGAGCTCCCTGCTCAGTGGGGAGTTTGCTTCTCCCTCTCCCTCTGCTGCTCCCCTTGCTTATGCCCTCTCTCTCTATGTCAAATAAATGAATAAAATCTTTAAAAAAAAGAATTATCACAACCACCCTGTAAACTAGATACTGTTTATCCATTTTTTTAAAAACAGCCTAGAGAGACAAACCATAAGAGACTCCTAAACTCATGAAACAAACTAAGGGTTGCTGGGAGGTTGGGGGGGGGACAGGGATATGGACATTGGGGAGGGTATGTGCTATGGCAAATGCTGTGAAATGTGTAAGCCTGATGATTCACAGACCTGTACCCTGGGGTAAATAATACATTATATGTTAATAAAAAATTAAAAAAAAAAACAGCCTAGATTTTTTTTTTTTTTTTTTTTTTTACTCATTCTGCATGTTCAACCCAGATCAGTGGGGCTATTTAGCTCATCATGGTCACTCAGGGATGAAGTCAATGCAGACTTTATCCTGCCCTGTGCCTTCATGACTCCTGCTGCAGCAGGGAGAGGGCATGTCAAATCCATTTTCATTTCATGAGTTAAAGCAGGTTTCACACCTGGCTTTCAAGAGAGTGGAGAAATGTATTCCTATCATATACCTAGTAGGTGCAGTTAGAAGTATTCGATGAAGAGTCTTACCTACCATAGATACAGATATATGTGCAGGAGTAGGATTGTAGGTCATAGTGTCTGCCTGTACTTAATTTGACCAAGGATTGGCCACCTTTGCTCCAGGATGGCTGCAGGTGCCCACATTGCCACCTGTAGGACCTCAGCATTCCTATATCCCCACACTGGTGCCTTGGGGTTATCCAAGTAACTTTCTCCATATTAAAGTGGGATCTCATACTTTGCTTTGGTTTGCTATCCTTTTTGGGTTTTGTTTTGAGTAATTTCAAATGTACAGAAAAGTAGAAGGAATGGCACACTAAACACCAGCATCCTTTTCACCTATATCCCAGTCTGTCATGTTTTCACCATTTTGCATTCCCACCAGCAATGCACAAAAGTACCTATCTCCCCTTCAGCCTCACCAGCAGAACAGCATTCGAATTTCTCTTAATCTGATTGATACAACATAATATTTCAATGTGACTTTTATTTTTATTTTTTCTCTGATGAAGTTGAGTATATTTTTATACATTTAAGGGACATTGATTTGTCAACTTTTGGTTCATGGCCTTTACTATTTTCTGTCAGGAGTTCGTTTTGTATTGTTTTTCCTTCCTTCCTTCCTTCCTTCCTTCCTTCCTTCCTTCCTTCCTTCCTTCCTTCCTTTTATTTATTTGACAGAAAGGGATCACAAGTAGGCAGAGAGGCAGGCAGAGGGAGAGGGGGAAGCAGACTCCCTGCTGAATAGAGAGCCTCATGTGGGGCTTGATCCCAGGACCCTGAGATCATGACCTGAGCCAAAGGCAGAGGTTTAACCCACTAAGCCACCCAGACGCCCTTTTTTTCTTCTTTCAATTTACTAGAGTTCTATATTAGGGAGATTAGTTCTTTATGTGTGACGTGTTGAAAATCTTTTTTCACTTTGTCCTTTGTCTTTGCTTATAGTATTTTTGGCCATGTAAAAGGTTTTTAAATTTTACATAATAGATTTTATCACTTCTTACTGAACATGTATTTTTGAAAGTCTTGCCACACCTAGTTTTGAAGGAATTCTCCCATACTTGCCTCTAAAACTTAAATCGTTTCTTTCATTCATTTACATTTGACTCTTTTAACATTTTAAGTTCATTCTGAAATACAGTGCACAGTATGAATCCAAGTTCCTTTTCTGAAGGTCTCTCTAGTTGTTCCAAATATCATTTCTTTGAAAAGTCTATCTTTTCCCCCAGTGATTTGAGAAGTCATCTTTATCAGATATAGAATGTCCATGTGGACTCAGGTCTCTTTCGGAATTTTCTGTTATGCTTTGCTGGTCTGTCTGTTCATGAACCATAGCATACTATTTTTTTATTCTAGAGCCTTCATGATATGTTTTACTATCTAGGAGTGCTAGTATCTCTCTCTTCTTTTCTTTCAGGATTTTTCATACCAGTAACTGTACATTTATTTTTCCATGTAAACTTTAAAATCACCTAAATTAGTCATAGAGGAAAAATTGGTGTTTTTATTTGGATCACATTAATTTTATTCATTCACACATACATATAATGCACACATACAAATGCACACACACACATATCTTTATGAATGTCTTTCCATTTATTGAGGTGTGATTTTGTGTCTGTCAGAAATATTTTAGTTTTATTCATAAGGGTTTTGCTTGTTTCTTATTAGTTGATTCTTAAAACTATACCTTTTATGCTATTGTAAATGAAGTTTTCACTCTTGATTTTTATATGTTGGTTTTATATCCTGCTACTTTATTGGATTACTTCATTGTTTGATTACTTGTCTTATTGATTCTCTTGGGTTTTACGAGTATACTTTCATATAATCTGCAAATATAGTTTTACCCTTTCTTTTCTAATTCGTATGCCACAGATTTTTTTTTCTTACCTAATTACATTGGCTACTATCTTGAATACAGAGTTAAATAATAGTGGAGAGTGTATTTGCCCTGTTATACAGAAGAGATAGGCTATGGAAGCTTAGGGAAATTTGGTAGTTTAAGATCACAAGCTAGAAGTAGCAAAGCTGTGACTGATTTTCAGGAGTCTTTTTGACTCCAAAACCCTCCATTCTTTTCATTCTGTCATGCTGCCTCCCAAATCTTTGAACATTTGTTTAAAGGAGACAGTATTCATTTTCAATTCCTAGCCACTCTCATGTGGATTGGAAAAATTCTCCGTATTTATTGCTTTGACCTAGTGAGCACGCCTCTTTTCTTGTTCCGTCTTGTATTACAGATTAGGGGGGACTTGCCCCCAATTTAATATAGATATCTTTTTTTTTAGAGTGTATTTATTAATAACAATCAGAGGATTTAGTACATTTTCCCCGTTTGCTTGACAGGAGCTCAATTCGGAAATGCAAGATCAACAGGAGAACCTCGAGACTCTCGAGCATCTGGTCACAGAACTGAGCTCCTGTGGCTTCGCACTGGACCTATCCCCGCACCAGGACAGGGTACAGAACCTCAGAAAGGACTTCACAGAGCTACAGAAGACAGTTAAAGAAAGGTGAGTTTTCATATGTGTTGGTCAGTTGGGGGAGCTCATTTTTTTCTTGCTATTGAATGAAATGATTTTTTCTTCTTCCTTTAGTAGAAAAGATGGCATCAAGGAGTCTGCTACTGAGTCATAGGAGATTGGAAAGTACCTCTTTTAGGCAAAGCTATTCAATCTACTTGATGCTTAGTAGTTTTCTATTACTAAATCATGAATTCCTTCTCAGTGGTGGGGCTCAGTTTCCCCTCCGTACAATCAATAGCCCAGGTCACATGGACCTAGCAGAATAAATATGGGGCAACAAGTAGGAATGTGACAGGATTTGAAATAAAGAGAACAATTGGAGGAGACTTTCCAGATGTAATTCATGGTTATATTGGTTCTCTCTCTGCTTGTTTTGACCACATTTAAGTTGTTTTAGAGCAGAGTCTGGATTCTTCTTTTAAGGGAAACGGAGTATATAACACGGGTGGCTGATTTCAGATTATCTGCTAACTGTTGAAAAGCCATGATTCCATTAGAAAACCTCACATAGGTTTTGGAGCTTGATAAGACTTCCTCTCTTAGTTTAGCTATATATATAATCTTGATTTGGCAAGTGACTGCCTGAGGAAAGTGACTGGAGGAAAGCAGTTGCTCAAAACAACTCTGTAAGCCTCAGGTTTCTTAATGGAGAAAAGGGGGACAGAGGCCAGGAGAGCTTGTTCTTCCTCTGTACTCGGGGCCATTTAGCTGTAGGAAGAACCAGGATCTCAGGCTTAAGGTTTGATGTGGCCACATCTAAAATTTAATTTTGAAATTGAATTCTCCTTTGTCCTTGGCTCATTTTACCCATTTGTGTGCTTTTTTTTCCCCCAAAGATTTTATTTATTTATATCTATCTCTAGGGAGATAGAGAATGAGCAGGGGGGAGAGGGAGAAGCAGGCTCCCCACTGAGCAGAGAGCCTGATGGGGGGCTTGATCCCAGTACTCCGTAATCATGGACCTGAGCTTAACCAATTGAGCCACCCAGGCACCCCTAGTGTGCTTAATCTAACTTCTATGAGCCTCGGTTTCAGCATCTAGTTTGCTAAGGGGATTAGCATTTGAATAAGGCCTTGAAAGAGTCAACTACCTAAAAAGTGACAGAGCTGGACTTGAGATCCAAAGCTTACATTCTTTCCGTTGTATCATTGCACCTAAATAGCAGGCTCCTTTTAGTTTCTCTCACTTTCACTTTAGCCTGGAGTAAGATTGAAGACTCCTCTCCTCAGAAATGTCCAAACAAGGGCAACAGATTCCTTAGTTTGATGTTCTCCTACATTGTATGTGGTGGTTTAGCCAAAGCTGCTGTGGAAAAGATTATGGGAAGGAAAAGGCCCTGTAAGGAAAAGATGCCTAGCGTCCCAGAATGAGTGTAGTTTTAGTTCAACTTGACGTCTTTACAAAGCTTAGTCTGGCAAGTAAGAAAATGTCTTCGTTGTTGTTGACAGAGAGGAAGATGCGTCATCTTGTCAGGAGCAATTGGATGAATTTCGGAAGCTGGTTAGGACCTTCCAAAAATGGCTGAAGGAAACTGAAGGGAATATTCCACCTACAGAGACTTTTAAGAGTACTGAAGAGCTGGAAAAGCAGATTGAACGCCTGAAGGTAGGTGAACAAACGGAGCACCAGGAGCCAGGCCAGACAGCAGTTTGGAAGCTTGTGTGGACTGATCTTCAACAGTGGTAGGGAAGTGATGTGACAAGTTCAAGTTATCCTTCTGCATCAGAATAGAAATCCTTCCGGTTTCTTTATGTGATTCGCACCTACCCCTACCCAAGCACTGAACGCAAAACGTCTCCTATTTCAAAACCAAAACCAAAAAAGGAAGCTTGGAATAAGAGCTACAAGTTTCAGCCATTTTTCAGAGGCCTCTCCTGCTGTGGTGAGCCCTAAAAAAGATAGTTGTTCAAGTCCAGTCCTTGAGAAGCTTACCTTCTTCCTGTGTGTTTGAGAGTTAGAGAGTGATATGTGAGCAAGTGACCAGATGCATGGTCAGGAAATTGAGGAAAGAAAAACTAGCTCTACAGCTAAGAAAGAAACAGTTAGAATCAGATGGTTGGATGGTAACTTCCAGAGTAGGATCAGCCTTTCTCCCATCCTCAGCAGAATTCCTTCTTCGATTTAGTCATTCAGCCTCCGCTTGCGCTGCTAACACCTCTTCTTTTTTTTTTTTTAAAGCAAGCCATATCTACCTCCAGCCACTTCTCATGCATTCTCCTTATTTGCTTAGTAAAGCAGGATTTATTTTGAGCCAGACAACAGGGAAAGAGTTTGGTTGCTTTCACAGAGAGAGTGCCAGGAGCATTTGCTATAGGGAATCCCCTAGGGCAGAGGCTTCCCAATATCTAGGTTCACAGTGTCCTTAGTGCTTCAAGAAATTATTCATGGTACCTCAAGGCAAAAAAAATAAAGAAAGAAAAGAAAAAACTAAAAAAGTCTCACTTGCTACCTGGTTAGTTCTAAACAACTTCATAGTAGTTGTTCACAAGGTGTCCAACAGATGTCACTGTATTTCCCTCAAAAATTTAAAATACCCGATGAGTTAATGCCTGGTTTGGAACTGTGGCTCTTTGGAATCTAGAGTGATTAATAAAGGAATTGACAGTTGTGAATTCACAAGGCTGTTTGCAGTTAGGCAGCGTGAGCTTGCTGGATAATCATGGCTCTTTGTCTGCTGCTGGGCAGCTTAAAGTCAAAAGCAAACTAAGTAGATTGTCAGGGAAATTCAGTGTGGAGGAAGGGATTCAAGGCTAAGAAGTTGTCCCTGCTTTGGAAGAAGTGGAATTCTACTTCTGTGGCAGGAAATCCACATCTAGAGACAATATGACCTAGTTATAGCAGATGCCTTTGTTTCCTAATGGTTTTCTATGGTAGTTAGAGCTCCAGCTTCAAGCGCAATATAAACGTTCCTTTGAAAATGCAAAGTGTAGCCCATGATTCTGTGTATTTCTCTACATCTCAATATCTAGCTCCTCATTTTGCCCTCCATTTGCCATTTCCTTTCTATTCTTTAAATGCATGCTGTTTCCTTTTACTATCTTTGTCTTCACTCAAAGCTGTCCTCCCTCTAGGCAGAGTTAGATATCTCCTCTTGTGCTCTCAGAGTTTACTGACTGTCTATATTTTTGTAATAGCATTTATCACATTATAATTCAAATGATAAACTGACCTCTTGGATTTAGGAACTGTGTCATAATCCTACTTTGCATCCCCAGGGTTAGGCATGATGCCTGGCCTACAGTAATGCTTGATAAATAATTGATGGATGAATGAATGTATGAATGGGAAGATCCTGAATATTCCAGGATATCATTCTCCCACATCATGGCTGGCTAAACCAAGACCTTGAAGTGGCTGAATACATGAATACATGGTCACTTAATGCTTGTCAAAAGTTTAGGGAGTATATGTATGAGAACAGGTGTCCCTACTGAAGGGAAGAATATCCGCAGATGTTACATTTAGCTGTTCTTTTAACAGGATCTTCTAGATGACTGGGCCAGTAGAGGAAGTTTGGTGGAAGAAATCAACTGCAAAGGCACTTCCTTAGAAAATCTCATCATGGAGATCACGGCACCTGATTCCCAAGCCAAGACAGGTGAGTATAGACTCTTAAAAATGCAGTAAATAAGCATCATTCTTACCTTTGATTTTTGGCCTTTGGTTATGACCCCTTATTTAATAAATGTCAGAATCAAGGTTGTTATGAGAGCAAAGGGGAGGGATCCACAAAGCAGGCTTCTCCTCAACCTGATCTGTTCCCCATTTGCTATATAACTTTGCTCCACTTTGCAAAATTCCTTCCTGTGATGGGAAAAAGTAAAGGGACTAGCTGGCCTAAATGAACAGAGAAGGATTAAAATAGGATTTCCATCTTGGCAAATTTCTTTTTTTTTTTAAACATGGGAATGGGTGGCTATGTATCATCTTTAAATTAGAGTCAGCCCTGGGGGGTATAAGCATGATATCTTGAGAGAGACTAGGTATTTAGGAGTCAGTGTTGGCCTACCAAGGACTGCCACACTTCTTGGAAGGGAATACAATGATTGTGCCCAGATGTGTGAATAATCTCTAGTTGCAAATTAAGTCTTTCAAACAAGATCCATATGACCTCACAGTCACTTTCTGTTTTTTAATTGGGACCTTATAGGTTTTATTGCCAGACTGTGTTAGTGTACACCTCCATCACTTCAGTCGTAAGGCAGAAGTTTATTTTTTCTTCCTGAAAACAGCCACTTTTCTGTTGAAGTTTAAAGATCTCTTGGAACTACCCAGAAATGACAACATTTCAGGGAATTGGTGATTCTTATATTGCAACATATGAAACCTCTAAGTTCAGGGACTTACTAGTGTGTGACTACATCAGGAGTCAGCAAGCTTTTTTTGTAAACGGTCATATAGTAGATACTCCAGGCTTGTGAGCCACATGGGCTCTGTCACACTACACATCTCTACCACTGGGGCACAGAAACAGTCATAGACAATAGACAAGTGAATGGGTGTGGCTGTGTTTAAATAAAACTTTATATACAGAAATAGGCAAAGGGCCAGATTTGGCCCGTATAGTTTTCTTTCTTTTCTTTTTCTTTTTTTTAAAGATTTTATTTATTTATTTATTGGGAAAGAGAGAGAGTGAGAGAGAGCATGAGAAGGGAGAAGGTCAGAGTGAGAAGCGGACTCCCCATGGAACTGGGAGCCCGATGTGGGACTCGATCTCGGGACTCCGGGATCATGACCTGAGCCGAAGGCAGTTGCTCAACCAACTGAGCCACCCAGGCGCCCGGCCCGGATAGTTTTCTGACTCCAGAACTAGATCATTGGTTTTTCAAACATTTTAAAACACTAAAATCTTTTTTTAAAATTAATCTCAAATAGAATTCTACTACATAAAACAGATACAAATGATATTTTGTTGTCATAAATTTCCCTTATAAGCAAATTTATAGTGCTTTATCTATTATGAAATCTGTCATTAAAAATATTGAGACTATTTTAGGGAATATAAAGATTTGACAAAGGATTTTTGGATGACAACTTTATTATGAGATTTATTTCTCCATTTTGTTTGGTTGCATTGTATCCAGAAAGTACAGGTTATGCTGATAAGTAGTTGTAAAGGATTACAAATATTTTAAAAGTTCACTTTAGGGTTCACATGGGTCAGAAAAGACTGTTAAAGTCTTGGAAATGGACAGCAGGAAAGTATTGAGTGTCCTTTCAGTGAAGTGTTAGACATTGTCTAATTGGCTTTTGGAAATTATTTGGTTCTGAGTGTGCATCTTTAACTGATGATTTACTATTCTAGAGTTTTGTAGATAATTGGTAGTAATGCAAAAGATATTTGTCCATAGCAATTCAAGTAAATTTTGCCCAATGGGAAAGATAATCTCAAATATTATTGTCCTGTAGATTGCTAACCAGTTTCCCGTTAATTACTCATTTATTAATGTCCTCAAGAGTTACGGAGTAGGAAAAAAAAGTTACGGGGTAAAAATTATACGTTTAGTACAGGTGAAGGGAGGGGACTGAGGGGGCACAGTAACTATGACATCACCCACTATGTAAGTGATGCAGCTTAAATTCAAACACAAGTATAGTTGATTCAAGGTGAAAAAAAGTTCACTTTAAAGTCTCAGAATACTCCTCAGTTAAACTGAACTAGAAGCTTGAAAGTGATGTAGTAAATTTGTATTTCAAAGTTAAATCACCAAAAACTTTAATAAAGGATCACATTTTTCTTAAACATAGAAAACAGCTAAAACTGGCCCTGAGGACAAAAGCTTACCTGTAACCTGACATCATGACCTGAAGTGTTAAGAATTTGTTACCGCATGGTTCTCCCCTTAAGAGCCTGCTCTGAGTAGATGCATCTTACCCTTTCTTGTCACTTTCTTTAATATAGTACACACGTGCTGTAGATGTCTTTCTTTGTACGAGTGGACACGTGTAGGGTTGACTACTGTAAAATGCTAGCAAAGAGCTACAGCTTTTCCAATCAGTGACACTTAAAAAGAAATTTAAGTGTAGGCAGGGAGGTATAGGAGCTACTTCAGTCTCTCCCCAAAGCAGCATAAATTGGTTGTATCTAGTGGGTTAAGATGTGGTGTTCAACATAATTTTGTGCATGTTTTCTTGCCATTTCTAAGTAGTGAGAAATACATTCTGAAGATTAAATTTAAACCATACCTTTACAGAGGCCCTAAAGCACCTCCTTTGCTACTTTGAAGATCACTAACCTGAGTGCTCTCAATGTTCTATTCTCTGAAAAATCATGAATATTACAGTTCTTGACATTTGTGTAGCTCTTTTTGTTTTATAAAGTGCTTTCACATACACTACCTCATTACCTCTCTCCAGTGACCCCATCAAGGCTGACAGGATAGCGAGTATTATCTTTATATCCTAGAGAAGACATTGAGGTCCATCCGCAGACTAAGGCTCACATACCGAGTGAGCTACAGTCTTGGCCAGGACCCTCTTCTCCCAATTACTAGTCCAGTTTTTCTTTTGGTCATCACCCTACTGCAGTGGAATATGATCTTTTTGTTTGATCCATTTTTTCACTGAAAATACAGTAATGTTGGGGTGCCTGGGTGACTTGGTCAGTTAAGCATCCAACTCTTTTTTTTTTTTTTTAAGAGTTTATTTATTTGACAGAGAGAAAGAGATCACAAGCAGGCAGAGGGAGAGGGGGAAGCAGGCTCCCTGCTGAACAGAGAGCCTGATGTAGGGCTCGATCCCATGACCCTGAGATCATGACCTGAGCCAAAGGCAGAGTCTTTAACCCACTGAGCCACCCAGGCGCCCCTAGTATCCAACTTTTGATCTCAGCTTAGGTTTTGATCTCAGGGTCTTGAGTTCAGGCCCCGTGTTGGGCTTCACACTGGGTGTGGAGCCTACTTCAGGAAAAAAAAAGGAAAGAAAGTACAGTAATGTTAGCATTTAAAAGTTTCACAATTACTATATTTTAATGTAACCTTAACTTAAAACTTTTTCCAGTGAAATCAGTGCAAATGAGAGTTTTATTCTCTCCTTATAATGTAACATTATATCATGAATATTTACATTTCTGCATAATTTCTATAGTTAACGTGATCTGATTTTTATTTAACTTGGGACCCTCCTGAATTCAAGGAATCAACATGGGGGAGAATATAGGTGAAATTGTGGTAATTAGAAACAGAACCAAAGGCGCAAAGCAGAATTTTTGGGAATATTTATGAGTCAGATTTATTGGCACTTAGAATTTCCGTTTTCTGGCGGGGAAGGAGAGCAAAGTCATGGAAGACAAGACAGAGATTCTGCATTTTGAAGCAATATAAGGACTCATTTTGATGTCTTTATTAAAAGAACACTGCTCTTTCTGTCCTTAATTACACTTATTGTTCATTTTTATCATGTTGAAGGACATTGATGTTAAAGTTTAACCCTTTTGGCTTTATTATAAATCCTTGTTTCAAAGTGTGGCAGACAGCACAGATTCTAAAGACTTAATCATTTTATCAATATTTGCTTTGCAACATTGTGGCAGGATCCAAAGATTTCAAGTCAGAGATCGAGGAAGGGAATTCGGGTATCCTTTAGAAAGGTTAGGAATCACTACTGCTAAGAAGCCAAAACACCTGAGTGATGCTCTGTCGCCTGGCAGCTAAAATGATTTGTTTCCTTCCACGAGTATGTTGTCTTGTGCTGTGTTAACCCTCCTGATACCTGAGCTTAAAAGTGAGTGCCAGAGAACAAATTCAGTGCCTGTATGTATTCCTAACACGTTTGTCTTGCCCTGTTTGTCTCCCTGTCCTTCTGCTCAGGTTCCATACTGCCCTCTGTAGGAAGCTCTGTAGGCAGTGTAAACGGATACCACACCTGCAAAGGTGAGAATGCCATTTCACAGTGCTTCTTTGTTGGATGTGTTAGGATAGTGTTCACGTTGGCATTTGTGTATGTTTCCATATGTGTGAAAGAACTGTTGCCAGGATGGGTATAAGGGTAAAAATCTGGGGAGAAGCCACTGTGATGCTTTTTTGCTGGGTCACTAAAGGCTAAATGGGTTGACAGCCAGTGAGATACGGTACTAGGAAATAAATTGGACCACCAGGTAAGACCAGTAAGGGAAGACCTTGAAGAAAATATATGTGAATCTTTGAGTCCTAAAGAAGTCACATTAGAGGTAATCTAGTCAGCCTCCTGGCCCCATGATTTCTCTGTTATTTGGAGAAGAGGGAGCAGAAGAATGCCCCAAATCCTTCACTCCCTTCGCTTCTGCAGTTCCCAAGTGTATTTAGCATTTTATTTGTACATCTGAGTACCTAATGTCAAAATCCAAAAGCAGATTAATGAAAGCTCTTTTGCTTTGTATATATAAACAAGAACTTTTATGTGATTTAGCAGCAACAGAATCTCTAGTTCACTAGAAGGAGTAGGAGAGACATTCAATCCTGTTGAGTAATTTAGCATGAGGAGCCCCTGGGGAAGCTTAGAAAGCTATTTCCGATCTGATTTTTGTTTCTGTGATACTAGATCTGACGGAGATCCAGTGTGACGTGTCAGATGTAAACTTGAAATATGAGAAACTGGGGGGAGTGCTTCGGGAACGCCAGGAAAGCCTTCAGTCTATCCTCAGCAGAATGCAGGAAGTTCAGAAGGAAGCAGGCTCAGTGCTTCAGTGGCTGGAATCGAAAGAGGAAGTCCTGAAAGCCATGGATGCCTCTTCATCTCCAACCAAGCCAGAAACAGTGAGAGCCCAAGCTGAATCTAACAAGGTACTGTGTTCACATTAGCTGCATCCCAAACCCTAAGAGGAAGGCATTGTTGCACCGGTGTTCCTGCCTGAGCCCGGGACCTGAGCATGGGACACAGCCACCCACCCAGACCATGAGGAGCCCTTTCAAAAGATGAATATGCCTAAACTCTCCTAGAGAATTTTCTTACCTATGAAATGAGAAATTATTATATGTAATATTCAGAAACAAAACCAGGCACACTTGCTTGGCTCCATCAGAAGAGCACGTGACTCTTAATCTCAGGGTCATGAGTTCAAGCTCCATACTGAATGTAGACATTACTTAAATAAAACTTAAAAAAACAAAACAAAACAGATCTGTTTGCAAAAAGAGAATATCCCTCCTCTGAAGTATCGGCTCACTGAAAATGGGATCTTGTTTTTCCTGTGATGCTGTAAGCCAAACCATTCTCATCAAAGCCCCTTTCCAACTCTTGAGGAGATTTAAGTGTAGCTGTGATTACAGTTCATTCTTAAGGTTGACATGTAGGACTAGGAAAACTATCGGGAGAAATAAGATCATATAGAAAGTCCTTTAAAAAAATGTTTTTTGCCAAAATTTTTTATATTCTAATTGGACATAGCATACTATCTTCTCCAGCTACATAAGTGTCCTTGATGTCACCATCATCATCATATCTGACATTTTCTGTGTGTGGGGATTAATAATACCTTCCTACTGGGTTCTACCAATATATTGTACATAAAAGAAATTTAGATCCTGCCACTTAGATTTTCATTTTAAAGTAAAAATTGAAGCAGAAACATTGAGTGTCTTGAAATCATGAAATAAGTCACTGATGGAATCTGAAGTGGAACCTGTAATTGTGGCCTAGTCTTCCAGTACTTTCCTCCACACACACAACTCTGTTTCTTATGCAGAAGTCTCATGACATTCCTGATATTCTCTCTCCCAGGCCTTCCTGGCTGAATTGGAACAGAATTCTCCAAAAATCCAAAAAGTAAAGGAATCCCTGGCTGGATTACTGATGACATATCCGAACTCACAAGAAGCAGAAAACTGGAAGGAAATGCAAGAGGAACTCCGTAAGTATTCAGAGGGATGTTGCAAATTCACTAAATTGCTTCTCTTCGAAGTAAATATAGAATTTCAGCACATCCCATAAAGCAGGGCTTATTTTTAGTTAATTTTCATAAGCAATCAAGAGGCCCAAATAGGGTTAGGGAGTGAGCGAGTCTGATTAGGAAAAAGAATCTAGAGATTCTACTCAAGTCTCAGAAGTTTGGCTTTCTTGGGCAAGTCAATCTGATAATCTGCTGTGATAAGGAGAGCATTGGTGATGAAAATGAAAAATGGGAAATAATCTATTCACTGGAAGGATTAGATGAATTATTCTGCATTCATACTGTACTATATATAGATGATATTGGTGAATGTTTATTGGCATGAAAAAATCACTGGCATGAAAGATGTTTATAATATAGTAAGAGTTAAATAACAGGCCTTAAAATAATATAGTATAAGATAGATAGACATGCATCTGTGTGTGTGTGTGTGTGTGTACTGTGTAGTTTCATATAACCACCACCACAATCAAGTACAGACTGTGTTATTTTAGTTAAAGTTAAATGAAGGTTATTTTTAACTTAAGATTTTTTAACTAATGCTGCAGGGGTCATTTCCTGTAGTATATTAGGAACATAACTTAGGGATCAGGCCAGTGGCTGGTGAGACTAAAGGATCACATTCTCTCATTTCCCTTCTACAGATTCCCGATGGGAAAGGGCCACTGAAGTGACCATGGCCCGACAAAGGCAGCTGGAGGAATCTGCAAGTCATCTGGCCAGCTTCCAGGCTGCAGAATCCCAGCTCCGGCCCTGGCTGATGGAGAAGGAACTGATGATGGGGGTGCTGGGGCCCCTCTCTATTGACCCCAATATGCTAACTGCACAAAAGCAGCAGGTCCAGGTGAGCCACAAAACTTACTGCACTAAGCAAAGACACTGGAGTCACATGAACCTGGTTTTGAATGCTGCTCTCAGCAACTAGGTTTCAAATGACCATAGACAAGTCATTCAGCCTTCCAGAGTTCGTTTCCTCAGTTTAAATGAGATGTTTGTAAGGGCTTTATCACAGTGCCTGTCAAATAGTAAACAGTCAATAATTGTTTTCTTAATATCATTAACAGAAGCAGTAAAATGAGTGGATGTGAGAATGGGGAATTTCTGACTACTTTGTAGAATTGTATTTTACTTTTAATCCCCAATGGTGGTGATCCTATTACTTAATGTAATGTCTTGTATCTGCTGGCTTCCCTTAAAGGTTTTCTGTTGCTCAAACCTCAGAACAAAAAAAAACCCAAAGAACCTTCTCTTGTTCTATATCCTCTTCCAAGCTCTTCCAAACTTATTCTGTTTCTCCTCACCATCCACCAGGTTCCCTAAATTAAGACCCAAGAGTGGTTTTTGAAGGAACCCTTTCTTTCAGCCTCTGCATCCAATTAATTATCAAGTCCTATTTAGGCCACTTACAACTATTTTTTTATTCTGGTGGTTTTCAGACTCTTTGGTTTCAAAACACTTTGACACTCTTAAAAGTTAGTGAAGACCCCAGGGGCATCTGGGTAGCTCAGTCAGGTAAGCATCTGACTCATGATTTTGGCTCAGGTCGTGATCTCGGGGTCATGAAATTGAGCCCCATGTTGGGCTCTGTGCTTAGCACAGAACTGCTTGAGATTCTGTCTCTCCCTCCCCCTCTGCCCCTCTCTCTAAAATAAATAAATAAAGTCTTTTTAGAAAAAATTATTGAGGTCCCTAAAGAGCTTGTGTTTAACTATTAATATCTGTTAATATTTACTATATTAAAGCACTAAGGGAGCACTTGGGTGGTTTAGTTGGCTAAGCGTCTAACTCTTGATCTCAACTCAGGTATTGATCTCAGGGTGGTGAATTCAAGCCCCATGCTGAGTGTGGAGCCTAATTAAAAACAAAACAGAAAAACACTGAGGAATTTAAAAATATGTATTTATTAATTAATTTTAAAATAATATTGGTAAAACTTAACATTACATAAGTAACATTTATTTTTTTGTGAAAAAATAACATTTTCCAAACATAAAAACTTCAATAAGAGTGGTATTGATTTAAGGCTTTGCAAATCTCTTTGATGTCTGACTTAATAGAATATTCTCATATATTTTCTTTTTTTTTTTTAAGATTTTATTTATTTATTTGACAGAGAGATCACAAGTAGGCAGAGAGAGAGAGGGAAGCAGGGTCCCTGTTGAGCAGAGAGCCCGGGGTGGGGCTCGATCCCAGGACCCTGAGATCATGACCTGAGCTGAAGGTAGGGGCTTTAACCCACTGAGCCACCCAGGCGCCCCTCTCATACATTTTCATATCTGCTTCTGCACTCAATCTATTTGAATACCAGATGTTATGTAGCCTCTGGAAAACTCCACTGAACATTTATGAAAGAAAAATTATAAAAGGCAAATAATTTCTTAGTATTATTATGAAAATATTTAGACCTCATGGACTCTCTGAAAGGGCCTGGAGACTTCCAAGGACCCCTGAAACATACATTGAGAACTACTGTTCTAATTCTCCATTCTGAGTCTCTGGGAGGTTTGATCTCAAGCCTATGCTATTGCAACAGCCTCCTGAAGCTTCTTTGTCTAGTGCATTCTCCACACAGTTACCAAATCATCTCCTTAACTCACACATCTGAATACGTGAAAATGGTTCTCTGGCTCTTGGCTGCCTATTGAACAAAGTCCAAGTACCTGCTCAGTGTCATATGTGAGGCTTCCCATAATCTGGTCCCAGTTTGTCTTGCCAGCCTCATTTCCCACTCTTCTCCCATAGACCCAGGTTTCAGCTCACACCAGGTAACTCGTCCTTGAACACACCGTGCTCATACCGCTCTGTGCCTTTGCTAACCCGAGGCCCTCTGCCTGTAATGCTGCTCCTCAGTCTGACTGCTCACTGGGAGAACTCCTTCCTTGGGTCCTCTGTGAAGCCTTCCCTGACTTCCCTCGCCCACTTTTGTCATCTTCCACAGAATTAATCATCCTTACTTCTTGCTTTCACAGTACCATGTTCACATCAGTGTTTATTGTTCTTACTTCTTTTTACGTTCTGTTTTAGTTCACCGTTTACACATCTGTTACTCCTTAAAGTTGTGTCTTACTTACTTATGTGTGGTGTGAGTGATGAATACTTTCCATAAATTGTCTTATCTAATCCTTAAAACGGCCAAGATAAGTACTTTCTATCCTCATTTTATAGATGAGGAAGCTGAGATTTGGAAAACTTAAAAACTCACCTAAGCTTATATATACAGCTCGCGAGTGATAGAGTCAGGATTTGAACCCAAGCAGTCTGACTCCAGAGCCTGGAGTTTGAAGCCTAACTACTTTACTGAATGAAACAATGGTTAGAAAAGAGTAAAAAGACATGCTAATTGCTTTAAAGCAGCTCATTGTCTAATTGTGCTATGCTGTAATGTAGAGACTGTGTGTGCTGTTGGAATTCCAAGAAAGAAACTTTGAAAAAACAGAGGTATAGAGGGTTGAAATGGCAAGCCCAGCCAGTGATATAGCTCGCTCTGGGCCCAGGGTCCAAGACTTGCAATTCAGATGCCTGGGTTTTATCTGGCAAAGCTGATGAGTGCCAATCCAAAAAACAAGGTCAACCTTAGTAACTAATGTTGAAACAGAGGACAAATAAGGAAAAGAAATAGAATAGGCACAATCAATGACCCTTTCAAAACAAGTTTTTATTAAGCACTTGTTAGAAGGGATATTACATTTTCTTTCTTTTCTTTTTTTAAAGATTTTATTTATTTATTTGACAGAGAGAAAGACAGTGAGAGAGGGAACACAAGCAGGGGGAGTGAGAGAGGGAGAAGCAGGCTTCCTGCTGAGCAGGGAGCCCGATGTGGGGCTCGATCGTGACCTGAGTTGAAGGCAGATGCTTAAATACTGAGCCACCCAGGCGCCCCATGATATTACATTTTCCTGGTAGCCTGGTCCTTGGAGTTTTCTGGTTTATTTTTGAAAGGAGTTGGCACTACTTGGCACAATCTAAAATCAGTTTTTGTTTTGACACTGTTTTTAGATCTGTCTTTTCTCTCTAAACATCTTGATGTCGTTTCTATTACAGTTTATGCTGAAGGAATTCGAAGCACGCAGGCAACAGCATGAGCAGCTGAATGAGGCAGCTCAGGGCATCCTAACAGGCCCTGGAGATGTCTCTCCATCCACCAGCCAAGTACAGAAAGAACTCGAGAGCATCAATCAGAAGTGGATTGAGCTGACTGACAAACTCAGTTCCCGTTCCAGCCAAATTGACCAAGCTATTGTCAAAAGCACCCAGTACCAAGAACTCCTCCAGGACTTATCAGAGAAGGTCAAGGCAGTGGGACAGCGACTAAGTGGCCAATCGGCCATCAGCACCCAACCTGAGGCCGTGAAGCAGCAACTAGAGGAGACCAGTGAGATTCGATCTGACGTGGAGCAGTTGGACCATGAGATTAAGGAGGCACAGACACTTTGCGATGAGCTCTCAGTACTCATCGGGGAGCAGTATCTTAAGGATGAGCTGAAGAAGCGTTTGGAGACAGTTGCCCTGCCTCTCCAAGGTTTAGAAGACCTTGCAGGTAAGTTAGGGTAAGGCATTCACTGCTGACATTAGTGGCAAGCCAAAAGATTGACTTCGTGATAGTCCCAAGAATCTAGGGTGACCTGTAAGTAGCTTTTGGACTCAGACTGGTGTTACCCTAACTCTTTGTCCAGCTATGGTGAGAACTACTGCGGTTATCGCACACTGACTGGGCACTAACAATATGTGAAGCTTTATGTAGCATAATCCCAGCGATAAGAGCACTAACATCAATTTTGCCAGCAGATAGAGATTCATGCTCGTGGATGTATTTATAGGTGGAGTTACACACACACATATACACCATATTACAGAATTAAATGCTTATGATAGCCTTGTACGAGAAGAATTTTGTCAAGAATTTGTTTATCTGGAAACATTTATCGCTTTTTACCGGCTTAGAAGTAAAAGTTTACTTCTGTTACTCAGATCACCTTACAAGGTTGGTGTGAAGATTAAATAAGATCTAGTAAATGAAGGAGACCAGTTATGTGCTGCCTTGATGGTAGGCCCTCAGTTAACATTAGTTTCCTTCCCCTAAGATGAGACCGTATACTCTCAGCAAACATTTTAAATGCCATGTTCGGATTTGATTGGTTTAAATTTGATTTTCTCATTTCAGCTGATCGCATGAACAGACTCCAGGCAGCTCTTGCCAGCACCCAGCAGTTCCAGCAAATGTTTGATGAGCTGAGAACTTGGTTGGATGACAAACAAAGCCAGCAAGCGAAAAACTGCCCAATTTCTGCAAAATTGGAGCGGCTACAGTCTCAGCTCCAGGAGAATGAAGAGTTTCAGAAAAGCCTGAACCAACATAGTGGTTCCTATGAGGTGATTGTGGCTGAAGGAGAATCTCTGCTTCTTTCTGTACCTCCTGGAGAAGAGAAGAAGACTTTACAAAGCCAGTTGGTTGAGCTCAAAAGCCACTGGGAAGAGCTTAGTAAAAAAACTGCAGACAGACAATCCAGGCTCAAGGACTGTCTGCAGAAAGCTCAGAAATATCAGTGGCATGTGGAAGACCTCATGCCATGGATAGAAGATTGTAAGGCCAAGATGTCAGACTTGCAGGTCACTCTGGATCCAGTGCAGCTAGAGTCCAATCTCCTGAGGTCAAAGGCTATGCTGAGTGAGGTTGAAAAGCGCCGCTCCCTGCTAGAAATCCTGAACAGTGCTGCTGACATTCTGATCAACTCCTCGGAAATGGATGAAGATGAGATCCGGGATGAGAAGGCCGGGATCAACCAGAACATGGATTCCATTACAGAAGAACTACAGGCCAAAACAGGGTCTCTTGAAGAAATGACTCAGAGGCTCAAGGAGTTCCAGGAAAGCTTTAAAAATATCGAAAAGAAGGTTGAAGGGGCCAAACACCAACTTGAGATCTTTGATGCTCTAGGCTCTCAAGCCTGTAGCAACAAGAACCTGGAGAAGCTAAGAGCTCAACAGGAGGTGCTCCAGACGCTGGAGCCCCAGGTAGACTATCTGAGGAACTTCACTCGGGGCCTGGTAGAAGATGCCCCAGATGGATCTGATGCTTCCCAACTTCTACATCAAGCCGAGGTCACCCAGCAGGAGTTCCTGGAAGTGAAGCAAAGAGTGAACAGTAGTTGCATGACGATGGAAAACAAGCTGGAGGGGATTGGCCAGTTTCACTGCCGAGTTCGAGAGATGTTTTCTCAGCTAGCGGACCTGGACGATGAGCTAGACGGCATGGGTGCTGTCGGCAGAGACACCGATAGCCTCCAGTCCCAAATTGAGGATGTCCGGCTATTCCTGCACAAAATCCAAGCCCTCAGGTTAGACATAGAGGCCTCTGAAGCAGAGTGTCAGCAGATGCTAGAGGAAGAGGGGACTCTGGACTTGTTAGGTCTCAAGAGGGAGCTGGAAGCCCTGAACAAGCAGTGTGGTAAACTGACAGAGAGGAGCAAGGCTCGCCAGGAGCAGCTGGAGCTGACGCTGGGCCGCGTGGAGGACTTCTACAGGAAACTGAGAGCCCTCAATGACATGACCACGGCGGCAGAGGAGGGGGAGGCCCTGCAGTGGGTCGTGGGGACCGAAGTGGATCTCATCAACCAACAACTAGCAGATTTCAAAGTAAGTCTTGCCCTTTTGTTTTTTAGTCTTTTGCTATCTGATATGTATTTCTTTTCATGTAGCTTGGAAACCTGTTGTATATATACATCTTAACTTCTGTCCCCGGGGCCTCTATTCTCGCTTCCAACACGATCAGAGCACACTGTCTGGAGACTAAACAGTCTCTCGGATTCTGGGCAACTGGTTTGAACATTTTTCTATTGTAATTTATTTCAGTGTTGATAACCAACTAAGGGTATATAGAAAGAAATGTCCAAATGTTACTGTTTACTCTGAGACTCTCCTCTTGAGATTTGTAACAGCCCCGGGTATTTCTCCAGGTCCCTGTTTTTCAGTCGAGATGTGAGAAGTCATAAGATAAACAAGGGTCATCTTCCCAAAGTGTTGATTTTTATCCCCCATATTTCAGGGGAATGTTGTTGATGTATTATGAAATAAAATTATAATTCTCATGAGTTATTAAGGTAAAATGTGATATTTCAAAGAAATTTCCCACTTATAGCAGGCAGTGCTTAAGTCTATAACCCAGACCCCTAGGAGTACAAGTTCTTGGGCTATAGGAGAGCATAAAAAGCAACCACCCTCACTGCAAAAATGTTTTAATTCTTTGCCTGAGTCAGAATTTCCAGTCCTGAGATTTTGTGAGTCGAAATTAAAACAACAGGGGAAGATGGGAGGAGTTGACTAAAAAATGCGATTTTGCCAGGTTAGGGGCTTGGAACTCTCAGGAGTGGCGGGTCATGTCTTTCGAGATGGGAGCCTTTCATCCTGAGTTTCCTCTCTTGTCACTGCCAAAAAAGGCCTCACTCCACTACTGGAGGCCCCTCTGCTGCTTTTCCTTCTTGGTGCACAGAGTAGATGTGGAAAGTCTACTTCCAGCACTTGGTTTCCAGCACTAGTGTTAATTATTGCCATGTACACGTCATACTCCTGCCATCAGAGTCTGTTTGTTCTCTAAAACCCCTGCCTGCCAGGCTTCTTTCGAGAACAGACACGGCTGGATGCGTGGTGTTGACACCAGCTCAGAGCCCCATGGTCCTGAGAAAAGTTACAAGAAGACCCAAGTACAGAAGGGTTACTGTTTCAGAAGGGCCCTCGGCTTAGGGGATGGTGGGCCCTGAAGTGGGATGTTGGCTGAAGGCCCCTTACGGTGTTTGGAGACAGTGCACTTTGGAGTGACAAGTCATCGTTTTGGGGAATTCTTGAGGCCCCAAATAAGGAGAGGTGAGGAAGGGAAAATTCAGACCCATGTTTTCCTCTTGGAAACTCCCACACCTCCATTCCAGGGGCAGGGAGGCCTTTCTTGCTTCGTCACGTGTGGTGTCCCTGCCTCTTTCACTGTAAGCATCTCAAAGGAGACTCTCTGTTCTAGGCTCTGGGTGACTTAGGATTAACTAACTAACTAAATGATTTTCTTAGAAAACTGAAGCCTATCCCTTTGGGCTCTAGTTTTATCAAACTAGATTCTGATTTACATGGGAATTGTTTTAAATTTTATGTGCCTAATCTTCTGTGTTGGGCAGATGTTTTTCTTGATGAGTGCAGGTTAACATTAGTAAAAAGATGATGCCGTTCTCTCCGATGGGGATATCCTCAAGGATATGAGAGATATTTGGGGGGCTGCTTTGTACTGAATGTTCCTAAATGTGCAGGTTAAGTATTGAAGTTGTTGTTTAGTGCCTCTGAACGTGTGTGTAGCTTCTGTTCTTCCCCCTTACCCGGATAGCCGGTATTCTTTCCTCCTGCCGTCACTGGGCCTGCCTTCAGCAGTCTGTCCCTTGCTTCTCACCTTCAGTGAGCTAGAAAATGAAGTAAATAAGCCTGTTAAAATTGCATTAAACACAAGCTGGAATATAAAAAAGAGTCCACAGGCAGGCATACGGTGTGTTTGGATTTGACGACAACTAATCATTTTCTTTTCATTTAATCCTTGGTTGCTAGATACATTCTGAATTTTGATGTAGCTGGCACATTTTAAGAAATTACTGGACATTACCGTATTTTATTTGTAGCCTAGTATCTGAGCCCGGTGCTCAGAGTTCAATCTGCTTAATTGTTTATGATGGCATATTTGTTTCACTGATTTCTAAGAATAAACCTCCCACTACCAATACCTTGTGAGGGCTGGGACCAGACACCGATGAGCTGGTCACCTCAGAGTGTGTTTCTCTGCAGGGGACTGGTGTTGAAATGCAAGACTGGAGGAAAAGAGAGAGAAAGAGGGTGGTGGAGCTGTGTGCCCTGTGTGTATCCTCCTCAAGTTGGGGGCACAAATCAGAAGCCTGGTTCCACAGGTCCGCCTTATAAAGTCAAAGGCGTTGGGAAGTGTTTTTGCTTCCTCCCAGCAAAGGCCTTTGGTCTGGAGGGGAGGAGCACACTCCTGGCTCAGCTCCTGCTGAGCTCATGGGAAGTGAAAACAATGGGACGGGGGAAAGCTCAGTGTGTCAGCTCTACAGTCCCCTCGAGGCTGAGTAAAGGGAAGGTCTTTTTGGACCCATTCTGAGGACTGCGTCATTTTCGTGGTTTGAGTATTGAGTTCTGGGTTCATGTGCTCTGTATCCAGCAATGGATTAATCTTCCCTCTCTAAAGTCACGGGTTCATAAAGCGTGACTCTGCTTTCAGATTCAAAGTGCTTTTAATAAGTCAAAACCAGAGGGGTGGCTGGGTGGCACAGTCGGTTAAGCGTCTACCTTTGGCTCAGGTCATGGTCTCGGGATCCTGGGGTCCAGCCCCGTGGCGGGACCACACTCTCAGCACAGAATCTGCTGAAGAGAAGAGGATATGAGTCTATAGACAGGAGCGTGGGCTCTGCTCTGACCGGCTAACTCCACTGTGACTGGGCTGATAGACAGATGAGTCAGGTCTGGGGACAACCCCGGGCTTACTTGGGGCTGTGCAGTAGTGCTGAGAAATGCAGAGAGAGGCAGCTTATGGGAAAAGTTATCTCCTCCTTAAACGAACATGGAAAACTGAAAGTCATTATTCCGAGGGAAGGCTTTTCCGTCAATTGCTCTGAATAAATGATAGAATCTGATCAGCCAGTGAGGATCTGTCAAATGGGAAGAGGGTCCTCTCCCACTCTAAACAGGCAAAGGCGACAAACCTTCCTGAATTGGGTGCATTACTGGGTTCAGTCATTCCAGAAATCTCAAATGAGAATGTTGAGCATGTTTTCAGGAAACTGGAAGGAAAAGACTTTGGCTAATCTCTTCAGGAAGTTCTGTTTTCCTGAACAAGAAAGTCAGTGATTATTGAGGAAAAGGAATTGTATGTGCATAACAGGACACCAACAAGAAAGGAGGGACCTTTATTTCACTGAAACTTAAGCCAAAGAAATCTATTAGCTCTGATGATAACAAGAGGCTTTCCTCATTTTGAAATTCCCTGTGCTAGTTTTACAGTCAAGAACTGAGATCATTCTGAGTCTCAAACCAACTCCTTCCTGTACGTACGTACACGCACACACACACACACACAGACACACACACCCCCAAGAACCACAGCGGCCTCTTAGTCAGGAAGTAGGTGATGGTTTAGGCATGAAGAGCAGTATCAGGAAACCTGGATGCCCTCTGCACTCTGTATTTCATGTGTTAATTTATATTTACTGTGTATTCGGGCCAGGCTTCAGATTCAGCACTCTACCACTCGGTGACAAGAAAGAACAAGTGGGAAACATGGAAACCTTTTTAGGATCCATAGGTTTCTCACAAAGGGTCACTTCGCGTAATAGTGCATTGGAAGCACCAAAGCCTGTTGGTCTTTCCTTGCCTTTGAGGCTGGGATGGTGGGATATATAGGTAAGGCAGTGGGCTTGCTTAGGACTGTCTTCAGTCCTAACTCAGGTCGAGTAGAGTCCAGGGTTAGGGATTGAGTATGCTTACAGCCTTTGTCTGGAGACCTCAGTATCCCACCATAACACCAGAAAAAGAGAGCCCTGCAAATCTCCTTGATTTTTTTTTTTCCTGCTTCATGGAAGGCGAGTGTAGGCTTCCCTCTGAGTACACGTGAAAACTCAGAAGACAGGGCCTGACATGGAGCTGAAAGGCTGCCAATTTGCACAAAGATACTTTCCCACCTTTCAAACAATTACAAAGACATTATCAGCCCATCTACCATTGTGCCAGTTAGATTCACTAGAGAATAAAGCAAATGAGATCAGCATTATCTACCTGCCCTTGGAAAGAAGGGAAATCACACTTGGTGTGACCTGTCTGTCACTTAGAGGTCTCAGTATCTCCAGCTTTACAACAGCAAGGTAAGTTGAGTAGGCAGCCCCTCTCCTGCCTCGTGCTGACCCTTGGCCTGTCTTGGTTTTTTCTCTCCCTCCCTTCCTTCCTTCTTTCCTTCCTTCTTCCCCTCCTTCCTTCCTTTAAACAAGGCTACTCCCATAGGAACTACTAGGGTCCAAGAAAGTAAAGAGAATGTCCTAGAACAGTAGAGAGAATGCCCTTGACATTTAGGGCTGGATAGTTCTTTGTGGTGAATGGCTGTCCTGTGCACGGCAGGATGTTCAGCAGCCTCTCTGATCTCTACCCACTAGATGCCAGTAGCAACCCTGCCCCGTGTAACAACCAAAAATGCCTATCTAGACATTGCAGGACGTCCCCTGGAAGGCACAACTCTCCCTCGGTTGAGAACCACTGCCTTGAAGAAAATTGCCACCTACATGTGGGAAACTTAGAATTCAGCTGGAAAAGGTGCTGGTTGATTAAGTTAAATATTTATGTAGCAGACGCCTTCTCCTAATCTGATTAAGACTGTGTGGTAGCAGCAACTGCCTCTAAGGCAGCCTTCCTTTAGGCCAAACCCTGGACTCTTGATTTTTGCTGGTACTAATCCATGTCTGGTTTAAAATTTCCTAGTCACTTTCCCTGGCATCAGCAGTTTATTTTTCATGGAGTTGTTGATGCAGGTGTTTGGTTGATGATGCATTTCTAAAGAGAAGAGGAACTTCCTGTGTGGAAATACTTCAGGAGGCTTCCTCCTTCCTTGCCTTTAAGGGGAGACCACGGTCTGTCAGTTACTCTCCTCAGCCCAAGAACTCACAGTTTAGCTGCTGATATTTATAACCCTTCAGAGACCAGCCCTCAACGCCCCGCCCAAAGAATCCCAATGCTCCGAAATAATCCCCTCCGCCCCCACTGTAGCAGCTGGGTGGGGAGAAGGTGAAGAAGGCACCTTTAAGGACTTTAGGCTTGCTTCATGTTGAACTCTCTCCAGCCCCATTTTACAGTATCCCCATTAGTATTTTAAATAACAGCATCACAAAGCAAAATCCCAAGATTGCAGCCATTACATCATCTTAAAGGAGCCTCACGCCTCAGTGAAGGTAGTAAAACCAAATGGAAGTTCATCAAGAAAGTGTTGATGGATTTCACCCCCCCCAAAAAAAGTCTGGAAATTTTGATAGCAAAGGAAGATTTTAAAGCAACCAAAGAAAGAACTGAGCAGTTTGATTTGAGTTTACTGAAATTCTTCACATATCATGTCAGCACGTAGCATTTGCAACTAAGGTTCACCATATGATCTTGTGCACGAAGGAAGAAAAATATGTTTCCAGAAAAACTAGAATTTACCCCATGCAGAACTTATGTTCATTGTTGAGTATTTGATTAGTGAACACGGTTGAGATAAGCATAGACTTGCAGAACAGGACTGTTTCTCATTGTGTCTGGAAATGAACTGGTCTTAAGCCTTGGCCTAGTCCTCAGCTGTAGCTTCAGAAAAATCCCAGACACTTTCAAGCTAGCTGGCTGGCACGGGAGCCATCGCATAAGCAGGGAGCCTCTAGGAAGTGTGATGTGTTGCTCTGAAGGACACTTTATTGTTAGGGTTGGTTGGTTCACCAGGAATGAAATGAGTCCCCCAGGGAGTCGCGTCGGGTCACTGCACCAAAGCATCACTGCACCAAAGGGCTGTCTCCTGCCAAACGGATTCTTGCCAAGTCTCAGCTGTCCTGGTCAGGAAAACCTAGCTATGGGAAGAATGTGCTCCCTCCCCACCTTCCTTAATACTTAGCCACTACCACTACCGAGTGCTTTTCAAATACCAGTCTCTGGTGTTGGCCAGGGGAGATTAACGGGACACACTTATTCGCTAGGCCTTCACAAGCTGTTATCCTATTACTAGCACTGTGATTCGAAACATGGACCTTTCAGAACTTCGGCCACTCCAGGATAAGAATAAGTGCCACGTGGTGATGGTCCATGGATCCTTTGGTGGGGTTGGGAGGAGGGGCTCATTATTCCTTTCAGTCCATTCTTACTGAGCACTTGCTCTGTGCCAGGCCTGGGTGGGGGGACAATGTGTTACGGGAAGTGGGTACAAGGGAGTGCCGTGGCAGTGATGTGTGGTGGCAAGTACGGTGAGAGACACCCTAAGTCTAAGCTCACACCCTAATCCCCCATCAATCAGACATTTAAAATTCCAGCTGCAGACAAGAGAACTGCAACTTGAAGGTGTTATAGTATCTTGTTCAAGCCAATAGCAAGTGACTGTTAGAGCTGCGATTAGAAAGGTTTGTTTGGTACCAAAAACCATGCTGGACCAATCGTTCTCAACTGGGGGCGGTTTTTCTCCTTGGGGACATTTGGCAATCTCCAGAGACATTTTTGACTGCCACAACTAGAAAAGCTGCTACTAGCATCTTAATTCAGCCCATTTCTAGAGAGGTTGGGGTTTGATATTTTTCCCCCCTCTTCGGATGCCATGACAAGAGTTAATTGACAAAAGAGTTCCACTGCCTGGCAAAGCTTCATAGTTTTCCTCCCTTTTTTCAAAAATTAGTTAACAAGGGGTGGCGGGGTGTCTCAGTTGTTAAGCATCTGCCTTCAGCTCAGGTCATGATCCCAGGGTCCTGGAATCGAGCCCCGCATCAGGCTCTCTGTTCCGTGGGAAGCCTACTTCTCCCTCTCCCACTCCCCCTGCTTGTGTTTCCTCTCTCTCGCTGTGTCTCTCTCTGTCAAATAAATAAATAAAATCTTTTTTAAAAAATTACTTGACAAATAGTGTTAGTTCTGAGAGTTACTTACACAGATCTGTTGGATAAAGCCAGGATCCTGGTGAACTAATTTGAGTCAGTGGCTAAAGAATTCTCTTAATGCTTGACCAGTCCCCACCCCACCCCGCCACAAGGCTCCTGCTGTGGAAATCAATCAACTGTGTATCTCAGGCTGCTTCCTGTAGGGTGTGTTATGGAATGGCATCAGCCCCTGCACCAGCTGGGAGTTCTGATCTCAGTGTGATTTTATCAGACTCTGTCTCTTTTGAGCCTTGCTGTTTGGAACAAAGGATCTTCTGTTAGGAATGCAGAGAGCCTCTCTGATTGGATAGCAAGCGTGTACACACATAGTTCCCACGGAAATAAACAGACAAATTACGCTGTAGCCTTCTAGAACTTGGACCTCCAAGGTGCTTTTCCCTTAGGTTCTATTTTCACCCTTCATTTTCTGTGGGTGCCTATCCTTCACCCAGATCAATGTAGGAGCCATCTGATCTGATGGATTAAATTATGGCATCCTTCAGAATTGGACCATATCTGTGCCTCTAGTGTTTTCCTTCTGCAGCGGTGGAAACTCCATATTTGATCCCCACTATTTTTCCAGTCTTATTTCCTATATAGACCACCCATCCACCCCATCCACTTATCCCAAACACTCCTTATACATTTTGCCTATTTCTACCCAAACCTCAAGGCTTGGTTCAAGTCCTATGTCTCCCCAAAGCCTCCTTGATCTACCCAGCTCACAACTTCTCCTGTTCTCCTAAACCACTTAAGATGTGAAACTCATTTGGCCTTTATCATAGACTGCCAAACTTTGGTGTTTTCTGATTCTATGCATTTGTCCCATCTCTAATCTCAGTGAATTCATTTTTGTGTCCCTCGAAGTAGTTAACATATTGGTTTGCATGTACTTGGAGATTAGTGAATATATAACTGATTAGACGAGTGCTCCTTATTTCTCATAAGCCATGTGAGCTCTGGGATTCAAAATGCTGTCTTCTCTGCAAGATTTGAGGCAAATCCTTGTGAATCCTGAGAAATTCTAATCCTAGCCTAGATTCCTCACCTCTCCTTGCCTGTGGGCTCCCTTCCTTCTCTACTAGTTAGCATATGTTAAAGGAACACAATTTCATTTTGATATTAGCCTGAACAAAGCAAAGAAAGAAATTTGCTACTTCAGTTGCACTTAATGAAAGCCAGATCCTGAAATACCATCTTGTAGTTGTTACCTATCATTTTAGAGTCATTGTCACCGGCCCGATTAGTTCACAGCTAGGAAGAGTTTTCATACTTCATGCAACTTAGTGTAGTAAAAAAAAGGAATTCGTCTGAGTCAGAAATACCCGGCTTTGAATTCTGCCTCTGTCATTTACTAGCTGAGTGTGACCTTGGGGGAAATCACTTAACCTCTCTGTATAGTTACTTTAACTATAAAATGTGAAATGGTAAATCATACCTTTAGAGTTTTTA
Source organism: Nasua narica (assembly GCA_028533885.1). Taxonomy (NCBI): domain Eukaryota; kingdom Metazoa; phylum Chordata; class Mammalia; order Carnivora; family Procyonidae; genus Nasua; species Nasua narica. The sequence continues at coordinate 26,747,999 of CM052798.1, forward strand.
TGAGAATTAAATGAAGTGATGTAGATGAAAGCACTAGGCATATATTAAGCATTCAATAAATGATAATAATCTCTTATTTTTTTAAAAAAAATGTATCCAGGCATACAAATTAGAATATTGTGAAATCTTATTAATAAGAAGTTATGCCCTTTGTGCCTAGAGATAATTATTCTCCAGAAGATTTGTTCTAAGGTCCAGTACCCAATTAGATTAGTTCTATCTCCTCTTGGAAAAAATGGAAATTATGAAGGTAAAGTAAAATTAGCTCAGGGAATGAAACAATGTTTCATTGCTATAGGCAGCAATGAAACAGGTGGATGGATAAACAGCTTTCCTGAGCAGTTTTTGTGGGGAACAAGTATAGAGCTGGTTTTTAACATTAGAGTTGCAGGGTATAGGCAATATAGGTCATGACTTGTAACACAACTTTAAATATACTTTATGTATACATACATACATATACACGTTTGCTTACTTATTCATTAACTTGTTAACTTATTCATATCAAAATCCCACAGCCAGCATGTTTTTCTGAGACCATTTTGACCTTGGCTTATGTGCTCTACAAATCAGTGTTATTTTCATATCATTAACCAGAATTAACCAGAAGCCATTACCAGCTCAGTGACTTCCCCTGTAACTCAGAGTTACCCATAAGATCAGCTTTAATGATCTCAAGGTCCTTGGCCTAATTAGCTTTTAACATAGACCATGTTATCTTCTCCTGTTGCCATACAATGGCAACTACCAAGTCAGCATCTTTGAGGGAGACATCTCTTAATATTAATCAATCTTTAATTACAACATTGAGGTGTGAGGGGGGAAAGGTATCAGCTTAGTTTCAGAGGAAAGCAGCTTAAAAAACACATATATAATTAATCTCTCTGCCAAGCATATATACCAGATCCAGATAGTTTTACAGAAAAGCTTTAATTCTTCACAGTTTCAGCAGATATGTTTTTAATATTCAGTTTTATGTATATATGAGTCAAGGGAAGAAGATGCTAAGAATTCAAAGAAATTGAACTTCTCTGAGGCCTCCTCCAGCTTGAATTCATTGCATCTATCTAAGTGACCTATTTAATGTCTCTCTCATCTTGCAGTTTGTTCCCAAAGGAAAAGCTCTGATTTAGGGCCAGTTCTTTTCATTCAAACCTAAGTTGGTTGTTTGTTGATCAATGGTAAGAATTACTTTAGTAACAAAATGAAAAAGACAGTTTTCATAAATCTCTTCTCTCTGAATTATTTATCTTAACTCCTTTTCTAATATTGGAAAAAGGACCCCTGTAGCAAGATTTCTTGGCAATTCACTCCAAGGGCCTGTTTCATAGAAATAACCAAGCAATTTCATGAAGTTGTTAACATGCGAAAGTTGTGAAGTCCCACAACCCTGGAGTTCTCAGTCCCAAATGAAAGCCTACATGGCCACTTTCTCAGGAGAGCCTTTCCTGAGCCTGCAGGTCAGGCCCCCTTGACTGATGCTCTCCTAGTACTGCTTGCTTTTCTTTCAGAGTACTTATTGCAAGTGAATTAAAATAAATCTCTGCCGCCCCTACTGGAATGTAAGTTCCTGACCACATGTTGCTCATCACTTTCTCCCTTGGTGCCTGGCATAATTTAGAGCACATAGCAGACACCAATAAATACTGAACAAGTTGAAGAGAATCAAGGCTACATCTTATGAAATTACTTGCCTTAAGAGGACAGAAAGAGGAACCCAAAGGTCAAAGAAGTGCTAGTTAAAATGATAGCATCAGGATAGCATCATGTCATGGAAGCCAAAGGAACAGAGTCTCAGGAAGAAGGGAGGATCAATACTTTCTCACCACTGCTTATCCTTAACCCACTAATGTGATCCAGCCGCTATTGCTGCACCGAGACTGTTCTCTTGGCAGTATTCACTGATGTCCTAGTTCCCAAGTCCAGTGGTCTTGTCTAACTCACCGTCCTCCTCATCCATTATGCAGCATTTAACATCATAGCTTCTTCGCTCTCAAAACCCTTCTATGCATTTTCTTGCCTGACGTGGTATTCTCTCCATTCTCTTCTCTGGCTGCTATTCTGCTTTCTTTTTTGGTTTGTTCTCCTACTTCCCAAATATGTGGTTCTAAAATTCTTTCATCTGCCCTCTTCCCTTTTCTCTCCACATTTAACCCCTGGATGTCCACCCTCAATCTTCTATGGGGGAACATCTTCCAAATGTGTATCTCTACCCCAAACCTCAATCTCTTGTGTAAGGGGCCTTTCTCGACATCTCCCCATGGATTGCCTTTGAGTACTTCACACTCAGTATACTCTAAATTGAATGTTTACTTTTTAAAATGGTTTCTTTCCCTCTGCTGCTGTTTTATAGGACAGTTATGCCCTCAGGAATACAAGAGTAATGCTACAGCATTGTTTTATTTTCCCCTTAACCTCTATCTTCTGTCTGGTCAGTTGTGAAATCCAAATATTCTATTTCTGTGATTTCTTTCACAGCTCCCTTCCTCATTTTCATGAGTTCAGGCTTTTGTTACGTTTTGACTGAACTGCAAAGTCCTCCTGATTGCTCCACCTTCAATCTCCCCCATCTACAGCTTATTCTGTACATAAGCCAATGCAGTATCATCAAACATAAGCTCAAATCTTAAGAGCCTGGATTTTCACTAGCTATGCTACTTTGGACAAGTAAATTTACTAACTCAAGCTTTATTTATAATTTAAGAATTTAGATTTTTAAAATGAGATCATATATATTAAATGGCAGTTTAATGAGTACCAGTCCCAAATTATTAGGAAACTTTCCTCACACCACTCAGTAACTCTCGTGAGCCCCTGCTAAGTTTAAATAAGTAAATCTCAATGTCATAATGGTTTTCTGAATAAAGCATAAATTCAAGCTTGGCATTCAAGGGCCTTAGTGAACTGGCCTTGAGCTACTTACCATTCTGACCTCTCATTTTTCCCTTTCATACGCCCTGTATGTAAGCCATGCTAACTTTGAATTTGCTTCTGTAGGCTCCTGCCTCTAGCCTTTCACTTAGAAATCTTGTCTTTACCATCTCTACATATCCATATCCTACTGAGTAAATGTAATTCCCTCCATAAAGCCTTCCCTGATTCCCCCTGCCTTCCTTCCCTCTACTCTTCTGTCCAGTCTTTTCTAATTCGCAGAGCCTGGTGCTTTTGTCATTACTATCTTGGTGAGTGGCTAAAAGAGGGATTAATACACTGTCTTTTGGAAAGTCTGCAAGCAGGAAAGGGCTTACTGGGGTCATGAGAGTTCCTGCAGAGTGTGTGGAAAGTTTTCTCATGAGTTTGGAAATACATGTGAGCTCACAGAGCATCAAAATCCTTAGTATCCTATTTAAAAGAAGCTTCACATCATGTTTGTATTGCTTAATGAGCCACTCCATAGCCATCTTCATGTAATAAAAACACCTTAGGATGGTAGTTACTGATGCCCAACAGGTACAGACTAATACTGTGAAGTTCCCACTTGCCACTAAATAAATGCTTGTAAAGTCTAGCGAGCCTAAGATGAAAGGCATTTTGTAGATTTAAATGTGCAAGATGTAACCAGTCTTCTGTATCATCCTCTAATCAGAACTAATCCTCCAAGAGAGAGGGGTGCATAAAAAGGCATTAAAGAATCTGGAGAAATGTGGATCTGGGGTCTTCAGATTGTTCTAAGGAGCTGGTGATTTACGACTGGAGCAAAGGAGCAAAGGCAAAATATCAGGTTCAAAACTTGGAGAGGGAACTGTGTTAGGGTGTGAGGAGACTCCACCCAGCTGTCTTTAATTAAGAAGACAGCAGGAAGGACCAGGATTGTTCTTTCTTCTAAGTTCACTGAAAGAAAATCCAACACCAAATTTCGTTCTTAGGAATTTCAAAATAAGTAGAGAATTCTTTGAACTCTGTAATCAGCTAACTGGAAACTAATGTGAAATTTGGCTTCAGCACTTATATTTGTCGTTATAAGAGTGGGGGAAGCATCCAAAGAGGTTCTCTGGAGCTCCCTGTTCTTGTCTTTTAAAAAGTTTACACACAGCATGTGAAATGAACAGATGCTTTTTTTTGTTAGAGCTATCAGGGTAACAAGAGGCTGAAAGCTATATCAGGTATTTATTTCAGTCACTGAGATGGCTATTGGCAGAATTCCACATACCAAAACTAAAGAGAAACTCATGAACAGATAAAAAAAAAAGAAGAAAAAAAAAAGAAAGAAAGAAAAAGATGTGGAGGAAAGAGCCCTATGCTTCCTCTCCTGATTTCTTCCTAAACACATACTGTTGATAAAAAAGGAGCAGTGCACTCAGCATTCTCTGGCTTTTTTTTGTGGTGGGGGAGAGAATTGGGCAACTTTATGTAATCCTTTCTATAGACTGTGTTTGAACTTTGGGGGAGATTTCTCTATAATACTCTCTTAACACTTTAGTCAGAGAGTGTAACTTAAGCCAATAAATACTTTGAATTTGAACTTCATAATTGTTAAAATGCTCTGCTTATTTATATTACAATATGGAGCATTTGGCCAGAGTAGTGACAATAAGGTCGATAGATAGGTGTGGGGAGGGATTAAGAAGACTAAATTGGTTGGCACCTGACTGGGTGAGGAAACAGGAAAGGAATTTCTGGCCATGAAGTTTGTGATTCCACATCAAGATCATTCTTTATAGTGGAATAACCACCCACCCTAGTCGAGAGCCAGAATTCCTTAGATTCTTTCAACCAGAGGGGCCCTGGCACACTAAACAGTCTGTTATGATATCTGAACACTTAAGTGAGTGTATTTGGCCAGGGAGACTTGCTAGTGAAATTGATCTTGCCTTCCCTGGGTTTTTCCAGCTGTACTGAATAATTAAAGGAAAATTAAGACCCAGATTCCCTGAAATGTTAAGAATCAGATCTGTAGGCTGATTGATCATACCTTAGGATCACAGTATGTCAGAGTTAGAAGGGACCTTAAAATTCATCCTGACAAACTATGATAGAGGATTTGTTTCCCCAAATCCTTGCCAAATGATTGTATGGGTTTCTGCTCAAACACCTCCAGGGTCAAGAAAGTCATCATTTTAGGGGACACTCTATTCTTTGAATAGCTGTGAGAAGGCTTTTTGTTTGTTTCAAATCCGCTCTTGGATCTCAGTGTGCCAGCTTAAGGACACATCCAGAACAAGACTCTTTCCTCCCACATCCCAGCCCTTCAGATACTTCACATTGATCACATTGCCTGGAACCTTCTCTAGGTCAGGAATTCTTGGTTCTTTCTACTGTTTGTTCCTCAGAGGACAGGGTTTCTAGTGTCTTACAGTATAGGACCAGGAAGACTCAGGATTCTGGTATGGCTTCTTTAAAACTTTTAGAACTAAAGAAAAATTTAGAAAGGCTATCAAGACACAATCTAGCCCTTCCCCCTTCAGTTTACAGATGGGGAGATAGTCTTTTGGATTAGAGAGGGCAGAATTGATCAGCAGTCTCTTTTGAAGTGAGAAGTGAAGTATAACACATTTTGCCAGTGCATTGTCTTTTTTAAGTTGTTTAATTATTTTTTTTAAGAACTCATGACCCCGAGATCAAGAGTGGCATACATGCTCTACCAGCTGAGCCAGGCAGGCGCCCCTTTAGTTGCTTAATTCTGATCATAAGCTTCAGCCTACACCTCATTTTTGCCAAGGACCTCTCTGGTTCTCTGCATAAAGCCTAAGGCTCTGCTCAGAGGTTCACTGCCAGATCTCCATATGCCAACTATTGGCTTCACTCACTGTTTGTGTAAAGGATAGAAATAACTTCTACATAAGTTTACCCATCTATATTGACCACATGGTTCAAAAGAGATTCAGAAATTTTAGTAGACTTTGTTGCTTTTCCTTCATAAAATCAGAAAATGACCATCACAAAGGGAACAGAGTATTGCACCCCCTTTAGAAATGCAGCTGCCATGGGGCGCCTGGGTGGCTCAGTGGGTTAATGCCTCTGCCTTCAGCTCAGGTCATGATCTCAGGGTCCTGGGATCGAGCCCCACATCCGGCTCTCTGCTCAGCAAGGAGCCTGCTTCCCCCTCTCTCTCTGCCTGCCTCTCTGCCTACTTGTGATCTCTCTCTCTGCCAAATAAATAAATAAAATCTTTAAAAAAAAAAAAGAAAGAAAAGGAATGCAGCTGCCTCTCTTGGACAGTTTCCTGGGTTGCCCTTTGTACTTTCCTGGTTTAATAGTCACCAGGTGACTAGATGGCTTTTCTAAAAGCCAAGAAGCTGTGGCCCGGATTGTGGACCACTTTCCTCTCATTTTCCGTTTTGAGACTTGAAATAACAGACGTATGCTTTTGAGTTGGCTCCAGGGAGGCTCAGGTTTCCTTGGAAGTGCGCAGCAATAAAGGAGCCCAGGTGTTAGGGCGTGGGTCTCTGCTGCTGGCGTCTCCACCGCCCCGCCCCCCCCTTCCTCAGTCATTGCCACCTCTCCTGTCTGTGAGCAGAGATTCTGGTGGGAATCTCTGATGTACGGGAGGAGGGAAAGAGAGAAGGTGCCTAGAGTTCATCCAATAACTTGGCCTCTGGCCATAACAGAATGCCTTTGGACACCAGGAAAGTGCCGGGTTTAAGGGTAGAGTGTTCTTGGCCCGGCAGGGGCGCGCTAAAGGTGACATTGGAGGAACTAGAACAGCCTTTGGTGGTAGAGCTGGAGCCGAGAGCCATGCGTGCGGCCCGTCGCAGCCGGCTTGACCCCGCCGTTAGATGGGGCCCCGAACGGTCCCTGCCAGAACCCACTGGCTGTGAGGAGGCGGGGGCACCCCTCTGGGTTCGCTCGCCCTTGGGCTGGGCTCGGAGCCCGGCGGGTCCGTACGCGGCGGGGGCGGCAGGGGGTCGGGCCAGAGGGGGGAGGGCGGGGCTTTCCTTTGTCAGGGGATTTGCGCGGCGCGGCCGAGCCCGGCGCGGGTACCGCCCCCCTTCTCTCGCCCTCTCGGGGGGCGGGGCTCTCCCTCGGGCCCTGGGGCGCGGTGGGCGTGGGCTTGGTGAGCCGAGCGGCTGGCGCCCGGGCTCCCTGGCCCCGAACCGCGCGGAAGCGCCGCCCCCGCCGCCTCGGCCTCCAATCCTCTCCGCCGCCGCCTCCCTTTCGGCTCGGGTCGCTCCTTTTCCCTGCCCCCGCCGGGGCTCCGCCTCCGCCCTCCTCCCCTTGGCTCTCCGCGTAGCGCTCCCGGGCTTCCAGGGGGGCTGCCCGGGCGGGGCGGCGCGGCGCGGCGCGGCGGCGCGGGGAAAGGGGAGGAGAGCCGCCCGCCAGCCCAGCACTTGCAGCGAGCGGCGGGCGAGCGGGCCGCTTTGAGCGAGGGAGGAGGGCTCGCCCCCGCCCGGCCCGAGCGGAGCCTTTTGTTCCCAGCCAGAAGTTTGCATGCCGGGACCGTGACAGCTGCGGGCGGGAAGGACGGCGGGGCCGCGGGGCCGGCGGTGGCGGAGAATAGAGGCGGCTGCTTGACATGCAGCCCACGGCGCGGCGGCAGCGGGCTGGGGACTGGCGGCGGCGGCGGGGGAGGCGGCGCCCACAGCACGCGGGACTCAGCTGCCGGAGGGACAAACTAACTTCCTGAGCGCGGGACTGGAGGCCAGCGCGGCCCGGAGCCACCTGCCAGCCTGCGGTGAGGCATCCCTGGTCCTCGGGGCGCGCGGCATGGCGCGGGGGAGTGGGCCACGCTGAGCGAGCCCTTGGACCGGCCTTTGGCCGCAGCTGCAGCCTGCCAGCCTCTGAAAGGCCGGGCGCCGGGCTCCGCTCGCCTTGTTTTGCGGCCACAGCGCAGGGCCGTTCTGGGAGCCACAACAATGCCATGATGTTTTGGAGACAGGAAGCCCCAAGCTGGCCCCGAATGAAGGACTTCCTGTGTTTAAAGTTGCAGGAATATCCGCCGACCAGCCCAGTTCAAATGCAAACACCCGAACTAGGGAGGACGAATGGCTAATTCAGACCAGCTGGACTCTTCAGGACTGGAACTGAGGATAAAATGAAAGGAATTCTTAGGAGCTTGGGCCATACTTGAAGACTGGGGAGGCTGTGCTATTGTTATTAAAGGACACAATTGGTATAAAGCTTCTTCCAACTCTGGGTGAGAAGTGAGTGGAACTAGATTCTGAATAAGACTTGTCAATATCAGATGGGTTTTTTTGTTGTGGTTTTTTACTGACTGAATTAGAAAGAGCAGTGCTCTTAAAAGACACACACACACACACACACACACACACACACACACACACAAAAGAAGCCATACAAGGAATTATTTTATGTCTGTTGACTAAATTATACCACTTAACTGTCTGCAACTATGAGGCTGTTAGCCTGTGAGGAAAAAGCTGTTTCTCTTAGAGCTTCTCCCAGAATGGTTGCAGAGTTGAACTTACCTTTCTGGAGGGCAGATCCAATTGGTGGTCCCCGGTTGTGAACATGTAAAAGGATTTTTAACTTATGCAGAATGCATTTTTGGGTAACTGGTGAAAAACTTTTAAGAGGTTGATGTTTCATCTTGATTGAGAAAGTATGGGTAAACCACTTAGCAGGCCAGACTGTTTAAGGCAGAACCCCACCTGCCTGGGGAAAGGAGAGGAAGAGGATGGCTATATAGAGGATTGTTACGTTCCACAGCGATCTATATATGATACAATGAGGATAAATGAACAAATTGACCAGGGGTCAAAGCTTAATCAGACATCAAAAAGCACCATGGAAAAGATGGAAGGAAGTACTATATCCAGCAATGGTACGTTAGGAGCAGCATCCAATGTTTTTGAATCTAGAGCCCCAGAAGGCAAAAAGCTGGATGAGAGAATAATATTTGATGCACTAAAGTTAAGCAGTGATGTACAGAAGTCAGCACCTGTGCCACCCAGAAGGCGACCAAACACAGAACGCAAAGACAATGTTAACAGGAGATCGTGGAAGTCCTTCATGCCACCCAATTTCCCAGAATTTGCAGAAAGGATAGAAGCTTCTCTCAGTGAGGTTTCAGAAGCTGGTGCTTCAAATCCTTCCTTGCAAGAGAAGAAGGAATCCAGTTCTGCATTAACAGAAAGTTCTCGTCATTTGGACCACAGGGAACCTCAGTCAGAGTCAGTGACTCTGGAACATGTATCCAAATCCATTGATATTCCAGAAGTGCAGGATGTGAAAAATTTAAGCAGCGAATGCCAGGACTTCAGATCGCAGCCGCATGGTGAGCACTCTCCCCATGAATTCCAGCCTCTAGAATCAGAAGCAGCGGCAAGTGGTAACACAGATGTAATGCTGGAACACAGATTCTCAAGTGCAACCTGGCCAAGAGCCACAAAAAGTTTAGCTAAGGGAGGCTTCGGCGAGAAGCAGCACCCCCTTGGGGACACAGGCTGCACTGTGGAAATGCCACCTCTCTCCCCTTGCCTGAGTGAAGAGCTGTTGGATCCAGAATTGCATATTCTCATAACTCCCAGCCTGAGAGAGAAAACAGAGTCTGAGCTGAAGTTTGAGGAGGATGAGCGATGGATCATGATGGAGGCTGAAGAGGAGTGGGAGGAAGAGAAACTGTCAGAAAGAGGAAAGATTTTCCTAACGGCAGATGAGAAAAAGAACAGCCTGGCAGATATTTTTGAAGAAAGAGAACAAGCAAACACTGTAGCAGTGGCAGAGGATGGGGCGGATTGCTCAGCTGCCGTCTTGAGAACTTTTGACCACCTAGCTCTTGGTCAGATTTGTTCCTCCGATGACCCACAGTCAGCTAGGAACCATTTGGCTTCTGTTCTTGAGGATTCACCTCTGGGTTACAGTTGTGTTCTCACAGGTGAGAGTGCTGTAGGGGAGCTGACAAACAGAACTGCTCGGGGGCTGGAGGGGCTGGTTTCCGACCTAGAATATACTGTTGGTTCTGTTGATTCAGAGCAGCTCTCTGACACAGATTCAGTGCAGATGTTTCTCGAACTTGAAAAGGAGTGTTTATGTGAAGAAGGAGTAACTCCTCTAGCTGAGCTAGAGAGTCAAGCCTCGTCTGAAGGGCTGGCCCCATCCCAGGATGCAGAAAATGCACTTGTAATTAGTCATTTTCCAGGGGCTGCCTTAGAAGAGGAGCACATGGGCCTTTTAAATGTAAGGGTAAAAGACTCTGATACTGGATTGGATTGTGAATATTTTAATGCCCTGGATTCTTCTCAGGTGCCTAATGCTGTGGAACTTACCGTCTACTCTGATACCAGGAGAGACACTTCCACTGTTAGTGAGGAGGAGTGTGAAAAAGTGCCTTCTAGCCCCGAGACTGCAGGGGAATTTAAATTCAGACACCCAGCTGATCTGGAGTCACTGGGAAAGCTGGACCCAGGAGGACTGTCCAACTCTGATCACAGGGCTTCCCAGGAAGACGACTTGTCAGGCTTTGTAGCTGAGCTGGCCAAAGAAAATGGCAGTTTGTCCCAGGTAGACTGCAGTCACTCTGAGGGGAATGTTGAAGAGTGTGTTGAGAGGGTCCCCCTCAGTTTTGCTTTTAGCTATGAACTAACAGATGTTACCTCAGGACCTGAAGTAGAGGTGTTCTCGTGTGATTCACATTTACTAACAGATGAGATTCATTTGGAAAGTGAGAAAGGAGCTATTAATCAAGAAAATAGCAGTCTGACTTCCTTGGGAAACGTGGATTGTTGTGAATTGTCCAAGGAGAAAGTTTGTGATGAGGATGGGGAGGGGCAAGAGCTGGGTTACCAAGCTAAGCTTTCAGAGAAGCAAGCCCCAGCACGCTTTCACAGAGCCTTCCAAGAGCACATCTTCCAGGATCTCCAGAGGAAGTCCACAGAGTCAGATACTCTGAATCTGCCCCTGCTGGTTGGTGGACTGAGACAGAGCGGAGATGGAGTGGAAGCTGTAAATGAGACAGAGCACACACTGAATGTGACATCATCGGAGGGCGGGGAGAGAGATTCGGAATCATTGCTGAGTATCCTTCTGGAGGAACAAGTTACAAAAGCTAGTAGTACTGAACCACTTTTGGAGGACTGGCTAGCTGTTCCACAGAAGCCTGCCCCAACTGCTGCAGTGCCCACTACAGAAGATGCCCTAGATGCTGCAGTGCTCGTCCCAGAGGAGGACGTCCCGGTTGCTGCAGCGCCTGCCCCAGAGGGAGCTGCTGTAGCTGCTGCAGTGCCTTTCCCGGTGGCAGACGTACCAGTTGCTTCGGTGGCCGCCATAGAGGCACATGCCCCAGTTGCTTCGGTGGTCACTATAGAGAAAGCTATCCTGGCTGCTGCCCCAGCTGTTGCAGTGCTTGCTTCTGAAGGGACTGCTCCGGTTGCCGCAGTGGCCATCATGGACGAGGATGTACCAGCTGTTGCAGAGCTCTCCCCAGGGGGGACTGCTCCAGCTGCTGTGGTGCCCACCATAAGGGATGACATCCCAGAGGGAACTGTCACCCCAGCTGCTGCAGTGCCCATCCCGGAGGAGTCTATCGCCCCAGCTGTTAGTGCGCCCACCCTGGAGGAACCTACAGCCCCAGCTGTTAGAGCGCCCACCCCGGAGGAGCCTATCGCCCCAGCTGTTAGAGCGCCTACCCCGGAGGAACCTACAGCCCCAGCCGTTAGAGCGCCCACCCTGGAGGAGCCTATCGCCCCAGCTGTTAGAGCACCCACCCTGGAGGAGCCTACAGCCCCAGCTGTTAGAGCGCCCACCCCGGAGGAGCCTATCGCCCCAGTTGATGGAGTGCCCACCCTGGAGGAGCCTGCAGTTCCAGCTGTTAGAGCACCCACCCCGGAGGAGCCTATCGCCCCAGCTGTTAGAGCACCCACCCTAGAGAAGCCTATCACCCCAGCTGTTAGAGCACCCACCCTAGAGGAGCCCATTGCCCCAGCTGTTAGAGCGCCTGCCCCGGAGGAATCTACAGCCCCAGCCGTTAGAGCGCCCACCCCGGAGGAGCCTATCACCCCAGCTGTTAGAGCACCTGCCCCAGAGGAACCTACAGCCCCAGCTGTTAGAGCACCCACCCCGGAGGAGCCTATCACCCCAGCTGTTAGAGCACCCACCCCGGGGGAGCCTATCACCCCAGCTGATAAAGCACCCGCCCCGGAGGAGCCTATCACCCCAGCTGATAGAGCGCCCACCCTGGAGGAGCCTATCGCCCCAGCAGATAGAGCGCCCACCCCGGAGGAGCCTATCGCCCCAGCTGATAGAGCGCCCACCCCGGAGGAGCCTATCGCCCCAGCTGATAGAGTGCCTGCTATGGAGGAAGTGTTCTCTGCTGGTGTACCCTTCCTGGGAGATACTGCCCACACTGATTCAATGCCTATCTCAGAAGAAGGAACTCCTGTTCTAGAGGAGGCTTCCCCCACTAGAATGTGGATCAAGGAGGACCTTGATTCCCCAGGATTTGGAATAAAAGAGGTGGCTGGCACAGTGCTGCATGGGAAAGTGCCTCTGGCTGCAACTGATGGATTAAATTCAAATGAGGTAATTGTTGCTCATTTCGTTGGGAAAGGATCTGGGGAGTAAAGTGAGATTTGCAAGTTCTCTCTGACTTAATAGTGATTAGAAAGGACAGAGTCCTTTCTTTGGTTCTCTTTGGGGCACTGGGCTTTTCTGGTCTTTCTATTGCAATTATGGGAAGAATATGTCTTATTTGGTGAAAAACTTTACAATTCGTACTCTTGTTTTTTTATTCAGTGATAGGCCAAGCCCGTGGAAGACAGGGATGTAAACAGTTTTGGTTTACATTTTGGAGAAGATTATTAGCAGGAAAGGGTGATTCTGCTTTTGAAAACGGCAGTGACCATGTTCTGTCCTAAATCTGCTCTTTAATCGGTGATGTCAGCACTGAGGTTGGGCCTTGGAGAGAGAACTGGGATACTTCTTAGCACTTGGCAAGTTAGTGAGATGTCCTGAATCTCCAGTTTGCTCATTTATTAAGACAGAATCCTGTGAGGATAATGAGATAACCCATGGAAAACACCAAAGTGCGTAAGATTTCAGTCACCATCAATACTCTCTCCCTTTCTCTTCCACAGAGCTGTGTTAGTTAGTTGAAAGAATTCACCAGAACAGGTGGAGTGAAAGCAATATCTAGAAGTATGAATAACAGCTTTTTAATAGAAATATGTGTTTCTTAAAGCCAGAATAAGGTAAAATAATGTTTATGAAAAGAGAGATTTTAACCATCTCGTCAAGCATTGTGTCTTGAAGCAAGTCACTCTTTTTTCCTGGACCTCTTGTTTCCTAATCCATTTAATAAGGGAATTGGACTAAATGTCCTCCTGCCTCTCTCGTAACTCCAAGGTTCTGAGATTCTTAATTTTAGAGAACGGAATGAGGTAGGAAACTGATGGGAACAGTGTTCACATACTTGAGCACTCCTAGTCAAAGACGTTTAAGATCGGCTGCTTTCTACAGTTCACTGCCCCAGTGTCATTTGGTCAGTGGTAGGGAATGAAGCCTGTAGAAGTTTCATCTAATACAGTTGGGGATTACTGAGTACAGAGGTGGTTTTGATTTTATACCATCCCCAAGGCCCTTAACAGTGCCTTCCTTGTGGTAGGCATTCTTTGTTGACTGACAGAGTGAATGTCAGTCTCCTGAATACCCATGGTTGCTATAGAGAGGTGGATTCTCACATCTACCACATGGCAGAGCCTTTCTGGGCAGCCTTGTTGGCTAGAGCACCAACTAAACCTGCAGCTACCAGCAAAGAAAAGTCATTTTGATTACAGGCCACAAACTGCCAACTTAGCTGTAGATCCTATTTAGCTGAGTGGTGGTGCTGTCACCTTGGGCTTCACCAAGTATTTTGTAATGTAGCATCCCATCAAGCTATACTGCATCACCTTTCAGATTGAGGAATGATTCTGGTTTCTGAGTTTTATTGAACTTGGGAGTGACACGGGGTTCCCAGAAGTCACAGGCATTCTTGATTATACAGAATATTTTTAGTATAAAGCCTGCAGAAATAATCAATGAAATATAGGGATTAAATTCATAAGGAGCTGATCAAATCTGCATGAAAGAAAAATTCAGAGGAATCCTTAATATCAGTCTCAAATCTGTTTCCTCATCTACAAAATTAGTAAATGGGCCTAGGTAATTTCTGAGGATCCCTTCAGCTACAGGGGGTAATCATATTATGAAATACTGCCTGATAAAATGACAGGAGAAGGCAGCGGTGGTTTGCAAGGTTGTCCATCATCCTTGAAGTGTGGTTACTTTATGGGATATCTGGAGGTAAGCTGATGTCTGCATTTGTGTACGAAAAAAGAAATCTAAGACATTGCCCCAGCCAGGACATTAACCAATAAGAACATAGAGAGGCTATTTTGAAAATATTTATTAAAACAAAATAGTTAACATTATAGAGGTAACGTAAGTATACAGATTTTGCTAAACTGGTGAAGTATTATTGAGAGAGAAAGTTTTTCCAAGATGAGAGCTGTATGGATTTCATTTCTTCCCAAAGGGTTCCGAGAGGCAACTGAAGCTGTCGTTTTAATACATAAACACTTAGAACTCAGCAAGTGATCATACCTGAAATACGATTTAGATTTTGGGTATCTGTGCATATATACAAATGCACACGTGTATACATGATTAAAATAGATATAAATTTTCTCTTTAAAAAAGATTTTATTTGAGAGAGAGCGTGCACTTGCTCACAAGCACATGGAGGCGGGGTGGGCAGAGGGAGAAGCAGACTCCCCGCTGAACAGGGAACCCGGGGAACTGGGGACGCGGGCACCATCCCAGGATCCTGGGATCATGACCCAAGCTGAAAGCAGCTGCTTAACTGACTGAGCCACCCAGGCAGCCTGATAAAAAAAAATTTTTTTAAGATTTTATTTATTTATTTGACAGAGAGAGAGATCACAAGTAGGCAGAGAGGCAGGCAGAGGGAGAGGGGGAAGCAAGCTCCCCACTGAGCAGAGAGCCCGATGCAGGGTTCGATCCCAGGACCCTGAGATCATGACCTGAGCCGAAGGCAGAGGCATTAACCCACTGAGCCACCCAGGCATCCCTAAAAATTTTCTAATAGCATTAGTGAGCGATTGATAGAAGAACCAAAATGCTAGAACTTGTCTGCTATCCCTTTAGTGGGATCCTAGGCCCACTGAGAGTAATCTGTGGTTATTTAAACTCTCTTCTCTTTTACAGACTTCCTCAGTCTTATTTCCAGACACTAGTTCAATGGAAGACAAAAAATCTTTTGTATAAAATTAGGGGTTTTAGGGGCGCTTGGGTGGCTCAGTGGTTAAGCGTCTGCCTTTGGCTCAGGTCATGATCCCAGGGTCCCGGGTTCGAGCCCCGTGTCAGGCTCCCCGCTCGGTGGGAGGCCTGCTTCTCCTTCTCCCACTCCCCCTGCTTGTGTTTCCTCTCTCATTGTGTCTCTCTGTCAAATAAATAAAATCTTAAAAAAAATGGGGTTCTATAAAATTCAAAATTTTCAAGAAAGTCTTTTAAAGCAAAAATTGGGGAGCCCTACAATCTTAGCTCAGTGTTTGAATGCTCAGCCAATCAGCAGGACCTTCCTAAATTTGTTTGCCTTGCCTAATACCATTTCTATTTAAAAGTATTCACTCATTCACTGGATAAATATTTATTGCATACCTACTCTATGCCAAGTATTGGGACTCCTGCAGTGAATAGGATTGATATAGTCCTTGCCCTTGTGGAACTTATATTGTATTAGCAGAGGCAGATATTAAGCAAAAAGGATACAAATATAAGAGTGCCTGGCTGGCTCAATCAGAGAGCATGTGACTTTTTTTTTTTTTTTTTTTTTTTAAGATTTATTTATTTCAGAGGGAGAGAGAATCTCAAGCACACTGTATGTTGAGTGTGGAGCCCCACACGGGGCTCGATCCCATGACCATGAGATCATGACCTGAGCCAAAACCAAGAAAGAAAGAAGTCTTTTAATGATTTCATTTACATTTTTAAAACATTACTCTCAGCCTAGCAATAGAGAAAACCACTGTACACACACAGTAAACATTTTCAACATTGGCTGGATTTTATAAATCTGAGGTTTATTTTGCCTTATATTTTATTAATTTGTCTTAGGATGATTGGCATGAAACAGAGAAAACACTGAATGGTTTGCAAAAAAAAAATCAAAACACACACACAAACACACAAAAAGAAATCACACTGGCTGTTGTGTGTGGAGTGCATTAAAGAGGATCAAGAACAGAGTAGAGAGGCCTGCTAGATTACTGCAGTTGTCTAGGTGGCTTGGACTAGAGAGATGTCAGTGGATTTATTTTGGAGGTAGAATCAATAAGACCTGATAATGACTTTATGTAGGGAGGGAGGGAGAAGGAAAGGGAGTTATCAAGGTTGGCTTCTAGGTTCTAGTTTGTACAACTGAGTGGATGGGAGCAGTAGTAAATTGTTGCTTTAGGGAAGAGCGGATTTGGGGGAAGAGGAAAGAAGGAGGTACTGTTCAGTTATGGAATGGTTAGGTTTTTGAGGTACCCATGATTCATATGTATGGCAACATTAAGAAAATATTTGGATGTACAGATACACATACATATGTGTACACATGTATACACACACACACAAACATACCATAAGCATCATGGTTAATATTTAAAGCCATGGGAATAGGTAGGATTGCCAAGAAGAGAACCCAGCACTGATGTCCTCCCCTGATCCCCACTCCCCCAAAGATGAACATTTGGAGGTCTAGAAGAGAAGGAGGAAGAGAGCAAAGGAGATAAATGGATCAGGAAGGGATGAAAACTGGGAGAATGTGGTATTACCAAAGATAAAGTGTTTTAAGAAGTTCTTAGGAAAGTTTTCTGTTTTATGTCCCAGTTGCATCTTAAACTCTTGCAATAATTTTTACTAGTGTTCTGCTCTGGGAAATGTCTGCCAGCTCTGGTTGGTTAATAACATGGCACAGCCCCATTGAAATACTGAGAAGTAGGAATTTTAATGCATCTGAAAGCACTGATTTTGCAGAACAGCTTTATTTGGGAGTTGAGAGAAGGGAGCAAGTGTTTTCAGATGTACTTTCTGTAACATTCTGTTCACTGGTGTTCAAAATAAATATTTAGATAGTATTTATTTAAAAGTACTATCATAGATTTTCAAACTTCTGGACAAAAGATAAGACATATACCCATTCCCTGTCAACTTAATCCATGGAGTGCAGGTTGAGAAACGACGGAATCTAATGCTTCTATAGGAAATGTTCTTTGACAAGGTAAATGCAAATTTTTAAAAGAATTAGCTCTGTTACGTGAAAGAGATTACTAAGTTATTTAAATATATTTTACTTTTCTGTCTCATGTATATCACTATCCAGTTGAGTTTCTTGCCAAGATGGCGATATTCTCTGTCTGTACTGCCCAATACGATAGGGACTTAGTCACATATGGCTCTTGACCACATGAAATGTGGCTAGTGTGGTTGAGGAACTGAATTTTAGTTAAATAGCCTCATATTGGACAGCACAGAAGCAGTTTAAATGTCAAGTATGAGACAAGATTTGCTTACTGGATAAAAGCAGGCTCTTCAATGTGGACTTGATGTCTTCCCTCCTCACCTATGGTTTTCTTTCTTTGCCTTTCCAACCCCCACACCCTACCACCACCACCATTTTGTTGCACGAAAGCAACTTAAAACATCGGAGTTGTGTTTTTTTTCTCCCCTCTGCTTTGATTTTTCTGCAGTGAAAACATCTTTAGTAGAAAATGGAATCATAGCACTTGCTTTTTCTGGGAATCATGTTGTTGGGGCAACAGTCATTTTTAGCTGAACCGCCTTGTAGTGTTGCCTAACAAAATATGGTGTAATCAAATTATAGTATAAAATGAAGCTCACTGGTAATTACCTTTGTAACCTTCCTTTTTTAGTGTTCCCTGGGGCTTTTCCTTCCTGGTGAGTCACTTATCCAGCCATAGCCCATTCTTTCAAGAATCAGTTTCCTAATCCACGTGTAATCTGTAATCTCATATAGCCCAAAATTAATCTTAGCCCAAGTTTATGTTTTTCTTTTACATTTTTGTTTTTTTCCATTTTCTGCCTTTCTTTGGCTTTAGTTGACTCACCTGTGTCACTGGAACTGAAGGGACATTTTGTAGAAGAAAAAAGAATGGCAATAGGTCCAGATTGGATCTATAAAATATGTGGAATGTGGTTGATTTTATCCTCTGATAATTGAGAGAAGTCTGATCTTTGAGACAATTATCTGTTTCATTCTTTTCCTTAATACCATTATTGTGTCAAAGTATCATTTTCTTTTGACTTTGTTTCTTTTTAGAAATTTCTAAGTCATAATGGAGCTTATTAACTGCAGTAGAAAGAAACATGCATTATTTGTTACGCTCCTTTACCTTGTTTTAAAATTCCATTGTTTAATAATGAACATGGATATACAGTATTATAATTTTAAGACTGCTTTATGTATATCTGCATCTCAGATTATGTGTCTGAAGTTGGTGAGGACATTTCCCAGCATTACTGGCCCATTTCCCTTTGTAATCTCAGGAATACTGCTCCAAGATTATTAGCGGTGTGTGGTCTGTGGCCCTGGACCAGAATGGAATTAAATGGCCACAGGGGGATTAAACTATGAGGTTGGCATTTTTCACAACATTAATAATGTTTTGGCTAATTGAGTTATTGCCCGTAGTCAAAGAAGAGCATTGCATGTATCAGTGGTAGGTTAAAACTGTTCCCCAAGGTATTTTTAATCTTAAATGCTGGTCATTTGGTATTTTTCCCTTTTAGGATTGATATACATCACACTTTTATGATATCTTGAGGCTGATGCTTCTCTGTTCTCTATAGCTTTTTGCATTAAAAATTAAGCAAGCAGAAACCAGCCAACCAACCACGAGTCCTTGCCTGAAAGACCTAAGTAGTGCCATAACTCTCTGTAATTACTTGTCCACAGGAGGATGTATTGAAATATGAAACCACATGTTTCTTTGATCCTTCCCTGTCTAAATGGCTTGTTTTCACTCTTTTTCTTTTCTGCCCCTCTTTTGTTAAATATAAATCTCCCAAGAATGACCAGTCATTGTGTGGTGTAGAGGGTCTGATTGCTGCCTTTAGGTTAAATCTTTGGCTTGCAATTATCTAGATGTTTCAGAAGGAACAGGTGGATCCCCTTCAAATGAAGCTACAGCAGGTGAATGGACTCGGCCAGGGGTTGATTCAGAGTGCCGGAAAAAACTGTGACGTGCAGGGTTTAGAACATGACATGGAAGAGATCAATGCTCGATGGAACACATTGAACAAAAAGGTGAGTGGCCGGGGGGTAACTAGTGCCCTGGGAATGGGGGGCTTAGAAAAGGCATATCTCAAGCTGAAATTTTCCTGCAACCTGAATGCAAATACAAATTTAGCAGTTGTAATCTGGAGTTACAGAGTGGGCGGGGGGGGGGGGGGAGGCAGTCATTTAAAAAGCTCTCTCCTTCCTCATAACGAGGCTCTGCATCTGTGATACAGGTCGCACAAAGGATTGCACAACTGCAGGAGGCTTTGTTGCATTGTGGGAAGTTTCAAGATGCCTTGGAGCCGTTGCTCAGCTGGTTGGCGGACACTGAGGAGCTCATAGCCAATCAGAAGCCTCCATCTGCAGAGTATAAAGTGGTGAAAGCACAGATCCAAGAACAGAAGGTGAGTGAGAATGTTGGGAACAGCCATGGGTAGTGCCAGACAACACATGTGCTTAAGAGTTCAGGAGCATATTCCAGAGTTTTAGGAGAATCCTTACCTACTTTGCATGATCATGAAAAGAAAGGTGGAAACTGATTTGCCTCATCTTACTTGAGTCGACCGGCTTCCAATGGCCCGTACTGGACCGAACAATTGTCTATGTTTGTGTTTCACTCACAGCTCTGTCTTATGAAGTTTTGGGCATTTTTAGGGTCAGCAGTAAACAGTATTCTGAATAACACAGTATATCATATATAAACAAGGTTTCATCTATATTTTTTATTGGTTTAATTTCCATTTTAGTGCGTTTTTCTCCTGGATCAAAATAAGTTCCCTGTTAGTCACATAGTCACCGTCACTCCCATTTAAAAACCAGAGTGAGCTTATGAGAAGTTCATGTGGTGGTAGCAACTATGCTGCCTCCCATGTTTTTGCTTCAGGATGGAAAACCCACCATTACTTGATCCAGTTTAGGATTTGGTGGGGTGGGGTTTGGGGATCTTTCGTTTGTATTTTCTTCCTTATTTCAGATTATAAAGTGACCTTGTGTTACTACTTTTCATTCTCCTTAAACATTATGTGCTCTATCTAGTTGCTCCAACGGCTCCTCGATGATCGGAAGGCCACAGTAGATATGCTACAAGCAGAAGGAGGCAGAATAGCTCAGTCAGCTGAGCTGGCTGATCGGGAGAAAATCACTGGACAGTTGGAGGGTCTTGAAAGTAGGTGGACTGGACTACTCAGCAAGGCAGCAGCCAGGTAAGGCCAAAGGGGGGGTGTTGTTGTTGTTGTTGTTTTGAAAAGATTTTATTTATTTGACAGAGAGAAAGATCACAAGTAGGCGGAGAGGCAGGCAGAGGGAGAAGGGGAAGCAGGCTCCCTGCTGAGCAGAGAGCCCGAAGCGGGGCTCGATCCCAGGACCCTGAGATCATGACCTGAGCCGAAGGCAGAGGCTTAACCCACTGAGCCACCCAGGTGCCCCAAGCCAAAGGGGTTTTGAGGAATGGGTCAGAGAATGTGTTTTGTCCAGTTTTTTACTTGCTATCCTTGAGGTACTCTAAAAGGTCCTAGATGAGTCATAGAGTATTCGGGCAGGTGTGTCATGGGCTTTTATCTCGAAGGGGGAATAAGTTTTTGGAGATGATCCTCATAATCACAGTCACTGTCAAGAAGTAAGCCTCTGCTACTCTGGGAATTTCTGAGAACTGGAAGACTCATTTCTCTGTGTTGTTGTTCTGCTGAGATATATTCGTGGTTCCAAACCGACAGACACTGACGCCTGCAATCCAGCCAAGTTATTCTCTGAGTTTTTGAGACAGATTTTTTCCCCTTCATGTTTATAAATAATATTTTTGATACTTGGAATTGAAATTTATCCTATTTCTTTTCTGATAGCTTATCCCAATATTAGATGTTTTTGCATTTAGGAGATAGTCTGTGATTCTCTTAAATATATGGGCATTCAAAAGATGCATGTACGGTCTTCAGTAAGTGGCCAAAAGACAGGTGGCATACTTTTCTCCTTTGAGTAAGTGCTTTCTCCTTCCATAGCTATATACCCAACATTATTTAAGCTTAGTATATCACCTGAATGTCTTTTCCCTTATATTGTCCCCAGTTTTAAAAATAAGTGCTAGCTAGTTAAATCCATATGAGAGTAGTGTGGATGATCATTTATGATTCTTTCCGTTTTCTAGGTATCCAGTGGCAGTGGTCAGCTAACTAGCTCTTCAGTCTCCTTATTTTCACTGGCCCACTTTGTGCTTGTTTTCTTATCTGAGTTGCAAAGTATTGTCTACCATATTAGTGGGAGAAACAAAAACAAAAGAACTCAACCTGTTTTTTTAAATTATGCTTATTTTTATTTCCAGATTGCACTGCTTTTTTTTCTTCTCTTAGTCCATTTCTATTAATAGAGCCATTAACCTTCCAGTTACCAGACTTCAAACCTTAACTCCATTTTTAGCCTTTCTCCCCCACTCTTTTGTGTCCCACATCTATTAGAATGCTAAATTCTGTCCATTTTACTTCTATAGTATCTGCCCTATTCATCCATTTCTCTAATTCTCACTCAGTTCCTGACTTGGGCTATTCTACTTAAGGTAGCTCGCCTGGGGTAATTCCCTAACTAACTCATCACTAGTCACTCATCACTCCATTGCCACTTAAGTCTCTGCCTTCCCCTTTGCCTTGCTCAGGAATGTAATAATTCCCTGTTGCCTGTGAAATAAAATCTAAACTCTGTAACACAACATTGGAAGCCCTCAGCTGTTTGGCCCTAATCTACAGTTCTTAGTCTCTGCTCTTCTTCTCACTCCTTATATTATAGGTGAAGTACTCCATGTTCTTCAGTATCTTCTGTCACTTCCTAATTCTGTGTCTTTACTGATGGTGTTGCATCTTTCATGAGATACCTGTGTTTATCTTCACCTTTTTTTTTAAAAGATTTTATTTATTTATTTGAAGAGAGAGAGAGGGAGCGATCACCAGTAGGCAGAGAGGCAGGCAGAGAGAGAGGAGGAAGCAGGCTCCCTGCTGAGCAGAGAGCCCGATGCGGGGCTCGATCCCAGGACCCTGAGATCATGACCCGAGCCAAAGGCAGAGGCCTTAACCCACTGAGCCAACCAGATACCCCTATCTTCTCCTTTTCTATGAAGCTTTTCTTTGTTCCCCAAGCATAGAATACCTCCATCTTCCTCTTAACTGCTGTGATTCTTTATTTATACCTTATATCATTACTTTATGTGCTTAATCTCCTATGCCCATAAACTCATTGAAGTCCTAATTTATTTCTGAAGTATTTTTCTATGACGCTCTCCTTCTATCCTACCCACTTCCATGCTCCTAGCCTAACACAGTCTTTTTTTTTTTTTTAAGATTTTATTTATTTATTTGAGAGAGACACACACAGCAAGAGAGGGAATACAATACAAGAATGAAAAGCAGGCTTTCGCTGAGCAGGTAGCGATGTGGGGCTTGATCCCAGAACACTGGGACATGACCTGAGCCTAAGGCAGATGCTTAACGACTGAGCCACCCAGGCGCCCCCTAACACAGTTTCTGGGACAGTATTTTAAAGAGAAATACCAAGAGCAACTGCATTTGTTACAGATATCCTAAAGACTTTTATTTAGATTCTTTAATATCGGGTTTTTGATACCTCTAAATTATGTTAGCTCTTTGCTACCCCATATCCTATTACATTGAGTTCTTTAAACTTTCAGATTCCCAAATCTAGAGATGAGTCAGAAAGGCACAAAAATCAGGAATAGTTTTTTCATTCTATATATATACATACATACATATATATATACATAATCTTTAAGATTATGTGCTTTAGTTACATTAATTGAAGTTGTGTGAAGGCTGACATAAACAAATTATTCTGTAGTTCATATTGACATTTAAAAATAGCATTTAGAGGGGCACTTGACTGGCTCAGTCAGTAGAGCATATGACCCTTGACCTCAGGATTGTCAGTTTGAGCCCCACATTGAGCGTAAAGTTTACTTAAAAAATAAATATAGCAGCTTCATATTCTTCAACATTAAAAAATAGTAATAATAAAAATTGGGGCGTGTGTGTGGTTCAGTCCGTTGAACATCCACCTCTTGGTTTCGACTCAAGTCATGATCTCAGGGTTGAGGGATCAAGCCCCACATTGGGCTGCCCACTTAGCAGGGAGTCTGCTTGGGATTCTTTCTCTCCCTCCCCCTCTGCCCTTCTGCTCACTGTGCACCCACACTCTCTCTCTCTCTCTCTCACTCTCACTCTCTCACTCAAATAAAATCTTAAAAAAAAAAAACCAAAAAGTTTATTTTAAAAAATTGAAATTAAAACACTATTTAGCAGGGGCGCCTGAGTGGCTCAGTGGGTTAAAGCTTCTGCCTTCAGCTCAGGTCATGATTTCAGGGTCCTGGGATCGACCCCCACATCTGGCTGTCTGCTCGGCAGGGAGCCTGCTTCCCCCTTTGTCTCTCTGCCCGCCTCTCTGCCTACTTGTGATCTCTCTCTGTCAAATAAATAAATAAAATCTGTAAAAAAAAAAAAAAAAAACTATTTAGCAATACATTTTTCTTTATATGTAAACATAATTGGATTTCCAGATCATTAAAATGGTACGCCTTTATATTTAAATCATTTCCTATTCAAATAAATTTGCAGGTGCCTGGGTGGCTGAGTTGGTTAGTGTCTGACTTTAGCTCAGGTCATGATCCAGGGTCTTGGGATCAAGCCCCACATGAGCTTCTGTGCTCAGCGCAGATTCTGCTTGTCCCTCTGCCTCTGCAGCCTCTACCCCTGCCCCGTATGCACGCTCACACTCTCTCACTCTCTCTTAAATAAATAAAATAAACTTGTCCAGGGTACACAGCATGGGACCTGGCACACATACTGTTCAGGAAAGGTTTGTTGAACTAAAGTACATCATATGCTTCCAGGCCTTTTCAAATGGTATAGCATTAGTCTGTTCTTAATGATTCAGAGACGTAATTATGGCCTTATGTTATTCATCTGTGTGCTAGTCCAGTTCTGTAGTTGTTTCTCTTTCACTTTCCTATCAGGCTCCCTCCCCCCTGTGTAATTTGCTGCTTTTAATCTGTAGGATACTTGAAATCTAAGCCTAGTTAGTATGGATGTTATATTAAATGAGATTTAAAGTTCTGAGTGAGCTGTGAAGTCTATAATTCTTTTGACTGCCACGTGTGTTGGCAAATTCACCTACTCCGAGGTCTTTTTTTTTTTTTTTTTTGCCTTAGATCTGGATTCAAAGTTGTGTTCTGGTGCTTGAAACCGCTGGAACCTGGGAGAGGGTGGAGGAGGTCTAGTTCATAGTCTGCCTTTGCTCCTCACATGCTTTCTTCTCTTAACTCAGCAGCGAAGGTAGCAGTGACAGGGAGAGAGAAATGAAAACATGGTTTTTTTTTGACTCCTTTAAAACTTTATTTTGGTCTCATGTTTAGATGACGCATGTGCTACATCCCATAGTAGAAAGAGCATTAGAAGGTCTGATTCAAATCCTAATTGCATTGTTACTACTCACTGAGTGAATTGGACAAATCTTTCTTTGAGCCTTCAGGGTCAGCTCTCTCTTTTGTAATAGTGGGATAGTTATTCTGCCTACCTTACGAGGTGATGACAGAATCAAAATAAGGCAATTCTTATGGAAAGCCTTTAAAACCACAAGTGCTATGTATATATATTCTCTTTACTATTAATACTTAAAATGTACCTGGTAAAGATGGGTATTTCACTGGATGTAGTACTATTCGTCTTAATGTGAATTTTTGCCTGAGCAGTTTGTCCTGTATATTTGTGTAGGCAAAAACAGCTAGAAGATATCCTGGTTCTGGCCAAACAATTCCACGAGACAGCTGAGCCTATTTCTGACTTCCTATCTGTGACAGAGAAAAAGCTCGCTAACTCAGAACCTGTTGGTACTCAGACTGCCAAAATACAGCAGCAGATCATCCGGCACAAGGTAGGGAGAGGCTGTGGCGAATGAACACACAGCCCTGCGGTGAGAAAGCCTGGAAGTTAGCTGCCTGTAGCAGTCTAGAAGATAGGTTTGGCTGGGGTCGGGCGAGTGTTAAGGTTTAATTTGAAGTGTGGTCAGATTACCCGTGGGGATGGTCACATCCCGGGGGTAAAAATAGCAATAGACTGAGAGGCTTCCCTCGGGGAAAAAAACAGCTTTTGTTCTCACTTTTTGTATTATTTTTACCTTTCAGTAGGTGAACTTTTTGTATTATTTAATTTATTGTATCATTGGTTATCCCTTGTTTCATGTTTACTTTTCATTTATTCTGTTTCTGTTATTCATTTTTTCCATCTGGATTTCTAGGCTCTGGAGGAAGAAATAGAAAGCCATGCAACAGATGTGCACCAGGCAGTCAAAATTGGGCAGTCCCTCTCCTCCCTGACGTGCTCTGCCGAGCAGGGCGTGCTGTCAGAAAAGCTAGACTCCTTGCAGGCCCGGTACAGTGAGATTCAAGACCGGGGCTGGCGGAAAGCAGCCCTTCTTGAGCAAGCGCTGTGTAACGCTAGACTGTTCGGGGAGGATGAGGTGGAGGTGCTGAACTGGCTGGCCGAGGTTGAGGACAAGCTCAGTTCAGTGGTCGTAAAGGATCACAGACAGGATGTCCTGCAGAAACAGCATGCCGGCCACCTGGTATTCCCGTTTTCCATTTTTACTGGTCATGTGACGAAGTTACTTTGTACTTTCGATTCATGTTTCCTTTCATTTCTTTTCTCTTTTTAATTCCAAACATTTCCATTTAATTTCATACATAAGCACGTAGTTATAGACTTGTTGCTAAGGGCTGATCTGTTCTCAGATGAGTCCATGGAAATACTGGCACGTAAAGTGAATCAGTAACTCTAGAAGACGATCCAGAGTACAGTCAGGGGCGATCCCGTCTCCAGCTCGTGTTTTACATCATTAGGTCAAGTATCACTCCGTTTCCATCTGAGCGGTTTTATCAAAGAGAGTGTAATTTAACAAAACCAGAATACCTAAATATTGCCCAGGGTTTGACCACATAGCTATAACTTCTGAAATTTTTTCTAGGTTTACGTGCTCAAATTCCAGGGATTGTCATCTTACTAGAAAAAAATTTTGTTCTTTTATCTGATTTTTATGAAATTTCTCTGGGGATAGTCAAAATAGACAAAGCAGTTGTTTTGTTGTTGTTGTTGTTTTAAATAGCCTAAGATTCTTCTGTTTCATTGACTTCAAATATTAAGAATTTTTAAGTAGGATCCTGATTGAAGTCAGCCTTTTGTTGCTGACTTTCTTGAACTTTCTGAGTCTTGGTTTTGGGCATAGTAGACACTTTTGGTGAATTCTACTTCCTCCTTTCTTGGGCTCAGGTTTGGTACCAGTAGATTGGAAAAACTGATTCAATCCTACATCTCTTCCTATCCAGTACAGGGGAGAACTTGCCTATAAGTGTCAGATTTAATTATTTCTGAGTACTTAATGGTGTAACCAAAGAGATAATGAAGGAATCAAATACCCAATGTGTAAACTAACCCAGTATTTGTCTCTTTACTTTAAACTTGGTCTCTTAGGGGTCTCACCTTTCTTTCCCTTTGTTGTGCCTAGTTTTAAGATTAATGCTGTTCTTCCCTTTCAGGCTTTAAATGAAGAAATCATTAATAGAAAGAAGAATGTAGATCAAGCTATTAAAAATGGTCAGGCTCTACTAAAACAAACCACAGGTACTTTGAAAGTACATCTCTTTGCCTCTCTGTAGTCACGCAATCACATCCTCCAGGAAATAAGCACCCTGCACTGGCCATTTCTCTTTGTATATAGGAGAAGCTTAGTATTCACTGATCGTGTTACCATGTGATCCTGGAGGTCAGCAGCCTGGGGTCCTATTTCCTGTTACCTTGTTATCTCGCATTTGGTTGTAGGTGATGGCTCCCCCAGCCCTCCAGTATGTCTAAGGCCAGCAATCATGGGACGGTGCTGGGAACATCTAGAAACACTTACAGCTGAATTCAGATCTTAATAATCTCAGAAGTAGCTTCTTTTATCAATTAGAAGGTTTATTTCCCACCTCCCTTAGTGTGGGATGGTAGGTGAGAGAGCATCTATAAAATTCAAGCTCTAAATTGAAGAAAGGGGGTTGAAAGAGACTTCCTCATCCCTGGAAGGAGACCTCCCTCGTTTCCTCGTAAATATAAACAACTGTGTGCTGTCCCTCACAGGTGAAGAGGTATTGCTTATCCAAGAGAAACTGGATGGAATCAAGACTCGCTATGCAGACATCACGGTCACTAGCTCTAAGGCCCTCAGAACTCTAGAGCAAGCCCGGCAGCTGGCCACCAAGTTCCAGTCTACTTACGAGGAACTGACCGGGTGGCTACGGGAGGTGGAGGAGGAGCTGGCAGCTAGTGGAGGACAGTCCCCCACAGGGGAGCAGATACCCCAGTTTCAACAAAGACAGAAGGTGAGCTGTCATGTCACACAGTAAAGGGGAAAAAAAATTTCCTCTTAAAATCCTTACGTTCAGATTTTTTAAGTTTCGCCACCAACTGTCTCAACCTTAAATCTAAACCAAAAAGTTCTGCCTCGTTTGTTTCTTGTTTGCTCAGGGACAGTAAGATTTGACATAAAGACAGACTTATTATGTAAGACCACTTGCTGTGGTCTGAAGGGGGGGGGGGGGAGACTGAATCACAGATCCCTGGGAAGTTTGCTTTACATGGTAACATTTTAAAATTTACTTTTGTAACTCATTCTCTAGGGAGTGCTTCATGATTATATATGATTTTCCTGCAGGATCAAGTGCAATTCTAGATGTGCAGAAATACTGCATAGGTACTTATTGAGTTAAATGCTGTGGTTAAAGAATTGTTTTATCATTTCTACTGAAGTAAGGAGAAAAAAAGAAAGAGACACTCTTTGTTTTACCCAGAGACAGTCTGGCCAAAGAAGTGTTGCAGACAGTTCTAAGCAGTAGCTAAGCCTAAAGTCAGGCTGTGGAATGATTGAAAAATCTGAGACAAGAAAAAAAAAATAAGTGGAGGAAGGAGGTCAGAGCCCTGCTGGGATGTGTGGTAGAGATAGCACTTTCCACCCAGCACAGCTGCTAATGTGCTTAATTTAGCAAAGAATGGCCTGAAAACTTTTTTTCCCTCCTTAGGAATTAAAGAAAGAGGTCATGGAGCACAGGCTGGTGTTGGACACAGTGAATGAAGTGAGCCGTGCTCTCTTAGAGCTGGTGCCCTGGAGAGCCAGAGAAGGGCTGGATAAACTTGTATCTGATGCCAACGAACAGTACAAGTTGGTCAGTGACACTGTGGGACAAAGGGTGGATGAAATTGATGCTGCTATTCAGAGATCACAACAGGTAATGTTTATAAACACCTCTGCATTAATATTTTAGGCAGCAGGGCTATATATATAAAGTATAAAACTATGACCCATATAAATAAAGACTCAGGAATAGGAATAATAAGATAAAGCAAAATCTGATATAACAAGTTACTTCAGTGATAGGAAGTGATTGCATAAAGGTACATGAGGACTGATCTTAGTTTGACCAAAAATATTTGACCCTTTTTGAGAAATAGGAATTTGTGGTAGAGTCTGTGTGAGCCCTCTTCTCAGCTACTGCCCCATTAAGGGCAGATTCTGATAGAAGTAGATAATATCTAGGATCAAAAGGTCCAAATGCATCCCAGTCTTCGTTTCGCATAATCAACTGTTTTAACATTAGCTGAGGGAAGAGGGGAAGGAACCAAGAACTATAATTACTATCAAATATGCCAACCAAAATAGCAGAGCCATCCAAAATAGAACCTTCCCAGTAAACACAGGTGTCATATTTCCCTCTATCTTTTTTCCTTCCTGCTTTCTGGAAAAAGCTATTTGCTTTCCTTTGTAGCTGGATATGCACCTATTAATGTGTCATGGTACAAAGTAAATATAACATGACTTCTTTGGTTCAGTGATGAGCAAAATCTTTGTGAACCATGTAGAAGTTTGCTCTGACTTCAAGTGTGTCCCCAACGTGTCTTTATTGGTACCCCTAATCTTGGCCAAATATTTCTGTATGAAATTTATCATGCTTGGGAGGAGTTTATTTTCCTCTTTAAAAAGATAGTAGTGTAGGTTGGCAAAGTTGAAGAAGAGAAAAAATTGGGGGACCCTCATTCAACAGCAATCACATAGAACACATTCTTCATTTTTCTTAGTTTCTGCATGACCCTTTAAAAGTTGGGTGTTCTCCTGGGTTCTTACGCTTCTTCAGATGAGCAAGTACTTCCTAATTAATTAGACTCAACTGTCTGCTGCCATTTTTAATGATATATTTAAACATACAGCTAAAAGTACTCCAGTGTATGGGTAAGAAAAAGAACTGGCAGAAAGAGCACAGTCTCATAAAAGCATTGTGATTGGAAGTGTATTTTTAAGAATGTATATTTAAGTTAAGGAAATTAACAATTTTCATTGTTGTTTCTAGCTGTAGGATCACTAACTGGGTTCTGTTAACTTCTTTCTAAAGAAGTTGAAATAGGATCAGCTCGTATTTGTATATGTATAATCCATAAGTATAATCCATTCCAAATTGCATCTTGATTTATGATTTTATGCAATTCTCCCCCAGTTTTGGCTTTACTTTGTAGATATAAACATTATTAGTGAAAATCCAGGCCTTTCCCTGTTGAAGAAATTCTAATTCTAAGGAGATAGATTTCTGTTATATGTAATTGATTCATTTTCCTTTAATACGTCTATTAGTATGAGCAAGCTGCTGATGCAGAACTAGCTTGGGTTGCTGAAACAAAACGAAAACTGATGGCCCTGGGTCCAATTCGCCTGGAACAAGACCAGACCACAGCTCAGCTGCAGGTCCAGAAGGTAAGTGTCCCACAGATATAGCCACTATGCCCTGAGCGAGTAGGATCTTCACCAGCTTAGAGTGACTACAAGAGAGTTTCTGACCATCCCAGGTGGAGTAATGCAATTTCATGATGATGGATAAGATTAAAAATATTTAAGATGAGGAAGAGATTCTTTGTGAAAAGGGAGCAGGAGGCCCATTAATTCAGGAAAGAATAGCAGTTTTCTGGATGATTTTTAGGAGAGGTGATACTTTTGTAAGCTATTAAAGATAAGTACTGAGCGTGTACGGACAGGCAAAGTGTCAGACTTCAGAGAAGAGTTTCGATGTGGCTTCATCAGAGCAAGGAGTTTTTCATAGGTTTTTGTCTAACATTTCGGTAACTCCGGCTTGGGGTCCTTTTTACTTCGTGATCTAACTCCAGTTCACTTTCAAAGGCTTTCTCCATTGACATCATTCGACACAAAGATTCAATGGACGAACTCTTCAGTCATCGTGGTGAAATCTTTGGCACATGTGGGGAGGAGCAAAAAGCTGTATTGCAGGTGAATTGCATTTATTTATTCACCATGTTGTTCTTGTCTCGACCATGATGCATCCTTACAATTGTGAAATGATAGTTAAAGAAGGTTTTTTTCCTCTCTGTCACTGGTAATGGTAATAAAGGGCAGCTTGATGTTCTGGGGGGTTCACACGCCGAGCCCTGTGTGCACAAATGTCCAAACAGCCCTACTATATGATAGGAAATATATTGCAATCCGTTCTCTTTATAACAGAGGAATTGCTTTTCAGTCCATAAGGATCTTTGAGTTACCTTTCAAAGTATCTATGATGGATTTTTCAGAACCATATGCAGATATTCTTAGGTCTTTCTAAACGATCAGACCAGTTTTGTTAGTTTTTGTAAAGGTTATGGTTAACCACTGTTTCCTCAGAAATACTCATAAATCGAGCTACTCGCTTTAAATGTGTGAAGCCTAAGTGTTGGGTTTATGGAGACATTTTTGTCCGAGGAAGAGAGCCAGGTGAAACTCGATGGGCGGAGGGTCCGGCACAGGCCCCAAGATGTTCTGTCTTGAACTGACCCGCCATAATGATGCTGCGTCCGAAGTCGTGTGTCTTCACTGAAAGGTTAACGCTGTGTTGTGCTTGCTCTGTTTGACTGTCTTTGAAACTACTTTCATGTGTTAAAAAGTCTAGAAACAATACACATATGTGATAGGAAAAAACCAGAAAATTCAGATAAGAATAAGGAAAATATAAATCACTTGTAATTTTGCTCAATTAATCCATTTCCAAGCATTAAAAACTAAAGAAGTCCTTTGGTTTTTAATGTATGTACACCTACATTTGTCCTTAAAAGAAGGATTCGTAAGAGTAATAAATGTTATACTTTGTTGCTCATAGGAAAAGACAGAGTCTCTAATACAGCAGTACGAAGCCATTAGTCTGCTCAATTCAGAGCGTTACACCGGCCTCGAGCGGGCCCAGGTCTTGGTGAACCAGTTTTGGGAAACTTATGAGGAGCTCAGCCCCTGGATTGAGGAGACCCGGGCACTGATAACACAGTTACCTCCTCCAGCCATTGATCACGAGCAGCTCAGGCAGCAGCAGGAGGAGATGAGGGTAAGGAGCATGCTGGCTTTTATTTCATTGCAGAACTGAACACAGCTCCACGATTTATTTGAAAACAACGTATTTATCAGTGCCTACCGGGTGTAAGTTCTGTGTTATGAAGTTAATTCTTAATCGGTTAGAACTTCTTTGCACAATACAAATGTATACCTCAATTCTTTCCCTTGTCCTTAATATGAATGCATTAAAGAAAAGCATGGAGATGTCAGAGCCCTGGGCATTGCCGAAGTGAAGAACTAAATGAACATCAAGGGAACTTTTCAGCCACAGCAGGATGTTATGGAATGGGTGTGTGGCTGGGTGGCTTTTTCCGTGTGGTTAGGCCCCAGTTGGAATGGGAGCCATGAAGAAAGGGCAGAGAGCATTTGTGGCATGTAGTTTAGGGGAGGAGGGGAATCTGTAGACACTTAATGCTGTTACCATTAAAGATAGTTCTTAATGTTTCTTTTATCTGTGGTTAATGGCTTGTGTTTATTCCTTTCTCTGTGTTCCTGTATGTGGAAGGATATAAACTGGAAGGAACCAGCGGTAAAGTCAAGGAGTGGTTGGATTACTAGGAATGTTGCCATTTCTGCCTTGTCTTGCTCAGTGTCTCTCAGTTTGGGGAGGGAGACAGGTATTTAACCATGTAAAGTATAATATAGTACACAGAAGTATTTATATGTACAGAAGAGGGGGATTAAACTTGTATCGATGAGCAGGGTTGTGGGGAGTAAGAGAGGGTGTGTCTAGGAAGGCTTCCCAAGTGATAGGGCATCTGTTAGCTTTTGAAAATTAGGAGGATTGGGTAGTATTAGAACCTAAGACTTAGATGTTTGTTTGTTTGTTTGTTCTTTCATAAATGGTAAGATGCTGGGACTTGCTGGTTTTTAGCAATTCAGTTTGTTCCTCTCAAAGTTGATATGAGCTCTAATCAAAATATTTAAGCGAATAAACTGGTATAAAATGCTCACGTGGGGCACCTGGGTGGCTCAGTGGGTTAAAGCCTCTGCCTTCTGCTCAGGTCATGATCTCAGGGTCCTGGGATCGAGCCCTGCATCAAACTCTCTGCTCGGCGGGAAGCCTGCTTCCCCCTCTCTCTCTGCCTGCCTTTCTGCCTACTTGTGATCTCTCTCTCTCTCTGTCAAATAAATAAATACAGTCTTCAAAAAAACAAAAACAAAACCCCACTCACTTTATTTATTTATTTTTTTACATAGCAACTCAGGGAATCCATTGCCGAACACAAACCCCATATTGATAAGCTACTAAAGATAGGCCCACAGCTAAAGGAGTTAAACCCTGAGGAGGGGGAAATGGTGGAGGAAAAATACCAGAAAGCAGAAAACCTGTATGCCCAAATAAAAGAGGAGGTGCGCCAACGGGCACTGGCCCTTGACGAAGCTGTTTCCCAGTCGGCTCAGGTATGTGTGTGTCTTAAACTCATGATCCCTTCAACACTGTTCTTTAGTCTAAGCAGGAGGTCTCTGGGTCAGGTGTGCCCCTATGGTCTTGAATGTCTAGACCAGTATGCTGATGAAACATCATCAGTAGACCAGGAACCTTTGCCTGTCTACATTTTTGTTCCAAGGAACATTGGTATACTGACACTATGGGGAGGGGGGGTAAAACTCACCTCGGCTGGTATATATTTACTGTTGATGGTTTCCTTGAAAACTTTATACTGTGATGAGTCTTTAGCAGGGATGATTTTGGATAAATTCACCTTGAAGCAACAAATGTGTCAAGAAAAGTCTGATTCTTATTTGGCTTGTTACTTCTGAAATTTAGAGAACAGCACATTAGTTTTCTTACTCATGAGGCCACCGGCTAGTTCCTGATTCAGAAAAAGATGCTTGAGTAGGGAGAAGTAAGAGCCAAAGAGAAACATAAACCACCAGCAATGGACTTTAAAGCATGTAACTTCATACCCTTCAACTAATATATTACTGTTAGTGGTATTTTTGTCATGTCTGGGTATTTTATTCCTATGTTTAGTCTCAATATTCTTGGTTAATATTTGTACTTACTCAAGTTTCTCCCCCCACCTTCCGTGCCATCTCTCACTCACATTGTGGGATGTGTTACTATGTGTTGTTGCTGCCTGCTCCTGTCTTCCCCACATCGTCACATTTCATTGTTGTGTTGACCGCGCCCACCATTACAGATTGCAGAGGTAAGGTGCCCACCCACACTGGGATTAGGGGGTTCTTATGCAGCTGACAATTGAGAGAATTTACCTATAAGGAAGTCTCTTTAACTGTAGTGGAATAAGTTTTATTAGTGTGGTTTATTATGCCAGTCTCAGTTGGGGTGAACCCTAGAAGTGAGGGAGTGGTGGGGAGTGATTTTTTTGAAATCCCACTGTGTCTTCCCTGTAAGACACGTAGAGTTGATAAGCTTTACTCCAGTGAATCCGGAGCTGGTTCTGGAGAGCTTTTTAAGGAGGCAAGCTTATCTGCACTGCTCCCTTTTCCCCCTTCTCTGCTTCAGATTGTAAATGAAAATTTTATCATTATAGTCATGTTATTCAAAGTACCAGAAAAGTGGGAAGGTAAATTGTTCTTTTAGAATAAAGATAGATTTGGCCTTCCTTAATTACCTTTCATCATGCTGACATTTTCCCTTCTCACTATTACATATGGTGGGTTATTAAATTGCATGCCATGTTACTTTTAATCTCCAAATCATGTGGCATATTGAGTTCCCCATTCATTTACACAGTTGGTGGAGGGCCTCTAACTTGTTGGTCTAATCTGTTGCATGCAACTGTCATCTGAGATGTTGACACACTGACTCTCACCAGTTTCATGGTCTTGTCCCTTTCTTGTCACCCCAGTTGGAATAGGGGGAGTATTGTGACAGCACTAAATGACTTGAGTTGATTTCTAGCATATTACTTAATATCTGTTTGTTCGTTTTGAAAATAAACATTTACTTTCTTTTTTTTTGGTGGGCTAGCATGGGTGTGCTATGCCCGAAACAGTTTCTCAGGCAAACCTAACACTTGACAGCCATCAGGCTAGGCTGAATGCAAGTCATCCTAAACAGTAATAGATTTATACCCTGGCCTTATTCCCTAACATTTTCCCCAGAAGTGTGATGAAGTATTATTGTGATGGCTAATGGTCCAACATCTGTTTAGTTCCATGATAAAATTGAGCCCATGCTGGAGACTCTGGAGAATCTCTCCTCTCGCCTGCGTATGCCACCGCTGATCCCTGCTGAAGTAGACAAGATCAGAGAGTGCATCAGTGACAATAAGAGTGCCACTGTGGAGCTGGAAAAGCTGCAGCCTTCCTTTGAGGCCCTAAAGCGCCGTGGAGAAGAGCTCATTGGGCGATCTCAAGGAGCTGACAAGGATCTGGCTGCAAAAGGTGCTTGATGATTTTTTTTTTTTTTTTTAAGTAGGCTCCACACCCAGCATGGGGCTCCCAAACTCAAGACCCTGAGATGAAGACCTGAGCTGAGGTCAAGAGCCACATGCTTAACTTAGTGGCCCACCCAGGTGCCCCTGAATCTAATTAATTTTTAAAGAAAATCGATAGAATAAATTCTAGGCTGTAGTTACTCCAGCATCCCACCGGATACATTTCACTGAATGTGAAGGCAGTCCCCAAGTAATAAGTATTCCACAAAGTCATTTGGAAGTCATTTAGAATTCAGAACACATCTCCCCCATTGAAACAAGATTACAATCGGTAGTTAGATTCCCAGGCCAGGAAACAAATGCTCTTTTAACCCTTAATATGAGTAAGCTGCAGTATTTATAATAGATAGAACATAACTACCTTTTATAACACTTTATATGGGAAACAGTGAGTTTCAACACAAAACACTGGAAACAGAGTTCTCATTTCAGCCCCTTTATAAAGTTAGGTCTTTTGTTTTTGATTTTGTTTTTTTTTAAGATTTTATTTATTTCAGAGGTAGAGATACCACGTGTGAGCAGGGGAGGAGCAGAGGCAGAGGGAGAAGGAGAGAGAATCCCAAGCAGACTCCCCACTGAACACAGAGTCAGATGCAGGGCTTGATCTCACGACCCTGAGGTCATGACCTGAGCTGAAATCAAGAGTCAGATGCTCAACTGACTGAGCCATCCAGGTTCCCCTCGGTCTTTTGTATCTTAGCAGTACCTTTTGTTAGATGGTAACTCATTTCCACATTACCTCTGTGATCTCTTTCTGTGGGAGACCAACATAAGTGGAAAATACAAATGTCTAAAAAATAAAGCAAAGGTAGAAAACTATCCTTCATTTTAAACTTTTAGAGCTTTTTAAAGGAATAAGAACTAGGTGAAATTTCTGATGAAGCAGATTCAAGTACGTAAAGAGTCCCATTCATATCTATTCTTTATTCCCTCAGAAATCCAGGACAAATTGGATCAAATGGTATTCTTCTGGGAGGACATCAAAGCTCGGGCTGAAGAGCGAGAAATTAAGTTCCTTGATGTCCTTGAACTCGCAGAGAAGTTCTGGTATGACATGGCAGCTCTCCTGACCACTATCCGAGATACCCAGGACATCGTCCATGATTTGGAAAGCCCAGGCATTGACCCATCTATAATCAAACAGCAGGTGGAAGCTGCTGAGGTGAGACAGAAACAAAATGCCATCTCTTATGTGTTTGTCCTCTAGAAAATCACTTTATCTAAGCATTAACTGCTTACTGGTCGTTGTTATTGTTGTTGTTGTTTACTTAATAGGACTTTTTCCCACTTGAAAAAAATATGTGCTCTACTATGTATGTATAGTAGAGATTTCTTTCTTTTTTATATATACACGTTGTACTACTTGTTTAGACTCATACAACCTCCGTAATTGTGATATAGGACAATTCCATCGCTCAAAAGTACTTCTCCCATCAGTTTTAAACTCAATTCAAATTAGTAGAATTTGAATTAGAAGTAGTACTTTTTTGATTTCAGTCCTTTCTAGAGTACAGTATTTCTCAAATAAATTTATTTGTTTGTTTGTTTGTTTGTTTCCAAGTAAGTTTCTTTAATGTAGAAAAACAACATATAGAAAAGAAAATAAATTCTGGATTCGTCATCCAGAGATAACAATTGTTACTTTGACATACCTTTTTCTAGCCTTTTTGGAGAGCCTAGTTTCTACTAAATGCATTTTTCACCTCATTTTGTCTCTTTAGTTTCAGCCATTCTCCCCCCTCCCTGCCCCTGTCATTGCCAGTGCATGAACCTGTTTTTAGGATCTGGCCCAGCACTGACTTTCTCCAAGATTATATAGCCTAGCATTTCTATGATGTTAGTCTCTCAGCTCTTAGATTGGTGCCTAGTACTGTATTATTTTATCCTTGTTGATATACTTCCCTGTGATAGAGTTCTTTTCTTCTTCTCTTTTTTAGATTTCATTAATTTATTAGAGAGAGTGAGTAGGAGGGAGAGGGAGAGTCTGAAGCAGACTCCACACTGAGCACAGAGCCCAACAAAGGGCTCAATCCAACAACCCCTGTGATAGATTTCTGGCTGTAGATTACAGTCTCTTGAATCCTGGAAGGATGAACCTTCGCTAAACTCTTAAAGCTCATTAGACCTTTCCTAGACTACTTTAAAAATATTGTTATATGTATAAATATATTTCTTACGTCTATATTGTGTGTGTGAGAGAGTGAAAGAAAAATGAACCGAGTTCAAAGTTCAACTGTTTGGGTAGGTGAAATATTAAGGACATTGAAAGGCTTTCGTGAAATTGACAATTCTGTTCAACATCTGCTATTGATGAGGGTATAAATTACATTTGCAAAGTTTGGGAAGTTCTGTTCTGCTTTCTGTTTTGGCTTATGTTCTGTTCATTTACATGTAGACTATTAAGGAAGAGACAGATGGTCTGCATGAGGAATTGGAGTTTATTCGAATCCTCGGAGCAGATTTGATTTTTGCCTGTGGAGAAACAGAGAAGCCCGAAGTGAAGAAGAGCATTGATGAGGTGTGGAAAAAAATGGATATGGAATTCAGATGAAACCTTAGTGGACTCACACTGAAGACTAGTATTAATTAAAGAATCCGTTTTTCCCCTAGCTGAATAATGCCTGGGAGAGCTTAAACAAAACCTGGAAAGAGAGGCTAGAAAAGCTTGAGGATGCCATGCAGGCCGCTGTGCAGTATCAGGACACTCTGCAGGTGAGAGGCCACAGGCTGACCGCCACAGAAAGAAGCTCCGTGTTCTTTATGTCATATTCCAAGTCCAGCCGAGTGGATCACCTCTGCAGGACTGGAGCATTTCAAACCCAAGACAGTGCTGTTTCGGTATTTCTAGCCTAATTTTCCCGTTCCTAGTGAGGAAAGTACTGATCTCCAAATTTCTACTCCTCTTGCCATGTTTTTCATCATCGTCTTTATCCTCAGGGTGGCTGTGCCTGCCGTGAGGCTGGTCGTACTGTGTAAATCCTTGCTTGCCAGAGGTTCCAAACCCAGGTTACCTTGAAGCACAGCTTGGCACAGTACTCCCACCACATCCTGAGCTTGCTAGGTGGCCGTGACAAATACTAACTTCGACTCACATTTAGTTTTTCCAGAATGTAGTTCATTTTGGACAGTATCCTACTAATACTGGCTCTGTTCTTAGATCTCCATATTATGGTGTAAAACTCATTATCCCTTACCTCTGTCCCCCACCTAAAAACACAAACAGCACAGGGTCTTTGAGTTTTGTCTGCTTATGTCAGCGGAGATGATGCTAATTCTCTCCCAACAGCTGGTGCTTTTGTTTTTGTTTTTGTTTTTGACTGTTTGTCTTTTTATTTCAGGCTATGTTTGACTGGCTAGATAACACTGTGATTAAGCTCTGCACCATGCCCCCCGTCGGCACTGACCTCAACACTGTTAAAGATCAGTTAAATGAAATGAAGGTTTGTGACTGGGAATGGCTTTTGAAGAAGAGTTGCGTTTTCGTTTTTAAAGACTTGGTTTGATGTTAACATGAAGTATGTCTCTGGTAGGAGTTCAAAGTGGAAGTTTACCAACAGCAAATTGAGATGGAAAAGCTCAATCACCAGGGTGAGCTGATGTTAAAGAAAGCTACAGATGAGACGGACAGAGACATTATCCGAGAACCATTGACAGAACTCAAACACCTCTGGGAGAACCTGGGTGAAAAAATTGCCCACAGACAGGTGAGGCAGATGGTAGAGTCTGTCAGTGGACAATGAGCTACTGTTTTCTCGTTTCCTGACAAATGTCTCCTTTATATCTTTTTCTGAGTAGCACAAACTAGAAGGTGCTCTCCTGGCCCTTGGCCAGTTCCAACATGCCTTAGAGGAACTGATGAGCTGGCTCACTCACACTGAGGAGTTGTTAGACGCTCAGAGACCCATAAGCGGAGACCCAAAAGTCATTGAAGTTGAGCTTGCAAAGCACCATGTAAGTCCTCTCAGTTTTCATCTCTTCGCCTGTTGGTTTAAGACCAAATGTCACCGGAAGCCTCTCGATACTGCGTGCACCATAGAGAACCAGGCTTGACGGCATCTGTGGAAATAAATGATGATGTTCAACATTTTTTTAGGTTCTAAAAAATGATGTTTTGGCCCACCAAGCCACAGTGGAAACAGTCAACAAAGCTGGCAATGAGCTTCTTGAGTCTAGTGCCGGGGATGACGCCAGCAGCCTGAGAAGCCGTTTGGAAACCATGAACCAGTGCTGGGAGTCGGTGTTACAAAAAACGGAGGAGAGAGAGCAGCAGCTCCAGTTGACGCTGCAGCAGGTTCGTGTTGTCCGGACCGGTAGGTGGGGCTGTGCACGCCACACCGCGGCGGCCGGAGGAGCGCCTGTCGGAGCCCCTCAAAGGAAAGCCATTTGGAGTAGCATCCCCTCCACCCCCTCCACTCCATGTCTTAAGAGGAGGGTCAGTTCCGCCCTGGAACTTGTTTGGAAAGAGTAGCTTTTGATTGAGTGGTTCTTTTTGGATTTGTTTGTAGCATAGTCTCTTTAGTTACTCTTCAAAGTTAGTAGATCTTGGCTACGACGAAGCTTGCTCACAGATTTGGTTATTTCTTGCATCAAGTCAGGATTCCTCCATCCCCCGCCCCCCATCCACCTGCAATAGTACCTTAGCCTATCAGTTCATCAAGTCATATCAGACCTCAGCGATAGGTTACAAGGATTCTGCTAGATTCTAGGAATAAATAACTATATTGGCTCCATGCTAATCCAGCAACAGAACCACCCTGAGAGCAGCCCAGAATTCCTCCCCCAGGATAGGCTCCTCATATGGTCATTTAGGAAGTTTACTCTTGAAGCTGAGAATTGACTACTGACCTTGCTGATGTGTCTTTTCTCAAAGGCCCAAGGTTTCCACAGTGAAATTGAAGATTTCCTCTTGGAACTGACTAGGATGGAAACCCAACTTTCTGCATCTAAGCCCACAGGAGGCCTTCCTGAAACTGCTAGGGAACAGCTTGATACACATATGGTAATAGACGTTTATTAAAGTTGAACATAACCCCCTATTCATAGACCCGTATGTATCTGGGAGTCTACAAAGTATACATTTTTACCGACAACATAGTACAACTTTAAGGATTGCCGCTTTTATGTGGGCGTTAATACCCCCTACCGCAGGCAGCAGTGGTGACAGGGAAGCTTGATTGGAGATACGTTGGTGAGCTGGTAAGTTTTGAGTTGGTCAGTCGGTTGGCATAGGAATATTGACCTGAAGGTGAGAGCATCAAGAAGACAAATACATAACACGGATATGTCTCTACTTAGGAAAAGAGTGTTTGGTAGGACTTAGGGAAATCAATAGATACTGACAATGTATTAAGAAAGGGGCTGAGGGAAAAAAGGCAACATAATTTCTAGGCAAATGTTTCATGAAACAGAGAAATAAATTATCGGGGGTCTATTTTTGTGATCACTGATCCTCAAAAAAATCCTCTTTACTTGAATAACAAAATTATTTTAATGAGGAATGATAGGATTCATTGCTAAGCGGTTGAACTGAATCCAAAAGAAAGGGTTTTAATCAAGAATGAGACCTTCCTGGACTTTTCCAACTGTGCTCAGAAATCTGTGTGTGGGTGTGTCTCAGGGAATTGGCATTGCCAATCTTTTTCTTGCCTTTTTTTTTCTTTTCCAGGAACTCTATTCCCAGCTCAAAGCCAAGGAAGAGACTTATAATCAGCTGCTTGACAAGGGCAGGCTCATGCTTCTAAGCCGTGACGACTCTGGGTCCGGCTCAAAGACAGAGCAGAGTGTCGCTCTCTTGGAGCAGAAGTGGCATGTGGTCAGCAGTAAGATGGAAGAAAGAAAGGTATCACCACAAAATTCAGTGTGTGATTACTGGGCTTGAGTTGTTTGCTTGGCGAATGCACGTAATTACCATCTAGTTTCTGTGAAGATTTTTCGAAGACCAGTACATGGTAACAGAAGTTGCAGAACTGATATCCTCGGGATCACTTTTGTGCTAATCAAGCTGTCTTTTCTGCTGTTGAATTTCTATTCTGTATCTGTGTCAAGTTGCGTTGATGGAGCTAAGTTTCTGCTACTCTTTGCTTTTATTACTCATTCCTTTTCTACCTTTACAAGTCAAGACATTACTGGCTGTTACGGGTCACTGATGGACTTACAGCCCATATTAATCACCGAATTGTGTTTCCCGCTGAAAACCAGGGTTAAGTTGGGAGTCGCTGGCTTGGGATCGGGAGGGTGGTATCAGAGCATGCAGGAAGGCAAGCTAACATTCTCCACAAAGGATTTGGACCCTTGTACAAATGCAGTATGCAGAGAATTTTACTAAAAATCAGGAAACAAGTAGATTATGTGACTTCTCCCATTCTTCTTCAAAAATCAAACTCTCTTCAAAAGAAAGGTGATCGGGGATCAAGGCCTCAAA
The DNA here is from genome assembly GCA_028533885.1 of Nasua narica. NCBI lineage: Eukaryota > Metazoa > Chordata > Mammalia > Carnivora > Procyonidae > Nasua > Nasua narica. The sequence goes on from CM052798.1 coordinate 26,789,445, forward strand.
ACATTGTTTTTTATGAATACCGAGTTTCGGAGTATCACTCAGCACAGAGTATCTGTACCGGGCAGATCAAATGTAAAATATGTGTTCAAGTCTGTTGGCCACATCCATTCAACAGTTATTAAGCCTGTGTGTACCAGGCACTGTGCTGCTTCATGTACAGTGGAAGCAAAGGCTTGAGCCCTATCATTGTGAAATTCAATGGGCAGAAGGACATAAAACAAATACACATCTAAATGAACATTGTGAAAGAAGCATTGATTTCCTAGAATTCTTTTAGTGTGAGGTCTGGTAATTCTCTTATATGAAGAATGACCAGAGGAGCTGAATATAAGGCTTTGTTCTAATTCTTAGACAGACTATCCTCTGTTATTCCTGTTGAATGCAGAACTAAGACTAATTAAAGAAACCATGGCAGATTCTGGCTCATAATCAAGTTTCTAGAAGGTTTTCCCATCAGTGGAGCAGGTTGCCTCAAGAAATAGTTATCCATCACTGGTGGAACCGGTCCTACAAGGGCCAGGTATCAAGGATAGTTATTTCTGATTTTGCAGAACTTTACATTTCAGTATCACTAAAATCATTGATTAAATGTGTGTGGTGCTGTATTAAAAAAGATATAGATAAAATGTTGTGTAAAGATTTCCTGTCACCTAGGAACTTACAAAATATTATTTTCCAAGCATTTATATGATAAGTTTGAGGGAGATTTTCTTTTTCCTCTTGATTGGTTTAGGTTGGGTCCTTATGTTTTTGTAACATTCATTATAGCGTTTTTCTAGGTTATAAAAGTAACTTGAAATCACAGAGAAAAACCTCGGAAGTATAACCCAGTTAACAATTAGCATTTATCATGTACATCTTGGGTTTCTTTTTATGAGTATTTTAGATATAGTCATTTTTAACAACATGTCATTATTCCACTATACCTGCCTGGTAGATGGACTACGAACGGAGGCCATCGCCTAGGTGCGTGGGTAGAGCTTATCTCTGAGGCTGGAGGTTGTAGTCTCTGGAATTAGGGTGTATTCTTGGGCAGTGGCATGTGCCCCAAATGAGCCACTGTTTTCGTCATTCGATTTAGATCAAAGTGTCTAAAAATTTGTATCTAGTGTTGTCAGATTTTTGCTTAGAATATTATGGCTTTTATTACCTTTTCTTCTTATAGCTTAAAAATGAGCTTCAGGGGCGCCTGACTGGCTCTGTCAGTAGAGCATAAGACTCTTTTTTTTTTTTTTTTTAAGATTTTATTTATTTGAGAGCGCACATGTGCACAAGTGGGGAGGGCCAGAGAGAGAGGGAGAGGCAGGCAGGCTCCTGGTTAAACAGGGAGCCTGATGTGGGACTCATCGCAGGATCCCGGGATCATGACCTGAGCTGAAGGCAGATGCTTAACCGACCGAGCCACACAGGTGCCCCAGGAGTATGTGACTCTTGATCTCAGGGTTGTGAGTTCAAGCCCCACATTGGCCCTAGAGCTTACTTAAAAAATAAAAATAAAAATATATATAAAATGAAATTAAAAAAAGAATAAGCTTCAGCCTCATACATTTTCAGGTGCCATATTTTCTGAAAACATATTTGAACAGAGAGCACTGCATCAGCATCATCTTTACAGTAAAGTGCTTTTCATTTAGTTGTTTTTACACCACAAAAGTACGTTAAAGGGAAGTGAGGCTTTGCCCCAAACAAGTTGTAGACCCTGCAGCTGTCGCCACTAAAGGATCAGTTCACTTACATTTACTGAATAGTTTCATCCCTGTTCTTTAATGTCCCAGGAAATGGGGAATGGAAGAAAAAGCCATATAGCTGCAAATTGTGCTCTTTCCTTTTCATACATGGTTGTTTTGGTTTCAGACACTAACATTAAATTGCCCCCTTTTCTGTAAACAAGGCATGTTTGGGGGTTGATTAAATGAGGCTTCCTTTTTAGAGGTCATTTCATTTGGTGTACAATTCACGCCTTTGTTCTTGAAGCTACAATTCCTGAATTTGGCACTTTTTCTTTTTGTGTGTTTTAATTAAAATTCAGTCAAAGCTGGAAGAGGCCCTCAACCTGGCAACAGAATTCCAGAATTCCCTGCAGGAGTTTATCAACTGGCTCACTCTAGCAGAGCAGAATCTCAACATCGCCTCTCCTCCCAGCCTGATTCTAAACACTGTCCTTTCCCAGATAGACGAGCACAAGGTAACTATGACGTGATGATGGCACCCTCCTTTTGAGAGGACTTGTTGGAAGAGAATCTCCTCTATCTTATCTTCAGTTTAAAGAAAGCAATATTTTCCCCTCAGGTGTTTGCTAATGAGGTCAATGCTCATCGAGACCAGATCATTGAGCTGGATCAGACTGGGAATCAGTTAAAGTTCCTTAGCCAAAAACAGGACGTTGTTCTGATCAAGAATTTGCTGGTTAGCGTCCAGTCTCGATGGGAGAAGGTTGTCCAGCGGTCTATTGAAAGAGGGCGATCACTGGATGATGCCAGGAAGCGGGCAAAACAAGTGAGTTATGAATGAAAGAGACCAATTTATTGAACAACCTTGGGCTGCATGTGTGGAGTCTCCAGAAAGATTTTCATGAAAGTCTAGTTTGCATCGTCATTCCTGTTATAAGTTATTTTTTATATAATTGTAGTTCCATGAAGCTTGGAAAAAACTGACCGACTGGCTAGAAGATGCAGAGAGTCACCTGGACTCGGAGCTGGAGATATCCAATGACCCAGACAAAATTAAACTCCAGCTCTCTAAGCATAAGGTAAAGCGTTCGTGGCTTTTAGGTTCTGAGCTGGGAATTCACTGGAGATTGCTAAAAATGGAGGTCAGAGCTAGTCAAAAGAAAATCCATTAATGTCGGAAAGTCAAGGTGATGAAACCAGCATTCCGTTGTATATCTAGACCATGTCAAACCCTGAGAGTCATTCATTTAAATAACAGTTCAAACAAAGTGATTGTGGGAGTAACCAGTTAAAACCACAGGCTTTTAGAAATTGTCATGCACTGCTGTATATGATACAAACAAAAATTTACGAATTTCTTAAGGATAAGCTATTCTTAATTCAAGAGGTAGTGATATTCATACTCTGGTTACCAACCCAAAAACTAAAAATTTTTCTTCGTTCCAAATAAAAACGTTATCTGCCTTTTAGCATTGGGGTTTTTTTTTTCTTTCCTTTTGGGAAACAGGAGTTCCAGAAAACTCTTGGCGGCAAACAACCTGTGTATGATACCACAATTCGAACTGGCAGAGCCCTGAAAGAAAAGACCTTGCTTCCCGATGACACTCAGAAACTTGACAATTTACTGGGAGAAGTCAGAGACAAATGGGATACTGTTTGTGGCAAGTCTGTGGAGAGGTATGAATTTCTCCTTCGTGGGTCTATGTATTATCCCAGAACTAACAAAGACAGCATGTTACTGGATTCCATAAAATGGCCATAAAGCTAATGCATCAATAACAGGTTTTATAGCATCTCAGTATTTCTAGTTCATTCAGTGAGAGTTATGAAATAAGTTGAACAAAATATTAAAATTCTCACTTTAAGCTTGAGTCTTACTGTATTAGAGAGGCCCATAAACTCAAGCCAACAGCAATAGAAGATTAGTAACTCCAAATATTCGTCAGTGACCAGTTTGTGATACTAACCGCCGTCTCAGTGAGTTCTCTCATTGTATCAGACAGCGAGCAGAACCTCTGCATGCATCACCTCGTTTACCCGTCGTAAAGCCTGACCTTTACTGGGCAGTTACGACTGAGCATTTGCCAGACAGAAGCTGCCAATCATGTAATCCTCATAACAACCACTGAGGGGGATACTGTTATTCCCATTTTACAGATGAGAAAAATGATCATAAAGAGGTTTCTTAACTCCCCCCAGGGGCACTCAGCTCCTAAGCAGCAGAGCTGGGATTTGAAGCTGTTGGATTTGGTTCCACAAGTTGTACTTGTGCCCACTTGTACCCACTACGCTATGCTAAGTAATACGATATCTGTGTATTATTTGTACTCCCATTTTTTGGATCAGGTGACTGAGGTTCAAAGAGGTGACCAGAAAGCCCAGGGTCACACAACTGGTGTAGAGCTAGGAGTTGAACTCCCGACCACAGACCATGACCAAAACCGTCATCCTCTACCTGAGTGGTGTAAAGTGATTAACACAGACCTTGGTCATTAGGGTATATCTGTGTGTATAACCATCGGACTCTTAAGGTGCCAGGAGGGCCTCTGTACCTACCTCCTGTAGTACCCTTACTCCATTCTAGAGAGTGGTTTGATTAAAAATGTCTAGGCATATCTCTCAGTCACTTTTTGCTCTATTTCAAACCAGTCCAGCACGGAGGGCCCTCTTCTCTCTAGAGTTCAAGCAGCGTTCCATTCAGCAGTCAGAACTGTGAGCCAGCCAGAGACAGGAGCTCTAAAAACGGTGAGGGTTGTGTGCTTTTCTCAGGCAGCACAAGTTGGAGGAGGCCCTGCTGTTTTCGGGCCAGTTCATGGACGCTTTGCAGGCCTTGGTCGACTGGCTGTACAAGGTGGAGCCGCAGCTGGCCGAGGACCAGCCCGTGCACGGGGACCTTGACCTCGTCATGAACCTCATGGACGCCCATAAGGTGAGGGGTGGGGGCTGCGCCACAGGGGGGCAGAGCCACCGGGTCCTTGGCCTCTGCAGGCCTTCTGCTCGCAACCCACCCAGGGGAGAAAGGAAGTCTCCATGAGCCTGTGTCTCTGCCCGTCCGAGAGACCGCTCCTCGCTTTGGGTCCTTAAACTATTGCTGGGATTCTGCATCAGACACACAGCGTTTACCCGAATTGCTTTGATTCAGATTTGGCAATGTGTAAATTTCATCTTGGGGGTTTTCCCCCCTTCCTGTGGTATGTCTCCATTGAGTCACACCATAAATTTAAACTCAGGAACCCCTTTAAGATTTGCATTTTCATAGACTCCTAAAATGAAAATGAGTTCTTTTTGTTAGCTGATTTTGGCCCTAGCACGCCCAGCACCATGCACAGCAACGTTTATGTATAACCTACACCTGTTGTGTTAACCTCCATACTGTCCTCTTGTTTCAGCACAAAGCATTCAGCTTCACTTGAAATTACATCAGAGTCTTATTATGCACGTGGCAGATGTGTTCTTACTGAACTCCCACAGTTCTGGAAATTTTGCTGTGATGTCATTCCTGTGTTACAAGTTAGGAAACCGGGACTCCAGCTAAGCAACTTGCCCAGGGCCACACCACTCATCTTTTTAGAGCCACCTCTTCTGGGTGTTTCTTTCTTACACATTGTCCTGCCTCCCTCTGTGTAAAAAAGATACACGACTGGAACCTACCAAGAACAGAACTAAGCGATTCCTTTCTCTCTCATTTTGCTTCTTGGGTTCAAAACATTTCTCAGCAAACTAATTCCTCTGTTTTTCTTTCTAGGTTTTCCAGAAGGAACTGGGAAAGCGAACAGGAACGGTTCAGGTACTGAAGCGGTCAGGCCGAGAGCTGATTGAGAACAGTCGTGATGACACCACGTGGGTGAAAGGACAGCTCCAGGAACTGAGCACTCGCTGGGACACCGTGTGCAAACTCTCTGTCTCCAAGCAAAGCCGACTGGAGCAGGCCTTAAAACAGGTCAGAGACTTTGGTGGGGACAACCCAAAAGGAAGGACCTGAGCTGACTGATTCTCGTTTCTTCTTCAGGATCAGTTCCAGCCAGTCTCAAAATGAACATAAAGTTAAACATTGATACTCTGAATGTTCTACAAGATTTTAATGTTCATTTGTATTGGAGAAAAGAAAATGAATTCAGTTGGTTTTCCAAGATCTACAAATGAAAGATGCCCTTTGTGGGGGGCCTTGATAGGGCTATCAGTGCCTATGATGCACTAATGAGTTCAGGCCCGACCCTTTCCCTGGCATACCCCAGTGCTCAGGACCTTGGCTGCAGAGAGGTTCAATCTGTTGTGCTTGGTTATTTCAGGCAGAAGAGTTCCGGGACACAGTCCACATGCTGTTGGAGTGGCTTTCTGAAGCAGAGCAAACGCTTCGCTTTCGGGGAGCACTTCCTGATGACACCGAGGCCTTACAGTCTCTCATTGACACCCATAAGGTAATCCATCCCCAGGGTACAGTGACCCATGCCACCCACCAGGGTGAGGGCGGCCTGCCACTAAAGGAAAGCAGCTTTTGCTTAGGAATTTCAGATCTCAGGTGCAAAGAACTGGAACCGGAATAGGCCCAGCTTACTGGTTTAGCAGGCGTGAGAGGCAGATGACTGTGGGTTTTGTGACACCTTAAAGATCACTCGTTTGTTTTTACAGAAGTAATGCATGTTGGTTGTAAACAAGTCAGACAGTGTGGTATCGTATGAAGAAAACTGGACTATTCCCCCCTCTCTAGACTTCTCGCGGGCACATGGCTTGGCTTGGTTTGGCTTTCCTTGTGTTACCAGTTTCGGGCCCTGAGCCTCTTACCAAACTAAAGAATATGATGCAGGATCTGGGGCCACAATCTGTCCTAATAAGATGAGAAATATTTCCTTTTTTAATTTTTGTGTTACCCACCAGGAGATTTTAATCTTGGTTTTGGCACTTGGTATTCTGTTGCTCATATTTCTAAAATATTATCGTGTTTTATAGCTGTCATTTGTCCAAGACAGAGCTGTTTGTTTATACACACAGAAGTGAATTAAAACGGGATTTTTTTCAAAAAGAGAGAAACGAACTCAGATTAGGACAAGGGTCATGCCCAGCCTGGGAAAGGGGGAACCCCCCTGTGTCCCTCCTTGTCTTTGTCATCTGTTGTAGAGACAGTCATTCTCGTGTAAACCGTTCACCTCCTCCCATCTTTTAGAACTGGACAGAAAGTACCAGAGACACCAGGATGCAGGCTTTTAGGGACCCGTGTGAACACCCACAGAGGAAAAAATGCATTGCAATCTTTCCTCCCTGCACAGTGTAAATTAACAGTGCTGCTAGAGTAGATTTCTTCAGTTTCGGTTTTTGAATCTTTTTTGTTCAGGAGTTCATGAAGAAAGTGGAAGAAAAGCGAGTGGATGTTAGCACAGCGGTCGCGATGGGAGAGGCCATCCTGGCTGTCTGCCACCCCGACTGCATCACTACCATCAAGCACTGGATCACCATCATCCGGGCTCGCTTTGAGGAGGTGAGCTCCTGGTTTTAGAGGAAGATGATGCACGCCCCGTATAGTGGGTTTGTAGGGGAAAAAATGCACTGAGCTTTGTCCACCCACCCCCCCAGATAAGGAATTTTTCACCCACTCTGGGTATGTCCATAAGAATTAAGTTACCATTTAAGTAATGACTCCTCTTGATAATGAGCAGCAGTCTGGAAGAACAGTGCTGCTGTAATGATGTGTTCATTGGTGAATTCCAGTGGACTCGGTTTTGTATTTTTCCCTCCTTCCTGAGAAATCCTGTGTTTAATAGGACGTACATACTAGATTTTTTTTTTAAGATTTTTTATTTATTTATTAGAGAGAGAGAGACTGAGAATGAGAGGTGAGAAGGTCAGAGGGAGAAGCAGACTTCCCGCAGAGCCGGGAGTCCGATATGGGACTCGATCCCGGGACTCCGGGATCGTGACCTGAGCCGAAGGCAGTCGCCTAACCAACTGAGCCACCCAGGCGCCCCCGTACATACTAGATTTGCTTCCAGGAGTGCTGATTGCTTATTCCAGCACTGTTACTGGAGTAAGGGTGAGGCCTCTTGAGTGCTTGAGTGGTCTTCCTCCTGAAGGTCATTGTTAGGATCAGATGACAAAATGGACTTTGGAAACAAAGTTATGTGCACGACTGAGACAGGCGATGGTTTCTCTCTCGCCAGGTCCTGACCTGGGCTAAGCAGCACCAGCAGCGTCTTGAAACAGCCCTGTCAGAACTGGTGGCTAACGCTGAGCTCTTGGAAGAACTTCTGGCTTGGATTCAGTGGGCCGAGACCACCCTCATTCAGCGGGACCAGGAGCCGATCCCTCAGAACATTGACCGAGTGAAAGCCCTTATCGCCGAGCATCAGGTATCAGAGCTGCGTCCTATGGTTTCGGGCGTTCCCTGCGTGGCTCTTGGAGCCCCTATCCTTTGCCGTATTTGTTTTTAAATGGTTGTTTCGTATTCACATAGACTTAGCAGCTTAAAACAACACATGCTTATTATTATCTCGCGGTTTCCATGGGCCACAAGCCCTCTGGGTCCTCCTCTCAGGGTCTTACCGGGCCAAATCAGGGTGTCGGCCAGCACTGCAGCTCTCGCCCAGGCTCACTCAGATTGCTGGCAGAATCGACTCCTTGTGATTGGGGGACCCAGTCTCCATTTTCTTGCCGGCTGTCAGCCAGGAGTCACTCTTGGCTCCCAGAGGCTGCCCTCAGGTTTCAGCTGACCGACACGCTCACAGCGAGGCAGTGTAGGTCTTCAGCGCCACCAGGAGGGGCCCTCCAACCTGCTCAGACAGGTCTTATGTGGTAAAATGTAATCAAGGGAGCGCTTCTCCCATTCTTTTCACCGCTGTGACCACTCTCAAGGGGAGGGGCTGATACAGGGCACGTACCCCAGGAGTGGGAATCCTGTGGGCCATCTCGGAAGTCAGCCAAGGTTTTACACCTGTGTGCAGAAAGATCTCTTGCCTGAACCCAGAGATGGACAAGAACAGCATATCAAACTAAACTGAACATAGGAAAGCTAGGTTGAACGGTCTTCATAATATATCATGGGAGGCAAAGATGGTTTTTAACTGTGATCGTTTATACTGATTATAAGCATGGATCTTGCTAGTTATACTGTGGACACACAGTCTTTTTAGTGTACATAAATAATTAGCTTACCCTTGAGAACCCCTTGGATTCCTATCAAGGTTGTATACATTGACACCTCTCCTGAGAGATTATCTTCATATTCGAGGCCACCCCTCTCCCTTCTGTGATCCCCTCTTTTACTTGTGTCTTCAAGCTCTCCCGTTCTATTTGGTCTTTCCTCCAAACCTTCTAGACATGGTCCTCTCAACCCTGTGTACCCTTTGAGTTACCCTCATGGTTCCCTCCCTCCTTTTTCAAACAAGCTTCTGGTCCCCCGTCTTCTCTCCTTGTTTCCCCATCACTCCCCAGGCCCTTGGGGTCTGGCTCCCATCCCCCAGCATACCACTAATACTATCCCAGTCACTTCCCACTGGCCAAATCCAGCTGATGCTTTCAGTCTTCATCTTATTTGACTTGTGACAGAGTTGCCTCTTCCTTCTGAAAACTCTTCTTTGGACTCTCGTCCTTCCATCATGTTTTTCTCCCCTCTGACTGTTCCTTCTCAGTCTTCTCAGCTGGTTCCTCTTCCTCTCTCCACTTATTAGTGTGTGTTTGCTGAAGAAGTTCCATTCTTAACCTCTTCTCACACTGTTGAGGTCTTACCTAGTCCCAACAGCTTCAGCCACTGCCTGTAATCCAATCCTTTCACATCTGTTTCTTCATCTCCAGTACCATTTCTCCTGAAGTCTAGACATACGATAAACCAGAGGCAGCTCTGAAACTCCACGTTACCTGTGCCGCACCCTGCCCTCCCTTCCAAGCCTGCCTCCTTGTCCACCCACCGTCTGTGATGTGTCTGGAATGCCTGCCTTTCCTACGCCCCCCACATCTGGCCAACCACAGGGTTCTAGCTGTCCTACTTCCAGAATACCTCTTGGTTCTGTCTTTCCTGCCCTGGCTCAGGCCCTCACTGTGTTTTGCCTTAGTTACTGCAGTGCTTTCTTAACTCGTCCCCCACCATGTTCTGCCTTCTACAGTGAAGCAGGAACTATAGCTCTAACATGAGGATCTCATCAGGTCTCTTCTCTGGGTCAAAAGCACTCATTTGCCCTCCATTGCTCTCCAAATAGAATCCCAGTCCCTTAGCCAAACACAAGGCCTTAATGAATCTCTCTCCTACCTGCCTCTCCAGCCCTCCCTCCTGCCATTCTTGTGATTGCATCTTGGGCTCAGCCAGTGATCCAAAGGGCCCTGGCTCACTACACCGTCAGGCTCCCTGGATCTCTCTGCACTGTGCCTTCTGTTGGGATTACCCTCTACCCAGTCTTTGGCCAGTTCTTCATCCCCCACTACTCCACGGGAGCCCATCTCTGGGCAGCTCTCCTTGGCACCTCAGCCTGTGGGGTGCTCATCCTCGGTCTGTCTTTGCCATCCTGGGTGGCATTCATTGCACTGACTTGCTGGTTTTCCTCACTCAGCTGTGAGCTCCTTGGAATCAGAAGCCGTGTCTGATCCCTTCAGGTTTCCAGCATCTGATGAAGTGCCTTGCTCTCAGCTGTGTTTCTTGAAAGGAATGAGACAGTGTACAAAAAGGCATCTGTTCCATCACGAGCTTGGGCTTTGTGAGTAAGAAGTTGCTGGATTCTGTCTTAGTCCAGGAAAACGCTGAACTCTGTTCCCTCTTGTTTGTGTTTGACAGACGTTTATGGAGGAGATGACTCGCAAACAGCCTGACGTGGACCGGGTCACGAAGACTTATAAAAGGAAGAACGTAGAGCCTGCTCACACGCCTTTCATCGAAAAATCCCGCAGTGGCAGCAGTAGGTTTCTAGCCTCCTGTGTTGGGGTGTTTCATTCTGACTGTTGGAAGATGAGCACTTTCCAAATCCCTGTTAGAAAACTTCTTTTTGGGGCGTCTGCCTGGCTCAGTCGGTAAAGCATGCAACTCTTGATCCCAGGGTTGTGAATTCAAGCCCCATCTGGGCTGTGGAGCCTACTTTTAAACAAAACTTTTTTTTTTTTTTTGAAACTTACTTTTCTTATACCAACACATAGTAACTATATTCCATTTTCATGGACTGGCATAAAATTCTGAAGTCGTCGAGCAGATTGTTTTTGCAGTGGCCTTTCCATTGTTGTGGTCGTCAGTGCTCGCTGTTCACATCTGGTCTGCACCAATTGAATTATCAGATAAATCAGCTCCTCTAGAGCCACTGCTTTTTTTGGTTGAGTTGACGTTTCCTCAGTTCGCTAAGGACAGAATAAGTGGAAGATAGGAAACAAATACCCACTGGCTGGGAGGAGGAGCAGCAGTTTTGAAATCAGTATGTTTCATACCTGAGTATTTCCAGGTCCCAGGTTTCTTTTCACCTTTACTGACTGGTTACCGTTTTAAAGTGTCCTGAATTAACATGTATGGCACTTTCTCTTTGTGAACTGACAAAACCAGCTTTTCTAATCTCGCAGTTATTTTTCCTTTTAGGGAAGACCTTGAGTCAGCCCACACCTCCTCCCATGCCAATCCTTTCACAGTCCGAAGCAAAAAATCCACGGATCAACCAGCTGTCCGCCCGCTGGCAGCAGGTGTGGCTGTTGGCACTGGAGCGGCAGCGGAAGCTGAACGACGCCTTGGATCGACTGGAGGAGGTGAGGCCCTGGCCAGCAGCCTTCCCTGGAGGGAGGTGACGTCTTACCTTCTGAGGCCCTCTTACGCCTTGAGGCCGATCTGTGCGCCTTGACCAGCTTCTCTAGATATAGAAACAGACCAGGGTGAGCCAGTGCTCTGTCCCTCAGGCCCCCTGGGGGAAAAGCACATGGGTGAGGAGACTGCTCACAACAGAGGAGGCCATAGCACCTAGGTGTGGAAGGCAAGCAGGTCTGTGACCGACCCTCCTCAGCATCTGGCTGTGGTCAAGAATCAGGAGCATGTCCTCACAAAGTCACCTGCAAGTGTATAGCTAATCACGGTAATGACCATTATTGAGCCCTCTATGTAAAGATGTAAGCTCTACAACTGTGAAATAAGGGTAACTTTTAGGGACCTCGTTATCCACCAGTCTTCACTAATTACAAAAAGCAAATCTATTTTTAAATCATTAACCAACCTAAAAAATATAGTACTATACTTCCTAGTTGCTAAAACAAACCTCTAATACCTTTCATATTTTTTTTATTTGTGCGTATCAAAGCAGCTATGCCCAGAAGTGAGTGTTCTGTGTTTTTTGTTGTTATTTCTGTAGGTCAGTTGAATTTTAAGCATATTTGGGTTTTGGCTGTTTCTTTTTTTCCCTATTCCTTCCACCTCTTCAATTTGAAAGACCAGGGGGGGAAACTGCTACGCTGTCTCAGTCGTTCTGAGTCTCTCTCACTAACATCGTCCAAGCAGCTCAACATCGCCTTGCCGGCTGCGCAGGCCTACTCTTGTCTGCCAAAGCGAGACATTTCACATGGCAGTCACACGGGCAGTTTGCCCCCTCTGGTGCCATTCCAAGGAAACATGCTTGCGTGCAGGGTTGGATTGGTAATGCTTCCAGCCAGAACTCAAATGATCTCATCTCAGAAGATGATGGGAAACATGAGCCTTCCGAAAAGGGGCCCTGTGTCATCATGGTTCTTATCAAAATCACATAAGTGAGGAGTGCTAAGGACTTCTCTTCTGAGATAGAATCCATTCCCTCACGTCTAAGAAGGTGGTCCTTTGAAAAAGTGCAAAGGGAAAGCCGGGCTGGCTCCACCCACTCTTGTTCTACGTGCTGCGTAGTTTCCATGGTGGTCGCTCAGTTACTGTTTCTCTCACTGCTTCATTATACCACAGCTCATGTCAAGAATCATGGCTTTAAGTGAAGGACCCAGATTATGCCTTCACCAAAGAGGCAGCACGTGGATATCATTGTTGATGCCCCTCCGGAAGGCCTGCATGGCTTTACTGAATGTCTGAAAGTTCGGGTATGCTCTGGGCAGGTTTGAGGGCCAAAATAATAAGTCTTATTGACACCTGCGATTTCTGTCTAGTTGAAGGAATTTGCCAACTTTGACTTTGATGTGTGGAGGAAAAAGTATATGCGTTGGATGAATCACAAAAAATCTCGGGTGATGGATTTCTTCCGGCGAATTGACAAGGACCAGGATGGGAAGATAACACGACAGGAGTTTATTGATGGCATTCTAGCATCCAGTGAGTTTGCTCATAGTTTCAAACATGGGTCACACTTGGATTCCTTGCATTTGGTGGAGGCCTGTGATATTCTGGCTAAATAGTCTTTCTGAGCTTAAAGCTGTAGTCTCAAGGAAGAAGTAATGTAACTGCTTATTACTAAAACTGGCCTATCATTTTGATGGAAAGAAGAGCCTCATTTTGCTGGGAATTAAAAAAACAAAACGAAACAAGTCTTGTTTGACACAGTGTGGCAAGTAAAACCTGTTTGAAGTATAGGTTAAGAAGCCAACTTTGTGAATGATGAGGTTCTAAGTAAAATGAGAAAATAACATTTTTTGTAATACCAGTTTCTGACATCTGTATAACAGCTTACAAAATACATGATCTCATTTTTAGCAGGAAAAATAATTGAGGCATAAAGTAGTTAAGTGCCTTGCCAGGATCACAAAGCACATCTCACAGCTGTGCTGCTTTTCATGGCTGGCCAGGACAGGCCCGTCTGCAGAGATGATACTTGAGGGAAGAGTTAGAGGCAAGGGGAACAGCAGGTATGAAGCACGGAGGTGGGCACGAACTCGGCAGGTTCTAGGGATAGAAAGATTAACGCAATTGGGGTGTCATGATCTCAGGGCGTGTTAAGAGATGAAGTTGGAAGGGTCAGCATCTAGTTCGTGCGGGGCCTCGTAGGCCCTGGGGAAGAGAGCAAATCTGATCTCTTACTCTAGAGGCCCTGGGAGACCACCAGAGGTTTTCACTTGAAACATCTGCTTTACATTTTAATAAATCACTCTGGCTACTGTAAATATTCACACTTCCTTTGGGAAGCAATTTGTCGAGAACCTAAGGCCGTTACCTAAACAGAGAGAAAACTTCATCCTATTCCAAATTGTCACTATCCTGAAATCATCCAAGTATCCAACAGTAGATAAGAGTAGATGAGTAAATTCTTAGGTTGGATGGTAGGTCTATAAGGTAGTTCTATTATTATGTCTTTTGGTATATCTGAAATACTGTTTTGTTTTGGTTTTTTGATTGCATGGGGAAGGAGGGAGTCTATAAGCAAAAACACCAAAAAACTGAGCAGTGAGTAGTCTTCGGGTACTGTATCTCTAGGTGACTTTTTTTTAAAAAAAATCTTTATAACATTGTATCTTCTAAATGAGCGTGTATTGCTTTTCAGGAAAAAAAAGCAAGACTTAAATATTTCTTCTTTCAAGAAGTATCTGCATGCCCTCCAGCAACCCAAGTAAGCCCTCTTAATGTTCCAAATGTGATTACTTTTCTCCAGAGTTCCCTACCACCAAGTTGGAGATGACTGCCGTTGCTGACATTTTTGACCGAGATGGAGATGGCTACATTGATTACTATGAATTCGTGGCTGCTCTCCATCCCAACAAGGATGCTTATCGCCCAACAACTGATGCAGATAAAATTGAAGATGAGGTACGGGAAATTACTGTATTTTGAGCACACTTTTGACCATAGTGGTTAGGCACAGTGGCCATATCAACCCCGAGACTTCTCTGTTTTAAGATCATTATCTGGAGTCCTGTTTGGGGATCCTCATTTGGAGGATGATGCCCCAGGGGGTCTCTGGCTGTTGAGCTCTCTCTTGCAGTCTAGGTGACTTCTCACTCACAAGAGTCAACATCCATGTGGTTCCTCCAAAGTTCACAAACCTACACATTCATCCTGGTTCATAGGTACCGTGTAGCTCAGAAAAAGACTCCTCTCTTAGTCCTGGGAATCCCACATCAGGATCTGGGGGCAATGGTCTTCAAAGGAAGCACTTAAGGAGTACAATGCGAAGTAGTATTTAAGATGATTTTACCCACCAAGCTTTCTGCCTAGTTAAGGGCTTTCCACATTGGAAATCATACTCATCACCTTGAAAATAGCAAATTCATTAGTAACACATGGAGAGTCTAGGATCTGTGAATCCTGAAAAGGGAGAGATTCGTGGGGCAGTCGTGGGTATTGCCCAGAACACCTCAGGACCAACTTCTGAGACTCAAAGGCTCCTAGGTGGAAATTCAAATCAGTTCATAATTTCCTTTATTTGATTTGATTTTGACGCATATTAGCACATTTCTCTGAAGGAACTTTTTTTTTTTTATACTTTAAAGCAAATGTGTAGCATGAATTAATTCAGAGTAGAGGATAAATGCGTGTATCAAAAGCCTAAAATACCTCAAAGAGACAAAATGAGTAGCTTTCTGTTTACATGTAAAAGTCTTTGTTTCTCCGAAGAGGAAGTCTTGTTTTACCCTTAACACTTTTCTTTTTTTCCAATAGGTCACAAGACAAGTGGCTCAGTGCAAATGTGCAAAAAGGTTTCAGGTGGAGCAGATTGGAGAGAATAAATACCGGGTAAGGAAGAGAAAACCAGTCCTTTGTGGTGGTGGTTCTTCCCACGTGGCCCTTACAGGTGAACGCAGCCTGACACACAGCAGGCAGGATGACCCCACCACCCACTGCCGGTGCTGGGAGGGCCGGCCAGGCGGACTTAAGATGTGGTCATTCTCTCGCCCTCATGTCTGTAGATTCCGAATGTCAGGTGTCCTATTGCGCTAAGCCTACTGCCCTACATAAGTCCACCTGGAAAATAGTGCCGTATTTAGCTAACAGTAGCTTTACATGAGTTCCAGTGTAGGAGACATTTCAAAGTCCTGTCTTTGACCAAAGTCTTTAGGGAGATGGTGCCACCTGTGCCAGTTATCTGAAGACTGACCCGTCACCCCAAAGTGCTGGCCCTTTTGAGCCTGAGTGGCTCCCAGGCTCAGAGAGGGCTCAAGGAACTTCATCAAGATCCCAAGGGATACTCTGTCTGCGCTGAGCTGGGTTACAAACGGGGCCTAGATGCACTGAGACGCCAGCTCAGTAGTCTTCCCTGGAAAGCTGTTCTGTGGACATAATTTAACCATGAATTATGCTGTGTTTTAGCTGCTTTTAGGACCAGAGTTAGGGGATAGAAGGGATCTGAAACACTTCTAAAATATATTTAGCAGTTTATCCACATTCTATCAAGTCCCAAGGAAAACCTAGGATTGATAAAGAGGGTTCAGATTGTACAGTTATTTGCACCAGGTTAGAAATAGGTGCATCAGATTAGTACATCAAAATGTAACCAGAACTACCCTGGGCTGCTCCTAGCTGGGGAGTGTTGGGGGACTCTGCCCTGGATCCAGCCCAGGGCATTTAGTAAATAAAACCATAAGCAATCTTGTGCTTGCTTTTGTTGCCTTTTATTTTCTTGTTGCTGTTGTTGTTTTTTAATCGTGAGAGAAATGAATTAACAAGACCAATCAGTAGAGTGGAGAAGTTAGGTCTTATTAATTTGTAAAACCACGCCCCCGCGGCAGGAGCTCGTGAAGAATATGCCTGAAGACTGGTAACGTGATTGCATGATTTTCATTCCTTAGCGTTAATTTGACAAAATGTTCTCTTTTTTTTTTTCTTCCATTTCCTCCATCCTTTACTCTTTTGTCTGTAGTTCTTCCTCGGCAATCAGGTACAGTGTGCCTTGCAACATTCTCGGTGGAAATGGTCTGTGTAGCTCATGCTGCCTGTTCTTTGCTGTGGGGAGAGGACACAATCTAAAGCATGCCTGGGTCACAGCTGGTTGTCTTACCAAGTGGAGAAACTGTCAGCAGGCCTAATATCATAAAGCTGTCTTAATAGCAGCAACAGCAGGATATAAGTTTGTTTTTTTTTTTAAAGGAGATGAAATTTTCCATCCAAAATTAGATTGGCTAAAGACAGTATTATGCTGGACTGGTTCAGGGGAATTTGAAGTTATGGTATCAATCCATCCCACTTCTTTTTAGAACAGGAAGTCAGAATAGCAGACAGTACAGTTCTGTCTTTTGACCGATAACACAAATTTTATGGTGTACATGAAATCAAAAAGACTTGGGGTACTCTGTTCAAATACCTTATTAATTTGTATTTATAGCATATTTTATAATTATAAGGAGCCTGAGAACCGCAGTATAACAATCATGATTTGGCCTAAAGTTTGCTGCTTATGTCCAGCTAGCCAAAACCTAAGGGATCAAATTAGACTTGCAAGAAAAGATTGAATGCTTTTAACTCCACTTGGTAATTCTAACTTTATAGATCTTTTTGAGGGCTCTGGGGTCCTATGTCTTCAAATGGAAGGAAGTTGCATGGGTAAAGTCTGTCTTGTGATGTGAAATCAGAAACACTAACGGTTGGTTTGAGGCCCTCAATCAGTGTTAATTCCCAGGCACCACAGTAATCATTCACTACAGTAACATTCTGGGCCAGTGGGAAGAGCAGAGGATAGAAACGAAAGACAAGAACAGTCAAAAAGGGCTTAAAATATCATTGCAGCACAGTGCTGAGGCATACCTCAAAGCTGGGCCTATTTCCCAACACCCGCATGTGGGACCCAGGTGACCTCTGAAGTGGCACTGATGTCCTCGTCTGACGCTCCACTGACTGACAGAGGGTCAGACGAGTTAGTTCCAATGTTGGAACAGAATCACGGGGTTCATTTTGTGCACGAGGCACCTGAGACCTGAGGGCGCCCATGCTAACAGGCACACAGCTTATGTCAGAGCCCCTGCAGGAACCCAGGTCACCACTTAAGGAAACCGATGTTACTGTTGCCCCATGACATTTCTGGTGTCTCTGCCTCACTGAGAGCCCAGCTCAGCTAGGTTTGCACAGGTCCCCATTTTTAGGGCTGCGGTGGCCCCTTCTGCCGTTCTCACTCTGGCCCCCCGCCGCTTCAGGTGCTGGCTCGGGTCAAACCTCCTTTTCCCTACCCCTCAGCAGAAACAAGTTAGAATCTTTCAGAGAGGGCTTTAGTAAGAAGTTAAGGAGAAGAAAAGAATGAGTTAAGTGAGTAATTCTAAAAGCTGACAGACACATAATCTATAGGACACAGTGACATTAAGGGTAAAGTACTTCTTGGAGTCCCTTCCTGATTCACTGTGGAGGACATAGAGGCCCTTATTTCCTCCCTTTCCTCACCAATCCACAGAGAACCCCGAGGAGTGACTCGAGTGACGAGTGACGAGTGACTCGGGCCTTCCCTGTGCTTGGATGTGGCAGGATTCTCAACTCTCCCACAGGGCGTCCCCATTTCCTCTATTGGGCCAGCTCCCTCAGGGGCCGAAGGGGCAGCTTCCTTCCCGGGACAGGACTTTTATTCCCTCACATCTCTGGGCACCCACTTCAGTGCTTTTTACACTACACCATGCTGTTGCTGTGGTCACTCTGTATGAAATCTTAACGGCTGTGGGAGATGAGAGATGTAAGACTCTTCATTTTCAAAATAAAGGACTGGGGAGGGGGTGGCGTTTTTTCAGTCACCTTGCTGTCTATATGAACAGTGCACTTGAGCCAGTACAGAGTAAGACAGAGAATTACCACAAATACATTAATTTTGAGGGAGGTTGGTTATGTGTCCTTGTCAAACATCTTTTCTGGCATTTTCAATTTTTGTGCCTTGTTTCAAAGTTGTGGTTCTCCTTTATAACTTGAGAAATCTTAATTAACTAATTAGTCCCTTTACTCTTCCCCCTACCCCAACATTCTCCTTAAATTACATGATTTTAGGAATGCTATTTCTCCAACAAATGTTTGATTTTTGTTTTGGGATCTCTGCATGATTCCCTTTTGTTGCCTCTTACCTTATTTTAGGAAGAGGGTAATTTATGCAATAGGAAATTCCAGATGTTAGCAGGGATGTCAAAGGAAAAGGAAAAAATAAATATTAGAAAGTCATGGTTGTCTTACTGTCCCAAAATGATTGTTGAATACTATTTATAATCAAAATTGTAGATTACAATTTTAATTTTTTCAACTAAATTTTAGTATAAATGCCATAGTCATTTGCTCAGCTAAAGAAACTTTTCTGCTTGGTGACATCACAGTTAGAGGATACTGAGGGCTTATTTCTGAAAACCTTGTGTGGAAAATCAAATTTCCTTCTAAGCTTGTGATAATGATGATGCTTGCAAGGGTTTCCGTAAGGCTTGAAATAGTTATTTGCTGTTCTCCATTTACCTTTTGAGCACACTGTATTCAGAAGTTGACATCCACTTTATATCTACTTTTTATGAAAGTAAACTAACAATTTTACTACTGGGTTTTAATTTGGCAGAATGTTTAATAAAAGAATCAAGGTGAGCTAACGTTTGTCCTCTGCCCTCCTCCTTTTGGTGCAGGGGAGGGGACGTGACCACCAAAAGTTAACTTTGTCCCAAAAGAAAGAATATCGACAGCAGTCTTTACTTTGCTATCTCAGCTTCTCTGTATTTTAAATTCTATTGTGAAAAATGCCAGATAGTGAGTTAAAATTCTCCCCCAAACTGTCCAATTGTCATTCGTCTCGTCTGAATACAGTTTGCTGTGGGAAAAAGGCCTCAGCTGGCCCTAAGGCACACTCACTCATCCCTGTCCCCTTGGCTCTGCAGTTCGGGGACTCCCAGCAGCTGCGGCTGGTCCGCATCCTGCGCAGCACCGTGATGGTCCGAGTTGGTGGAGGATGGATGGCCCTGGATGAATTTTTAGTCAAAAATGACCCCTGCCGAGGTAAGGAACCTTCCTGAGCATGAATCACACATAAGGTGCGTGCTCGCCGCTGATCTTTCCTGCTTACACAGAGTGTCATTAGTGGGTCTGTTTGGTTTTTATTTTGTTAGGCTGCCCAGATAGCACTCTACCAGCACAGATTAGGACTTGAGGGTATCTGAGTAGACCAGGAAGAGAAAGCCAGAGGGGTTGATGCCATCAGGGGAGACAGGCTTTAAAGGACACAGTAACAAGAATTAAGAACTTACTGGTGTCTTGAAATGTTATCAGTTTGACAGGTGTTCAATTACCACTAGTCTAGAAGGGAGCCTAATGAAGCCTTCGAGGTTCCTGGTTAGTGCTCCAGATCCCTCCGCCTGTAATTCCTATGCCAGAAACCCGGGGAGGGTGTTGAGCTCCTCCAAAGCAGGGAAGGACTGGGGGATCTCCCTTGGCTGAGCGACGGGGTAAAGAACACTAGTGGTGAGCCTAGACACTTGTCAGAGAATTGATTACCGAAGCAAGACCAGAGGCTATGCAACAGAAAGAGGAGGCATGCCAGCCCCAAGGGGGAAGAAAGGGGGAACTGAGTATGAATGCTGGCACCTGCAGCTACAGGCGTGTGAGGGCTGCCACAGGCCAGGTGATCGAGTTCCGGTGGCTAAATCCTCCTCAACTGCGTCCTCTCTTTTCTCCTGTTAGCCAAGCTGCATGTGGGTACACACAAGGCTCCCCCACTGTCTGCCAGTCTGTCTTTCTTGACCGGTTTCTGCGTTTCCTGCTGTCTCTGTTTCTTTGTGTTTCTTTATTTTTTTTTTTTATTCTAGTTCACCATCCTGGGAGTAAAATAAAGCGCTCTGATTCCAGCTCTTCGATTTCCAGTCAGTCTCCCATAGGTTGGCTTTTAAGCTTTGTCCCCCTTACCCACACCCCAGCCCGTTGGGAATGGCTTTGCTTCTTCACTTGTAGCATCTCTTGGCTCTGCGGTATCTGCTGCCTTTACGAATGCTTTGAGATAGCCCGGCCGTAGCTTTTCTAACTATTAAAACTTGACAGAGCATAGAACATTTCTGTTGAAACAGTACCCACGGAATTTGCTAGTTTCTATGTATTTAACCAATACTTACATAGTTTTTTAGGTACTACATGCTGTTATAAGCAGTTGTCAAATAATAACAGTTTTATACTTCTGCGGTATAGATTCTATTACTGCCTCCATTTTACAGAATAGGAAATTAAAGTATAGAAAAGTTAACTTACCTAAGGACAGACAGCTAGTAAATGGCAGAGACAGGATTCCAATCCAAGACCGGTGTGGCTCCTGATCCAGGTGCCCTGTGTCTCAGAGGCTAACATACCCACCACCCCTTCTTGGGTGTGGATTGCTGGTTCAGCCTGCGTAATTTACTTGGTAAGGCATATTTATAAACCTGGAAGAAGTGTTTACAGTACAGTTATATAACTTCTTTGGAAATGATTTATAGTCCTATTTTGAAGTGTTTGGAGCTAACGGGTACAGTTCTCACATGAATTCAGATATGCCATAGCTTCTCTTATTTTAAATGTCATTTTGCATTTACTCCAGCAAACAAAATATATATGGTGAATTTTGAAAGCACCTATTCTGATAACAACTGGAAAGGGTTTAATCAGTTTTAGAAATTATTGTATCGCAAACTAATTTCCTTGATATAAAGGAAATTTCATTGTTTTAAATCAGGAGCAGGAGCCATATATATGATTTTAACCATAACTTAGTAAAACAGTATTATTCCTTTGCAAATCTATTAGTAAGGCTTTATTTATTTATTTATTTATTTATTTATTTATTTATTTATTGTCCTGTATGATTGGACTAAACAAATAAACGGAAGAGGTGTTGCATGTGACATTTTGGAATCTCAATGCCTGTTTGCTGCCTGCTGTACTTGCTCTATTGACAATAACTTTATGCTGATGGCCAAGGGCAACATTGCTTGCTTTGTCCTGTGTTAATAGCTAAAAACGAATCCCCCCAGGAAGTTTGGGAGGGCCATCTAGTACCTATTCTCTATGCAACATAGTAGCCTTTTCAGGATCCCTGGGAGCAAACAAGGTAAGGCTTCCCTCTGTGCCTCTGCAGGAGTGCCCTCCTAACACCCAGTAATCCTCTTCATTCCCCTGATAGCAGAGTCCAGAACTCCCCAGCAGTCTTAGATGTCATAAGTCTACCAGTGGCAGGATGAGTATTTCTAATTAAATACAAAGTTGCGTGAGGAAGTGAACGCTTAAGGGCTGGGGTAGATATGTGAAGCGACTGGGAGGGCGCAGACAGCACAAAGAGAGCAGTTCCCTGAAGCTATCTAGGATTCTGGGAGGATTCACGTGGCTTCTAGAAGCACCACTTGAGGGAGATTCTGTATTCTTTTGTGTTGCATTTCCTTGACTGTTGGGACCACAGAGAATGTTAGACTGAGGCTAGTTGTCATCATCACAGTTGATGACATTATCATACCAATGTGCGTGATTGTTGCTCCTTCCACACAGCTATTTTTAAAAGTCAAGGGATAGCTCAGACTGCACAGTGCGCTAGCCAAATGTGTAAAGTGAAAATACTTGATGTGGTAGCTTCGTGACACTGCTAAAAGTTGGAGGTTTCAGCTTCTGAGTTCATCCGTGGCAAAGGAGATCATGACGTTTTGAACGGTGATGAAAACAAGGCCTAAGGAATAGGTCCACCTTTATCTGAGGGTGTGTTTTTGAGCATTAGACAAATTAGTTCCCCTAATTAAGTGAAGATCTAGAAAACTTGTTATGAAGATTTGAAAGACAATTTGGCTAAGAACTGATTGTTTTTCTTTTTTTCTTTTCTTTTTTTTTTTTTACTGTGGTAAAATACATATAACATAAAATTTACCATCTTAACCATTTTTAAGTCTTTAGTTCAATGGTTGTGCTACCATCACACATCCACGGAGCTCTTTTCATCTTCTAAAACTGAAACTTTGTACCCATTAAACAGCTTAGAACTCAGTTGTAACTAGCCAACATCATGTGGCCAGCCTGAGTCCCTTAGAAAATGGTGGCCTCTTTGGTATTGAAAAACTGAAACAGTTGCCTTCAGGGCCTGGCCTCCAAGATGTGATCTTTAAAAAGTCATGGTCAAAGTGCTTTTGGAAGACACTGGGTTAAAGCTAAGAAGGTTTCTTTACTGTAGGACTTCCCAGAGATCACAAAATGCTGATTGCATTGAGGATCTCCCAAGGGTGGGGGAGTGTTTATTGAACTCTTTTTGTAGGCACCCCCTCAAAAACCTTAGTTTGGGAAACTGCTGTAAACAGTGGAAGACCATGGAAGGATTTTGAGCCATTCCAAGCTATCAGGTTTTTATTTAGAAATTACATTTTGGGGGCGCCTGGGTGGCTTAGTTGGTCGAGCGACTGCCTTCGGCTCAGGTCATGATCCTAGAGTTCCGGGATCGAGTCCCACATCGGGCTCCCAGCTCCACAGGGAGTCTGCTTCTTCCTCTAACCTTCTCTCCTCTCATGCTCTCTCTCACTTTCTCTGTCTCTCAAATAAATAAAGAAAGAAAAATCTTTTTTAAAAAAAAAGAAAGAAATTCCATTTTGGGGGATGAGATGAGAAATGAGACCACTTGGAAGACATCCAGGGTGGAGGACATGTTCCATGAATCACATGAGTGTAGGGGCGCAGGGGTGTGGAGATGCTCTGGGTGCGCGAGAAGCTTTAGGAGATACAACCAGTAGAACAAACTGCCATCAGGAGGAAGGGTCCTGCGTTGACTCCTTCGTCTCTGGCTCCGATCATGTCTACTCAGTCATTGGATAGAAGGTTCTGACGTCTAGGCAAGGGTCTGAGCAGGGGATACAGTTGGAGTCAGGCATAACCACACGACGGCAATGAAGTCAGGTGGGTGAACGCGTCACCACCAGGTCCAAAGCCCAAGAGGGAGAACAGGACTGTGGACAGAAGCAGGGAAACGTCGATGTCTGAGAATGGGCAAGAAGGAGGAGAAGCAGGAGAGCAGGCGTCCTGGAGTCAAGGGAAGAGAGTATTTCAAGAATAGAGCAGGTTGTAATCCCCCCAGGGGCAAATTACAACAGCAGAGAGGTGTCAGATTATCAGATTTGTGTGCACACACACTCTTAACAATACAGAGTAAGGTAAATTCAGTATCCTCATACATTATTTTAGAGAATGTACATTGGTATAAAATTTGAGGGATCAATTAATATCAGAAATCTTATATGCATCCTTTCCTCCCAGAAAATCCGCTTATAGAAATTTATCCGAAGGAAATCATCGCCGATGTGTGCAAAAACCTTTTACAAGTAGTTTGTCACTACTTGTGACATTGTATACAATGTTTAAAAAAAACTGTAAGCAACTTAAAAATACAACATAGGGTTGGTTAAATAAATTGCCATCCAAATGATGAAATAACACTTTACAGCCAGTTGAAATTATGTAAGACCTGTCAAGCATGGAGGGATGTTCCTAATATTTTTGTATTTAAGAATATACATGCACAATTGACACACCAACATTTTAATAGTGATGTCACTTAGGTTGTCAGATTAAGGAATTTTTCTCTTTGTACTTTTCTGTATATTTTAACCTTTGTACACTTTAAAGTTATCATAATAATTTGCCGGGGTGATTTAGGTGGTGTGAGGATGGAAGCCTGAGTGGGGTGGGGACGGGTGGAGAACCTCTAGTGTAGGTGAGGGTACGAGGAGCCAGCGGGTGGGAAGAGAGCTTAGTGGGATATGTGGGTTCGAGTCCCAGCCCTACCACAGCTCTCCTTGACCTCAGCCTCTGTGAGGGCTTCAGTTCCTTTGTTTGTGACAGGGACGCTGACTAGTCAGTGGTGACATCTGGTGCCCTACGGCAGTGTCACACTCTGCAAACGGTGCAGTGCGTGGGGAGCATGATGCCGTTATATCATGACATGTTAAATACCATGGCCCTCATCCGAGACGCCATTTCAGAGTCTTCCCCTTGTATCACTCTTGTTCTTGTCTGAGAGGGTTGGCGCAGAGGTCAGCTATTAAATGTTTACTAGGTTTAAACTACATGTCTGAAGTTCCGTATGGCTCAGGGTCACAAGCAGTTCTTTTGGGGGTGAGCCCTCAGCTAGGTCGTGATTTTCATTCATCACTGTTACCTTAGTGCTCTTACTGTGTGCCCACCATTAGACTGGGCACATTAGCAAACACAAGCGTAAGTCCTGAATCCACAGTTGTCAGTGATGAAAGCCTTACTGAAGTATCTGTGTTATTGCTGAAGGAAGTTCTCTGGAGGAATCATTAGTATAGACACAGCCAAAAGCACTGAAGTCCAGAAGATGGGTGAGTAGAGGACCCAGGGCCAAGGAATGAGCCATGAGGAAGGAAACAGCTTAGCTTCACAGACCACTTGGACATTGGGATCAGCCTGAGGAAACTGAGGCCTGGAGCCGGAAGACCTGGTTGGTCGCTGGGCCTAGGCTGTCACTCAGGTTGTAATATCCACGTCAGCCCTTTCAACCGGACACTTGGATATAGTCAATATAGTATATTGAGAAGAATTTGATTAGGAATTTAGGCTTGGACACCCATGCAACCTGACTTAAAATCTGATTCTGCCAAGAATATGCAGTTCCCTTGAGGACATACAGGTCGGCACAGGTACCTCAGATTTGCTAAAGTCGCGTTTCTTGGCCAGAGTGAAAAATATTACATTAGAAAAGAACGACAGATGTTTTGTGTATAACGACTGATTTCCCTTTTCCCGAGTTTCACCAGTGGTCCTGTTTGTTCGGATCTATCTAGCGTAGTCTAAAAAGTAAGCGGTGCAGGATGGATGAGGAGGTAGGAAGTTATTGCAGAATAATACCTTTTGGTGAGAAATAATCTAAGGACATATTCCGGAGGATTATTTCTTTTAAGTTAGTAGTGTCTTGCACATTTAACATTTATGTTGGCCATCCTTGGAATCTTCTGACCAAATCGAAATTTTAAGTTCCGGTCTTACAGTTGCAACAAAGCCATAGGACAACACCCGTTGGCCTTCAGAGCAGTTTCCAGATTGTTTCCACCATGACGTTCCTCCCACTTGCCATCATCCCTTCAGCTTCTTGTTGCTTTCAGGTTTTGACTTAACATTTCTCACTGGCAAGTTTTGTGCATGGTCTTGATCTTTCTCTCTCTCCTCCCACATGTTTACTTCTTAATGATTTTATCCTGATCTTTTTATTGTCCTGAGTTCCTAGACCCCTTCCCTTGGGATTATTATGAACTGAATTCAAATAGAAGAGTCTAGACAATGTTGATTTCAATGATTTTTCTCCACTATTTAGTTACTATGTATCCGGCAAAATCTGAGCAAAAAGTACACATGTACTATGAGAGAGAAAAGAGGGGTTTTGACTTAATGTCCAAGGTTTGTGCACTGCTTCATCTGCTTTCTTTGACATTGAGTTACGGTGTGCTTGCCCCAGGGGACAGGGCCAGGGCAGGGTCGCTACCACAGAGTGGTGTGGTATTTTGTACGTAAAGTTCTTCCATCGTGGCAGACCAAGGGACTGATTCGTTAATGGCCTGCTATGGGTGAAAATCATGACAGACTGACAGATCATGAATTTATCTCTACTTCAAAAGACTCCACAGAGGGTACCACAACTATAGCCTATATAACTGTGATCGTGGGGTCAAGCAGCTGTCTGACCATCAAAGATAAACATTTTCTTTTTAAGATTTCACCAACATCTTATGTGTTTATTCCTTTTTTCAGCACGAGGTAGAACTAACATCGAACTTAGAGAGAAATTCATCCTACCCGAGGGGGCATCCCAGGGAATGACCCCGTTCCGGTCACGGGGTCGAAGGTCCAAACCGTCTTCCCGGGCTGCTTCCCCCACCCGCTCCAGCTCCAGCGCTAGTCAGAGTAACCACAGCTGCACGTCCATGCCGTCTTCTCCAGCCACCCCAGCCAGTGGCACCAAGGTACGTACTGACCTCACTCGTGGCCTTCTTCCTTGTTCCCATATTTACAGACGGTTGTTGTGGAGGGTAGCCTCTGAACACCTTCATGAGGAGAGGGACGTGAGGACCTACAGACCAAGCTCTACCTAGACCAGCCTTTCCAGGCCTCAGTAGATAACAGGACCTTTAAGATTTTACTCTGAAGGACATTTATTAAAATATGAACTCAAATTGTTAAGTGAGAAACGCTTTTTGCTACATATCTTCCATCCAGAGTTACTAATTTTGGAAATCCAGGCATTATCTGTACAGCCGAAGCTAATGGATAAGTTCGTTTTGATGGGTTGCTTATGAAGAAGGCTGTTGCCTTTCTGCCTGGTCCCTTTTATCCTGTTGAACTGATGCCCGTTTTGTTTTGTTTTCTGTTTCTTTAAAATGCAGTGTCTTCTATTTATTTTTCGTGTTCCCAATTTGCTTCCTTTCTGTTCCATTTTCAATTGTTCCCGTCCTTCCCTTTGGATTTCCGTTTCACAGACTCCACTTCAGTTCTCTCGCTGTTATGACAAACCCTGGTTGGTAAACAGTAAAGCTGGCACCCCTGTCAGGGACAGCCATTATCCTGAGCTCCAGCTGCCCAGCCCCGAGGTAGAGTATGGTTTTGCTGACTAAGGACCCAGTCAAGACGAGGCCCTCGCTAATGCCCAGACCTTGATCAGCTACTCTTCCTGACACGAGTCCATGCTCTTTTCCATCTCTGTGGTGCTTGCTCTCACAGCTGATTCGTCTAGCCGAGTGTTTTTCAGGGGTTTCTAACTCGGACTCACCAAAATTGGAGATAAATAAGAGACGCCTAAAACCGGATTGTTTAACAGCTTGCTGACAGTCTTTAGAGTGATGTTTTTTCCAGGGTGATAAACTGTGGTCATTCTGGTGATCTGTTTATGGATATTATTTATAAAACTCAGGCCTCTTAGAGTCTCCAAACATGGGCTACACAGACGAGTTATGAACACTTGAAATTCAACTGTGGTGCATGTTCAGCCGTATTCTGTCTTTGCTTAGAACAGAAGAGTGGCTGGCACGCCCTGCCCTGAGCCACATCCCCAGGGTGGTTGGTATCGCCAGACCGGTCTGAGGCGTGGGTGCTGCCTACTTCAGCCAAGCCCAGTATCAGTGGACACTGCTCTGAAGCTCAGATTTTAACTTCTGAATTTCTTGGCCTCGTCCCTTGGGTGTCCAGAGCCTTGATCAGAATACACAGGCTGGCAGTTAAGCATGTTTGAGCACAGTATTAAAATGCCCAAAGCATTTTTGGAAGAGCAGTGTTTCAGAAACAAATCACTGGCCAGTGGCTTGTCTGATAGCAGGAAGATCTGCGTACTAGCTCCAGCTGGGAAATACTGGATTCTTGTGCCTCAAAAGATAGCATTGCCTTCAGTCATGCAAAGCTTCCGCCCGAGAAGCGGGAAGTGTTAAGAAGCCGGTGCCTGTGAATGGGCTGCTGCTTTGGGATTCATCCGCTCCAAGCTAAACCTCCAGTTCAGAAATCTGTCCCATTGAGAACATGATCTGGGGACCTCTTGCCACCAGAACCCCAAGACTCAACATACTTATCTTGCTTATCTTCTTCCTTAATGGCTCCAGTTTCATGAAAGTCTCAAAAGTTCTAAAATTTTAAATGTTTTAATTATGAAGTATGAAATACTCACAGGATTCAAACAGACCAGCCTTTTTGTTTTGTCTTAAGGTTTTACCTTTTGTTTTGTTCATTTCGAGGTTTCACCTTTCCTTACCTGTGGCTGTTGTACAGGCCGCATCCTGATGTGAACTCCTAGCCCAGGGGCTCCAGGGCCGCGGTCTTCCTGGCGGCCGTGCGCACGAGCGGTAGCTTCTGAAACTGGTGCTCTTCCTCCTGTGTGGGCCAGGAGGATTTGTGCGTGAATGTTAATCACTTTCTGCCGCTTCTGCTTTTTCTCTCTAAATTAAAGAAATACAAGAAACACAATGAAACAGGTTGCTTTACTCTTGCCATTTGTATGAACATCTTAAAGGTCCTGGAAAACAGTTTACACAATTGATTTCAAAGAAAAATTAGAACAGCATGTTGTGGCATGAGTGGTATTTAAAATAGACTTACAATATTCCTTCTCCAAATTAAGTCTACTACTATCTTTTTAAAAACAAAACAAAACAAAAAAAAAAAACTACTCAAGTGGGAAATGTTGCTCCTCTCAGTAGCAGTAATAACATATATCTATCTAGCTCTTTTTCCACTAGGAAGTGCTTCTACACATGATTTATTCATTCAGCAAGTTTTTATTGAGCCCGTCCTGCATGCCAGACCCTTTTAGAGGTGCTGAGGATGTGACTGTGAGCAAAACAAAGCTTAGACTTGAATGCAGGCGAGGCTGCAAACGGGGGGTAGGCGCACCAAATCCTGAAGCAGGGGAGGAGAGCATGGTGGGGTGGCACTTCAGTAGTGCGGCAAGACCTCTCTGATTGGCCATTCCAGGCACGCTGCTGGAAAGAAACCAGGGAGTGAGCCATGCACATAGGGGGGTAGCCCACTGGGTTGAACAAGAGGAGTGTGGTTATCTGCATTTTTTCGCATGAGGAAATAGATCTCAGCTTGACTGAAGTTCATGCAGACATGCATCTAGTGAGAGGGGTTGGAGTGATCTCTGCATCTCCATACTAAATGTTTAGGGTGTGAGCCCATCTTTCAACTTTTTAACCCTTAACACTTTGACACTTGAGAATATTTGGATTCTTTTTTTTTTTTGGCCATTTCTAGTGGAAATTTGTCAGTAACATAAAATGTGTCAGTGAATTTTAGTAGAAGTTTAGAAGACATTGTGAAATTTTAAATTGGAACACAAGACCTTTTGTGGAGTGGATTTATTAAAATATATGACCTAGGACACTTTCAAAGTAAATCTTTGTTTTCCTGGACTTTTAATTTGCTTTCCAATCAATTAGGTGTAAGGAGGCTTAAGTAGAAGTTTTAAAGTCGAATTTGGAAATTTTTACCTAGTAAATATGACCTTTTATTTTTATTTTTTATTTTTTTTAAGGTTATTCCATCAACAGGCAGCAAGTTGAAACGACCAACACCAACTTTTCACTCTAGTCGAACATCCCTTGCTGGTGATACTAGCAATAGCTCTTCCCCAGCCTCCACAGGGGCCAAAACAAATCGGGCAGGTAAGTACCCCATCCATAGGCTTTGGGGTGAGAGGGGAGGAGGAGTGGCTAGGCTGAGAATTGGGGAACAGGAACCTCTGAGCAATGCCTTACTGCTCTCCAGGGAGCAAGTAATGAGAATAGCACTAGGTTTGATGTCCAGAGAGGCCTGCAGATTTGTTGCTGCTCTTTCCTTTCCCTCCTACCACTGTAGCTACCTATAGCCAGGCCCCCTGTTCTGGAATCAGGAATGACCATATTTGAGAGAACGTAGAAGGCAGGAGGGGCCTCCTGAAGTGGGCCTTCCTCAGAAGGCCACTCAGTGTTGGGACTGGCAGTTTGCTCGTAATTTTTCCAACACTCTTGTGATAGCGGCTGGCAAGCTGAGAAAGTCAGAGAAAGATCACATCTGTTCACCTGTTGATATTCCTCATGGGAGCCTAGGCATTGGCCTCATTTCTGGCACTCTTCTCACCCGTCCCTGAGGCCCACCCCCTCTAGCAGGCTCTCCTCTGTGCCCAGCTGACTGAGCAGTCCTGCTCAGCGCCACTCAGGGGCCCCACAAGGTCACTGTGCTGCTGGGAGACGCTGGCTTCTAATCTTCAGGAGGCAAGCTGCTCAAGCAGAATCACAAAGCCAGAAAAGGTTTTAAGCAGCTGCTGTGTAGGTGAGGAGATACGGGTTCCAGAAAGGCCCTGATTTGCCCAGGGTCACACGGCATATCAGGTGGTATTAGAGTCAGAGCCCTGACCTGTGGTCGCTTGTTCTCGCCACCCCCACCCCATGTTGTCTCTATTAAGTCTGCTGCTTTATTCTCGAATTCCAGACCCTAAAAAGTCAGCCAGTCGCCCTGGGAGTCGGGCCGGGAGTCGGGCCGGGAGTCGGGCCAGTAGCCGGCGAGGAAGCGATGCCTCTGACTTTGACCTTTTAGAGACGCAGTCTGCTTGTTCAGACACTTCGGAGAGCAGTGCCGCAGGGGGCCAGGGCAGCTCCAGAAGAGGGCTCAACAAGCCTTCCAAAATCCCAACCATGTCTAAGAAGACCACCACTGCCTCCCCCAGGACTCCGGGTCCCAAGCGATAACACTGTACAAGCACCCCCAAGCCTCTATCCACTTTGAAGCCTGCTCCGTACATTGGGTGTATATTTATTCTGAACAGGAGAAGTTATATTGTTAAAAGTGTAAAAGAATAATTGTGTTATGAAGCTGCCTTATTTTTTTTTCTTTTTGTAAGTTACTATTTTCATGTGAATATTTATGTAGATAAAATTTGCCTCCTGGTAACCCTGTAATGGATGGGGCCCAGAAATGAAATATTTGAGAAAAACAAGTGAGAAGGTCGAGATGAGAATGTGTATTAAAAAAAAAAAAAGCCTCTAAATAGGGTTTCTGCGTGGTGCAGGGTTGTAAACCTGCTTTATCTTTTAGGATTATTCCTAAATGCATCTTCTTTATAAACTCAACTTGCTGTCCTAGCAAGATAAATTATATTAAAAAAAATAATAAGAATCCTGCAGTGTTTAAGGAACTCTTTTTTTGTAAATCACAGACACCTCAATTAGTAAGAACTGAGGGGAGGGCACTTCTAACTGCTTTTTCCAATATTTTTAATGCTGTGTGATTTTAGCTAAAGAGAGGGAACCTCCTCTGGTAATGTTTGCACATGATCAGCAAAAGGAGTTCATTGCAATACTTTGAATCCTGTCTCAGTACCGGGTGTTTAAAGGACAAATAGCTGCTAGAATTCAGGGGTAAATATAACTGTTCAGAAAACGTCAGAACATTGGGGTTTTTAAGA
Organism: Nasua narica; assembly: GCA_028533885.1. NCBI lineage: Eukaryota > Metazoa > Chordata > Mammalia > Carnivora > Procyonidae > Nasua > Nasua narica. Next base: position 26,820,817 of record CM052798.1, read on the forward strand.
GTCCTGGTTTGTACTTCCTATCCAGCTCAGCCACCAATAACTCCTGTGCTGACCAGGACCCAGGCCCTTGGGAAGGGGAGACTCCTTGGTGGCACTGTGAGTTACAGATTTATCTGCATTTTTGCTATTTATTTAAATGGTCGATCAACTTCCCACAAACTGAGGAAGGAATTCCACAAGCCTATTCTGAAAATGTGGACATAAACACTTGCTCGTCCTTTAAAGGAGTTCACCAGCACACCTGTTAACAAGTCCCGTTTGCTTCCGTCTTTTTTTGTGAGTAATAAAGTCAACTGACCAAGTGACCATGAAGAGGGGCTGTCTGGGGCTCCTGTTTTTTAGCTGCTGTTCCTCTTCAGCTCCGACCATGTTGCTGTGTGATTATCTCAATTGGTTTTAATTGAGGCAGAAACTGAAGCTCTACCAATGAACTGTTTAAAAACAAGACACACTTTTGTATTAAAATTGCTTGCAGTAACACATTTGTATTTCCTGATTTTCTTCTCAACTTTTACCTTATATATGACTTGTTACCCTGGGTATGATTGTGTTTTAGGTCCTTACATGCATTATTCAAATCAAAATATCTTGGTGGATAAATTATGGAGCTCACTAACAGATTTTTTTTCTTGTTTATTTCATCCTTGTTAATTTTAACAAAGCAACAAAGAAACAATCGGGCTATTGCTAATGTAAATCTGTAGGGAGTCTGCTCCACTTAGGTGATTACACAGATAACAACATGTAAGAAAATTTCTGTATTAGAAATCACAAAGGTCCTGGGTTTGAGAGGATGGGGCCAGTTTCCCACAGTAGACTGAAATTTCATTTAAGATAGAATTTCAAAAGTGGAAGCAAAATTGGTCATCAAATCCAGGTCTTTTCTCTTCCGTATGGAGACACTAGAATGGGAAAGTCGGAGAGAAGGTTATTTGCCTGAGATCACAGAATTAATAAATGGCAAAAATGGACCTTGAATCAAATCATTGATTCCCTGTTTAAGCCTGGCATTTCTATTTCCTTCACCCCCTAGTTGGCTTTATAATAATTAAAACAGCCAAATATTAAATAATTCTCATAGGAATTGGGCTAGGAAGTTATAAGAGAACTTGAGTTAGGAAAGAGGGGTTCACGGGCGCCTGGGTGGCTCAGTTGGTTAAGCGACTGCCTTCGGCTCGGGTCATGGTCCTGGGGTGCCGGGATCGAGTCCCGCATCGGGCTCCCAGCTCTGCGGGGAGTCTGCTTCTCCCTCTGACTTTCTCCCCTCTCATGCTCTCTCTCGCTCTCTCTCTCTCTCAAATAAATAAATAAAATCTTTAAAAAAAATAAATAAAGTCCTTTTAAAAAAGAAAGGAAAGAGGGGTTTACACTCAGGCCACCCCTGTTTCTGATCATTAAACCATACATACTCCTCATATGATCAGGAATTGGGTAAGATGGATACATGTTTGCCACAGCCATTTGATAGAAATTTTTCAAGATCCTATTTTTATTTATTGGACAGCACAGGTAGGGGGAGCCGCCAGGAGAAGGAAAAGCAGACTCCCCACTGAGCAAGGAGCCTGGCGCAGGGCACAATCCCAGGACCCTGGATCATGAGCCGAAGGTAGACGCTTAACCAACTGAGCCACCCAGGTGCCCCTGCCACAGTTGTTTGAACCCAAATATCCAGATTAAAAGAAATCCAGCCATGGGGCGCCTGGGTGGCTCAGTGGGTTAAGGCCTCTGCCTTCGGCTCGGGTCGTGATCTCAGGGTTCTGAGATGGGGCCCCACGTTGGGCTCTCTGCTCAGCGGGGAGCCTGCTTCCTCCTCTCTCTCTTCCTGCCTGTCCTCCTACTTGTGATCTCTCTGTGTCAAATAAATAAAATCTTTATTAAAAAAAAATCCAACCTGATGGATTCTGAAGGAAGTGTTTATTCCCCCTGGAATTAAGTAACTTCAAACTGCCAGAACGGTGTAGGATAGTGTTTTCACCCAGATTTGCTTCTCTAAGCTTCCTGACAGCAGAAGCATACTTAAAACAGCTTGACCTCCACCCTTTCAGATTCTGGATTATGATCACTTTTTTTTTTTTTTTTTTACCAAGTAATTCAGGTTTTCCTTTAGTCTTTGCAACAAAGCTCAACTAGTGGTGGAATCTGCATAAAGCGTATTTCCATTCAACAAACACCTACATCCAAGGCCATGTAGAGAATATGGGGATGCCAGAAAAAAAAAGCTTAAAATTACAGTTCTGGGATACCAGTGCTAAACATGTGATACAAATTTGGTGTCTTCTGGGTAGAGACGCAGGAGTCCCTGGGGTTATGAATGATACAGTAACAAGAGCTAACATTTATTGAGTGCTTGCCATAGGCCAGTCTCTGTGCTAAGTGCTCTTTCTACAACCCCATCCTCCTGACCCCATTCACAGATGAGCAACAACCTGAGACGTGCAGAAACTGCCCACGGTCACAGTATGCCAGGTGGCCGCGGAAAGCCCTTGTTTGACACTACTCTCTCCAAGACCTTCCCCACC
>CM052798.1:26823835-26940337 GCA_028533885.1 Nasua narica
TAACATCCCTCCCGGGGCCTGTGTGCTCTGAACACACGCGTCACCGTGTGCGCGGGCGTGCTTGCCCCTGGGACACAGGTGTACGTGCGTCCAGCCACCCGCTGCGTGTGTGTGCAGGGAGGGGCGCGGGTGTGCCCCACTGAGCTGCTGGGCTCGGCCTCCCCTTGTGTTCACCTCCCCGCTGGCGCTTTAGCCCTTTGTGCTTTCCACAGACGGTACGGCTTCTGGTGCTGTGGCCGGGGTCCTTCACATGCTGAAAAATCTATTGAAATGATTATATGATTTTAGCCCTTCTCTTATTAATGTATCAGATTGACTGATTTGTGAATATTGAACAACTGTCACATCCTAGGAGTAAATTCCACTCTATCATCATGAATGATTTTTTAATGTATTGTTGAATTTAGGGTGCTAATATTTTGTTGAGGATTTGCATCTATGTTCATCAGCAATATTGGCCTATAGTTCTCTTTATCTGTGGTGTCTTTTTCTGGTTTTGATATCAGGGTAATGCTGGCCTCGTAGAGTGAATTTGGATGTTTCCCTTCACTCTTCTTTTTGGAGGAGTTTGAGAATAGGCGGAACCCCTCTCTAAGTTTTTGGTAGAATTCACCTATGAAACCCTCTGGTCCTGGACTTTTGTTCCTTGGGAGTTTTGTGATCACTGATTCAATCTCGTTGCTGGTAGTTGGTCTGTTCAACGTTTCTATTTCTTCCTGCTTCAGTTTTCATAGATTGTATGTTCCTGGAAATTTATTCATTTCTTATAGGTTTTCCAATTTCCATGTAATTTTCATAGTATTTCTTTTATGCCCTTTTACATTTTTGTGTTGTTATTTCTCCTCTTTCACTTCTGATTTTGGGTCTGCTCCCTCTTTTTTTTTTTTTTTTTTTTTTGAGTCTGACTAAATGTTTATCAATTTTATTAATCTTTTCAAAGAACTAGTTCCTGGTTTCCTTGATCTGCTCTATTGGTTTTGTTTAAGTAATCTCTGCACCTAAAATGGGGTTCAAACTCATGACCCCAAGATCAAGAATCCCATGCTCCACCAACTGTGCCATCCAGGTGCCCTGGTTTCTTTCTCTTTTTTTTGTTTCTATTTTGTTTACTTCTGCTTTTTTTTTTTTTTCTTTTTTCTGTAGTCTTTATTATTTATTTCCTTCTGATGGTTTTGTTTGTTCTTTTCTTAACTCCTTCAGGTGTAAGATTAGGTTATTTAAGACTTTTTTGTTTCTTGAAGTAGGACTATATTGCTATAAACTGCCCTCTTCAGACAGATTTTGCTGCATCCCAAAGATTTGGGACAATTGTGCTTTCATTTTTCATTTGTTTCCATGTAGTTCTTAAATTTCCTCTTTGATTTGGTGGTTGACCCATTCATTGTTTGATAGCATGTTATTTAACCTTCATGTATTTGAGCTTCTTCCAGACTCTCTTGGGGTGGGTTTCTAATTTCATAGTGTTATGGCTAGAAAAGACACATGGTATAATTTTAATCTCTTGTAATTGTTGAAACTAGTTTTGTGGCCTAATATGTAATCTGTTCTGGAAAATGTTCCGTGTGTACTTGTAAAGAATATGTATTCTGCTTAGGGTGGAATGTTCTGAGTAGATGTTAAAACCATCTGGCCAAATGTGTCATTCAAAGATACAGTTTCCTTTTTGATTTTGTTTGGATGATCTATCCATTGATGTAACTGGGGTGTTAAAGTCTCTGATATTACTGTATTATCATCAGTTACTTCATGTTTGTTGTTAACGGCTTTATGTTTTTGAGTGTTCCCATGTTGGGTGTATAAATATTTATCATTGTTATATCTTCTTTTCTAAAAGATTTTATTTATTAGAGAGCATGAGCAGGGGGGCGGGGAGCAGAGGGAGAGGGAGAAGCATGCTCCCCTCTGAGTAGGGAGCCCGATGCAGGGATCAACCCCAGGACCCTGGGATCATGACCTGAGTGGAAGGAGATGCTTAACTGACTGAACCACCCAGGTGCCCCATTTTTTTTTAATAGTTATATCTTCTTGTTGGATTGTTCCATTTATGATTATATAGTGTCATTCTTTGTCTCTTGTTATAGCCTTTATTTTAAAGTCTGTTTTGTCCCATATAAATATTGGTGTCCTGGCTTTATTTTCATGTCTGTTTGCTTAATAACTGCTTCTCCATCCCTTTACTTTCAGTCTGCAGGTATCTTTAGATCTGAAACGAGTCTCTTCTGTAGGCAGCGTATAGATGGGTTGGGTTTGGTTTGGTATCAATTCCATCACCCTGTCTTTTGATTAGAGCATTTACATTCAAAGTAATTATTGAATTGTTACTTCTGTTATGGTTATTTTTGTAGTTTTCTCTGCTCCTTTCTTCCTTTGCTCTCTTATCTCATGACTAGTTGGCTTTTTTTAGTGACATATTTGGCTACATTTCTCTTTAATTTTCGCACATCTATTACTGTGTTTTGATATGTGGTTACCATTAGGTTTGTACATAACATTTTCTGCATAGAACAGCCTATATTAAATTGATGGTTGTTTAAGATGAACCCATTCTTTACTGCCGCCCCTCATCATTTAGGTATATGGTGTCCTGCTTTACAGCCTTTTATTTTCTGAGTCCTTTGACTGATTTTTATAAACGTTACTTATTTTTACTGCTTTTGTGCTTCTTTTCTTAATCTTACATACAGTCTTTTCTGTCCACTCAAAAAATCTTCTTTAACACTTTTTTAGGGCTGGTTTAGTGCTCATGAATTCCTTTAACTTGTTTTCTGGAAAGCTCTTTATCTGTCCTATTTGGAATGCTAGCTTTGCAGATAGAGTATTCCTGGCTGCAGATTTTTTCCTTTCAACACTTTGAAAGCACTCCCTTCTGGCTTGTGATGTTTCTGCTGAAAACTCAGCTGATAACCTTATGGGGTTTCCCTTGTACGTAACTGTTTTTTGGGGTTTTTTTTCTCTTGCTGCTTTAAAAAAATTCTCTTTATCATTACTTTTTGCCATTTTAATTACTACGTGTCTTGGTGTGGACCTCCTTGGGTTGATTTTGTTTGGGCATCTCCATACCTCCTGAATCTGGATTTCTGTTTCCTTCTTTCCATTTCTTCATTTCTTCAGCTGTTATTTTCTCAAATAAATATTCTGCCGCTTTTTCTCTTTTCTCATTCTGGGATCCCTATAATGCAGATGTTATATGCTTGATGGTGTTGCTGAGTTCTCGAAGTCTACTCTCATTTTGCGTATTTTTCCCCTCATCTGGTGAGCTTGATTGCTTTCCACTACTCTGTTCTCCAAGTCACTGAGTCATTCTCTGAGCCCTCTGGCCTACTGTTTATCTGGCGTGTGTATATGTATGTGTGTGTTTTAAATGTCATTTGTTTTGTTCCTCATCTCTGGTCCTCTTTTATCTCTTTGATAAGAGTCTCACTGGTATTCTTTACTCTTTTCAAGTATAGTATTAATTTGATCATTACTTTAAATTCTCTATCAGGTATATCACTCATCTGTTTTCCTTAGGTCTCTTGCTATGATTTTGTCCTGTTCTTTCATTTGGAACATATTTGTCTCCTTATTTTGTCTAACTCTGTGTGTCTGTTTCTCTGTGTTAGAAAGGTCAGCTCCGTCTCCTGTTCTTAGAAGTAGTGGCCTTCTAAAGAAGAGGTCCTGTGTGTCCTACAACGCAGTGCCCCTGTTCACCGGCACCTGGTGCCTCGTGGGGTGTCTCCTGCGTGTGCCGCATGCAGCCTCCTGTCGTGGCGGAGCTGCTTTTTCCTTCAGTCCGGTCGTCCGCAAGCGCTGCCTGTGGTGGGCAGTGTTTGGTCCCTGTGCCAGGAGAGGGCCGTTCTGGGGCCACGGCGTACTTGAGTGGAGTCACACCAGACATTTAGGAGATGCAGCAGCACCAAACCACAGGGTGCTTTTCCTGTGTTGTCCCCAGATTTGTTGGTGTGGGGGGCCTATGCTCAGAGCCACCGTCTGTCCTCAGTCCCTTGCTGGGGCTCAGCCTGACTGGTGCACATGGTCGTCTTTCCCTCTCCCTGGGGCAGGAGTCCCTTTGAGGGCCCTGTTGGGGCCGCCCGCACACCACCATGCTTAGGGTACCCCCTTGAATGGGCTCCAGCCAAGACTCTATTGGAGGCTGTGGATCTGCGGCGTGCATGGGGGTGTGCTGGTGCTCTGCAAGAGGGAACCAGCTGCTGCGGGGAGCGAGGCTAGCCAAAGCTCGGGGTGCAGGGGGCTGGTGGGAACAAGGTTTGCACGACCATCCTCTGCAGGAGGGACCCACGGTGCTGGAACCGAGGTGGGCATGGCTGCAGGGGGGGTTGGCAAGGTAGGTGGGGTGTTGTGGGGTTCCCACAGCCGATGTATTTATGCCGGGGGACAGGGGTGGGAAATGGCGCCTGTCTGCTCCTTCGTTCCTGAAGGTGTCCCCCAAACATCTCTGCGCCTGGGGCCACACTCAGAGGTAAAGAGCTCTCCCTCCCATATGGCCCAGGGTTTCTTCCAGTTGCGGCTTCTGTGTTGGATCTCTGCGGGCCATCTGTCCCACTGTCTCTGTAGGAGGGGACTCCGTTTCCTCCAGCCTTCCCAGACCTGGACTGCTGATTTTTCAAATTCCAGGATTCAAGTCCTGCTGGTTGTAAGAACTCACGAAATTCAGCCCCTCTGGTTTCCAAAGCCCAATGTTATGGGGATTTGCCTTCCCCATGCAGCTCCTGGTTAGGGTGTCTGTCCCCTCCCGCGAACCGCTGCCAGGCCTGGGGCGCTTCCCACCGTACCTCTGCCCTTCCTACTCTCTTCTCTGCCTCTAGTTGTGGAGTTTGTTCTGGCCCTTTGGTCATTTTCTGCCTTACTTACATGGATGTGTCACCTAGCTGTATGTGCAGGACGGGGAGCTCAGGGTCCTCCCACTGTGCCATCTTCTACCTACTCCACCATTCTTAAGTGCTTTAAGTGTTATTGATTTGGGAGTTGAGATTTCTTTTTAGAATATTTACCTAGAATCCGAGTCCCTGGTATCCCCGAGCCTATTTGTCTAGTAAGAGGTGGCTGAAGGTGAGGCCCCCAGGTGAGAGGAAACGCATCACTGACAGGGGCTTTGACTCTGTGGTTATACTGCCTTTCTCAAGTCAAGTGGGAGGTGCTGCCTCCACTCCCCACTCCCCCCTCCCCCCGCCCCGGGGCCAGCTTCCGGGAGGAGCTCAGTGGTGATGAGACCTGTGAGTCCCCAGGCAGTCCTTTATGCACGTGCTTCATTCTCCTCCCGGCCCTGGGCGCCTACAGCTCCCAAGTCAGGATGGCTGGGTGGGCTCGGGCTGCAGGGCGGTGTGGGGGGGCCAGGAAGGTGACGCTGGGGGTGGTCAGGGGCCGGTTCACAAGGCCTTGGGGTTCCACTTAAGGTGCCAGGTGGACTTAATCCCATGTAAACTGCGAAGCAAGTGCAGGGTTTTAGCCACGAAGTCTCCCGATCTGACTTCAGAAGTGTCGCTCGGGCTGCAGTGCGCAGATGGGCAGGTTCAAGGGTGGGGCAGGCAGGGGGCCCTGGAGGGGCTGCTGCGGTTCTCTGACAAGGGGTCAGGCAGCTGCTGCAGGAGGAGGCAGGTTGGGAGGAGTTTGGGGTCGGGGGGAACCCTGGGGTCTGCAGGTGAGCCCAGGGACAGGAAGCCTTGGCTCGGGGCAGAGTTATTGTTGGAGTGGAGGGCCTGCTTTGTTGTGCTTTCCCTCGGGTCCTGTTAGCCTATTGGAACGTTCCCCGTCTCCCCAGTCTGTCCTGCCGCCGCTCAGGAGAGCTACTTTAGGAGGCTGAGAACAGGCTGCTCCCACAGGCAGGCTCTCTGCTGGCCGTCAGGCTGTTAGGGTCACAGGTCCCCACACCTGGTCCCCGTCCCACCACCGAGACCACGTGACTTGGCACCACGCGCGGCCTCTGTCTGCCCGGAACAGGAGCTGCCTTGGAGGTCGTCGTCAGGGCCGGGAAGTGCTTTGAGGAGTAAGAGCGCTGGACACCGCTAGAGGGGACCGAGGATTCTGGCTTTTGTCCGGTTCTGGGACGTTCCCTGGGCCACATTTGGGAGGGGGAGAGACTGCAAACAGCTAACGGGGACAAGAGATGATCAGGGACGTCACAGAAGCACAGAGAGAGGAGCGGAGGGGACCCCGGAGGGCTCCTGGGCACACCATGTGCTGGGGCGTCCCGTCTGAGGGAGCGGGTTGCCCTGAGGGCAGCGGGGCGGCGCAGGGGTGCCAGGGGGACGGGGCGGGGCAGGTCCCCGCGCGAGCACCTGCCTGGGCTGCCAGCGGAGGACGGAGCAGGGGTTCTGGGGCAAGGCCGCCATGTTCACACCTCTGCCCACCCCCCACTGCGGCCAGGTGCACCTGATGAAGCCAGATGCGGTCCCCAAGGCGTGCTGCGCCCCCACCAAGCTGAGCGCCACCTCCGTGCTCTACTACGACAGCAGCAACAACGTCATCCTGCGCAAGCACCGCAACATGGTGGTCCGGGCCTGCGGCTGCCACTGAGGCCAGCGCCCACCCCCGCCGCCGAGGGCCCCCCACCGGGGCCAGGCCCCTCTCTGGAGCTGGAAACCCTCCAGTGCCATCACTGCTCAGGGGTGGCAGGGAGGGCCCGCTACACCCCTGCCACAGCTTGCCAGGGTCTCCCTGGGCCCCTCTGCTCCTTCTCCTGTGCCTTGTGGTAGATGGGCGGCACAGCTCCGGCAGGCCTGACGCACGGATCGCATTGGGTTCTGCTCAGAAGTCCTGCCTTAGGACGTGTGCTGGGCCACCCGAGCCCAGACTGGCTGGCCCAGGCCAATCCGAGGGGCATCTGGAGTGTGAGGACGGCTGGCTGGGCTGAGCAGGGAGGAGGGGTCTTCCCCTTTCCAGGCAGCACACTGGGCATTTCCAGGGCATGCACTCGCCTTCAGAACCATGTATTACCGGGCTCCGAACTCGGCCTACTAGAAGCACACTAGAAACAGAACAAGCCTGATGGGCCAGATGCGGATAACCTCAGGGGCGTCCAGTTCCCTCCGCCTTTTCCATGTGAGGCTCCGCACTGAGACAAAGTTAGCTCTCAGAAGTGATGACGGTGGCCACAGCGGGAGGCCCAGGCTGGGAGACCACGGCACTCAGGCCCCGCTCCCCAGCTCCTCGTCCACGGCCAACATCAGAAAGCAGCCCGGGTGGATTTTCCAGTGAACCCGGACAGGCCTCAGAACCTTTGGCCCAGAACTCCAGATACCCAGCAGGTATTCAGAGTTGAAATGAGCTCAGGTCCCCCTTCCGCCACACTAAGGAGGAACCATTTCACCCACAGACGGTGCCTGGGCCGCCGCAGGCTGGGCCTGGGGCCAGGGTGGGAACTGTCTGATAGAATCCGGGCCTTGAGAGCAGACTATTCAGTCCACACCGCCCTGTGTGCCCCAGAGCCCCGTTGTTTCTCGAGACCTGTGAGCCAGAGAAAAGGTCCCTGTCCCTGGGGAGTGCCAGGCAGTAATGAGGCTGGCCCTGGGTAGGGAGGCTCCGGGAAACCACTGTTCTCCTTGGAGCAGCCGCCACAGGCAGCTGGGCTGTTTATTTGATTTCTGACTTGCTAAGCCTGTAATTTACCTGCTGGCGCAGACGGAGTCCAGCTGCCCGAACCCTGAAATACTGTGTCATTAAAAGCAGCTCGTGGACCCACCCCACAGTCACGGCCCAGCGGAGGTGGATCTCTCCGTGTGCCCGAGGACGCGCCCCAAGGAGGGACCCCAGGACAGCAGGTGGGAGAGCAGGTGTGGACGCTGGGGCCCTGCTGCGGGACAGCGGCCCCCCCACAGGGACCAGGACGGGACTCTGGAGCGAGTGCAGAGGGAGAGACCCTCCCCGTGTACACAGAGGTTGGGCCCAGATTGCCTGCAAGGTGGGGAGTTCCCTAGTAGCGGGGAGCCTTGACCTCAGGCTGGCAGGGATTGGAGCACAAAGTGGCTGGAGTATCAGGAGACCTTTCTGGTTCCAACTCGGCCACTGACCCATCTGTTATCTGGACAAGGCCCCTTCCTGATTCAAACTCCAGGTTCTCTTCTGTGACATGGAGACACATAGGACTCCTTCCTCGGCCTGAAGCCCTGACCCTCTTCTCTCTGCACAGCTCAGACATAGCCTGAGCCCAGCTGCCACAGGACACGAAGCCTGCCATCTGGGGACCTTAGTTAAAGGCTCTCTCCTCCCAGCATCAAGGGCAGTGGAGGTTTAGAAACCTTGGACAAATGTCAGTATTTGGTCTCTTTAACACCTAGCACATAACCTGGCATGCTTTGGAAAGCTTGGAAAATGAATGTTTTAAAGGTGCAGACTGCCTTGCCCATTGGGTGTGCCAAATGGGCACATAAGTATCATGATCTGAATCCCTTTCTGTACAGTCAAGCCAAAAGTAGACTGGTCTTGCCCTTTCTGACAAACTTCTAGAACCTCCAGCCATCTAGGCAGCCACCAATGGAAACCGAACAGAAAAGGCCTTGGAGAAGAACGATGGATGCAAAGTCAGTGAGGGGCAGCCATCTTGTTTACATGGTTGCCCCGCAGCCCAGGGTCCGTTCAAGGCTACACATCAGAAGCCTAAGGGGGGCGGGGGTCAGCTCAGGCCCACTGACAGCAAAGGAAATGCTGCCAAGAAGAGAGGCTGCAGAGGAATAGCCAAGTTTGGGGCCCTTAGCGTGGGCGGGGGGGGGGCTGCTACTTGCGCCTCCCCCCGCAGTGCATCTCCACCATCACGGCAGGACCCTGCCCTGATGCCAGCCCACCAGGCAGAGCTCTATTCTTGGGTCTCTCCATAGGGATGTGGGTAACGTGCTTCAAGAAATGCCCAGGACTGCACAGGAAAGGGGGCTGTGACTAGGACAGGGTGGGTTTTGGAGCCAGGAGACCTGGCATGGAATCCTGGCTCTGCCTCTTGTTAAACTGACCAAATTTTGTCACGACTGAGGTGGAGGTTTTTTCCCCCTGAATGGGGTATCGGTTCTGCCCTTGCCAGGCCATCGTGGGATCAGGTGTGTCCGCGAAAGCACTCGGCATGGTGTCTGCACGGTGCCCAAGGACCAGCTTTGGCCAAAGGTCTTAGTTTGGATGAGTGTGGGTATCCGGGCCTCCCTGTCGGCCTTGCTGTTAACACCTGCTCCTCCCAGAACATGTCCGGGAGATGCTGCGTTTACTTTAAAGCTGCACTTTTCCTAAAAATATCTAAACGTGGTCTTACCTCAGGACAAGGTGGGGACTCACATAGTCCCCTGCCCACGGAAGTCCTGGCCTGCAGGGACCGACAGGGACTCACAGTGAGCCACGTGGCTCAGCGCCTCTGCTGGGGACATGCTGTTGTGTCCCCACCCCCTCCCGATGTCCAGCACCCACCTGTGACCTCCAGGAAGCTGAAGGGGGAGTGTTCTGGAATGTCTCTTCTTACTGGGAAGCCTTGAGCAAGCATTTGGCTCTTTAAAAAAAAAAAAGTTTTTCCTCACTGAAGAAAATATTATGTGTGTGTGTGTGCCAGGGAAATTTTTGAAAATAAAAAGCAGAATACAAATACACATAGTCCTAGCACACAGAACTAAGCATTGTTAATAATTCCTTCCAGTCTTTTTCCTTGACATACATCTGTATTTATATAGAATATACAGATATTTTACAAAGTTAGGATCATACTCTATGCACTACTTGATCTGATTTACTCAATCTATGATATATTTAGAAAATCTGTTATTAAATCGTCTTTGAAAACATAACTTGCAGCCTTCCATCCCTTGACCTCTGCCCCAGTTCTGTCACCATTCCTTCCCGGGGGGCAGGTGGGGCCCCCACGACCCTACTCTCGGGAGCCCTGGCCCAGCCCCGGGAAGGCAGGCAGCCGGGTGCTCAGGTCACCAGCCAGGAATCTCGGGACCGGCATCTCACCACCTGCAGGGAGGTTATGGGCTGACCCATGTGATGAATTCTGGGGAAGTCCTCGCACAGCAGAGAGAGCACGACTGCCACCCTGTTCCCAGTCCACGGACTGTTCCCAGTCTGCCTCCTGCTGGTCCCGCCTTCCCAGGGCGACCAGGGAAGCACAGTAAGGGACCTGGCCCTCCCTTCTCCTTGGTTCATGGGTTCACAGTGCCGACCGTCGGGTCAGTGACTGAAGAACGTGTGACCGGGTCCCATCACTCTCACAGCCAGATGTCAGGGCTCCATTCGTGCTATCCCCAGTAGCAGGGGGGAGGAGGGCCGAGGCAGTCCTGCACCAGCCCTGAATTCGGCTGCCCTGCGGTCAAGGGTGCGCTCTCAGGGACTCGGCCGGGCAGGAGGGAGACAGCGGGGGAGGTTCTCTGGTCTGTCCCAGGAAGACGGTCCAGTCACAGCTGCGACCTCTGCAAACTCCTGGGCCTTGGCTAGCCGGCAGCTGTACAAAAACTAGGACTCATTTTATTGGAGGCGATACCCTTGGAGGGATGTTTGTGGAGACTGTTGACAGCCCTTCAAGCAGGCGCCTCAGACTCTTGGACAATACCATGTGGATGCCTTAGTTTTTTGCTCAATGCACGGGCAAGGAAACGGTGAGCAGAGTTGTTGAAATCATTTTAGATCGGTTCGTGCTTTCATTTCTACTTTGTAACCAGGCCCCTGTTAAGCCCCAGGGACACTAGTGCCAGCCCTGGTGTAGCCCGCAGTCTAGCCACTCGAAAGGCAACTGTGGATGCGTCTCAGGAACTCGAAGCTGGTTTAACGTCCAAAAAGCAATATAATGTAGCACATTAACAGAATAAAGCACAAAAAAACACATAATCATCTCCATAGACAAGGAAAAGACATCTTACAAAACCCAACACCTTTTCATGAAAAACACTCAACAAACTAGGAATAGAAGGGAACTTCCTCAGTCTGATAAAGAGCACCTACAAAAAAAACCCCACATGGTGAAGACTAGGTATTTTCTCCCCCTAAGATCAGGAATAAGACCAAGATGTCTACCCTCACCACTTCTATTCAACATTGTACTAAAGGTTCTAGTCAGGGGAAATTACAAAAAAATGAAGTGAAATTTGCAGATGACATGATCTGGTATACAGAAAATCCTAAGGAATTCACTAAAAAACTATTAGGACTAATAAATTCAGCAAGGTTGCAGAATGAAGATCAATATACAAAAATCTCTTTCTATACTCTAGCAATGAACAACCTGAAAATGAAATCAAGAGAACAAGTCCAGGGGCGCCTGGGTGGCTCAGTCAGTTAAGCATCTGCCTTTGGCTAAGATCAGGGTCCCAGGGTCCCAGGGTCCTGGGATTGAGCAGGGAGCCTGCTTCTCCCTCTCCTTCTGCCACTCCCCTTGCTTGTGCTATCTTGCTCTCTGTCAAATAAAAAAATAAAATCTTTAAAAAAAGAAACAATTCCACTTATAATAACATCAAAAGAATAAAATTCTTAGGAATAAATTCAACAGAAGTATAAGCTTATACTGATAACTATAAAATATTACTGAAAGAAATGAAAGAAGACTTAAACAAATGGGAAGACATCCATGTTCACAGATTGGGAAATTTATTTATTTGTTTGTTTGTTTATTAAAAGATATTTTATTTATTTGACAGAGAGACAGATCACAAGTAGGCAGAGAGGCAGGCAGAGAGAGGGGAAGCAGGCTCCCTGCTGAGCAGAGAGCCCGACGTGGGACTTGATCCCAGGACCCTGAGATCATGACCTGAGCCGAAGGCAGAGGCTTTAACCTGCTGAGCCACCCAGGTGCCCCTGGAAAATTTAATACTGTTAACATGGCAACACTTCCCAAACTGATCTACAGATTCAGCACAACCTCTACCAAAATCCCAGCTGGCTTTTTGCAGAAATTGACGAGTTACTCTCAAAATTCATATGAAATTGTTAGAGACCTAGAACAGCCTAAAACAACCTGAAAAAAAGAACAAAACTGTAGGACTCACACTTGCCAAATTCAAATGGTACTATGGAGCCAGAGAACACACGACAGCATGGAGCTGACACAGGACAGATCTACACATCGATGGAGCAGAACGGAAAGGCCAGAAATAAAACCCTTATATCTATAGTCAACTGATTTTCAACAGGGATGCCAAGACATTTAAACAGGAAAAGAACAGCCTTGTCAACAAATGATGCTGGGACAACTGGACATCCACATGCAAAAGAAGGAAATGAGACCTCTTTCTCACACTATAATACAAAAATTCACTCAAAATGGATCAAAGACCTAAATGTGAGAGCTAAGCCATAAAACTCTTAAAATATAGGAGTAAATCTTCATAACCTTAGGTTAGGCAAAACTTTCTTAGTTACGATGTCAAAAATATACTGATGGAAGCAAAAACAGATAAATTGGACTTTAGCAGAATTAAAGCCTTTGTGCTTCAAACCACACTATCAAGAAAGTAAGAAGACAACCCACAAAATGACAGAAAACACTTGCAAATCATGTATCTGATAAGAGACCTATACCTAGAATATTGAAAGAACTCTTGGAATGCAATAATAAAAAATGAGTAAAGGATCTGAATGGACATTTTCCCAAAGAAGATATACAAATGGTCAATAAACACATGAAAAGATACTCAATATCCTCAGCCATCAGGTAAATGCAAAACAAAACCACAGTGAGATGGCACTTCATACCACTAGGATAATATAAAGAGAATATAAAAGAGATAGTAGCCAGGGATGGCGGGGATATACAGAAAACCGGGAGCTCATAATACCCAAAAAGTATAAACACCACAAATGTCCATCCACTTATGAGTGGATATACAAATTGTGGTATATCCATACACTGAATATTCATTGGCAATAAGAAATAATTACGTACGGATGCATGCTGTATCATACATGAGCTTTTCTGAAAACATTATGCCAAGTGGAAGCCAGCCACAAAAGGCCACATACTGTGTACTTTTATTTATATGACACGTCCCGAAAAGGCAAGACCAGGAAGATAGAAAGTAGACTAGTGTTTGCCTACGGCTGGGGGACAACACGGGGAATGCTAAAGGGTGTGAGGTTTCCTTTTGGAGAAGAATGTTCTCAAATTATTTGTGGTAATGACTGTGTAACTATGGGTACAGTATGAACCACTGAGATGTATACTTTAAATGGTGAACTGAATAGTATGTGAATTGCATCCCAGTAAAGCTCTTTAAAAAAAAAAAATCATGCTCCAGAACAGCAAAGCCTAGAGGCACAGATGTTTGCTCAGCAAATGGAAGCACAAGACACAATCACCTATGTGTGTGTGTGTGTGTCACACACACACACACACACACATACACAGGTTACAGTACCATGGAAGGCTTTAGGAGGAGGTAACATATGAGTTTAAAAAGCCCAGGTGCAGCGGGGGCCGAGTGGAGCGTAGTCCAAGGGCTGCGAGCTCGTCGGTGTTAACGGGAAAGCCCGCTTTCCACGGCTGGGCCTCGAGACTTCGTGCTCCCCTTGGATGGGGACCGTGTCCCCCTCCACTCTCGGTGCTGGAGGTGATCAGGGCTGACACGTAACAAATCAGCCCGGTGAACCTCAGCTTGAAATATTCAAGTATTTCTTTACACTGTTCAGAATACAGTAGTGATCGAGACAGACCACGCCCGGCCCTCAGGAGGCTCATACTAATATATGAGGAAAAGCAAAGCTGACGAAAAAGAAGGGAGAGAGGAACACCGTTCTAGAGAGAGCGGGCAGGGCAGGCCTCTCGCACAAGGTGCGTGGCACCTGAAGGAAGTGAGAGGTGAACCCTGTCGATCCAGAGGAAGAATGTTCCAGGAGAGGGGGTGGCATGACCGAGGTCCTGAGGGGGAGTGAGCTGTCACACGAAGACCGCCATGGGGACAGAGGGCAGAGCAGCACTCGGGGAGCTGGGGGCGGTCCCCGGACCCCGCGTGCACGAAGTGGCCACGGAAACGCAGAGCGGGCTTCTGTTTGGAAAGGATGCTCTCTGCCCGCCCTGTGGATTAGACCCGGAAGGGAAGAGGCAGGAGCGCAAACGAGGAGACAAGCATGAGGACCTGGTGCTTGCGGAGGGAGGGTGAAGAGCAGGTGGCCTGAAAAGTGACTCGAAGACACGTGGGTCTGACGTGCGTGGCGGAGGAGCAGGGTCGAGGACCGTGCTAGCTGAGCAGGCAGCTAGGTGGGCGGCGGCGGCACCAGCAGAGACAAGGAGGACAGGAGGCAGGGTCTGGCGGGGAAGGAGCAAGAGAGCCCGTGAGCTCTGAGACGCCCATGGGACGTCGAGGGGAGATGACGGGGGTGGGGGGGAGCAGTGTGAGGCTGAGAGGAGGGCAGGAGTCACTCCCAGATGTGACGGGAAACGACTGGCGAGGGCGCTGCTTCTAAATAGGGTAAGACTGCCCCCTTGAGGCGACTTGGAAACTTCAAGGTTATGTTTTTGGTCGTCCGTAATCCTGGGGGTGATAGTGGCATTAGTGGGAAGGGAGCAAGGAATCTAAATGCCTTGCAATGTCCCGCCTAAGGAAGAATAATTCTTCTTCTTCTTTTTTTGAGTAGGCTCCCTGCCCAGGGTGGAGCCCAACATGGGGCTTGAACTCACGACCCTGGGATCAAGACCTGAGCTGAGATCAACAGTTGGACACTTAACTGACTGAGCCACCCAGGCGCCCTAAGGAAAAATTATTCTTAATCCTCTCAGACTTTCAAATGCCCTGAGAAACATTCGTGTAGCAGAGAAAAATCTGTTCATAATGATCTAAGAACCTAACTCCATTTTACATATATAAATCCAAAGACTTATAGGAGTTCCTGGGGGGCTCAGCTGGCTAAATAGCTAAATCTTGGTTTTGGCTCAGGTCATGATCTCAGAGTCCTGGATCGAGCCCTGCACTGGGCTCTGCACTCAGCGAGGAGTCTGCTTAAGATTCTTTCTCCTTCTCTGTACGCCCCACTCTCTGCTCTCTAAAATAAATGAATTTTTTTTTTAGATTTTATTTATCCATTCAAAAGAGCGAGCAAACGGGAGAGCACAAGGAGGGGGAGGGGGGACAGAGGGAGAGGGAGAAGCATACTCCCTACTGAGCAGGGAGCTCGATGCGGGACTCAATCCCAGGACCTTGGGACCACGACCCCAGCCGAAGGCAGACACATAACCGACTGAGTCACCCAGGTGCCCAATAAATAAATAAATCTTAAAAGAGAAAAAGCACCTTATTTTTTGCATTGAATTTTTCCAGAAATAGACCTACCACATAAACTGAGGGAACATTTAAATTTTTTCTTTTGTTTAGAATTTTACCAAGAAATTTTCACTGTGTCAGAAAATCATGTTACTGTGATCCTGTCAACAGAATACCCCTGTATCAGGCCACACTGCTCACCGTGGCTCCAGGCAGAAGTGCACGTTTAAATATTTCACATGTTTAGCTGTGTCCAAGTGTTTAAATACTGAACTACTACTCTAGTATAAATCACTTTCCTTTCATTTTCTCTCATAATCCTGACATAACACTATTTTTTAAAAACTATGTGTTGGAAAGATCTAGGAGCTGGGACTTTCATTTCCACCTAGTAAAGAATCAGGTCTAAGAAGCAGGCACTGGGCTAAGAGGTTAAGAAACCACAAAGAGTTGAGCTCTGGGTCCCGGCAACACCTCAGAGGTCAGGGTGGGGGGTAGGAAACAGGAGACTGAGGCGCAGCAGCCAAGGAGAGTCTGAGTGGGGGGCGAGGTGGGCTGCAGTGATGCCCGGGGAAGCCACTTAGATCTCCTTCAAGACCAACACCCTCACTCTCTCACCTCCCAGGAGCCTGAGACGCTACCAGCCCCTGGAGAAGTTCCATCCCAGGAAATGTCCTCGGTGGAAGGGAGCCGCTCACCCCTCCTGGGAATTGGCCAGAATTCATGACCTGGGGGTGGGGGTGGGGGGGGTTCAGAGGCCTGGCCCCCAGGCCTCAATTCAGAACAAGTCAGAAAGGCTATCAAAGCTCTAGTGCCCCCTGGGACCAGCTGAGGCCTCGGTGGGACTGCACGGTGGCTCCATTTCACTCTTTGCCCAGTCCGCTCATTCCCCTGCAAGAGTGGTCCCTGCGATCACTCCCTGACAAGCTTTCTGCATGCAATTCTCCAGGAGCCTGTTTCCCAAAAAGTCTGACCTAAATTATAGCCAAACACTGAAGGAAAAAAAAAATCAAGTAGCAGTAACGTATGTTTTTCAGAGATATAGCAATAGAGGCCAAAATAAACATCTGAAAGAAATGAATGTTGACTTTGTCAGGCAGAAAAATTATACTGGGGGAGGGGGGCAGAAGAACATCACATTATAACAAACTTCACAACGATTTTCTTTATAAAGTGTGCAACGATGACTTCGAGAAACATATTTTAAAAGACTAAATTTAAACAAAAAAAAGGATTATGGGTAAAAACGATCATTAAGAATATTTAAGAAGGGACGCCTGGGTGGCTCAGTTGGTTGAGCGGCTGCCTTCAGCTCAGGTCATGATCCCAGCGTCCTGGGATCGAGTCCCGCATCGGGCTCCTTGCTCGGCAGGGAGCCTGCTCCTCTCTCTGCCTCTGCCTGCCTTTCTGCCTGCTTGTGTTCTCTCTCTGTTAAAATAAATAAAATAAAATCTTTAAAAAAAAAAGAATATTTAAGAAAATAGGAAACACACAACACCTGTGAAAAGCAGTTACCTCAAAGAGATGAGCGGGGAGGCCGTGAGGAGAAAAAATGTTAGCTTTCAATTTAAAGCCCTACACGTAGTCACTTTAAAGTGGAGGAAGTTGGCAGCCTTCTCCTTAAGCAAGCAGCCAAAGTCACAATGTCACAAATACTAGGAGTGCCATCCTCGCGCGCGTCCCTGCGTGACCACCAGTGAGGGGTTCCTAGAGAGAATGTCACCGGGAAGTACCAGGCAAACACCGAGAAACCGTCTTAAAAACAGGCCTGTTCTCTTCAACGTCCTTGAGATGAAGAAAGACACTGAGACCCTGTTGCAAACAGAGGGAGACCAGAGAGTGCTGACCCTGCCGGGCGGCAGGAGTCCTCACTGGGGAAGGACAATCGCTACGGGTAGTAGGAAGGACAGTCCTGGGGAAGGTGACGACATCGGAACACGGCCTGAAGACTGGTAAATAGTGCACGGATGTTCGATTTCCTGATTTTGATGGTCGCACTGTGATCACATAAGGGAACATTCTTGTTCTTAGGAAATATATACTCAACTGTTTAGGGGTCAAGAGGCATGTCTTCAACTTCCTCTCAACTGGCAGAGTAGGGGGGAGATATTTCTATCTTGTGTATAAATTAAATAGAGAATGTAGGAGGCAAAAAATAAATTAATGAGTGGAAAAAGGATATATGAGTTCCCTGTACTATTCTTACAGAATTCTTACTCTACACGTCTGTAAGCCTGCAGATATATCAAAACTACAAAAAAAAATACAATTTATAAGTTTCAATGACCAACTCTTTCTAACGGTCCTAAGCCTTTACAGAACTTCAAAAATGCGGCTCAGGCTCATGTGATGAGATGCTGGGGTCCCGGATGCCTCAGAAGCGCTCAGATAGAAGGTGTTAAAGTCTCCGATTCCAGGCAGCTTCTTCCCCAGCCTGCTCGGCCCGCGTCCTGCCCTGAGTCCCGCTCACCTGCTGTCATGGGGACAACGTCCGATCGCAGCAGCATCTGGATGCGGCCGGCTGGCTTGTTCCCGATCCTGATGTCCATGTACACCTGAGGGTTTGAGCGGGCCTTTTTTGCCGTGGGCTCCCCCTGGGCACAGAAGAAATGGTTCGGTTGGAGAGCACCCCGCCTCCCCAGATTGGAGAGCGAGTCTTCCGCATCCACACCGAGAAGGGGCTGCAGCCAGGTGCTGCCAGGGAGGGCCCGGGGCTGCGGAAGGGGAAGCGGAAGGCAGCAGCCAGCCGGACGCCCAGCGACAGGGAGCACCCCCTCCAGCACGGCTAACTCAGCCCCGCCCCGCAGGCTCGGGACCTGGTCGCTCTTGCCCTCAGACGCGCCAGCTCGCCGCAGCCTGGCCCGCGGTCACAGAACCCCACCTCCGGGGCCCGCGGCGCGCGACTCTCCACACCCGCGACCCCCAGTTGAGGGGCGCCTGAGTGGCTCAGTCAGTTGAGCGTCTGCCTTCGGCTCAGGTCATGATCCCAGGGTCCTGGGATTGAGCCCCGCGTCGGGCTCCCTGCTCAACAGGGAACCTGCTTCTCCCTCTCCCTCTGCAGCTCCCTCTGCTGCTCCCCCTGCTTATAGTCTCTCTCTGTCAAATAAATAAAATCTTAAAAAAAAAAAAAAAAACGAAATGAAAACCAAAAAACCTCAGTTCAAGCCCACTCACCTTACTCGCGTCACAGGGACCCCTGACCTCCCCCTATGCCGCGCCCTACAGGTCGTAGCCTGGCTGCGGCGGAAGCAGAAAGGGCCGCGCCAGGCTGGGGCCTGAGCGCCCAGGAGACAGCGAGGGGGTTCCTTGCCTTGCGCTCCGAGTGCACCGGGATGACGTGCTGAGAAATACAACATTTGGTACAAACCCTGCCATTCGTTTGCTAGAGAAAACCATGGTCCCTGAGCTATCTGTGCCGTGGACAGACAGGCCAACGCACACGTGTTGAGCTTGCAGGCCAAGTACCGGAGCGGTTAGATCAGGCCCCCGGGGACCTGGCGACCCGGCGTGGAACCGCCGGCCTCCAGGGCGCAGGAGGCGCACAGATGCCGCCATTGCAGGTCCGCCACGACGTCGGAGCTGCGACATGTTGGGCAAGTTATTGGATCCCCCCGGGCTCAGTTTTGTCACCTGGGGTTGGAGACGGTATTAGTACTTATCTCCGAGGATCATCGGCAGGATTCAATACTTATAAAACGCTTAGAACAGCGCCTGGGAGAGCAAGCAATATGTAAACATCTCTTATATAAATATTGTCAAAACAATGCCGTAAGTGCCAGGACTGGGGCTGCCACAGGGGCCCAGAGGCTATGGAGGCCCAGAAGGGACCTTATCTCGCTCCACTGGAGGAGTCAGAAAAGTTTCCTGGCGAAGGTAGCAACTGAGCTCAGCGACGAAAGGTGAGTAGGAGTGAGCGAGATAAAGTCGGTTGGAAAGGGAACTTCTAGGCCAAGAAACTGCTTATGTGAAAACACAGAGATTTCTAAGTACCTACAAACTGTCCTAGAATGCCAAATGGGGACACAATGTGGGGAGGGGAACGGGGTCCGAACACAGAGCATCCTTCCCGGCCCCTGAAGGAGCCCGGACTCACCCCTGCAGAAGAGGAGTCCTCAGACAGCTAGAGGCGAGCCATCCGGTCAGCTCAGAGCCTCAGAAAGCTCCCTCTGGCTGCTCGGGACAGGAGCGAGCCGGCCCGGGGCAGGGAGACCAGCTAGGGGGCCGCCGTCACTCTCGGTGGGCGAGCGGAGAGAGGCTGCGCCAAGCCCCCGTGGCGCAAACACACAGGAGAGGAGACGCGGGCAGCTGTAGAGGGGAACGCCAGCAGGACATATGGCAGCGCGGCGGGCATGGACTGTGATGAGGAGCTGGGGAGGACACGGAAGTCCCTGGTTTGGGTGACTGCGGAAGACACGAGAATTCACTCAGATCAGGGACTCAGGATGACCAGAGCAGAAGGAGAGAGGAAATCCACTCAGGACGTCCTATGCTGATTTATGGTGACTGGGAGAGAGGAAATCCACTCGGGATAGACTCTGATTTATGATGAGTGGGAGACCTGCAGGCAGAAACAGTGAAACTCAGGAGAGAGGTCAAGGCTAGCCCTAGCCATCAGGAAATGAGCAGCAGGCTGAGCGGCTGTGATAAGCCCAGACACAGGCCACAGTGGCCGAAACTGCAAGGACAGCATGCAGATGAACCGAGGGCTGAGGGAGGAAATCCCAGAAACACCGCTGCTCCAAGAGTGGACAGACGAGGGGAGGAGCTCGCTTATTTATTCCCAGAAGCAAGGGTCACGATGGGGTATCCAGACTCAGGAGAAAGTGCTGAGGCAGGAAGCGCCTGGCACCTGGAACATTCTGAGGGGCTGGGGCCTCTCTGGAATCAGGCCAGGAATAGGAAGACAGCGAGCTGGTGCCAAAGGCTTCGGGGAGCGCGCGGGAAAGGTCAGGAGGACGGCGGATGCTGACGAGGGGGCGTCCTCACGGTCCTTCCTCAGCTCAGACCGCCATCTAGTTCAAGCGATCGCAAGTCGGCACCCCAGCGCGCACGGGACACTTCTCACCTAGAGCCCCTCACGGACGGACGAGCAAGCCAAGCATCTCCATTCAACTCACCCAGTGCCGCCCACCGGACGCACCCTGGGGGGCAATTGGCAGCCCCTCCGGGGAGCGCATGTCTTCATCTCACCTCCTGGGGCTCCCCTCCAGGAGGCTCCGAAGCTTCTTCCTCTTTATTCGAGAGTCTTCCCAGAAACCTTCTTCAGCCAGTCATCATCTGCACACGCTGAAAGGAAAAGAATTGAACAAATGCTCAGAAATTCAGGCTGTTGGCCCACTGCTCGCTAGCTGTGCCCAGTCCTTCGCCGCTGTCAGCCAAGTGGATGCCCCGTGGGGCTCTCACAGGCAGAAGGGACCCCTTAGGACAAGGGAAGCTGTCACTGGGAAACATCGGGCCTTCGGGCCCAGTTCTCCAGAGGCAGATGAGAGAAACAAAGGAGGACAGGGCCGAGCCCAAAGGGGGTCCCAGCCGCTGTCAAGGCTGGGAGGGCGCAGTCTGTGTCTACATGCCAGAGCAGGATTTGCATGGGGACAATGGCTCTAGCTTTGCAGAGAATCTCAACCCGTTTCCACGGAGGTGCCGCACTGTCCTCTCCACTACCCACCTCTCTACCCACGAACTTAGGCCACCGCGGCAGGAAGTGAGACAGGGATAACAAGGGATAAAAAGGCAGCAGAGGCCAAAGTTGAGGACGTGACAAGGAATCTGCGGTTGTCCCCCCCTTGCCTGGTCGGGATGAGCCTTCCTTAATCCTCACCAGGTTGGCCAAATGGACACGAACTGTCTGCCCAGAGTTCAATTCATTCTGCAGACTGCAATACAACTCAGCTGCTTAAAACTTGTTTAAAAAAAAAAAAAAGATTCCATTTACTTCTAAGAAGTCTGAGACTTGCTCATGATTAATTCTATGCTGGGAGCCCACACTCCCCCAGCAGCAAGCTAAGCACGAAGCTACACTGTCCCTGAGCCACCACACACTTCTTTTCTTTCAACACCAACAGGAATTCTGTGTTGGCATCTTTGGATCTGAGCTCAGAACTCGGAAATTATAAGGGTAAATGCAGTTACCGTCTATTGAGTCTACTTTTAAAAATCAAGATCAGGGGTGCGACTGGCTGGCTCAGTCGGTGAAGCCTCTGCCTTCGGCTCAGGTCATGATCTCAGGGTCCTGGGATCGGGCCACGAATCGGGCCCCCATTTGCAGTGTTTTTAAAGCCACTAAATTGGTGGTAATTTATTACAGCAGCAGTAGGAATTGAAATCATTTTCTCCCGAAGCACTCAGCCTATCACAGTCCTTGCAGGTTTCCTCTGGTTTAACCTGACGAGACAGCCACTATTCAAGGCCTCGGTGGAGTCCCCGCTCTGTTGACAAGAGCTGGCCACAGCCGTTTTCCATGATCGCTTTCACACGCTCCATGGAACCCTGCCTCTGGCGCCGGCTTCACGGTCCACCCTACAAGCCATTTACCCTCTATTTGCGGTACATCGCCCTAGACTGGAGGCCGGCAAACTTTCCGTCAAGAGCTAGACCGTAAATATTTTTTGTGGGTCATACACAGTCTCTGCTGCCTATTCCTCTCCCCTCCCACCACAACCCATTAAACATATAAAAAACGACTTGGCTCATAGGCCATAAAAAACAGGTTGCAGGGGTGCCTGGGTGGCTCAGTGGGTTAAAGCCTCTGCCTTCAGCTCAGGTCATGATCTCAGGGTCCAGGGATCGAGCCCGGCATCGGGCTCTCTGCTCGGCAGGGAGCCTGCTTCCCCCTCTCTCTCTCTGCCTACTTGTGATCTCTCTCTCTCTCTGTGTCAAATAAATAAATAAAATCTTAAAAAAAAAAAAAAAGAAATAGCTTTAAAAAAAAAACAAAACAGGCTGCAGGCCAGATGTGGCCTGTCGTCCGAAGTTTGCTGACCCCCAATGTAGACAGAAAAATGTCGGGGAGAGACTGGCCAACAGACGGTTGGCACTTACGCAGATGTTCGAGGGAAAGGATTTGTGAATGAGAATTCATTTTATAAGTGGCCGGTTCCCAGTGAATGCTTTCATAATGACAACTTTTGCTTCCTAGATAACTTTGAACCGTGGAAACTGGAAACACGACAGGCGCCCGAGGGTCTCGTGCTGTAAGGGAGTATCGCAGAACGGCTTCAGTAAAGAGCAGAGATTCTCAGCCACGCCAGGCTGCCCACTGCTGTGAGCACCCTGCTCAGAGGACATGAGTTCGTGGTAGCAGTCCCACTCTTCCTGTGGCTTGCGCTCAAGTAAAAGCTCAGTAGCACAAGCACAGAAAAAAAAAAGACACACTTTCTTTTCCTACCTACCCACCTACCTGGGTTAGATGCACTTAACAAAGAGCGCGGACTAACTGCCTGTTGGAGCTGGTGATGTAAGGACGTGTGCTCGGGTTATGGGAACGGAATACACACAGGAGCCAGGAACTAGCAATGCCAGGCCGTAGAAGGCTTGGGGCTCTGCAGGGTCTGCCTTCCATATTCCGCCTCCATGAGGGGAACTATCAGCCAGGCCCGGTGGGCCTTCCTTCATCCAGAACGTCCGGTCCCCACCAAACCAGGGTTTTGGGGGTTGAATAATGTCCCCCGAAATTTCATGTCCACCCAAATTTCAGAATGTGGGCCTATTCAGAAATAGGGTCTTTGCAGCCATAATTAGGCAAAGTCAGGTCCTACTGGATTACGATGGGCCCTAAGTGCCAAGACTGGTATCCTTCTAAGTAGAGACACAGACGCCTGCAGGGAACAAGGCCCGTGCGGACAGGGGCAAAGACAGGGCTCATGCAGTTATAAGCCAAAGAATGTCAAGGACTGCCAGGAGCCCCCAGAAGCTAGGGAGGGAAGGATTCTTCCCTGGAGCCTTCAGAGGGAGCACAGACCTGCCAGCACCTTGATGGAGGACTTCTAGCCTACAGAGGTAGAAGAGCTAGGAGAATACATTTCTGTGGTGTGCAGCCCCGCCTGCCGCTCCCCCTGCTTGTGCTCACCCTCTCTGACAAACAAAGTCTTTATTTTAAAAAAATTTATTTGACACGGAGAGAGTGAGAGAGCACAAGCAGGGGGATGGAGAGAGGGCGAGGGAGAAGTAGGCTCCCCATGGAGCAGGGAGTCCCATGTGGGGCTCGATCCCAGGACCCTCAGATCATGACCCGAGCCCAAGGCAGACGCTTAACCAACTGAGCCACCCAGGCGCCCCATAAATAATAAAATTAGAAAAAAAAAAGACATTGGGCGTCTGCCTTCGGCTTAGGTCATGATCCCAGGGTCCTGGGATCGAGCCCCAATCAGGCTCCCTGCCTCTGCCCCTCCCCTCCACTCGTGTTCTCTCTCTGGCTCTCTCTCAAATAAAGAAAGAAAGAAAAGAAAATCTAATTTTTAGATGCATTCAGAAATTTTTAAATCATTTTGTTTTAAATAAACATAGCTAAACAATGAAGTGAAGTTTTAAACTTTATACTATCCAATACTATATACCACTACAGAATTTAAGCCTTAAGTTACTTTCCAAGCATTTTAATAACTTTTGTTTATAAGACTTACAGAACGTAAAGTTGTTTATCAATTATTCACTCCATGAGTGGCTCCATCGTTTAAGCATCTGCCTTCAGCTCGGGTCATGATCCTGGGGTTCGGGGATCGAGCCTCCCGTTGGGCTCCCTGTCCAGCAGGGAGCCTGCTTCTCCTTTTCCCTCTGCCATTCCCCCTGCTTGTCCTCTCTGGCTCTCTCTCTCTCTGTCAAATAAATAAATAAAATCTTTAAAAATATTATTCACTCCAACTGAGCACCAAATGAGTAGAGAGCGCTGACCTCACTACTGAGTTAGGTGACTACTAGTGAAGGGAGTCTCGTGCTTGTGCTCAGGAAAAGGGTATGGTAGCTGGCGGACAGCAAGAGAAACAGGACTTACTAGTTTATAGAATTCAGGGATGGTACGGCACCCCAAAAGCCAGTCTTACTGTTTGATTTAAGAAACGAAGAACAGAAGGCTCAGACAGTTTAAGCATCACACCCAGAGTTAGTGGCACAGCTGGGCCTAAAACGCCTATCTTAGAGAATAACAACCAAGGATCACATAGAAACGCACACGGTAACTGTGATACCATTTGAAGGGAAACCGCCCCCGGGGGTGAGCGGAGGCCAGAGCCCTCACTGTTGGAGCTGAGCGCCCCTGCTGCCCTTTGCTACTTAAAAGCACAGCTGCCAACAAGGGCGGTCTGATCAGCAGGTGCGGTGGGGTATAGTTACCCAGCAGGTGGCCTGAAACAACACCCAGACCTGCCAAGATTTTTCTAAAACTATCTTCCTGCTGAATCCTACTACAGTTTGTATATTAAATGATCAGAAATCAAAGGCCCCCAAATGGTTCCAATGTGGAGAAAGGCTTTCCTCAAATCCAACAAACTGTCCATCTCTGTGAATTTCAGCCCATAGCCACACCACCCCCCTGCCCCTGTTGTCCTCAGAATGTCCCTCTTCCATCACCAAGATCATAGTCATGTTGGCCTAGAGAGACATCTTCCTGGACTTCGTTACATACCGACCACACACAGAACGCACATGACTTGAAATTTTTTCTTACGTTCTTTCCTTGAAAACGAGACACTGAAAGGTCTCACCTGTTTCACCAGAAGAAACTAAGTATCTGTGATGTCTCCAAAAGGAATAAAAGCAGCATGAAAAACTGTGTCCCCACCTCCTCTGCCAGCCTACCTGCAAAGACCAAGTGCCTTCTGAACCAATGCCCTCCACACTCCTGGTAGAAGCTGCAGAGACACTGTGTTAGCAAGACAGCAGCGGGGAGGGGAAGGAGAGTCCCTAGTCTTTGGGTATACAAAAGGACCTGTGAGGAACACTCCTCCCCCATCCCCTTTCAGACCTACGTCTCCAGTTACTCTGACACCTTCACTGCTTCCAGTTTAACTCTCTTTTCTATACAGTCACTAGAATGAATCCAAGAAAGTGCAAATCGGATCACATCACTATCCTGCTTAATAATCTCCAAAAGCTCATTAATGCCCACGGGACAGAGTCCAAATTCCTTAGCGCGGCATGTAAGACCCTTCTAACCTGAGCCCTGCTCACCTATCTATCGTTCTTTCTCCCTTGCTCCCTCAACGCCAAATATTAAGACTACTTCACCCCTCCCGGGTCTTGCTGATCTCCATTCAGGCAACAGCCTTACTCCAGATCTTTCAAACCCAGCTCTGGCCTCCGTGCCTCAGAAGTTTGCCCTCCCCTATCCAGACGGAGTGCTCATTCCCTGAAACCCTCAGCTCGACCCTCTCATCAACACTGTCCACCAAACACTCGCATCGTGGTGCTCACCAGCCCCTGCACTAAAGAGGTTTTCCATAATTCCCCACCTATTCAGTGACTTCCTTCGTCTAAGGGGCCAGGGCTGCGGAATGAATGGGTATGAGTTTGGAATGCGGTCCGAGGTCACAATAACAGATCTCACCAACTCTCCGAGACCAGGGTCAGAGGGAAAAGGGTTCTGGGCATCACTAGGCCCAGCAAAGGTCGCGGGCGCTGCTCACAGGCTGGGGGAGCACAGCCACAAGAGACCCGCCCGGTTCGCCTCAGTAGAGCCCCCACACTGCCTCAACAACGACCAGCTCGGTCCAGGTGGCAGCCATCTTGCTCCCAGGATCTTCCGCCGGAAGCTGTAGCTAGGCCCTGCCCCCCCAGACACGCCCCCTTGCTGGCGGCCCAAGGCGCTGTGCTCCCTGGGCAGGTGGATCTTGGTTTGGGGGCCACTCCGAAGGTAACAGAGAACACAAATACATTGCCGCATTAACCGCGGAAGTCAGAAAATACTGAACTCTACCTCAGACCCGGCCTTTATTTTATTTCTATTTTAATGTTGGTGTGATTAATGTAATTAACAATGTTATATTTGTTTCAGGTGTACCAATATAGTGATTCAGTGAATCCATATACCGCTATGTGCTCAAGAAAAGTGTAATATTAATCCCTAGCACCTGTTTTACCCATCTACCCCCCCACCTCCCTTCTGGTAACCTTGTTCTTTGTATTTAAGAGTCTGGTTTTGGTTTGTCTTTTTCTTTGTTTCTTATGTTCCACCTGAGTGAAATCATATGGTATTTGTCTTTCTCTGGCTTATTTCGCTTAGCGTTACACTGTCTAGCTCTATCCATGCATGTTGTTGCAAATGGCGAGATTCCATTCTCTTTTATGGAAGAGTAATTTTCCAGTGTACGTATACATGTGTGTACACACACACGCACTTTTTATGCACTCGTCTATCAGTGGGCACTTGGGCTGCTTCCATAGTTTGGCTATTGTTTTGTTTTTAAAGACTTTGACAGAAAGAGATCACAAGTAGGCAGAGAGGCAGGCAGAGAGAAAGGGGGAAGCAGGCTCCCTGCTGAGCAGAGAGCCTGATGCGGGGCTCGATCCCAGGACCCTGAGATCATGACCTGAGCTGAAGGCAGAGGCCCTAACCCACTGAGCCACCCAGGTGCCCCCATAGTTTGGCTATTGTAAGTAATGCTGCAATAAACATAGGAATGCATGTATCCTTTTGAATTATTTTAAGATTTTATTTGCCCATTTGAGAGTGAGAAAGAGGGAACTATCAGAGGGAGGAGCAGAGGGAGAGAGAGCAGCAGACCCCCAGCCAAGCAAGGGGCCCGACCGGGTAGGCTTGATCCCATGATTCTGGGATCATGACGTGAGCCAAAGGTAAACCCTTAACTGAATAAGCCAGTATTTTCATATTCTTTAGGTAAATACCCAATAGTGTTATTAGTGGATGGGGAATTGTATTTTTTTTAAAGGAACCTCAATATTGTTTTCCAGAGTGGCTACACCAGTTTGCATTACCACTCCCGGTGCACAAGGGTTCTTTCTCCAGATCCTTGTTTGTGATTTCAGCCATTCTGACAGGTGTGAGGTGTATTTCATTGCTGTTCTGATTTGCATCTCCCTGATGAGTGGTGAGCATCTTTCCATGTCTATTGGCCATCTGTCCTTGGGAAAACATCTGTTCACATCTGCTGTCATGTTTTAATTGTATTATGTGGTTTTTCTTTTTTTTTTTTTTTGAGTAGGCTCTATGCCCAAGATGGGGCTCAAATTCATGACTCTGAGACTAAGTGCATGCTCTACCAACTGAGCTGGCCAGGTGCTGAGTTGTAGTTCTTCGTGTATTTTGGATCCCGACCCTTTATTGGATGTCTGCAAATATCTTTTCCCATTCAGTAAGTTGTCTCAGTTTTGTTCGTTGTTTCCTTTGCTGTGCGTTATTAAATAAATCAAGCCTTTAGTTACTTGACACCGGATCTTAAAGAAAATGGGGAGCCTGCTGAGAGGGAAGAATATTCCAAGGAAAGTGACCCCCTGGGTAAGGTCCTGCGTAAGAACAGCCTGCCACATTTCAAGGAAGGTAAGAAGCGTTCCTTGAGGACAAGGAGGGCAAGTAGACTGGTTGACCTTGCCCAGGTGAGGGCTGTCTTGTAAAGGAACCACAAAGTACTTCAGACTCCAGTATTTGTTTGCTGTTGCTGCTCACATCTGAAAATGAGAAGCCTTTTCTCACTGCCAGAGGAAACCAGAGTTGCCTAATCAATGGACTACAGAAGAGGGGGACCCACAAACACCAGCTAGCGCTCACCATACATCCTTCGGACACGCGCCAACCCCACCCTGCCCCCAGTTCTCCTGTGGTGGACCCAAGGTCTGCGATGATCAGACTTCTATGTAAGTGAAGGGGGGATCCGTTATAAAGGTCCTCCCACAGCAAAATGCAATGGGACAGTTCTGCATACCTTGCTAATAAGTCTGTTTATAACCATCAGGAAAGGATAACCTATACAGAACTTCGTTTGACTCTAAATACATCCTAAAACTACTTCCAAGGGAAAACTGGATTTAACAGACTAAAACTTTTCAGAGTGAAACAGGACAGGCAGTTTTATGGAGATTTTTTTCTTTATTGAGAAACTTAAGACTTGGGTACATCAAATAAAACCAATTTCTGGGGGAAAAAATCAAAACCCACAATAGAAAAAAAAAGTTAACACTGTCTGAGTCATAGCAGAACCCAGAGAATATAGTCTTTTAATTGAAAAATTCTAGGTGCTTCATAATTGACCTTTTGATACAAAATGACCTATTAAATTCCCAATTTGTGGTTCTTGGTGTTGAGGTCCATAGGACACGCTAGAAATCTTCAAACCTTGAGCTGAATTCCAGGAGGGGTTATTTGGCTTTTGAATCCTGAAAAGCAAAGCACCAACACAAATTCAATGCATAATCAGAAAAACCGGAGATGCACTGCAAACTCTGGCTCACAAAAAGGCACATCGGAGAGCAGGGCTTCCTGACATTGGGGCGAGGCGACTGTGCTGGGCCCGTCCTATGTGCCGCGGACACTGAGCAGTATCCCTAGCCTCTGCCCACTGGGATGTCTGGGATGACTGTCACTGGGATGCCAGTGACAAGTCTCCAGTTGTGACAACCAAGATAGGTCACCATTGGCAAATGTCCTCTGAGGGGGCATTCCTGGCTGGGACCCCCGCTCCGAGGCCAGCTGGGTATTGTAAAGCCCCACACCCTTCCTGGCCACCCTGTACTCAGAGCTGTTGCTCTTGCTTAAGTTCCAAATGAAAGGTGCAGGCCCTTACCACATGTCCTGTCCCTTGCCTCTGGCTCTGGTTTATCTGGTTCTCCGTCCTCCATGAGGAGGTTCCAGTTAAGCCCACTTCCCCCCGCCCCTGCGGACGGGGCCACAGCCGCCAGGGTCACAGTGGACGAGAACACACCCTGTAACTGTAGGTGTGTGTGTCTCTCTCCCACTCCGACACCAGGGCCTGTGCCCCTTGTGTTCCCAGAGCCACGCAGCGGCTGCACACACAGCCGCCCTCCCCGGCCTCAAGCCAAACCAGAGAGAGATGTTCATAGAAATGAAGCTGTGGAATCTGATTATGACAACACCTTGTGTATCTGTCATTATTCTAAACCAAAAAGGTCATTCTTGAGAAAGAGCTAACCAGGGGCTCCTTTTAAAGAAAAAGGTTATTTGCTCCTTGTAGTTTACAACCTGTTCTCTTTTCTCCAAAGTAACTCTTCCAGATGACAGAGAGAACCCAGGTGGCCGCCTGCCCAAGGTACCAGGTTACAGGGGCTCTCTACGCCGCCCCGCATCCTTTAGGAAGATATTCGTAAGTAAAGCCATTGCAGAAAACAAAAACAGCCAAACATACGGTTTCTCCTTGTCTAAGAGGTAGCAGCAGCAACAGCGCCCACCTTCTGGGCAGCTTCTTTCTTGGCGTGATGGGCCTGCAGGACCGCCACGGCCTCGTCCACCTGTGAGGAACCCCCGGCGGTCAGTGACCGCTGTGGAGAGGCCCTCGGCCCCTCCCTGGCGCGCAGGCCGGGCAGCGGTGTCTCTCGGTGCTGCCTGCTCTTCCGAACCCCCCCGCCCCCACAAGGCAGCTAAGTCCCGGGGGGCGGGGGGGTGCAAGGGGAGGGTTAGGGGACGGCAGACCCCTCCCTCCGCAGCGGGGCGCGGGGACCGGCTCACCTTGGAGCGGAGCGACTCGGGGGACTCCAGCATGTGCAGCAGCTCCGAGTTGTCGATCTCCAGCAGCATGCCCGTGATCTTCCCCGCCAGGTTTGAGTGCATGGTTTGGATGAGTGGGAACAAACGTTCTCCTGGGGAAAGAGATCTAAGTAAAGCCCAGGATGCGTCCCAGTGAACCGACTCCGGCGTTCGCACCAGGCTCCAGCCTCCCCTTCTGCAAACGCAGGGCTCACTCACCCAGCATCTGCTTCTGCTCCTGGGGGGGCGCTGCGGCCAGCATGGAGGCGGTCAGGGGCTCCTGCCCCTGCACGTGGACCGCAGGCTGCGGTGCCTGCGAACCAGGAGAGGCAGCCCATTAGCAACAAGTCTGATGGTCCTGAGGTGACCACTTGATCTGGAAGCCCACCGTGTGAGAGATGGGGCGGTGGTCCTTGCTGCCAAGGAACTAGCGGCAGGCTTAGGGGATGAGGGGGTACAGGGGCGACAGTTATAGGCTTGAACACAAAGCCAACTATAATAAAAACAGCATGCTATTAAAAGGGGCAGGAAAGGAGTAAGAAAATAAACCTACAAGGCTCAGCAACCGTCAAATGGTTCCATTTATAATTACGTCCCACATCACTTTATTGTACCAAATGTTTTCATTCTCTCAAATGGTCCGGGACTGTCAACATGCATTGTCAGTGCCAGTCGCAGCGCTGAAAGTAAGGCTTTGAAGGTCAAGACCATTTTCCGTAAGCAAAGTTCCAAGACATCCGCATTTACACAGAAGGAAGCAGAGCAAGCGACTTAGGGGCCACCAGGCTGACTGTGGCTCCTCTACGCCAGTTACTACTGGGCTCTGGGCCCAGTCCACCCCCAACTTAAGATCTCTGAGGCTGAACTTCTCTTCTGGCAGCTGAAGCTCTTCCCTGCCTGTCCCGGTCTTGCAGAGCAGCTAAGGATCAAGGGGCCAGCGGGCGCGAGCAGCTCAGAGCGCTGGGCGAGCACACACGTGTTGTAAACGGGAGGACAGGGACACTCTTCCCGCTGGGGCATTCCGGGACGCTGCTGTGGGGGGGACTGCTTCCCAGCCCCTTCTCTCCCAGTGGAGAGAGCCCCTCAGAGGCAGGGTCACCACAGAAAACACGGCCCCCTACACGGAGCAGGCATTTAGCACCCGTGGGAGGCACCTTCCCCGTCACGCGCAGACGCGCCGGCCGGCGGGCCTCACCTGCAGAGGCTGGATGGCGGGGTGCGGGCTGCGGACGCTGGAGGCGTACTTGTAAGGTGCGACGGCCCGCGGGGCAGCGGCAGCGACGGCAGCTCGGGGCGCTAAGGTCTGCACAGCTGTGGGAACACCTTAGGGAAAGAACAAGCAAGATTAAAGCCCCTCAGTCTGGGCAAAGACCCGTCAAATCCCATCTTTCCCCCTTCTGTGCGCATCCAATACCACCTCCAGACTGGCAGCTGTCAGTCAGCCCGTGCTGGGCGGCGCCAGCCCCACCAAAGTCCATAGCCAAGCGGTCCGGGCACTCAGACCCTACAACAGACCAGCAAATGCACATCAGTGTCGGCGGCAGGTGTCCAACTGGCCACGTCCCACGGAAGGAGCCATTCCAAAGCCTGTTCACACAACACCTCACACACGGGACCACGGCTGCTACTTTCGCAGAGTAGCCAACAGAGAACACACAACTCTCTCCAGCTCTCGGAATACGGGACGTGGTCTGTAAAGAACAGTTTCCTTCAATCCCCCAACCCCACCCGAAAGAACAGGCTGCCTCTGCAGTCATCCAGCTAACGAGTTTCTATAATTAACCTCTCTCACATGAGTCACCAACGAGCAGAATTCTTGAAGTCTCCGACACTCCTAAACTCCCGTGGTTTCTCTGCTGCTCGAGTACCAACCAGAGCACACAGCTACAATTACAGAACCAGAACCGGAATGTGGGCCCGACAGACTGACCAACCCTGGGCAGAGCCTAGCCATCCTGACTCCCTCCTCCCCAGGCCGCACTTCTCAAGGCCCGTTTGCTCACCGACTCTCTGAGCGGTAGTAGGGAGGCCGCGAGAGGCCGGAGCATTACCAGTTGGAGCCAGATGGCGAAGAGCGGGACGAGGCCCAGACTGGCGAAGAGCACTTGGCATTCCTTGGAAGCCTGGCGAAGACAAAAACTGTGCGTCACTGATGAAGCACGAAGACCAGCACGTCAGCTGCGCCTCAGAGGGAGACAGGGAGGAGAGGCCTATCCTGGGCGACCACATCACCGCTCCCCACACCTACCTTGAGGTCTCCCACCTTGCTGCCAGCGGGGACTAGGCCGCATCTGTGCTAACTGGTTAGGTGTGTAGTACGGAGGTCTTCCCTGAGCCTGCAAGAAAGAGCACCAAGCCCTTTTATCTGGAGGAGCCGAATCCACAGAGACAAGCGTCTCATCTCGTCTCACTGCCAGGCCCGAGTCTAATTATCCAAGAAATTCTCAGAAGACTCAAAAGATTAGGGGAGGGAAGGCCCGTTAATGGGGATTCTTTTATTCTAACTACTGCGTGAGAGAGAGAGAATGAGTTCATTTTCACCGGTCCTTACTCTAACCAGCTGAACTCCGGTAGCTAAAACCCCTCTCCCCAGCCCCAAGCAGACTCACCTGTGGAACTGCCGGCACAAAGTAACCACCGGCCGCAGGCTGGAACTGATTTAAGATGGCACTGGCAGGGAGCGCTCGCATTCCAGCCACCCGCTGCATGTACTGGTTGGTCAGGTGAGCCTTCCTCTCTTCCTTCCTCTGGGCCAGAGCGACGTACAGCGGCTTGGAGCCCACGATGCGTCCATTCATCTCAGTGACGGCTTTGGTCGCCTCTTCAGGAGATGAGAAGCAGACAAAGCCAAACCCTTTGCTTCTCCCATCCTCCAACATTACCTACAAAGGGACCAGCTACTTAAGGAAAAGATGTTCTCTGTTGGGGGACAGCTATTAAGAGCCAAAAAACCTGGTTTCTGCTGCAAGAGTTCCCCAATCTAGGGCAAGGATGTCACGGGATGTACCCCGGACCAATGAAGTCAGAGCCCCTAAGGACAGGACCTAAGCATTTTCTTTGTTAGATCCCCAGGTGACCCTAAGTTTCTAAACACTACAATATGGGTAAGGGTTGAACCAGGAACCCAAAGATGTTTCCTGACACCTAGAAGCACAGTAGCTACCTTTGGGTACCCACTAGAGATGTGGACAGTGTTAAGCTATTTTCCTGTAGAACTCATCTGCCCAAGACCTCGGTGAACAAAACTTTGATCATCTCTTAGCAAGGTTGGGATATGCTTTTGAAATACCACATACACGCAGGAGTTACAAATCCAATGACTGCCGCCGTTAATTCAAGGGGAGTAAACAGCACAAAGATGACCAGCTAGGAGAGATAGCTGGATTCCAGTCCCAAGTCAGCAATTTCTAAGCTGTGTATTTTTTCATTGTTGTTTAAAGATTTTTATTTATTTGAGATAAAGCACAAATAGGGGTAGCAGCAGAGGGAGAAGCGGGCTCCCACTGAGCAGAGCCTGATGAGGGGCCTGATGCCAGAACCCCGCAATCGTGACCTGAACCAAAGACAGACACTCAATGGATTGAGCCACCCAGGCACCCCTTCTTTTTTTTTTAAAAAATTTTCTTTATTTATTTGACAGAGATTGCAAGTAGGCAGAAAGGCAGGCAGAGGCAGAGGGGGAAGCAGGCTCCCTGCTGAGCAGAGACCCTCCCCCTGCCCCCGATGCAGGGCTCGATCCCAGGACCCTGAGATCATGACCTGAGCTGAAGGCAGAGGCTTTAACGCACTGAGCCACCCAGGTGCCTGGAAAAGATTTTTATTTTGAGAGAGTGAGCGAGCATGCACACACGGGAGCAGGGGTGTAGGGTGGGCAGAGGAAGAGAATCTTTTTTTTTTTTTTTAAAGATTTTTTTATTCATCGGAGAGGGAGGAGAGAGTGCGCACCAGCTGGAGAGCAGCAGGCTCCCCACTGAGCAGGGAGCCTAATTCGGGGCTCGATCCCAGCACCCTGGGATCATGACCTGAGCAGACGCTTAACTGACTGAGCCACCCAGGCGCCCCAGAGGGATAAAAGCTTAAAATTAGGCTCCACACTCAGCACAGAGCCCAGATGTGGGACTTAATCTCAGGACCCCGAGATCATGACCTAAGCTGAAATCAAGAGTCAGATTTTCAAGTGATTAGGCCACTTTGGCGAGGTGCCCCTCAGCTCTGTGAAACGTCTGCCCTCTCCGAAGCTCAACGCCCACCAGACCCCGAAGCCAGCAGCCACCAAGCCTCTGACCACTGGCTCAGGCCGTCTTTCCCCACATACGGCCAGTCACTCACAAAGGGTTCTTTTTCTCACCTGGGAAGGTCACTCGTAGCTTCCCCCTGGCCTACCTCCTCAAGAACACTGGTAGCAACAGGTCAGGGTGCTCGGCACCATTCTGTGTCTTAGCCTGCTGCCGGGATAGCCCTCCCGAGGTGGACGACACAGAAGGATGTGTGTCGACCCAATGGAACCCCATCAATGAGACGGGCCAAGTGTCTGAACACTGATCTTGAAAATGGTGCTGTGAAACCTGCCGAGACTTGGTTCCTTTATTCTCGGTTCCCTACAAATGCCAACTCTAGCACTGAGCCGATAAGCGGAGAGAGACCATCACTCCTCACGGTGATGAAGGCCAGTCAAGGAGGTGGTAAGAGGGAAGGGGCACGGAAACGAGGAACCCTGACAGGGTGGCCTGGATCAACTCCCTGCGACAACGGATATTCCTCCTCCGACGCGCCCAGATTGCGAAGGACTTAAAGCGAAGGACCAAGGCAGGGTCGCTGCGTCTTTACCAGCCCACTCAGCCTGCGTTCTCGCCCCCAAGAGGACTCTGACGTGGGCTGCATCAGGCCGTGACCCCACACTCTCACACGCCATCACTGCCCGTCACGCCCCCTGCGGACCAAGGCCGTGCGCCCCCCTAACCCGCGTTCTCCTGCTCCAGGACTCCACGCCCGTATCTTTAGGAGGGGACTCGCGTGCCTCACCCTGCTGCATCAGTTGACAGGGTAATCACATAAAACCAAGGAAACAGGCACATTGCAAACCGTGAAAAGAGCCACCTTTCCTTTAGCTTTGTAAGGCCAGGTCCAGAAGTCCCAACCCCAGTTCCCAAGTCCTCAAAACACCCTTGTTCAAGGACGAGGTGTGGCAGAGTCGTAGAGACGGGCCCCAAGACAAATGGAAAACAACCCGTCTGGATTTCCTCCGCTCATACTGTCGCACCATCCGTCCCCACACTCGCACAGAACAGCAAAGAATGGGAAAGATTCAGGTGCTTGGGGGCCAAGAGGGGGGACTGCTCAGATGCACTTCCACACCCCAGTGCCCGGGCGGCTGGGCAACGTTTTCCTAACGGAATGCCTTTCTCCAGAGCAAACGTTAACTGAACGCCAGGAGGACCCAGCTAGGTCAGTGTCGTATCTGTTCTCAGAAATGAACACAATTTAGATTCCGCTCCTTCAATGAAACAAATGCCAATAAACCTCTAAAAAACTGTAATTTCTACTTTCGATCCCAAATCTCAGTATCAAATACCTTAGCACTGGTGATTGATCCAAAAGGAGAAAACTCTTTCCTTAACTTCTCATCATCAATGGTATCATCCAAGTTCTTAATGTAGAGATTCACCCCCTGAAGCAGAAGGATCACTGTTAATCCACGCCTATACCCCACATATGTCCTAAGACACTGGTTCTCAAAATGTGGTCCTAGATGCCCCCTTGGGTACTTAAAAACGTGAATTCCTGGGCCCAAACCTCAATCTACTGAATCAGAAATTCTGGGGTTCTGAAAGCCACGTTTTCACAAGCCCTGCAGGGGATCCTGATGTGGGCTCAGAGCTGAGACTCCCACTGCGGACTCTGATGGGACCCCCAGGGTGGGCCTGGCTTGCTGCACAGCTGCTCTTGCCGGCCACTGGCCCCAGAAGGGCTCCTGCCCCCACTCCAACAAAGGGCGAACATTTAAATCAAAGAACCCACACAAGTAAGAACAGACTGATGCTTCTGGAATGAGTCCCTAAATGAATCAGTCAATCTTTTGCCCTTGTTCTAGAATCGCTGCTTTATCTGCTAGGTATTTCTTTTTACACCTGAGGATCTTGGGAGAAAGGAGAGGAAGAGGCAGAGTCCCCGTCCCCAAAGAGAAAGCCTCCTAAACCTAAGGGGGCTCTTGCCAGTATTCCACAGTAAACCCCTGGATGGGAGGCTGTGCCAAGACCACCTCTCACCTGATACCGACTAATTCTCTCTTGTTTTAGCTGCTCAAATTTCCGCTTTAACTCAGCCTGCCGTTCCACTTTCTTCTGTGCACGGCCTACAAAGATCACTTTCCCACTGATTTCTTTTCCATTCATCTCTTCCACGGCCTAAAGAGGAAACACAGGTCTCAAATCAAAACGCAGAGGCAGGGGCCTTGCTCTGGAGGCCTGAAAGTCCCACCAAACATTCAGAGAGAAGGAAATCTTTCCTATAGGACTAAAAACTAATTTCATTCTATCTGAAGTCAGCGAAGCAAATCCAGACTTCCTGAGTAAAAAACGGGGTTACTACTTAAATGGGTTATCGGTCCAGATGATACAGGAAAAGATGGTAGTTTTTTAAATACAAGCACGGCAGACACGGCCGAGGCTGCGAATCTGGGTGTCGCGGAGTCGCTCACATGCTTCTGTGGGGGGCGAGCGGCACACGCGGAGTGCCCAGCATCACGCGTTCTCCGTAAGCAGCCGCTACTGCCAGCCCGTCCGGAAATCCTGGGGCCCGAGTCCCCTCACTAGGAAGGGGAGCAAACACCCATCCTATTCTTTCCGCCTACAGGGCTGAACAGCTGAGGTGACAGGCAGGTGCCAAGTGCTCTGGGCACAGGCAGACGGACTACCACGTGAAGTCCTCTCGGGCCAGAAACCACATCACTACGGCACTCGGGCAACGCCAGCCCCGCTCCGCTGTGTGCCAGCCAGGCCCTGCCCACACTCGGGGCCACTTCCTGCAAATGCTTCCCCGACCCTCATGGGACTCTCACCTTATTGGCATCCTCGTGTTTTTCGTAACTCACAAAGCCAAAGCCTTTGGATTTCCCACTGGGATCTCTCATCACCTTGACACTTAGGGTCTTACCTATTACCAAAGGACAGAACTATTAGTGACACCATCTCTGTTACGGCTCACGGAGAGGCGGCTTCTCTAGGAGCCCAGACGAAGCCAACTCTTGCTGAAGCCAGATGAGCTCGAGACAGAGGCACCGTGCCTGGCCTTCTACTTCTGACCAAGCTCCTGAGACGGCGCTGGGGCTGGGACAAGGTAGGACGAAGCCCAGAGTCCATTCCTATCTACTCTGTGACCCTGTCACGCAAGGTAGTTGACTTCTGCGCCTGGGCGCCCTCATCTCTTAAAAAACTAACGGAGGGAGTGCAGCATCCGGAGGACTGCGGAAGGGGGCACACGGGACGAAGAAGCCCAACTTACCAAACTGGCTAAACAGCTCTTTCAGACTCTCATCATCCACCTCTTCCCCAAAGTTTTTGATATAAACATTGGTGAACTCCTTGGCTTTGGCTCCGAGCTCAGCTTCCCGTTCTTTTCGAGACTTGAATCTGCCCACGAACCTAAAAAGAGAGGATGGGAAACAGTGAACACCCGGAGGAACAAACCACGATTTCCAGGGGCCCAAAGGAACACAGGTTAAAGGCTGACAGGAGAGGTTAAAACACGAGTCCCCATCCAACCGCCAGGACAGCAAGCTCGGAGACATGCCGACTCCCCCGCAGAGAGAGAGAGGCGGGGCTGTCCTGCGAGGCCCGGCCCCAGGACCCCCGGCTCAGACCAGGGCTACTCCTACCACATCACACTGCCTTCGTGAAGAAACCTGACGACCATGTTTTTAAAACGTTCATTTCTGTGCATCTATGTAAATGCATAGAAAAGGTCTGGAAGGATACAAACCAAACTGTTAACAGGGGTTAGCGCCGGGGGCGAGACTGCCAGAGTGAACTAGGGGGTAGCCTTTGATTCTGCACTGGACTCATTCCCGTGCTGCTGACACAAGCGGGGCAGTGGATCCCTACACCGAAACTCTTTCGATCTCTTTCTAGTGATACCACTGGCCACATACACATTCTCAATGCAATCCATCCCCTGGTCTGTTTGACATAAAAAGGCGCCCCACAAAGAACAGAAATGATTTCTGCTTGCTGTAGCCAAGACTTACGGTCCCTTCTCTCCCTGCGTGGCTTAGCTAAGACCTGCCCACCACCCCGTTCTGCATAACCACACCAAAGCGACAAGGTCTGTTATTATGAACAGCATCTTCTGCCATCAGATGAGATTTTTCACTATAACCAAATTAAGTATTACTGTGGAGCCAGCCTTGTATGAGAAGGCCACTGAGTCATAAGTTAGCCAAGTGGAGGTCTGGGGGCAATTTGGCATCAACCCCCAGCAAATGACCCCACGGACAGACCTGAGTCACAGGAAGGCCAAGGTCACATGGCTAGTACACAGCTCCTGGTCAGTCCAGGGCCCTCTCCACTCTGCCGCTGGCCAAGACCCCTGCTCAGGAAGGGCTCAGAGCTGCCTTCCAGCAAGCCCCAGGTGCCGGTGCTCACAAAACCCACGGACGGATGATGCTTTTAAGGGAGAGGCGGCAGGCAGGCCATGGCTTGGGCAGGAAGCCCACCTTGGCGAGTCAAAAGGGCTGCCACGGCTCGGGCAGGGAGACTCACCAGCCCTGGAGTGGAGAGGTAGGAGCAGGCCACACTTGGGCCGAGAGAACCAGTAGCCGCCTTGTGTGTGCCAGTTAATACCGAGGTGGGGCCACGGCTGGCTCATGCGATGGCTGTTGCTCCAGACTGGGACACTCACACTTTGCGGTCATTGAGGAGCATGCCGTTCATCTTCTCGATGGCCTTGTCAGCAGCCTCTTGCGTCTCGAAGTGGACAAAGGCATAACCCTTAGAGCCGTTCTCATCACACACCACCTGCCAGAGACAAGGCAGACCACTGTGGCACCGCTGGTATCCCCAAAGATCCAAGAACCAAGTGGTCTTGTGCTCAGAGTTCCCGCGGTCCAGCGAGAGGAGACTGCAGGGCGTCACGTCTCCCCAGCACGGAGCTCACCACCAGGCACCTTAGTGATGCTCCGTTTACGAAGGGCAGCCACTATCAGGCTGCTTCCATTCCAAGCGTTTTATTTAATTAAAAGGCCTTGAGACTGGGCGCAAAAGCACCATGCTGCAGAAAAAGGGACCGGTTTCCAGGCCCACAGGAGAATTTCAGTCTAGTGTGGAGTCAGACATGTAAACTGCCACACCAGTTGTACAAAAGTCTCCACATCAACAGGTGCAGAGAAGGAAGAGGATGATTTCATGACTAAGTACAGCTGCCTGGAGACCCGAGGCACTGCACTAGCCGCCCCCCCCCCCCACCAAGAAAAGAGGAAACCCTTTGATGCCCTCAAAAGGTAGGAAACAGGAAGGATATTTTAGGCAGAGGGAAGAATAAACAAAGACACAAAGCACCTGCCGGCCACGCTGGGCTGTGGCACGAGATCACCTACAAGGAACTTGTAGGCTGCAGAGCCATTGCCAGCATTTCGAAAATGACCATATCCTGTCGCCCAATTCCAAAGCTGTTCCCCTGTTAGTATTTCTCTTGTTCTCACGAGCCAGTAATTATCCTGAAGTCATTTAATCAGTGCTCACCTTACAAGACAGAATGTTTCCAAAAGCAGAAAAAGTATCATAAAGTGCCTTGTTATCTATAGATTTGTCCAGATTTTTGATGAAGACGTTTCCCACACCAGACTTTCTCAAAGAGGGATCCCTCTGAGACCACATGATACGGATTGGCTTTCCCTTAATCACATCAAAGTTCATGGTATCCAAGGCCCGCTCAGCTGCAAGAGAGAAAAGCATCTCAGTCAAGGATGTAAAACGTCACCTCGTGTAGATGATTGCCACCATCCCAGGAATAGGTAACTCTAGTTTTCAAGTAATCACTCTGATAAAAGGCCACTCTTATTAAAATAAAAGGGTATCTGATCCCTCTAGCCTGTGTTGCCCCTGAGGGCAGACATTCTGGCCAGTCGTTCCACTTCCTAGCAGGAATCTCCAGCTCTCTGGGTTGTATCCTTGTTGGGTAAGGGAGTTAGGCAAGATCATCTCAATGGCCTTCTGGCACCAAGATCAAATCATAATACTGCACATTTGACAAAGCAGTATCAGTTATAAAGACTTTGGGGCCTACCACCCATGGTGACCTAAGTGGGACAGGTGATACTATCTACTTCATAAAATGTGCAAACTTATGTCTGGGATGGCTAAGCCATGCAGCTAACTAGTGATTAAGAAACTAATACCAGGGACGCCTGGGTGGCTCGGTTGGTTGAGCAGCTGCCTTTGGCTCAGGTC
This sequence comes from Nasua narica, assembly GCA_028533885.1. NCBI lineage: Eukaryota > Metazoa > Chordata > Mammalia > Carnivora > Procyonidae > Nasua > Nasua narica. Next base: position 26,864,074 of record CM052798.1, read on the forward strand.
ATGATCCCAGCGTCCTGGGATCGAGTCCCGCATGGGGCTCCTTGTTCCGCAGGGAGCCTGCTCCTCTCTCTGTCTCTGCCTGCCTCTCTGCCCGCTTGTGTTCTCTCTGTTAAATAAATAAATAAAATCTTTAAAAAAAAAAAAAGAAACTAATACCAGACTTTCTAATTTTTCAGTAAGGTATTGCATCAAATTACCAACTAGCTGTCATTTTGTCTACAATCTGTCTAGAAGAAAAATGACAAAATCTAGGAGTGGCTGACTGGGGAGAATGTGCTATCCCCAAATTCAGCCCCGTTTCTTATATTTTCAATTTCTGAGATCAGAAATTGATTCAAAAACCTCAAAATGATAGATCACACATGGAAACAATCTTTTCACTATCAAGACGAGAAGGATGAGACCGCATCTTTCTAAGCACACGGTGCAGTAGGCCCCGCACCTCATGGCTTCCAGGCCTTCTCAAGTCTTAGTCTGAGTTCTGTGGAACTCTAGAACTTCAAATGCCTGGTACCCAATCAAGTTCTCCATCCAGTGCCTTGGGTCACTTCCCTGGCTTCCTAACAAATCCATGCGTGTTCCAGAGACCACTTAAAGGACCAGAAGCTGAAACGTACCATCACCTGTCAGCAGGAACCCTTCTCCTACTGGTAGTTACAAGCTCCCAGAGCTGGCGGCACTTTTCCTAAGTCTAATCCAATGAAACACCCCAGAATCTCCTCCATGAGGGGATCGGGGCGGGGGGGGGGGTGATGGTGGGGGGGGCAGTGAGAGGGAGATTCTCCCATCTCAAGCTACCACCTCACTTAAGACAGGAACAAAATTCCCTAACTGGCCCCCCACAAGCCCAGCTGTTCAGTCAGCGGAGGGAGTATCTCGTCTCCAACCACCTTTCCCACCTTCTCAGGTGGGCTGGCTGAGAGCAGGATGGAAGGTTGTGGAAAGCCGAGACTGGGCAGATCCAACTCAGGAAGAGTCCAGGCTCAGAAGCGGTCATCTGTGATGATCATCTGGGACCCACAGCCTGGGACCCCAGGGTCTCACTGACTAGCAGCGAAGGAGCCATTTCAACACAGCTCCCGGGTCTTTCCAGACAGCGCTGCAGAAGGCAAGTCGGCTTAGTCTAGCAAATCTGGCCGCGCTTATTTATAGCAGGGAGAGGACCTGCAGAGGCATGTGCTGGCAGGCGCACTGACCAGTGGCTTCTGCTCCTATCACCAAGTGACAGGACTTTTGTTCAGAAAGTGTCAAAGAGGCAGGCAACAGCCAGTGTGCCCACTCCTTCCCCCCAAAAGGCCACACTTGGCCACCTCTGTGCCCTCTGGCCAGACACAGCTCAGAGCACACAGGGAATTGAGGGGAGCAGCGCCTCTCGTCTCTCAACAAGTCCGAGTCTCTGGTCTCAGCTGCAGCCTGGACAAGTGACATTCTCGGTGCTTCAGGGACAGTGAACAAAGTGTGGACAAAAATAGGGACCCAGAGGTCCTTTGCCATAGAATGGCTTGTTTCTCCCAGTAATGGTCTCTACAGTTGCTCCCTTTTAATCTGAAGTCACGTGCGGCCCCTGATTAGGTTTCCTCTGGCCTCACTCCGGCCACGCCTGCAGCATACCTCTCCACTGTTCCAGGCAAAGGCCCCGGTCTGGGCTGGCGGGGCACCGCGCTGGCAGTCCCAGCGGAGCCTCCAACCTTCTGCAGTTCCTTTTCCCTCTCCAGAGTCCCCATTTTCTTCAGAAGGGATGAAGGAGAAGGGTTTTGACAAGGATAGAGCTCTGTTCACAGGTGGGGCCATCATCTCCAGCAGCCCAGTCGATTTCCCGGCTGTGTCTCCCCGTACTATGCGGACACCCCTTCTCCATGGCCCAGGGCTTCGTCCAGAGAGTAGAGGACCCCTCCACCCCAGGACTACAGCCGCAGACCCACGAGCTGGCCTGGCACATGCCGTGCTCAGGGCGCCAACACGAGCCCCCGCTCCAGTAAAACGATCAGAATTGTTCCCACTCTCTCCCACCTGCCCTGAAAGACCCCTTATCCATATGAAAGCAGAGACTCGCAGTCCAGGGTAAAGGTAGTGGAGGGGGGCAGCAGCTCCAGAATCTAAAATTTCTGCAGGAATTGTGTTTCAATTGTTCGGTCTTTTGGGGCAGGCCCGAGAGGAGCACGAACCCAGGCTCAGTGACCAGACAAGGGTCCCACTTAAAGCAGGACCACACACACAATGGAGTGACAGGGACTTTCTCCAAATCCCATTTTACCCGTCTCCTCGCGTTCCAACCCCACCGCCACCACTGATTATGCCCAAGGTCACCCAGTCAAGCAAGCGGTGGAAGCAAGACTGAAACTCCCGTCACCTGATGCCAGGAGCTTCATTCTCAACGCCTGCATCGGGCAGACCCCCAGGGTGCCCCCCTAGGATCCTACAAATCTGGGGATATAAGCGTCTACTCACCGTCAGCCGGCTGCTGGAAGTTGACGTAGGCATAACCCAGGGAGCGGCGGGTGATCATGTCGCGGCAGACCCGGATGGACAGCACAGGCCCCGCAGGACTGAACTTTTCATACAGCATGGCCTCGGTGACGTCCGAGTGCAGGTCGCCCACGTAGAGGGAGGCCATGGGGTAGCTGCTGGCCGCAGCGTTCATCTCCCCAGCCCCCACTACCCCGAGCCCCGCCAGGAGAACTTCTTATAGGGACCACACAGGACAAAAGGGGCTCTTCTCGGAGCCGTGGCCCGCGCCGCGGCTCACAGGTGGCAGAGTGAAGCTAAGAGACGCCGGAGCCGGCTCTGAGAGACGGGGGACCGGAAGGAGGAGTTCGGGGACAGCTCGTTGGAGACTGCAAAACCGCAGACAAAAGGCTCTCAAAAACAATATGGCCCTCCCTGGGAGTTTGTAAATTTGCAGCTGTCCTGGTCTGAAGCTCCAAATTTCGAAAGAGGAAAAAAAAAATAAACCTATTAAAACGGGGATTCCCCTCCAAATTATAAAAATTCTCCAAGAGGCAACCGAAGGGTGCCCACGGCGGCCTCCGGGACACGCGTTTCTCTATAAATATAGGCCTCGGGCTCCCGGCGGTTTAAGATTACAGCAGCCAGGGGAAGAGGGAAACCAAATCTTGGTCGGCGCCGACTCGGCAAGCCCCGGGGGCCGGGCGCGCAGCCTCCTCCCACGCCGGGCCGGCGAAGGGCAGCGCGGACACGTGGTGCGCCCGGGGCCGACGCGCGGGGGGCGAGGGCGGCGGGCGCGGGGCTGCCACGCGGCGCGGGGGCGGCCGGAGCGGAGGCGCGTGTACGCGGGCGGCTCACCACCGGACCGACGGACGCCAAGGTGCGGCGGCGGGCGCGCGCAGGCCGGAAGCGTGCAGAAGTGACTTCCCCGCGGGCTCTCCGAGGAGGATGCGCTTTTTTCTTTCTCTCTCTCTCTCTTTTTTTTTTTTAGTTTTTAAAGCATTTTCGGGTTTTTTTAATCTTTTCTTATTTTTTCTTCAGGCTGCTAGCGCCCGAAAGCGGCGGAGGCTGCGGCGACCCGGGGCGGAGAGAGGCGGCCGGGGGAGCCACCGCTCCATTTATACCCGCCCGCCCCGGGCGCTGCTGGTCGAAGGGCGCCTCGCGACCTGGGCGCAGTCGTGCCCGCCCACTCGGCCCGGGGGCCCGAGGCGGGGCGGCCACGCGAGAGCGACCCGGCGCGGCCGCGCGGCGCCACAGCGACCCCTGGTGCGCGGAGGACCGCTCCGCTGGGGTCTCCTCGGGACCCCGGGGCCGCCTTCCAGCCCGGTAGACTGTACACGCCCGGCCCTCTGGGAATAGAGCACCTGTAACCCACCCGCAGGCGCAACGTTTATAATCCATGTGTTGCTTATTGTAAAATAAAGATGACGTAAAATAGTTATAGTGATATAATAAGTGGTTCAGCATGTAAATGTTTGGGCGCAAATACGGAAGACATTCTGAAGTTTTCAGAGTACTAGGATTTAGAGGTAGTTACCCAGACCCCGACAGCCACATCTGTGGGAGTATCCATGGATGATGGGATTAAATCTCGGTAAAGCCTCCAAACAACAAAATACAACCATCCCCCTATCTACATGGTGGTGGCCTTCCTGGAAATTCAGTTGACATTTAATGGAGCAAAAATCTTTCTGTTAAGGGGGGAGGAGAAGAGGATAGATCAAATAGGTGAAGGGGATTAAGAGGTACAAACCTCCAGTTGTGAAATAAATTATGGGGATGAAAAGTACAATATAGGAAATACAGTCAAGAATATTGGGGGCACCTGGTTGGTTGAGCAACTGCCTTAGGCTCAGGTCATGATCCTTGAGTTCCAGGATCGAGTCCCACATCGGGCTCCCAGCTCCACAGGGAGTCTGCTTCTTCCTCTAACCTTTTCTCCTCTCATGCTCTCTCTCACTTTCTCTGTTTCTCAAATAAATAAATAAAGTCTTTAAAAAAAAGAATATTGTAATAACTTGGTGCAGTGACAGAGGGTAACAACACTCAATGTGGTGAGCATTTCCTAACTGTTGAACTGGTATGTTGTACACCTGAAACTAATATAATATTATATGTCAACTATTTTTTTACGTCAGTAAAAATTTTAAAAATAAAAACTAAGTTAAAAATATTTTGTTTCTACATAAAAAGGAATCAGTGTCGGCTACAACAGTTAAAAACCTTTTTCGTCTACACGAGGTTCTAACAGGTCATTTGAAAGTCATGTGTGAGCTTTGCGCGGTGGCAGTATCATAGCCAATGAGGTTTATCTGAGGCGCAATTATTGCTAATTGAAAGTCATGTGTGGAACAAGTCTACATTACGTGGGACTGTCTCCATGTGTTGCAAGATATACAGCATCCCTTCTTCCATAAACGCCAGGAACCACCCTCCTTATCATCGTGACAAAGGAATCCAGAAATTGCCAGAAGGACATAGACACTCCCATTGAAAACCACTGATTTGAGTAAAAGAATGAAGAAATACACGTATTTATAGATTCTTTCATTCAAAGAAACGGTTGATTGGGGCTCAGTCTATGTCAGGGCCAGATAAGTACCAGAAGATACCATGGTAGACAAGGCAGAGGAAGTCCCTGTCGGCCTCATGCAGTGTGTAGTCTAGTTGGTGCATTAGATTAAGAAACACCTTTATGGGATACTCCTTCTGAAGATAGACCTCCTCCTCAGGGAAGCCCTCCCAGACTACCCTGCGGTCTAAAGCAGCCTGCCAACTATTCATCCTTAACACACCATCCTGTTCTCTTGTTTTCAAGGGCCTTATTAACTACCTAAAATTATGTTGCTCAAATACATGTTTACCTGCTAGGAATGTTTTTTCCTCATTGTACATAAGCTTCATGAAAGCAGGGACCTAGAACAGTGCCTAACATGGCACACTCTAAATGTTCAATCAATATTTGTTCAATAAACCAATGAATACTAGGCACCCATGAGCAAAAGCCGCACTATCCCTGTCCTCACACCACTGACTGCCTAGAGTGGGGGTGGGCTTGCTACCTGTATGACCTTGAGCAAGAAGTTCGAATCTGCCTCTCAGATTTCCAATCTGACAGTAAACTAATAAAGGTACTCACTTAGTAGGGTTATTGTGAGAATAAGCTAATACACACGGGTCGTTTGTATAAATGTTAATTGCTATTATTCTCAAGCTACCCTTGTACTGAGAAGAGAGGGGAGTTACCCACAGGAAGACAGGGAGAACAGCATGTGTTAAGGCCCTGAGGGGGAGTGGGCGGGAGCTGAGCCTGAAGGACTGCCACCCAGTGGGAGGTGGAAAACTGCCTGCTCTGGGACACTTGAAACACTTTGGACTTTATCCTGAGATCAAAGGTTGGAACCAAAGGATTCTAACACAGAAGTGCCTTGGCTCAAATTACATTTTTTTTTTTCGAGTTACATTTTTAAAAACACTTCCCTGGCCACAGAAAGGAAAAGGATTAGAGGGTGGGGACGGGGAGTCTGGAAGTGATGGCTGCTGGGGTAGTGGCTGTGGAGATGGAGGAGGTGGCTTTACTTTTTTTAAAAAATTAGTATGATTTGTGATTCACTGGACATGGGGAGTGAAAGAATAGGCACCACAGATAGTTCCCAAGGTTCTGAAAAATCAAGAAAAATTAGGCTTCCCCCACGGCTAAACACAGGGGCATCTCTTAGATCATCTTAGAGGGGAGAGATATGCAAAGTCACCAAAAAGCCACCTGAATCCCAAACCTGCAAAATTCAAACAAGACGTGATCTGAGTTAAAAGCAGGCTGGGAAGAGGCTGGACAAATGACCAGGCCAGTCAACCTACTGAATGGGAGAAGATATTTTCAAATGACATAGCCAATAAGGGGTTACTATCCAAAATATGTAAAGACTTAGACAATTCAACATCAAAAAGAAAAAAAAAAAAAACCCAAATGACCTGATTAAAAATGGACAGAAGACCTACATAGACATTAAAAAAAAAAAAAGCAGAGGGCCAACAGACACATGAAAAGATGTTCAACCTCACTCACCATCAGAGAAATAGGAATTAAAACTATAGTGAGATATCACCTCATACCTGTCAGAATGGCTAGAATAGAAAAGACAAGAAATAACAAGTGTTGGTGAGGGTGTGGAGAAAAAGGAATTTCCCTGTACTGTTGATGGAAGTGTAAACTGATGCAGCCATTGTGGAAAACAGCAAGGAGTTTCCTCAAAAGATTAAAAATAGGAAAACTGGGTGCCTGGGTGGCTCATTCTGTTAAGTATCTGTCTTCAGCTCAGGTCATGACCTTGGGGGTCCTGGGATCGAAGCTCCTGTCACGTCAGGCTCCCAGCTCAGCAGGGAGTCTGCTTCTTCCTTTCCCCCATCACCCCCATGTGCTCTTTCGCTCTCTCTCTCTCAAATAAATAAACAAAATCTTAAAAAAAAAAATAAGAAAACCAAAAGATCCAGTAATTCCACTACTGGGTATTTACCCAAAGAAAAAGAAAGCACTAATTCAAAAAGACATACACACCCCTATGTTTATCAATGTCAGTGCATTGTTACCATGGCCAAGACATAGCGGCAACCCAGGTGTCCCTTGATAGAGGAATGGATAAAGATCTGGCATAGATGTACACCGTGGAATATTACTCAGCCACAAAAAAGAATGAGATCTTACTATTTGGGACAACATGCATGGACCAAGAGGGTACTATGCTAAGTGAAGTAAGTCAGACAGAGAAAGACAAATATTGCATGACTTCACTTATATGTGGAATCTAAAAAACAAAACAAACAAACAAAAAGTAGAAACAGACCCACAAATACAGAGAACAAACTGATGCTTTCCAGAGGGTAGGGGGCAAAATGGGTGAAAGGAAATGGAAGGTAAGGGCTTCCAGCTACAGAATGAATGAGTCACAGAGGTGAAGCGCACAGCATAGAGAATACGGTCTGCGGGATTGCACTAGCATCGTATGGAGACAGATGGCAGCTACGCTTGGGGTGAGCACAGCACAACGTACAGACTTATCCTGTCGCTATGTCATATGCCTGAATCTCATGTAACACTGTGTGTCAGTTCAAAAACAAAGTAGGAAGGGGTGCAATTTTTTCCCCCCACTGGGGTAGATGCTACTCTTAGTAGGTCTGTGCTTGATAGCAAGAATGGGTCCAGGGTTGAGAAGAGGAAGAAGAAATGGGTCCAGGGTTGAAAAGAGGAAGAAGAAAAAACTTCAGAGTAATGAAATGGACATGGGCGTAGGTCTCAGCAGCTGAGGATTTTGTACTATAGCAGAAATATAAACGCTTTGTCTTCCCAATCCATCCATTTGTCATTCAACAAACTCTATGCGGCATTCCTAAGAGCCAGGCTCATGCTGCTCTGGCTAATGCTGGGGACAGAACCATGAACTAAACACTCACAAACCAACCTGTCCTTCTTGGGGAGAGACCTAAGGAACAAGTAAGTGTATTGTGAGTGTCTATGGGGGCGGGGGATAAAACTTGTGAAAAATGCTTTGAATCTAGAGACTTTTTGAAGGTAAGAACAGGGGAAACCCAGCCCTATCCTCCCAGCAGGGGGCCGATTCTACCTACAAAAGCTCTCTTCTCCATAAGGAACAATGGTTCCTGCCCCTCAGGAAGGAAGACCTTTCCTTGTGCACAGACAGGGCCTTTGAGATCTTAGAGGTTTGGTTCAGATACCAAGACAAGCTGCAAACTTTGGACAGCGGTTGTCACATCTCTGGGCCTCCCCATCTGTGTAATGGGCTCAGTAAACCTTTTAATGAAGAGGGGGCCTAGTATCTGACCACTGGAGAAAAGACCTCTTTCTTCTCCTGTCCTCCCCGCATCAAGAGCTTGGAATCTGCATGACCCCTTGCTGGCCTTTACATTTAGTCAGAAAACGTCATGAATAAATCGTTCACTGAGCACTGACTATGTGTAAGACATCATCTTCAAACCCCAAACCAGGACTAAACGTGTGTGGCATGGCCAAAGACTAGGGTATTAAAAGCTGGAACTGACCTAAAAAACCCATCATCTGTGGAGGTCAAGGGTATAATGAGAAGATTCATAGCCGCTATCTTCCTGTTCAGGACCCCGGGTTGGATCCCAACTACAAAGATAGAGAAGACATTATCTTTTCCCTGGAACTGGTCACAATCCTGTGCGAAAAAACTGACTTTGAGATCAATTATTACAACCCAATGCCTATGCAGTTAGATGCCACGGACGGGGACAGGAGCCCCAGCACTCAGGGAGTGATTATCTACACCGAAATTGACGATCAAAGAAGGTTCCCTGGAGAAGGTGGCAGTGGAGGTGGACCTTTAAAGGAAAATAGTGTTTTAGAGGGTAGAAATGGAATGGAGGCAGGGAGAACATTCTACAAGCAGAAGCCCAGAGATGGACAGGCCATTTATTGGCTTGGATAAGTCACTTCACATTCCTGGGCCTCAGTCTCCTCGCTGGTAGAACAGAAATGATATAATATATGTAAACTTTCACACAGTGCCAGACATAAATAAGCACTTGGCAGATAGCGGTTTATACAATACTGTGTTATGACAGCATGACATTTTCAAGGTTGCTGTGAGTCGCCCAATGAGGCTAGAACTTAGGGGTGTGTGTGTGTGTGTGTGTGTGTGTGTGTGTGTACGTGTGTGCGGATGTCTGTGTGCATGTGTGTAGGGGGGAAGGAAACTGCAAAGTAGAGTTGTGAGTTTGCAGAGGTCCTTGAATGCCATTCGAGATTGTGGTCTTCCCCAGGAGTAATGGACCCGATGCTATTATTTGGAAACGATGACATTAACAACTAACATCGCACAGTCCCTCCTCCCTGCCAGGCGCTGTTCCAAGCCCTGTAGAGTAACTGGCCGAGATCATAAAGCTGGCAGGAGTGGGCTGAGACTTGAGCTTTTCTTGCTCTAAATCTCATGCTGTCAAAAATAACACTAATAATAACGATGACTACATTTTTCGAGGCTTACACATACCCTTTCATTCAATCCTCACCATGGTCATGAAAAGTCGGTGCTCTCACCAGCTTGACAGATGGGGAAACTGAGGCTCAGGAGATTGTGTGACATCTGTGGCCTGCCCACTAGTAGCTGGTAAAAAATGGGGAGCCATGGAAATGTGCCCTTCCTAACTCCTTCAGAACCCACCCTGCAGTGGGGGGTGTACTTGATTGACAGCTGTTGCCATTTTGGCTCCACTGTCATGTTCATGCAGGGGCCACAGCCAATGATGAGCACGGTGGAGGGATGTCTGAGTGCCAGCCTTTTCCTGTCTGGCAGTGGACTCTTCTAATGGCAAATGGACTCCCTGCCTGGTCGAGATTTCCTCAAAACTGTGCTACAGTCTGGGGGCTCCTGGGTGGCTCAGTTGGTTAGGCGTCTGACTCTTAATTTGGTGGCTCAGGTCCTGAGAGTGTGGTGCCTGCTTAAGATTCCTTCCCTCGGGGTGCCTGGGTGGCTCAGTCGGGTTAAGCATCTGCCTTTGGCTCAGGTCATGATCTCAAGGGTCCTAGGATCGAGCCCCGAATCAGGCTCCCTGCTCAGCGGGGAGTCTGCTTCTCCTTCTTCTTCTGCCATTACCCCCTGTTTGTGTTCTCTATCTCTCTCATAAAAAAAAAAAAAAAAGATTCTTTCTTTTGCTTCCATTCCCCTCATCCTTCAGAGGCATTTTCCCAATAAATGTCTCATATGCCGAATCCCACCTTGGCATCTGCATCTTGGAGGACCCCAACTAACACATCGACCATATACTACAGACTCCCAACAAATCTTGCAGATTGCCCTAGAGGTTGATAAAGCAGTTCATACCCACAAATTTATTTCATGTTGACAAAAAGCACGGTCAGTAACTTGGTGTCTGAACACCTAGGAACAGGAGTCTGTCATGAAAGTCTGGTGGCTGTAAGCAGGGAGAGGGGCACCCAGGAGGGAGAGGGATGTATGTGCTGCCCAGGGTGGCTCTGCAGGCTGGCAGCTTGGTTCCCTGACCTGTGATCTGGCTCTGGCCCAGAAATAGACCCAGACAAAAGAGGAGGCTGCAGCAGGCTCCACTCAGAGATGGACCAAATCATCCCTCAAATGTAGCCATCCACCTTGCTCCAATTCATACTCACTGTGCTGACTTCTCACTTGAAATTTGATGTCTGGAAAGAACTCACTCACTGTGGGGATGTGATCTTGGCAGCTGGCAGAGTTAAAGCAATGTGGATACCTTATCTGAGAAAGAGCCCCCAGTTCCCTGACCTTTAGATGGAAACCCTCTGTGTCATTCAATATCACTTGGGAGCTTCTTAGAAATGCAGCATCTCAGGCCCCACTCCTCACCTGCTGAATTAGGATCTGCATTTTATCAAGATTCCCAATAAAATTTGGGAAGCTTCATTCTATTGTGCTCCACCCATCCTGCCCTTCCCTGGTCTAGGTAATGGTGATATCCACGCAATGCAATATTATTCAGCAATTTTTTAAAAAGTACTAGTACATGCTGCAAAATGAATCAACCTTGAAAACATCATGCTAAGTGAAAGAAGCCAGTCACAAAAGACAGCACATTGTAGGATTCCATTTACACAAAAGGTCCAGAAGATGTAAATCCATAGAAAAGGAAAGTAGACTGGTGGTTCCTAGGACTGTGGGTGGGGAGAAGCTGAGGGGAAATGGGGAGTAACTGATAATGGGTAGGGGGTTTCATTTTGGGAAGATCAAAATGTTCTAAAATTGGTTGTGATGATGGCTATACAACTCTGTGAATATACTATAAGTGAGTTATGTGATTTAGATGGTAAATTGTATGGTTTGTGAATTACATCTCAACAAAGCTAGCATATAATATATACACGAGTGTCTGATTCACAAAATTGTTATGAGGACTCAATAAAACCATGTGTGTAAGGCAAGAGTAGTAAGAGTAACTACCATGGAGAAGACACCTGGAGAGTGGAGCCTGCTGCCCTTGAGTAGCTTGTAGTTTATTGAAAGAAATGACAAAGGTGTAAGAAACAAAACATCCAAAAATGAATGAACAATGATTTCTGAATGAGGCACAGATAACATGTCGGGCAGCCCATAGAGAGAGAAGTGACTTGCCTATTCATCCATCAGTCCATCTATCCTTCTGTCCGTGCATCCAATAATTACCTGACATCTATCATGTGTTGGTCATCCATCCATTCATCCATCCATCCATCCATCCATCCATCCATCCATCCAATAATTATCTGATACCTATTGTATGTTAGATACAGGGAGCCGAGATGACTTGCATGGGAGACAGGCACTCAAAACAAATACGTTCCTTTGCAGCATGACTGCCTTGGAGAGGACACAATTTAAGTCCAAGGGAAGGAATGGTAATTAACTGCAAAGGCCAGAAAGGGTCTCTCCAAAAGTGGACATCTGGGCCCTTCTCTTTGACCTGATATAACTTCCTTTCTCTTTCAAACAAAAAAGCAATTCTTGTTCATCGAAACAAGCCAAACTCTAGGAAAGAGAATAAAGATTGTTAACCTTAAAAATAAATCTGTCAGTTAGTTTGCCAGCAAAAAAAGGGAGGGGCTTATTCAGAAATAGCAGAAAATTGCAATTTGGAATTCTTGAAAAACAGCAAATTCAGGAAGAGGCTGTTTCTTAACTCCCCTTATCTGCCTAAAGACTGATCCTCCAAAAGGATTCATTGGTAATCAGTGCTCTCCCGGGAGTCTTGTCAATGGAGGAGGATTGACTTATCACAGAAGAGGAGACTAGAAGTCAACCAACAACACACCCAGATAAACTTTGTCACAAACTATTATGTTTCTCCTCTATTCTTCCAAGGGACTCTTCATCTTTCCTAAAAATCATTTGCTCTCCCCTAAGAGACCTATATCCTCTCTTCCCTTCCCCTATCAAAATGGGTATTTAAGCCTGAATTCTAAGCCACCTCAAAGAGTTATTTGTTTTTTCCCCAAGTATCTCCTATGTATGCCTGAGGTAAACATGTTAACAAACTTGTATTTTTTCCCCTGTGTTAATCCGCCTTTTATCGCAGGGGTCTTGGCCATGAACTCAGAAGAATAGGGAGAAAATTATTTTGCCTCTCTTACAAATGCAGTGGAGGGTGAGGGAGAAAAAGACACTCCCAGGTTTCTAGCGAAGGGTACTGGAGAGATGGCAATGGCTCTGTGAAAGATGGGGACTCAGGATGGAGGGAGGACGACCAGGGAAGAGCTGGGCATACAAGCCTCGGGAGCCCTCAGAATAGACATGGCAGGCCAATATTTGTCATGATGATGGACTGGGAGTGACTCAACCAATGCAATAGTTGGTGGAGGGGAGAAGAGAGAAGCCCAGGGAAGGCCCACATGGAAGGGACAGTGGAGGAGACTGAGCAGTATCTAGACCTATGGGAACAGTCACAGTGGTGCTAGCTAGATGGGATTTCAAACTGTAAATCCACCAGACAGGCTTTTAAAGATGCAGGTGACTAGAGGTATTCGGTGCTGAAGGAGATGAACCCATAGAAGAGATGGAAGATCCCAGAGGGAGTGAAGAATCATGAGACAGGGGTCCCAGGGAATGAGGAAGGGGTGGGCTCTGGAGCTCTGGCGGAGGACGTAAGCTGGGTCAGAGGAATGTGATTCCCTCCATTGTCCCTCTTCAGGAGGAGAGAAAAGGGTCCCCAGGCAGTGTCTCCAGGCTCATCTGGAAGCCCTCCCCCCCTCCTCTCCCCACCCCCCTGGCTTCCTACATACACTCCAGCCACACCAGCATTATTGCCCTGTAGGACCTTTGCATTAACTGGGACCTCTCCTAGGACTCACTTTCCCTGGCTAACACCTTTCTCATTCTTCAGCTCTCAGCTCAGTTATGTCCTCCTCAGAGAGGCCACCTTCCCTAGTGGATGCCTCTGTGATTCCTTCTCAGGGCACTCCGCTTCTTACCTTCCCAGAATGCATGAAACTCTAGAATGTATTCACATATCTGGAGCACGTGATCTGTGGGGACGGGGCCTAATAGGTCTTACTCATGCTTATGTCTTCAGTTCCTAGCACCCAACAGGTGCTCCACCACCCTTCCCACTCACCCAGTTGCCCAAACCAGAAGAATCCAGGCAGGGTGCATTTCTCCTCTCAACCCATCCCCCAGCCACATCCAGCCAATTGGCAAGCTCTAGATCCTGATCCTGGACCGACCCAGCTCTGCCTTCCACGCCAACTGATCTCAGCCTGGGTCTCCTCTCCACTCCCTTCCACCCTCTGCATAGCAGCCAGACTTATCTTGCTAAAAGTGCCAATCCCAACCTGCCACACTCGGGCTTCATCCCTTGGGCATCTAGTCTTTGCCTTCAGAACCAACTTCAAACGTCTTAACAAAGGCTTAACAAAGGCCTCTGCTCTTCCCGTCCTCCTTATCCATAGCCCACCCTCCGTCTTCGAGTACACCTCCAGGCCTTTCATAATATTCGGATCTTGCCTCCCCTCCCGATGTGGATGTGCTGGAAGTGCCTCCTTCTGACCTCACGGGGGCGCTAGTGAGAAGGGGGGCTCAGTCTCGTTCCTCGCGGTATCCCTGGTAGTCTGGCCCAGGGCGGCCCCTAGGGCAGCCGCAGCCCTCCTCCCCAACTCGCTCAACAGAAAGCTGATGGAACTGGAGGAGCAGAGGGCAGTTTTGCAGGAGCCTTAAGAGCTTCTGCAATGGAGAAGACCACTTCTGGTCGAGGACCTGAGGACACACAGGTCCTCAGGAAAGTAATGCCACCAATGTCAGGGGGAGTCGAATTTTCCGGAAAGCACAAGGCGTGGGAGCGAGGCAGGCCCTGGAGACTGGGTCCAGCGGTTAAGCGTGCAGACTTTGGGTCCTACAGGTTTACAAGCCATAAATATGCAGGTGATAAAACCCCGTTAACCCACTTAGTTCCTGAACTGCGGGCAGAGTAGTGGGTCGTGGGAGCCCTTGCTGTCGGACCAGAGACCACAGGGCCTGACAGGATGTGACGCAGGAGTCCTAACTGTGGTCAGCCTGAACTGGGCCGAGAAGCCGGGCTCTCACGGGTGCCCTGGACACTCTGTCCCGATTCCCTGCAGCGCGGGCGCTGATACCGAGGTGGGAGGATCCCAGAAGAATCCACTTATCTGGGAAGGCCTTGAATCAGCACAGGGACACACAAAAAAGGAGCTTTGGGTTCGGGTGGAGGGTGGGGCTTGTGTGGTCGCTGGTGGGGGAGGCCAAGCCGCCCCTCCGCACAGATCCCCACCGTTCGCCGCCCCCATGCATGCAGCGCTGTCCGCGTTGGTCTCCCTCCGTCCCTCCCTCCGTCCCTCCCGCGCCCTGACATGCACTCCACACGCAGCAGCCGGAATCATTTTTCAAAAATGTAAATGAGCCCGTGCCCCTGGCCTCACACAGCTGAAATCCTGTTACAGGCTTCCCGGGGCTCTCGAGACAGGACCTGGTAATAGTATTTTCCAAACCGCTGTGGTAAGAGAGATGATTTTAGGTAGCACTTGGAGGAACTTAAACATTTATTTTAGATTTCAGCTGTGTCTGAGAAAAAATGTAAGTGGTACGTCAGCCCTTTGATTTCATGAATATTATTGCTCAGAGTAAGGATACAAAGGGAGCCAATTTTTTTTTTTAAGATTTTATTTATTTATTTGAGAGACAGAGAAAGTGAGAGAGAGCATGAGAGGAGAGAAGGCCAGAGGAAGAAGCAGGCCTCCCGGGGAGCCGGGAGCCTGATGTGGGACCCGATCCCGGAACTCAAGGATCATGACCTAAGCCAAAGGCAGTCGCCCAACCAACTGAGCCACCCAGGCGCCCCCAAAGGGAGCCAATTTAAAGACAATTTTAAAGGAAGTAACAGTACAAATGGGACCCCATAAACGAGATACTCGAAGGATAGAGGCCCCTCCTCCGTTTCATCGGGGCCTGCCTGGCTCGCAATGTATGGCCTGCAAGTCCTTGAAGATGTCACCCACAAGTCCACCAGGAATGTTCTGGATGTTCTGCCCAGGCTCACCCTCCCTCCCCCGCCCCATCGCTCTTGCCTGGGATCTCCACTGAGGCATCACTCTCTGGCGGGGGTTTTCCTGTGGTAAGGGGGTCTATCTCACAGGCCCTGCCATTTGCCCTTCCCAGAACTTCCGGTCATTTGTGATTATCTATTTTGCTTCTGGGATTAAATGAACAGCCCCCACTAGAATGCAGGCTTCTAGAAGCTGGGCTGTGCCTTGCTCACCATTGTATGCCCAGCACCTAGCATAGCGCCAGTCCCCTATGAAGCACTCATTTGAATGAATGAGTGAGCAAATGAATGAGCCCAGGGAATTGACCTAGAGGCTCCTGATGGTTGACACCAATGAATTCGTGGCGGCCTCCATGGAATTAGGAATTGCACCCGCACTTGCCTTTGAAGAAGGGGCCCCACATTTTCATTTTGCACCAGGCCTCGAAAATTAAGTAGCTGGTCCTGAGCAGAGGGCTCAGGAAATGAGGAAGTGAGGATGATGGGGTGACATGTTGGGGGAGTGTGGTTGACTTCTTCCAGAAGCATGGCTGAGAAAGAAGGGTGGATACGGTTGTAGCCTCTCTCTCTTTCTTGACCTGGTCCTGGCTCTGCCTTTAGGGATCAGGGAGACCAGACCTCTTCCTGAGGGGCCCCAGGAGTGACAAGCAGGCAGGGTCAGGGGCTTCTGCCTCGAGTTTCCAATTGCCTCCAGCCACTCCTCCCGGGCCTCCGGCCTGGCCTTTTGCTCTTGGCCTCTCCCCACCCCTCATTGTTCGCTCTTCTCAGACACCTCAGATTTCTGACACCAGACCTTCGATACAGGAAGGTTTAGGTCGTGTGTGTGTGTGTAGTTTTAATTTTTTAATTCTTATACATTTATTTTTATTTTACTTTATTTTTTTAAAAGATTCTATATATTTTGAGAGAGAGAGAGAGAGAGAGGGCGAGAGCACACTAGCAGGGGGAACAGCAGAGGGAGAGGGAGAAGCAGACTCCCCACTGAGCAGGGAGCCTGATGTGGGACTTTATCCCAGGTCCCTGAGATCATGACCTGAGCCGATGGCAGCTGCATAACTAACTGAGCCACCCAGGCGCCCCTTCAATATTTTTTTAAAGCCTGGAGAATAATGTAACAAACACCCACACATTCATCACCCAGAATAATCAACTGTTAACATTTTTGCTCCAGATGTATTTTGTACATAAAATAAAGAGAACACCACAGATAAAACTGAAGGTCCCTTTGTACATCTCCTAGGTTCATTCCTCCCCCTCCCTTGATTCCCAGGAGTTGTTGTTATTATTAATCCAATGTGTATCCTTCTAATCTATTTCTATTAACAAAACAGAGTGCATGTTCGTAGGAGCACTGTTTGTAATAGCCAAAATGTGGAAACAACCCAAATGTCCATCAATTGATGAATAGATCAACTAAATGTGATATATCCTCATAAGGGAATATTATTAAACAATAAAAAGAAATTTGCAGGGCCACTCTGTGTTCACTTGGATCAGCCTTAAAGACATTATAAAGGGGCGCCTGGGTGGCTCACACAGTTAAGCATCTGCCTTTGGCTCAGGTCTGGATCTCAGGGTCCTGGGATCCAGTCCCACATCGGGATCTCTGCTCAGCGGGGAGTCAGCTTCTCTCTCTTACTCTCCCTCTGTGCTCTCTACCCCTACCTCAAGTAAATAAATAAATAAGATCTTTAAAAAAAAAGCCACAACCATTATAAATGAAGAAACCAGATACAAAAGGCCACAGATTGTAAGAGTCTATATCTACAGAGCAGGCAAGCTCACGGAGACAGAAAAGAGATTAGTGGTTGCTAGGTGGGGAGGAAGGAGAAGTAGTACATGACTGCCCAGTAGGCAAGAGGCTCCTTTTTTGGGTGATAAGAATGTTCTGGAATTAGAGGGTGGTGATGGTTGTACAACTCTGTAAATACAAAGAAGAAAAAACACTGAAATGGGGGCGCCTGGCTGGCTCAGTCAGAAGAGCATGCACCTCTTGGTCTCAGGGTCACGAGTTCAAGCCCCACAGTAGGTGTAGAGATTACTTAAAAATAAATAAAACTTAAGAAAAACCACACTGAGAATGCAAGCTGGTGCAGCCACTCTGGCAAACAGTATGGAGCTTCCTCAAAAAGTTGAAAATAGAGCTACCCTATGACCCAGCAATCGCACTACTGGGTATTTACCCTAAAGATACAGATGTAGTGATCCGAAGGGGCACGTGACCCGAATGTTTATAGCAGCAATGTCCACAATGGCCAAGCTATGGAAAGAACCTAGACGTCCATCAACAGATGAATGGATAAAGAAGATGTGGGGTATATATATACAATGGAATACTATGCAGCCATCAAGAGAAATGTCATTTGCAATGACGTGGATGGAACTAGAGGGTATTATGCTAAGTGAAATAAGTCAACAAGAGAAAGACAATTATCATATGATCTCTCCAATACAAGGAATCTGAGAGGCAGGGCAGGGGGTTGTGGGGGGCAGGGAAGGAAAAAATGAAACAAGAAGGGATCAGGAGGGAGACAAACCATAAGATAAGAGACTCTTAATCTCACGAAACAAACTGCCGGTTGTGGGTGGGGGGGGTGGGTTGGGATAGGGTGGCTGGGTGATGGACATTGGGGAGGGTATGTGCTATGGTGAGCACTGTGAATTGTGTAAGCCTGATGATTCACAGACCTGTACCCCTGGGGCAAATAATACATCATATGTTAATAAAAAAAAAAGAAAGAAAAACCACACTGAAATGTACATTTCAAAATGGTTATGATGGCGAATTTTGCCATGTGAATTTTATCTCAATAATAAATGAGCAGAACATGATTTTTAAATGTTTTTCCTAAGTTCTTCCATACTATGAATTATTTCTGCACCTTGTCGACTTGCTCAACATTATAGTGATACATGTGGGTCTGTCTGGTTCATTTATTTTGCTGCTCAGATTTTTTTTTTTTTTTAAGATTTTATTTATTTAACAGAGAGAAACACAGCGAGAGAGGGAATACAGGCAGAGGGAATGGGAGAGGGAGAAGCAGGCCCCCCGCCCAGCAGGGAGCCCGACGCGGGGCTCGATGCCAGGACCCCGGGACCATGACCCGAGCCAAAGGCAGATGCCCAACAACTGAGCTACCCAGGCGCCCCTGCTCAGATGTTTTTTATCGTAGCACATGCCATCCTTTTTTTTTCTCCCCTACTGGTGGACATTATAGTTGATGCAATTTTTTCCACTAGCTGTGCTGCCATGAACAGACTTGACAATGTCTCCTGGGGCACATTTGGGAGAATTTCTCTAGGGGTCTATAATTGCTGGGTTGTAGGGAATACAAGCTTTCAAAATATTGTCACATTGCTCCCTCAGTGGGGGTGTCGCTTACACTCCCATGGGCAGCCTGTGAGTTTACTCGAGTCCTTACCCGAAGCCTGTTATTATCAGACTTTGATTTTAGCGATCTGATGGCTCTGCAGCAGTATTCCCTTTATTTCTAGTTATCTTCTTTTTTCGTTGCTTTTTCCTTTTTTCTTCTTTCTTTCCTTCCACCCTTTCCCCCCTTCCTTCCTTCACTCTTTTTCCTTTCAAGGTATTTTCCAGGCTCTTTGAACCTTTACACTTCCGAATGGACTTGGAATGCATTTGTCTGGACCATGAAATACCCTGTTAAGCCTTGTTTGTTTGTTTGTTTTCTTGGTTTTTGGAATAGTGTTGAAATCATTGATTTATTTGCAAGTTACCTTGCATCATCACTATATTGAATATTCCCATCCACGAACAAATGATGTATTTCCATTTCTTTTAGGTCTTCCTTTACTCCTTAAAATAGACTTTTTTTTTCTAGAGCTGTTTTAGGTTCACAGCAAAATTGAGCAGAAAATGCAGAATTCCCATATGCTCCTTGCTTCCCACACCCATAGCTCCTCCACCATCAACGTCCCCCACATCTGGCGTCCCACACCAGAGTAGTCCGTCTGTTACAAATGGTGAACCTATATTGACACATCATTGTCATGCAAAGTCCATAATTTACATTAGGGCTCGCACTCGGTGTTGTAGATCTTTTGTGTTTTGACGAACGTACAATGGCATATATCCTATGGAATTATAGTATCCTATAGAATAGTATAGTATAGTATAGTATCCTATGGAATAGTTTCACTGCTATAAAAATCATCTGTGCTCTGTTTATCCCTATCTCCTCCTCTCTCACAACCCCTGCAGCCACTGATCTTCTGTCTGCATAGTTTTGCCTTTTCCAGAATGTCATATGGGAATCATATAGTGTGTAGCCTTTTCACACTGGCTTCTATCACTTAGTGATATGCATTGACATTTCCTCCATGTCCATGTCTTTTCATGGCTTGCTTTTTCATGGCTTGACTTTTCATGGCTTACTTAAAAAAAATTTTTTTTTAATTTCTTCTTTTTTTTAAAAGATTTTATTTATTAATTTGACAGAAAGAGGCACATCAAGAGAGGGAACACAAGCAAAGGGAGTGGGAGAGGGAGAAGCAGGCTCCCCACTGGGCAGGAAGCCCAACGCTTTGAGGCTTGATCCCAGGGTCCTGATTTGAGCCTGCTTAACAACTGAGCCACCCAGGCGCCCCCCCTTTTTTTTTTTTAAGAGCTGAATACTATTCTGTTGTCTGGATGTGCCACAATTTTTCATTCATCTACTGAAAGAGATATTGGTTTGTTTCCAAGTTGTGGCAATTATAAATAAAGCTACTACAAGTATCTGTGTGCAGGTTTTGAATTGGACATAAAATTTCGGCTCATTCAGGTATAGCAAATAACAAGAAGCCTGATTGCTGAATTGTATGGTAAGAATATGTTTAGGTTGGGCGCCTGGGTGGCTCAGTGGGTTAAAGCCTCTGCCTTCGGCTCGGGTCATGATCTCAGCGTCCTGAGATAGACCCCACATCAGGTTCCCTGCTCAGCGGGGAGCCTGCTTCCCCCTCTCTCTCTGCCTGCCTCTCTGCCTACTTGTGATCTCTCTCTCTGTCAAATAAATAAATAAATAAATAAATAAAATCTTTAAAAAATATTTAAAAAAATAAAAAAAGAATATGTTTAGGTTTGTATTTCTTTACATCAAAAAATTGTATAATTTTCTGAGAAAGCACCTAGCTGTTTTCTGTTATATATATTCTTAGGTCTCTTATAATTTTTGTTGCTATTGGATGCTATTGGAAATGGCATCCTTTTGATTATGTTTTCTTGTTTCCTTGCTAATCCAATAAGCATTCAACAAGAATGCTACCACTTTATGTAGGATCATCTAGTATTCAGCAATCCTACTATTCTTTTTAGTTTAATACTTTGCATGCATGTAGATTCATTTATTTTCTAGATATAAAATAAATCATATGCATGTTAGGATGATCTTAACTCTTCCTTTCTATTTCTTAAACTTCAATTCTTTCTACTATTTTATTATATTTACTAGAAATCCCAGTAAAATTGTGACAAGAGAACATTCTTATCTTTTTTTTTTTTAATGGGAATGCTAGAGTTTTACCCTTAAGTATAACGTCTAGATATTTGGCAAATATCCTTATCAAGTTGACGTATTACCCTCATCTTAATTTTCCAAGATTAAGAAAAAAATGTGTTTGATTTCATCAAATGATTTTTGCACATTTACTAAAGTGATCATGCACTTTTATCCTTTTAATGAATTAAGGTTCAGAATATAGGAATTGTTTTCCTGGTGTTAAACAATCCTTGCATTTTGAGCTAACCTCTATTCTTCTAAATAATATGAATTCTATTTTATGTCTTATTATTTAGGATATTTGCATCTCTAATCATAACTAAGCTTATTCTGTAATGTTCTTACCTCAGATTGCCTTTGCTTAGGCTTGATGTCAAGGTTATACTAGTATTGGAAAAATGAGTTAGGTGGCTTTCCCTTTTTTCTACTTTCTAAAACAATGTGTATAAAACAGGGTATATGATTCAGGGTTCTGCAGAGAAAGGGAACCAATAGAATGTATATGTATATTTAAACACGCATACACAGAAAGAGGGAAGGAGAAACTTATTGTGAGCAATTGGTTCACACTTATGAAGGCTGAAAAGTCTCGCGATCTATGTCCTTAAGCTCAAGACCCAGGAGAGCTGATATGTAGTTCCACTCTGAGTCCGAAGAGCTAAAGTCCTGGGAGTCAGAACTGATGGTGTAAGGATTAGTTGCAAAGCCAGCAGTCCGGAGATCCAGAAAGGTGTGATGCTTCCATTTGAGTCAGAAAGTCAGAAAAGACCAGTGTGCCAGCCCACAGAGCAGCAGGCCAAGTTTCCTCTTCCTCAGTCTATTTTTTTTCTATTCAGGTCTTCGACTGATTGGACAAGGCTCACCCACAGTATAGAGGGCAATTTGCTTATTTGGTCAACCAATCCCAATGTTAATATCAGCCAAAAATACTCTCAGATATATCCAGAATATTGTCTGACCAATGGCCCAGTCAGGTTGACACACGAAATTAACCGCATATAGGGAGAATGTGTCCTTTGAAGGTGTGGAAAACACACTGTAAAACCTCCTGAGACTGTTAACCTTTTTATGTGTGTTTGGGTAGGGAGGTTGGGTAACTTATTTTTCATGAGGATCATTTCTTTGGAACTATTCTGCCCTACGGGGACCAACACGGGCTAGTCTTTCCTGTTTCTCTTTGAGGAAGCCTTATCTTCGCTTAGTCCCCGAAGACCAATAGGATCCAGGGGACAAAAGAAACCAAGAACCACAGGCTATTTTATTTTGTAGAAACTACTGCTTTGGGGCTCCACTCATCAAGGGGGTATTTTTGTATTTAGCATAGCAGCTAAAAGTATTATTTTAACTGACCACAAGAGGGCAGTAATGGATCAAGAACGGGCACAATATAATAAAACAGCTAACTTTTGGTAGATAAAAAGATCCATTTTTCCTTTTCTGTTCATAAAGACCCTGAGACTTCGGGAAACTCAGAAACTTGTCTGAATCATATATTCTAATATATAAAGAGAAAATCTAGAGTTTTAACTTAGCTGTGACTCCAAAATTCATTGTTTTTGGTATAAGTACAGTAAATGACTCTTACTCATTCATATTTTCATTCATTTGAGAGCAAGATACAGAGCGGCTAAGAGTTTAGTCTTTGGAGCCAGCTGACATGGATTAAAATTCTGACTCCATCACATACTAGCTAGGACCTAGAGGGCCCTGTGCCTCAGCTTCCTCATCTGTCTGTGGGGATATTAGGATTGACCTCATAAAATGTACAAAAATGAAATGAGATGAGACATGAAAAATGTTTAAAACAGCACCTGGCACTTAGTAAGCACTTAATGAATTTGAGCTACTGTTATTATTAAATTAACCAATATTTATTAAATGACTACTGTGTACTTCTTTTTTTTTAAGACTTCATTTATTTGAGAAAGAGAGCGAGCGAGTGAGCATAGGGGGAGCGGCAGAGGAAGAGGGAGGAGCAGAATCCTCGCTGAGCAGAGAGCCGGATACAGAACTCGATCCCAGGACCCTGAGATCATGACCTGAGCCAAAGGCAGACGCTTAACCAGCTGAACCACCCGGGTGTCCCTAAACAGACTATCTTGCCGTCATGCCACAGCTGCAGGTACTGGGGGCGGAGCACTGGCATTCCTCGGGAGGGAAATCCACAGTAAACAAAATTTAAAATTTTAATATTTTTTTCAGTAGGAATAATGAAAGTGGCCAAAAACAGAGCATGGGGCGGGTAGTGCCAGAGCTAGAGGGGAGCTTGAAATTGAAAATGGGCTGTCAAAGAAGGTGTCACAAAGTGACATCCAGCAAAACCCACAGGAAGTGAGCGGGGACCTTCTGGATATCCAGGAGACAAGAGTGAGGGGAGGGCCTGAGACAGGATTGTACCTGCCTTCAGGGAAGGCAAAAGAGACCGTGTGATGTCAATTTTATGTGTCAACGTGGCCAGGCCGTGGTGCCCGGTACTTCGGTCAAACTAGCCGTTTCTATGAAGGCACTTTTTGGGTAGGATGGATGTTTCCATCAGCAGACTTTGAGCGAGGCGGGTTACCCTCTACCGTGTGGGTGGGCCTCATGCAAGCAGCTGAAGGCCTGAAGAGCAGACTGAAGTCCTCCCCCCACACTCCCCCCAAGAAGGAAGGAAATGCCGCCCCCACGCGGCAACACAGAGCTCCTGCTGGAGTTTTCAGCCTTCAGACCCCAGACCACACCAACTTCTTGCCTGAGTTTCCCCCCTTCCCGCAGGCCCTGCAGAGTTCAGACCTGTCCGCCCCGAACTGATGCACAGAAATCTCTCTCCGCACATATGTACGCATCCTCTTGGT
This sequence comes from Nasua narica, assembly GCA_028533885.1. Classification (NCBI taxonomy): domain Eukaryota; kingdom Metazoa; phylum Chordata; class Mammalia; order Carnivora; family Procyonidae; genus Nasua; species Nasua narica. The sequence goes on from CM052798.1 coordinate 26,887,901, forward strand.
CCTGTTTCTTTGAAATAGTCCGCTGAATGCAGGCCAGGGTGGCAGAAGAGAGTGGGCGCCCTGGGCCCGAGGGGAGGCGTGGGGGCAGGGAGCCCATGGAGTGGGGCCTCGCGGCCACGCAGAGGGCAGTGGCCTATCCGTGGGCTGAGGAGTCCTCAGAGGGTGCTGAGCAAACGGGGGTGGGGGGGTCCTCATCTGACTCGCGAGCTCAAGGCCGCTCTGGCTGCCGTGAGGACAAGGGACTGCAGGGTGAGAGCGGGGTCGGGGGTCCCCGAGGAGGCCGCCGCAGGGATGCGGGGAGGACAGACGGACACACGCTGCTGGCCGCACCGGCAGACAGAGGCCACGTGGTGAGAAGTGGCCGAAGACAGGGCTGCGCCGACGGGTTTGCCCAGGACCGGGTGCGGGCTGTGAGGGAGAGAGGTGTCAGGGACGACCTCGGGGCTTTGGGACGGAGCAGCCAGAAGGACAGAGCGGTCCCTTCCTGAGACCGGGAGGAGCCTGGGAGGACGGCGTCAGGGAGCAGGTGGCGGTGAGGAGTTCGGTTTTAGACCCGCTAGTGGGGGATGCCTCTTAGAGACCCGGCGTTGGGGAGTCCGCCCCTGGACTTCGGGGGCTTGGGCGGCAATGCCCATTTGGCAGCTTGGGGCCGCCGGGACCGGGCCCGCGGCCGCACAGGGAGTCTCTTGGGGACTCGGGCCTGAGTGCTCCCCTCGGCACCTCCCGTGGGCGGCGCCCTGCGGCTCTCTGCGCCGCACCCCTGCGCCGCCCCGGGGCGTCTCCCAACGGAAGCTCGAGCTCCGGGCGGGCCAAGGCGGGTGGGTGACGCCCACACCTGCTTCCCCCTGTTCCCTGCACGGGGTCATCACACCGCGGGTCTCGGTTTTCACAGAACACGGGGACAAACCCCAAACCCGGTTACGCGTTAACCCAGCCCTGAGTGAGGGCCACGTGGGCAGGCCTCGTGTTCTCAGCAGGGCTGGTTACCGTTGGGCCCCGGACGGCACGTGGCTTCGAGCTCCTGTGCCAGCCTCCGTTAATTAGGTGAGGCTCTGGGCGGTGCTGTCTTGACAAGAGGGAAGGGACGCAGCAACGGGGGAGCCGTGTCCGCTGTGGGGACAGGATCCGAAAGTGGCCGTTCGCCTGCCAAATATTCGTCGTGCGTCATCCGCCTGCAGATACTCATGGGTCTCTACTGAAAAGGGCCCATTGCAGCCCCGAGCAGCCTGGGTCAGTCAAGCCGGCTTCCTGAGATTCTCAGGGATGCGTGAGATGCTTTCAGAACTGCCTGAATCAAACAGCAGAGTTCCCAAAGCCAACATCGGTCACCGCTTCCCATACCCCACCCGCTCCATAAGGAGGGCCTCTCAGCAGCCCTTTGAATCAGAGATTCGACGACACAAACAGAATCTGAGGTCCTGGCTGAGGACATGACTGGCCACTGATGTCTTTCTCAGTGGGCAGCTGACCTCCATGAACTGGGAAGTCTGTGTCTTGTTTCATTTTGTTCCGTTTTTAGCTGGAAAACATCTTTCGACCAACATCAAGAAGGCAAAGAATTAATGAACCTCTGCTCTCCGGAAGTGGGCTGACTAAACTTTCTTCCTTAGAGGGCCCCTGGTGAGGGTGTACAAGTTAATCCGAGATTAGATTAGATTTAGAACTAAGGATATAGCATACTAACCCAAGAATTAAAACTTCCGCACTGCTATTTCTGCTTAAAGAAGAAATCTATGTACATTAAGTTTTTTATATAAATAGACTTTTAAAAGAACTTAAGTTTTACGATATTTGTAGATTGGATTTATCAGATTTATACAAATGATCTAAATCTCAGGAAAGTTTTATTTGTATCAGATAAGTGAGATCCTGAAAAGGAAATAAACTCTATTCATCTATAGATGCACCTTAAAATATTTGAAGACAACAGTTTGTTAAAGACCCATCTGGAGAATTTACTAAAATCTGCTAGGTCTTCAAGCAAGATTTCTTTTTTTTTTAAGATTTTATTTATTTATTAGAGAGAGAGAGATCACAAGTAGGCAGAGAGGCAGGCGGGGGCGGGGGAAGCAGGCTCGATGTGGGGCTCGATCCCAGGACCCTGAGATCATGACCTGAGCCAAAGGCAGAAGCTTTAACCCACTGAGCCACCCAGGCACCCCTGATTTAGTAATTTTAATGATAGAAACCAATTGTGGACTCTAAAAATAAACTTCTGAATAGTCTTTCTGTGTTCCAAAACCACCTTCAGGAGAGGCACCTGAGTGGCTCAGTAGGTTAAGCTTCTGACTTGGTTTTGGCTCAAGTCATGATCTCAGGGTCGTGAGATCAAACCCCATATTGGGCTCCACACTCATCAGGGAGTCCGATTGAGATTTTCTCTCTCCCTCCCTTGCCCCTCCCCACCACTCTCTCTCTCATAAATAAATCAATCTTTAAAAAATCAAACGGTGGTACATCCACACAGTGGAATACTACTGAGCAATAAAAAGGGGAGGGACCTTATTCACAGAACTTGATGGGTCTCTAAACCATTATGCAAAGTGAAGGAAGCCAGACTCCAACAGAAGGCAGATCAATGTTTGCCAGGGGCTGGGGTAGCACGAGGTGACTGCTAAGGGAACTTATTAGGTAACAGAAATGTCCTATATCACAAATATGATGACCTGAGTGTGTATCTTGTCAAGACTCATCACATTGCCCACTTAAAACTGGTGAACTTTATTGTATGTAAATTATACCTCGATCCTGTTGCCTTTCAGAAAATAATACTATTCTCAAGGTTGCCCAAACCGCCATATTCCACGTGAGGACTAAAGCAGGATCGCCTTTTGAGGATGGACAGGGAAGGGGAATGGGTGGTGAGGAGAGAGGCCACGTCCTAATGTGCTTATTGGAGAAGGCTGCAGCGGAGAGGGAGCGTGGGCTCCCATGTGACGTTTCTGATTGTGAGTAAATCAGACCAAAGGCTTCTCTAGTCAGCTGAATGACTCTTGTCAAGTGGGTGTAGAGCAGGCAGGAATTTGGTTGTAACCCAGATTCAGGTTTCGCCTGGTGTATTTTCCATCGCTGTGTAGCAATTGCCACAAACCGAGTGTGTTAAACAACACACATTCATTACCTCACAGTTTCTGTGGGTCAGGAGGCCTGGCACGACCTACATGGGTCCCCCGCTTGGGGTCTTAGAAGACCATGATCATGGTGAGGCCCAGGATCCCCTGGAGGAAAACCCACTCTCAAACTCATTCAGGCGGTTGGCAAGAATTCACTCCTCTCTGCTCTGTGATGGGGCCCCGGGTTTTTGCTGGCTGCAAATGAAGCCTGCCCCTGAGGGCCCACAGGCCACCCACAGCACCTGGCCACATGGGCTTCTCCAACACGGCCACTGACTCCATCAAACCTCCAGGGAGAGTCCCTTTCCCCGGATGGCCAAGACAGAGTCTTACATAAGGTAAGATCATCGTGGGGAGGGGACATCCCGTCACCTTTGTCGTAGGATGTAGCTTCACCATGAGGGTGACATCCCTCACCTTTGCCATAGTCTATTGATTAGAACCAAGTTACAAGTTCTGCCTGCACATAGTGGACGGGATTGCTTATACAGGGTCTGGACACCAGGAGGTGAGGGGTCATGGGTCACTATAAAATCTGTCCCCCCACCTGGTGACTGCAATGGAGGGAGGGATGGGACAAGGACTTCAGTTATTTGAAGGGGTGGTTACAGATATAAGGGTCCATGGGCCCTTAGCAAGGTAAGGAAAGAAGTGAAACCAGGAGGTGACCAATGGCTGGGAGAGGGTGGTGGGGTCAACAGTTTGAAGAACTGTGTGAGGTTGAAGAATTTTTGCCATGGGAAAGCTGAGCAGAGGGAGCTCAAAGGAGAGCACATGGTGGCTGGAGAAAGGAATGTTTGAAATCAGGATTCTCCAGCAGAGCCGTTCTTGGAGATGGTGGGTTCTGTGGGAGTGGGCAGTTGAGGTGCTGTGAAGGTGGTCACTGGAATGGGGGAGGTGTACAGGGGCTCCCTGGCCCCGCTCTTGTCCCCTCTCAGTCTGATCTTCACACTGTGACTCGTAATATGTCCGCCAGATCAAGAGTCTTCTGGACATTAACCCTCCCATGCCTTCCTGCCTCATTCAGAGTAAAATCTAACATCCTCCCATGACCTGTCCCCCACCTATCTCAGACTTTATCTCCCCCTTCTGTCTACACCCCAGCTACACTGGACTCTGGGACTAGCCTTTGACTCTCCCTGCCTAGAACACCCTGCCCTCTGATAGTTGCATGTCTCCCTCCTCCTTCCTCCTTTCCCTCCCTCTCCTTCCCTCCTTATTCCCTCACCCTCTTTCCCTTCCCCCCTCTACTCTCTCCCTGCCCCTCCTTCCTCCCTCTAGTGTCAGTTCAGACTTCCATCCTAAGTAAAATATCACCTTCCCCCATCACTCTCTGTTCCCTTATCCACCCCTCCTTCCCCATCAAGCATTCCATGTATTTCTGTATTTGTCTAGGTGTTTATCATCTGTCTCCCTCCATGAATCTGGGGCTTTGTTTTATTTACTGCTATATCCCAGCACCTAGATGAGTGCCTGGCACATAGTGAACACTCCCTCTGTGTTGTTGAGAAGGCAGACAGAACTGGTTTCTACATCCTGAGTTGATACTGATGGGGTGTGAGGCCAAAGCCTTGGGGTGTAAGCCAGGAGTCCTCATGGAGGTCTGGGAACCCCTCCCACCCCGATATGTGTGAGGGGTGAACACAGAAGATGGAGCACTTAGGTAGGCTGTAGAAGTTGGCAGTCAAGAGCTCTGCCCTCTAACAGCTGTGTTACATCAGACAAGTCACTTAATCTCTCTGAGCTTCCATTTCGTCACCTGTCAAATGGAGATAATAATAGAAACAAAGACTAAACTGTGGAGTTGTGCAGACAAACTCAGACCCCACATGTAAAGCACTTGGTACTGGGCTTGCACTGCCCAGTAACGGTTGGATAATGTTCCAGGACTTCTGTGTGTCTGCTTATGGTCCATGACTCTCTATTACTGTCCAAACAAGTTCTGCCATTTGCTGTTTTTTTGATCTAGGGGCAAATTATTTTCATGAAATATGACTGGGTTTCTCATCTGCATTACAGAGATAATAATTCCTGCCTTGGGTCCCTTGACCAAATTGTCAAGGGGTGTGAGTGAGGTAACATCCTCGAAAGCTCTTGAAATGTGACATGCTATGCTTTATGGAGCATTCTTACTGTTCCTTCTCACTGACATTCCTTTTAGGGTTGCTGGGGCTGTCCGTTATTTTACTGGGGCTCCAACAGAGCATCCGGGTGCCTGGACTGGGGTGTGACACACTAGACTTCCTTGAGCACAGCAGGGCAGCCCAGATCTTGCCCAAAGCCCTGAGCCAACCTTGACTTTAAAGACAGAAGAGGTTGGCCGGTCAGCTTTCTGAAACTCATGAACTGAATGACACTCTTGCTTCTTTCTACTCTCACATGAAGTTAAAAAAAAAAAAAAAAAGAAAAAGTCTTGAGAGCTGGGGTCTTTGGAGACCCAACGCCTGGCCCCTCTTCAGCTACCACTGTCAAATAATTAATGAGGACCATCTCAGCAGCCCTATTCATGAGAGACTCAACTTCCACAAAGAGAACCCACAGCTCCGTGAGGCCCGGCCTTTCACCATAGCTCTGGGCAGGCTGTGTGCCAAGCAGTTGGAAGAGAAGCAAAAAGGACAGCCAGTCTGGGTCCAGGAAGGTATGAACATCTGTCAGGGCCTCCTCCTCCCGTGGGGAGCCAGGATGCTGGAAGGAGGATCGACATACATACATGCGGCATACAGTCCCTCCAGGGGAGGCTGATCACCTGTCGGTGAGGCCCACTGGCAACAAGCCCTCTTACTCTTACACTGTGTTTTCTGGGGGAGTTCTCCGGAGTACTGGGCCCAGTGCAGACACAATTCTATTTGAGGGTATTTAACCTACCCTTGTGAAATCAGAGGATGGGAGGTGGAGTATCTATACTTGGTTCCTTAAATTCAAAGTAAATTGACTTCCAGATCATGCATGCACACGCACATGTACACACACACACACACACACATACACACACACAGAGCAGTCAGTAGCTTCTTCCAATGGCCCTCCTGGGCTGGGTGGTACAGGTCAGGCGATAGAGACTGTCAACATCCATTCACACCTATTGCAGAAAACAGGACTAAAATGCATTTCCCAGCCTCCTTTGCAGTTTGATGTGGCCAACCATCAAAGTTCAAAGTTCTCACCAAGAGAAAGTGGATGGACATAGACATACCACCCCTGGGTCTAGGCTTTAAGACTGGTCATGCCTATGCCAGGCTCCTGTTCCCTTCTTGCTGGCTTGAACCCATGGAGACCTTGCTTCTCCCAGGTAGGCACAATGCCCTAGGGGATGGCGAGGAATCAAGACGGAAGGAATCTGGGTTCTAGAATGCCTGCATTGAGCAGAGCTTCTGGCCGACTTGGAATATTTACCAGGCAGTTACACAAGAAATAAATAAGCTTCTCTTTTCTTTCATCCACTGAGTTATCTATTGCTGGGCCTCTTTGTTACAATAGCGAAGCCTTACTTTCACTAGCACAGGGCAGAAAAGCATGGTGGGAAGAAGTCTTCCCGGGCTAACATAATAGTCCAGCCCACCAGTCCTTAAGGCCTATTACTGAATATCTTTGGCTTTGTAACAGGAGGGAGCTTGGGAAGGAAACAGTGTACTGTACCAGTTAAGACTGAATCAGACAGGGGTGCCTGGGTGGCTCAGTGGGTTAAAACCTCTGCCTTCGGCTCAGGTCATGATCTTAGGGTCCTGGGATCGAGCCCCGCATCGGGCTCTCTGCTCAGCAGAGAGCCTGCTTCCCCACCCCCCTCTGCCTGCCTCTCTGCCTACTTGTAATCTCTCTTTCTGCCAAATAATTAAATAAATCTTAAAAAAAAAAAAAGACTGAATCAGACAGGCTTTCATTTTCATTTTGACCAGAACATTGATTAGTATTGTAAATTTTGGGTGCTTTCACCAACAAATTGAGTCTCAATTTCCTCTTTGGTAAAATGGGAGATAATAATGTTCTTGCTCCCAGGGTTATAGGGAAGATTATATGAAATAATGTAAGTCAAAGGCTCACAATGTTTACTGTTATTAATGGAATCAGCTGATATACCCAGGCCTGATTTTTCCTACCCTCTTTCCCCAGGAAGAAGGGAAGAAACCTAATATCTTGAGTTTTCTTGAATGATTTACAAATCTCCAAAGCTTTCAACACAAAGTGTTTCTTAGACTTCTGCCTTGGTCCAGGGACTAGGAAGAGCTTGGGGGACAGAGATGTCCTTCTGGAAATTAATTTCTGCTTTACTTCTCAGAAAGTATCAGTTCTTTTTAGGCTCACAGACTAGAATCCAATTCACCTACTGAATGGAAATTTATGTTGACTAGGAAATTTATGTTGGGAAAGAAATCCCAACTCTTCTTCACACCTCCTTACAGGATGTCTGGGATCTACTGCACGCAGGTTAAATCATCACCTCTGGGGCCTGGGCACTGATGTTTTTGAAAACATCTAAATGTTTCCAATGAATAGGTAGACTTGAGTCTGGAAACTCCTTCTCCCAGTCACTATCCCAATCAAGACTTTCTTAAACTGGTCTGACCTTGGCCTTTACCTTGGCATTCACCTGGCAAAACCTTCTGTGGCTTCCATTGCCTAGAAACTAAAGCCCAAACTCTGCATGGCACCCAAGGTTTCCCCCAAATTGGGTCCGGTCTCTTTCCATTAATGACACCAACAAATGGCTAAGATTGACTCGGTGTTTCATATGAGCCAAACCCTGGGCTGAGGGCTTTCTGTGTGCTACCCCACTTGATCTCCCCTAACTTTAAAAAGATGGTGTCTTGGTTTAGTTGTCTCATCTGTAAAATGGGAACATTCCACGAAAAGCATTACCAACAGTGCCTGGTACATAGTTACCACTCTGCTGATAGCCATTACTGCATCATCCCTATTTTATCAATGAGGAAGTTGAGGTTTAGGAGTGTTAAGTAACTTGCCCAAGACCACAACCCAGATAAGTGACGGAGGTGAAGGCTGAACCCAGGAAGTCTGGCTTTGGTGCCCCAGCTAGCCCACATTCCCTTTGTCGCTGAAGGCCACGCTCAACTTAGAACCAACTTGCAGGGCAGCCCGTGATGTCTCCAGGTCTCTGCACCTGTGCTAGTACAATGCCTCCTCTGGTGCTCCTTCAGGATGCCTTCCGCCCAGCTGTCCCCTCCCCCGTGGCCAACATGGGCAGAGGCAGACATCCCCTCTGGGGCCCCTGAGCCTTCTCAATAGGCCCCGCTCCTTTCTCACCTCTGCATACTATTGCCAGACAGAGGTCCCAGGCCCTCAGGGTGCCGGGTGTGCTCATCACCCCTGGCTCCCCCACGCCTGGCCTGGCACAGAGCAGACCTCTGCAAGTTGTCGGATTGATCGCAAGCCAGATCCATCGGGGCAAGAGCGGAGAGCAGCGCCTGCTGGAGGGCCGTCGGCCTATACTCAGCTCTCTTGGAGGAATTGCGTTTCCAACGCCAGCGTGAGCACACTCACACTTTTCTTTGGCCAGAGCCTCCTCACCATATGCCAGAACTTCCAGTTCCTTGGCCCTGCCTCTCGCTTTGCTCTCCAGCCTCCCCGCAAAGTTGGCCAGTCGGGGGTCCACCCCTCAAGGGCCTGTGTCATCCAGCAGCTTGAGTCTGGAAGATTCCTCACCTCCGCAGTTCATTTATTCGACAAATATTTGTTGAACACCAACTCAGAGCCAGGTACGGTGCTTGGCGCTGGATCCAGGCTGGGGAGCAAGCCACACGTGGTCTCTGGCCTCATGGAGCTTACGTGCCGGTGGGGGAGACGGTCAACCAAGAAGTAAACACACACGGATGTGCAGATGCGCGATGGCAAGGGCCTCAGGGAGGGAAAGAATAGGGGACTTTGAGATAGATGAACTAACTATTCAAGCACGGTAGTCAAGGAAGCCTTCTCTGAGGAGGTGAATTTAAGCAGAGGGTATAAAAGAGCTCAGCCATGCAAAGGGTAGGGGAAGGGCATTCCGGGCAAGGGAACAGTGTATCCCAAGCCCTGGAGGTGGGAACAGGCTGGAATGTGGAGGAAATGAAGGAAAGCCAGGGTGGCGGAAGCACAGCGAACGAGATTGGAATTGGCTAGAAGTGACCGATGGGATGAGAAGAGTAACCGCTTGGACTATATCTTGGGTTTTAAGCCAGAGTTGGTAGGATATGATTTGCATGTTTAAAGCTCTCTCTGGTTGCCTTGAAAACTGAGTGACAGAGCAGGAGGGAAGCAAAGTGACCTTGTGGAGGGCAGTGATCTGGGGGCAGGTGAAGTGGGGGAGGGACCAGGGAGATGGCCGTGGGCTCAGAGAAGTGAATGGACTCCAGTGATCTCAAGAAGTAGAATCTTTAAGAGGTTTTTAGAAGAACTGAAACAACTTTATTGGATGCCTGCTACAGCCCCAGCAAGGGGGTAGGAGTCGGGGACACCAGAAAGGCTTGGGAATAGAAACAAAAGATACAAGTCCTCAACCACGAAAACAAATACATAGTCACCTGTCCCACCCACCATCTCTTGGGGAAAAGGAACCCAAGATCAACTCAGATACTGAAAGTTCTGGGCCATTTCTACCTCATTCAATGGTGTCAACAGATTCTTCTAGATTTGGGTCCTAGAAACGTGAAAATGGGTTTCCCATATTCTCAGGCTATGAAGTTGCCAAACTGTGGGACTGCAGGGGGGACCTGGTATCCTGGGAGCAGGGATAACCCAGGAGAGGAGGAGGAGGGGCGGGAGAAAGATTAGGAGCAGGAGCCATTCTTCCTGCCCCCTGTGACAAAGGTGAGGTCTGGCTCCGACTTCTGTCACCTCCCTCTGCCCACCTCTCCTAACTCCTGGGAGTCTGCTGACTTTTCCTGCCCTCCCTGTCTGCCTCCCTTAGGAGCCCTCCTGGCCACTGACCCACTCCCTGAGACGCTGCCCGCACTCCCCGAGTTTGCACATCTCAGATGCCTCCAGGGGCACAGAAATCTGATTGAATGAACACTAAATACGTTAGCTCTTCATGCTTCCTGGAGGAATTGGCACTTTCAAAAGAGATTTCTGGGTCATTTAAATGATCTCTGCCCTGTGCCCCATTTCTCCAAAAGGGCCCTTTCCCCCAGGGTTTTAACAAACTCTATGTCTGAGCCCAAGGATCTCCTCAATTTAGTCTCTCGGGGAGGGTAGTTCCACCAAAGGGCGGGGGCGAAAGAATCTTCCCAGGGGTGACGTTCGAAAGAAGTATTTACCAACCAGCACGAGTAAGCACCAAGGAATTGCCGGCTGGAGGACGGCGTAGCCTCCCGTCTGCCGGGCATCAATCGGCGCGGGGTCCTGGGGGAAAGCCACACGGGGCAGGGTGGCATCTGGGGCCCTCGAGGGAAGCAGATATTTGCCAGCAAGCACAGAAGTGGCTCTACATTTCAACAACGGGTCTGGCAACACGGGTGCAGCTGAACGTCGGTCCCAGGTCTGCCCCGATCTTGTCCGGTCTCGGCTGTTCCTCTGGGAATGGGGACCAGGCCATTTGTTCCCTCTGCTGGAGAAGAAGCGGCCAGGACCGGAGCCGGGTCATGGAACGGCCTCTGAGCAGAGTCAGCTGCGCGGTATCCTGGGTGAACAGGATCTCAGGCCCTTGACCCACCGCGTGACCTTGAAGGGCCGAGCCGCCTCCGACTGTCCTTCCTCTCGCCCCTCCTTGCAGTTATTTTTGTCCAGCTTGACAGCCCTTGGCTGTCCCACAGTCTGGGCTCTGCGAGCCGGATGCAAACCAGGCAGCACAAACGTCTGGTGCTGAATCCCAAGAGGGCTCCTCCCGGGGCGCCATCACATGGGAACGTGACCCTCCACGCTGTGCACCCAACAGGGACCAGGCATCTGGAGGACGGTGACAGTGGACAGGCAGGGAGCTGGGGTCTCCGCTCAATCCTGGCTCTTGTCCGGGGATGCTGTCCCAGTCCCGGTGGTAAGGACCCCCTGTTTTGGAGCTTTAGTGCTGCCCAGAAACCTCCTGTCTCTGTGCAGGGGACCGTGGGCCAGCTGGAGGGGAGGGGTCTGCAGGGGGCAGAACACCCAAGCAGGCCCCCCTGGGCCCCTAACCCACGGGCCTTGGCTACGGTGGACAGGGGGGCCTGTCCTGCGGTTCACTGCGGTGGGGTGGGCAGGGGCAGACGGGGGGAGGGGTCCCCAGAGACCACTTTGTGGCCCCTGCTCTGTTACTGTCTCCGGAAGTGAGGCAGACGCTCCCTGGCCCTGGGAGCCTGGGAAGGCTGCACCAGTCGATCACTGCGCAAGCTGGATTCTGAACTCTGTAGACAAGCAGCCGGCCTGAGGCCGTTGTGCCTTTTAGGGTCAAGCTTTGTCCCCAGACCTTAGATTCGTGCCTGCTGCTCCCCGTGTGCCAGGGCAGGAAGGGGTCTGGGCAAAGCTTGCCGGGGCCCTCCCAGGACTTATTTGTCCCAGGTAAGAAATGAGACCAGGCGTCCGGATCCGAACAGCTCCAGGAGAGCTGGGTCGACAAGCTGGGACGGGCAGTGAGGAGGGGAGGTGGGCCAAAGGAGGAAGGGGCCTCTGATGGGTGAGGGAGCTGCCTTCACAGAGGTGCCAGGCCAGGAAGCAGGGCAGAAGACCTGTTTTCAGAGCTCCTAGAAAAAGAACCCTCCTCGCTCCTGGGGAGCAACCATCTCAGAAAGCCCCGATTTCAGTGATTTCGGAGACCCAGGAGTGGCAGGGCCCAGCTCCCGCTGGCCTCCCAGCTGCCCCTGGGGAAGAAGGCGTGGGGGCAGGAACAGCCGCATAAGCAGGGGACCCCACGATGCCAGCAGGCACGGGGGAAGAAGATCGTAGGAGGGGTGCTGTGTGGCTGCTCCCGGCAGCCCTGATGCTGGGGGCCATGGGCAGGGGGGCGGCTGGCCTCTCCAGGGCGCGGGCCCTCCGCATGGAAGATGCCCCTCGACTGGGCAGCAAATTCCTGCGGGCCGGCAGGATAGTGCCGGCGGCTCTGCGCACAGGAGTGGTTCGGAGGGCTGGGATGGGGTAAGCGAGAGAGGGGGTGCCGGGGAGGATGGGACCGGGCACTCTTCCCAGGATGGTGAGCTGGCCGCTCGGGGCTGACAGCCCTGGACAGCCATGGAAGAAGGACCAGGGCCAGGCGGGGAAGGCCAGGGGCCCAGCGGGGGTGGGAGAAGGCTCCATCTCGGCTGCATAACTGTTGAGGTGTGAGAGAAGACGAATCCGGACAGGGTCTGCACGGCTGCTTGGCCCTTCCAGGACCCCCAGGTACCTGATGACCTCGGTGAGGCACTCTCGAAAACCGATGCTGCGGAAGTCCACGGCCAAGGCTCGGGCATCCAAGAATCCTGCAAAGCGAGGTGTGATAAGGGTGCGGGCCGGGCAAGGGCCAAGCGCTGATCCTGGGGTCAGACTTGTGTGACCTTGGGCCTGCCACCTCACTTCTTTGAGACCCAGTCTCCACATCCATAAAGTGGGGCTCGTCAGCCCTGCCTGGGATAGAGGGGATCCACTGTGAGGACCAAATGAGTTCACGGAACCAGGAAGCCTGATAAATCGTAGAGTACCGTTTGCACCACAATTCACGATTAACGCAGAGAAGAAACTTGGCGACCAAGATAACGTCATTTAAGTGAACACTTGCCAGGGGCGAAAGGCCTGCGCCCACGGGAGGTGGCGGCCGCAGCCCTCAGGGCGAGGCGAGGGGCTCCCCAGAGAAGGCAGCATAGTGTCATACTGTCGCCTGAGGTCTCTGGAGGCCTGGAGAGCGGACTTCGAATCCCAGCTCTGCCACTTAACGAGTGGCCTGACCGTGGACACGTCTCTTAATCTCCCTCGGCCTCAATTTCCGTGGCTATAAAATGGGCATAGAATAATACTTGCTGCAGAGGGTCGTGAGGGGGAAATTAAACACAGTGGTGGACAGAAATAGTCCCTGAATTCGAAGTTAGCCATCATTTACACTTGACCTGCGGACAACATGGGGGTCAGGGGCACCCATCCTCCCCAGCGTGGTTAAACACCTGAGTAAACTTTTGACTCCCTCCAGAACTACTAGTAGTGGGAACCGCCGGAGATCACTTTTTACTGTGATAGCAGTCTACTGGAGAGACCGGCAGCTCAGGCGTGACGCTTAGTGCCACGTGGGGTCTTACGCAGTACTGGAAACACGTGAGCTCCCTGCAAGAGTAACAGGAGGGGGCTAGGAAGTTATTACTGGGGTATAGTACGTACATACCACAGTTAACTCAATGCAGTTATGATTATACCTCATCTTTCTGTTTACATTTCTCTCCGCTGCAAATGTACGGTCTACAAGGGTTTGTATGAGGAAGTTTCGCTAACTTTTAACTTCAGTAATAAATGTGTGCGTATATTATGGCAGTGAGTGATAAAACAGACTCGTATCTCCATTTACTTTATGCATTCATGACACACCTAACTTTTTCTTAAATTTTGCAATAGTTCTAGCCTACGTGGTGTGTCTGCCTTTTTTTTTTTTTTTTTCCCAAACGGTCGCAAGTCTCCAAAAATGTTTCCACTCAGTGCAAAAACTCTGCACGTAAGTAGACCTGCACTATTCAAACCTGTGTTCAGGGCTCAACTGAGTGTTACTGGCCTGGCCCCTGGAGGCACGTGAGTGTGTCCCCTAGCCTGCAGGGTGGTCAGGAAAGCAGGACCCCGCTCTGGTCCTCAGCTGCCGCCATCAGGCTGGGATCCTCAGTTTAACTGGTTTCAGTGGGGTTTAACCGGGTGGCCATGAGGCATTCAGTTCTCGCTGCCTTTCTACCTGCCCCTCTCTCAACCATCTTCTGTGCAAAGGCGGACCAGCCTCAGTGAGCACTGGCCTCATGACTCTGGCTGCAAACATCTGGTCCTTGGTTCATGGCTGGCGCTTCTACAGAGGGACAGCTCTGCAGGAGACGGTGTTCAGAGTCAGGCCTCCTTGAGGGCAAGACCCTACTTGGTGTATACTTAGCTATGTGATTTTGAATAAATCCCTTCAGTTTCTGCATTGGCTGTTCTTTTTCAACTAACATATTCTGAGTTCTTATTAAGCACTCAATTCTCATTATCTGATTTAATCATCAGAAAAAACCCTATCGTTCCCGTTCTAGAGATGAGAACACTGAGGCGCAGAGAAGTTAAGTCACTTGTAAAAGGTCATGAAGCTAGCGAGTAATGGAGCCAAATTCACAATTCATGGGATTTGAATCAATTCGATTCAGGATTCTAACCCAAAGCCAGGCCTGTCCTCCGGTTAGCCCTTGGCCAGAGAAGGGTGGCGCCAACCCCCAGCCTCGAGATTTTTGTGAGAATCAAATGAGATAACATTGGTGAAAGCATTTTGAAACTATAAAACGCTGGCCAAAATATTAGTCACTATTTTTCTTTGAATTGAATACCCATAAATGTAGTTGGACAGCTCTCCCCCACTGGTTGATTAGAATCAGAAGTTTTCACTGTTAGCCATGGATTCCATTGGCAGAAGTCCTCAAAGTGACCACCTGCATCAGGGTCATCGGGCGTGCTCGCTAAACATGCAAAGTCCTAACCTCCAGGCCAGACCTCCTGGCTCAGCATCTCTGGGCTGAGAGATGGCTGTGTGGCCGTGGCCGTGGCTGTGTGCCCCCAGAGGATGCCGTGGCTCACTGAAGCCTGAGAAGCACCAGGCTGGGTCACTTGAAATGTGACTGCCCTCTCCAAAGGTGGCCAAGTTAAGGTTTTAGGACTTAGATCTTTGTGGCCCAGGTCTGCGGAGCTTTCAAGATTTCTCAATAGTGAAATTGCCAAAATACACAGTGAGGCTTCATGCAGACAGAATTTCCATTTGTCCAGGAGTCTTTTTTTAAAGCCACAGTTCCATGACTTCACTGTAATGGACCAGCCCAAAATAACGGCACAGGTTACATTTGGGTTCTACTACAATCCCACGATGGATCTTCAACTGTGAGCGTGACCTACAGTGCTGCTAAGGACACCATATGACTCCAGCACTAGCCCACAAGGCACTCCAGGGAACAGCTGTGGCTAAACATCTCAGGGCGGCCCCTTGCAGGGTTTCTACTGGGATCCCAGTGAGAATGAGTTCATTCAGGCTAAGGTCTAAGGAGGGTGGGGGTTAAGGTGGGGGAACCTGTAGGGACAGTCTGTGTAGATGACCCCCTCCAGGGGCTAAGGCTGGAAGGAGTAGAGGATGAGGTGGCCACCAATGGGGACACTGACAGCAGAGAGGGCAATGCTGAAAGGAGAGAGCCAGGCTTTGTGACTGCTGCCGCTGGACCTGCTTCAGCCCCACCATAGACCGTGCGCTCCTTGAGGCCAGGGACCATGTCTACTCTGCTCACCAATGGACCTGCAGGGCCCAGCCCCCAGATACGGGTTTCATGAATGAGTCCCAGGAGAGAAGAGCATGCGTACCTGTCCCGCCAGTGGCGTGGAGCATCTTCAAGTGGTCCACTGTCATCTGCAGGACCTCAGCCTTCTCCAGCTTGGAGGAGCCCTGCGTGCACCGAAGACAGAAGTGTGAAGGTCTCCCGCTGACCTCTCGCTCCCCACCCTGTGGTGTCACCAGCCCTCACCGGCTCCAAGTCCCCATCTTCCTCCCACTCCACCATGGCCTGCAGGCGGGCTTCTGCTCTGGCCAAGGTTTCCAGAATGAACAGATCCTCTTCCATTCCTGTTTTAGTCCAAGTGCACCTGCTGCACCACTGAGCATCCTTCCTGAAAACCTTCCTTCCCTCAACTTCCATGACACCACTTTTTCTGGGTGCCTCTTCCACTTCGCTCTGCCTGTTCCTTCAAAATGGCGCTGTTCCCCAGCGGGCACTGGCTCCCTTTTCTCACGTGGCACATTCTCCCCGGAAGGTCTCATCGACCTCCGTGGCTTATCGCATCATCCGCAGAATCCCGCTCCCGAGTACGCACCTGCCTCCTAGACCGGCCTTCCTGGGATTCCAACTTCATGCTCACCACGCCCAAGATCTAGCTCGTCCTCTCAGCCCCACCGCACTTGCTCTTCCTCTGTTCTCTCTCTTGAGCAATGTCTGCTATGCCTCCAGCATCCCCTGGTTTCCCCGGGGGAAACCTGAGGGCCGGACTCCCCCCATGAGCTATTGAGGGCAGGTACCAGGCCTAGGTCACGGCTGGGCCTGTGAACGTTTCAGCGAACGCCTGCGGAATGACCAACTAGTTCTCACCAGCATAAGGGAAGGCACACGACCCCTGACCGTGCCTTGGAGCACAGGGTGGAGAACCTTTGAGACTGTCCAAATGATTTCACCATCTGACTCCCTTCCCACTGTCGCCCTCCTCCCCCACTCGTGCCCCGAGCAGCCTGCTGTTTTCAGACAGCTCTGGAACTGTCAGCAGTGCGGAGGGCGAGGGGGCTGGAGAGGCACACATTTCTGTGGTTCTGCAACCTCCGAGCTGTGTGATCGAGTGCGAGGTACGTCACCTCTCTGTGCCTCAGTTTCCTTACCTGTGCAACGGGCATAATCATCCCTACCCTTCAGGATCATTTGGAGGATTCCTGTCCAGGGGCAACGGGCAGAAAGCCGCCAGAGCCAATGTAAGTTCCCATCCCCTCTCCCGGGCTGAGACCGGCGGGCGACAGGTGTCAGCAAACGAGGCACCAGCGCCTCAAGCAGCTGCTGCCAATCAATACGACCTTCCCGAAGAAGAGGCCATATCTGCCGCCTGCGCAGGGTCTCCTCCGGCACCATCAGGAATGTCACATACCTGTTTCTCAAAAGCTGTGGGGACCAAGCGTCGCAACTCAGAAAGGCTGCTGTTGATGCGGTCCCGGCGCCGCTTCTCGATGATCTAAAACACAGCGACAGGAATTTACTCGCGGGCACTTCGCCGGTTTCCAATGCGCTTTGAGGGACACGGACTCTTACCTTCCCTCACAATACTTCCGTGAGGGAGAGAAATCTGTTCGTGCTTAACGGAGGAGGAAACCGAGGCTAAGAGGGGGGCCGTGACTTGCTTAAGGTCACACAGTAAGGAAGTGCAAAGCTGGGGGTGAGACTCCGATCTCTCCTCTTGCTCTGCAGGGGTGATGTTCAAAATGCTCAACCACGGGCACGGCAGGGGACCGGCCCATCAGAGCCGGGACGTCAGCCACAGCCCCGCACCAGGCCCGGGAGGCTCCAGCAGGTCAAGCTTACCCTTCAGTTGCTAGGTGGTGAAGAGGCATTGCTTCCAGCTGGGAAGGCCTCTCACTCACATGACCTCAGTCTCACCTCAGCCTCCTGGGAGCTGAATACTGATAGCGGGGCAGAAGTTACGACCCCCATTCCACAGATAAAGGTGAGGGCTGGAAGGACGCGGTTGGCCTAAGTGAATGGCAGGGCTCGTCTCTGCCCCATTCCCGGTCTTTGGACGCCCAGGGCAGAAGCACAGACGTGTACTGGGGGCAAAAGGGGCTGGGGGCTGGGGTGAGGCAGCAGAGAGCCAGCCAGGGAGCCTCCTTCTTCTGTTCCCCTCCCCCACCCCTCAGCTCCCTGAGAGGAAATGAAAGTTCTGGGCTTGGAGAGGAGCCGGGGAAGGCTGGGATAAACAGTAAGGCCTAACTGTGTGTCAGGTGTTGTCCGCACTGTATTACACTAATTCGTTTAACCTTCAAAACAGCCCTGTGAGGTAGGCGCTCTCGTTGGTCCAGTTACACAGTTGAAGAAATGAGGCAGGGAGAGGTTAAGCGGCTTGCCCGACGGTCTCTCCGCTAGTTCCTGGCAGAGCCAGGGTTGGCCCTCAGGCAGTCTCCTGGGGGCGATGTTTCTGACCTGGGTTCCCTTGGCCAGCCCCTGGGGACTCAGGGCAAAGACTGGACGGGCAACTCTGCCCAGACACTTACCCCTCTGCGTTTCTTCCTGGCCTGCATCTGCGAAGGGCTGGGGGTGGACAGCGGCCTGGCCATCTGGCTGCAGAAGAAGAGAAAGGCCGATTTTTCAGAGCTCGGGGACCATGTCCCTGGCCTGGGCTGACCTCGGAGGAGGCGGGGATGTGGGCGGGCACCGCCCCCTCCCAGGCTGGTCGTGGTCTCCCCGGCGGCGGCCGAAGACTCCCAGGCTGGGAAGAGCACAGGGCAGGGGGCGGGCATCGCTCCCCCGGCCAAGTCCCCCCAGCGCTAGGTTTCCTGCCCCAGGGTCGCGCGGCGGCTGGGGCGGGGGTGGGGTGGGGGTCGCTGGGCTCTCGGCCCCACCGGCTCGGCCTCGCCCCCTGCCCCTCGCGGCGGGCGTCGGGGAACCGCAGCCGGCCGCTGCGCTCCTGCAACCCGATCCCGGGCGGGGCGGGCGAGGGCACGGGCGGCGGCGGCGGCGGCGGTGGCGGCGGCGGGGTCGGGCCGGCGGGTTGGGTTTCAGAGGGAGCCGCTGGGAAGAGCGTGGAAAGAGCAGATGCCGCCGCTTCCCACGGGCCGGGCGCGCCCGCCGCCCTCCGCCCCGCCGGCAGCTGCCGCCTCCTCCCACGCAGCGCGGCCCGGACGAGGGGGAGGCGGCATCTGGGTCACAGGCCCCCTCAGACTCTCGGGACGCTGCCCGGGCCTCCCCCGAAGGCTGCAGGCCCGCATCGCGTCGGGCCGCCCCTCCGCAGGCCTGGCACAGGATGGATGTTTGCTCGCACCCCAGGAGTCCCCATTGCCGGGAAGAGGTTCAGCACCGCCCCACCCCCCGGGGAGGGGAGGGGGCTTTCCTCTGACTGCCCGAAATCTTCTCCAGCCCAGCAGCTCGCAGCGCTAACGGTTTCCTGCTTCAGAGGCTCTCCCGCAACGGAGGGGATTCGGGGGTTTGCACAGAGGGCCATTCATTTGGCCAGCACCCCGGAGGTCCCATTCAGGTCCGGGGCTGGACTGGACGCGGTCAGCCAGGCCCCAGCCGTCCAGACGCTCAGCTCCCAGGGGGGAGATGCCCTATCAACGAATAACTTTAGACAAGGGGACTTCCCTGCCGTTTCCGAATGCAAAATGCCACACATCTGAACATGAGCTCTTGAGCTTGCCTCTGCTCTACCACCACCCCTGTCTTCCCCCTGCTCCCCCATCTCAGCAGAGGGACCCCATCTCCAGTTCTGGCAGGCCATCTGGCCAGCACGACCTTTGATTCCTCTTCTGTCCTCACCCACCTCACCCAAAAGTGAGATACATCTCTTCTCTGTCCTGCCTATTTCCATGGCTGCTCGGAGGACGAAACCTCTATCATCTCTCACCTGCACTGCTGCAAGATTCTCTTGCTGGGTCCCTTTGCACCCCTTGGACCCCCCCCCCCAACAAACAGGCCCAGGGATCATTTAAATACACATCTGATTTAGCCACTCTCTTAAAACTTCTCAGGGCCTTCCCAATGCTTTTCGGATCAAGGCCGTCATCTTTCAGGTGGCCCAGCTGGCTCTTGTCACCTCCTAGACTCAACTCTCCTTTGCTCTGTGTGTTCCAGCCTGTGAATACTCTCCCTGTGGTTGCACATTCTGTTCCCCTATCCTAGAGTTCTCTGGCGTTCCCTGTCTCCCCACCCCCAAACCCCAGCCTCTTTGCCTCAACAGATCTCAACTCGAATGCCACCTTCCTGGGGGCACCTTTTTTGACATCCCCCCTTCCACTAGATAGCCCCTGATCTACCCTCTCCTATCATCCTGCAACCATAGCATGGATGCCCATTTGTTGTTTTTTATGTGTATGATCATTTGATTAATGTCTATCTTTCCACCAAGTGCGTAGGCTCCCTGAGGTCACAAACCATGTCTGTCTCATTCACCAGCAAGTGCCTGGAGCGCAGTGGAGCCCGTGGTTGAGCTCCCTCCACCTACCCCTTCTTTGGCATCACCAGGGAGCAGAGAAGTGACACCATAAACGCTACCTCCCAGGCCTTCGTGGAATGAGGGCCTATGTGGCTCATCAGGAGGGTCCCAGCCCATGTGACTACCCTCTTGGCAGGCGAGGTTAGATCATTTTCATCAACTGTTCAAAGAGAGAAGTTTGTAGGAGAAACCACATCAACAGTGATCAAATCCCCCTGCTATGTCCCTGGCTTTGTCCAGCTACATCTGGAAAAGGATATCTCCTTCCAAACATCTGGATGAGAAGGGCTGGTAAGAGGCCTATGAACCTCCTGGGAGGAATGGCCCAGCAAGCTAGGTCCAGGGCTCAGATGGCCAGATCCCGAGATCTGTAGGGCAGCTTGTTTACAAAGCTACACTCAGGACAAGCCCCAAGAGCCGAGGGATACTAAAACATGGCCTTTGTCCCGCCCTCCCCTCCAGGCTGGATAAAGAGTCTCTAGGGGTATTGGGTTAGCACTGCGCACGTCACTGCCCCTCAGCCTGATCCCTCCTCAGGGACCATCTGTCGGAGACTGGCGCGCCCCTTGCAGGACACAGTGGCTCTGCAATTCTTTTATCCACTCTCCTGGTCACTCGTTCTCTGTAGTATTATCCCCTTCCACGACTCCCATATCTCGCAGGCAAACCTCACTTCACGGTTTTCTTGGGATCGCTACATATATTTTCCTCCTTTGAGCCTAACCAAAGCCCCATTTTACAGATGAGGATGCTGAGGCTTGGAGACCGAAGGCAGCTTGCCCAGCCTACACAGCTGCTAAGGAGCAAAGCCAGCATGGGAATCCATGTCTTCTGGCTCCAAAATCAGCATTGTTTTCCCTCTTAATTCCTATTTCCTGTCTGTCTGAATAGCCCTCCAGTCCCCTTATCCTTAAAGCTCCCAAGAGCTCAACCAGAGCTCACTTCCAGGCTGTGATCTGGCCCTGACACTGGGGGGAGGTGTGAGAGCTTCTTGTCCGACAGTCTGAAAATAAGGCAGATTTTCACGGACCCAGAGAAGATATGCCGACCACCAAGATCTGCTCATCTGCTCCATGGGCCTTGAGTGGTCCCTAGCCAGATTTCTGGGGAGGTCTCTTGGGGTGGGGTTGGGGGGGACCAGCTTTCTAGGTGGTCTGGCTGCCAGTCCCAACTGCCCTCAGCACTCACCCTCAGGCCCCCTGGGGCACTCCCCCCCAACTCTTGCAGATGGATGACTCCACTCATTTTGCGTTAACCAAAGGCAGAATCATGATATCCCCAATGAAGGGTTTTAAGGAGCCCTGAGCCCACTTGCAAATCTGAGAGGGGAAGGGTCTGTTCCAGGCCACACAGCAAATGAGAGGAAATTCCAGAACTGGAGCCAAGTCTCCTGGCTTTTAATCCAGTGCTCTTCCCAGTGCACCCCGTATCGTCACCCCTCCCCCACCATGTGTGTCCCAGGGCCAGTACTCCTTGTTCTAGACCGTACTTCCACATTCACTTGTCTCATTTCTTGTACAACGACCCTGTGAATTAAGTCTTGCTGGGGCTGTTTCACATTAGGAAAAATAATCATTTGATAGACGGAGTGACAGAGACGCAAAGAGTTAAGAATCATGCCCCGCAAATCAAGTCTTCAGGCTTCTGATCTTTTCATTAGACCACTCTGCCTCATGAACATGGCACCCCCTCCAACTGAATGGTGACCCCGCCCAGTGCAGCACTTGTTGGAAGTTACCTTGGGCTAAATCAGGGAGCTGTGCACTTTAGGAACATTGCCCCATCAAAGGCCCCCCTGTGAGGTAGGTAGTAGCTTCCCTGTGCTCTAAGGGAGAAAATCTGAAATTCAGAAATGCCCATGTTAATGGTGGTGAGACTCAAACTCAAGTCTATCTGACATCAAAGGCCACCATGTGCCTTAACTCATGTAGGAAAGACCCAGTGCCTGAGATATGACAGGTGTTCACTGAACATTCACGGGGTGGGGGGGAGGGGGAGGAGAGGCTGATCTCCCGGTTGGGACCAGCATTTCTGTCAGCGTAGTGGTGGGGGGAGGGTTGCTGGGTTCAGATAGGAGATCTGTGGGAGATTTTCTCGTATGGGGCAGGATGTCGCCACCAGGCAGATGCCTACAGTGACAATGGAACACACCCTGCTCCTTATTCTCACAGCTCCGAGTGTGGGGGATATGCGCCCTGCCTCTGACCCCAGGGATGCTGGCTGCCCCAGTCCCGTGGCCCTTGCCACTGTTTATCTGGCTTTCTTTGTACATGAAGCTCTTCTTCTCTGAGAGTTCCCTGAGGGCAGAGGCTTAGCAGGATACATCTGGGCCCCCCACGCCCAGCCCGGGGTCTGGGCCACAGCAGGCATCGTTCAGCACGCCCTGAATTGAAGCATTGATGTCTGCTGGGGGGGAGGGCCCTTTGGTGAGTGCTACAAAGAGGGGTCTATAAGTCAGCCTCTGCCAGATGTCCAACTGCTTTCTCTGCTCTGAGAGGGTCTGCTCCTCTAAGAATCTAGACAGTCTCTAAAAATGGGCTCTGGCTAAAAAGACAAAATGCCGTGTAGGAAAAATCTGCCCACTGATCCTTTATGCCATTGCCCAAATGTCACCACCTTCAAGAAGCCCTCCCTGATGCCTCTGCTTATAAGTGACCTCTCCCTGCTTGGATGCCCTCACAGCCCACAGTCTGTCTCTCCTTCCATCTTCCATTCCGTCCGTGGTCTTTGTGTGACCTGGCAGGTCACTGGCCAAAATGTAAATTCTTGGAAGACAGAGCCAGCTCTCTGGCATCAGTTTCATGCCTCTGATTCATGAAGACCCAATGACATTGAATTTGAGAGCCCCCTCCACTACCAGCACATGGTGCTGGGCCCTTCCCCTGCTCGTAGCAGGCCCAGACTCAGAGAATTGCCTCTCTAAAGAGCAGTTTCTGCTAAACAGTTTAAGAATGCTAATAAGTAGCATGGGAAATTGTATTATATACCAGCAAACCTAATTAATGTACAGGATGCAAGGGGGATATCTATTGTCCTACCTCCTGTTATAAGCTATAAATACTTGGAAGCTGGTGGCATTTTACCAAGATTTGTGATTGAGGTAGGGTCTCCTGGTCTCAGAAAACTGGAGTCATTGAAATGATGAAATCCCCTCAAAAACATCCCTAAGGATGAACTGAATCCCCCTTTCAAATTTATTCTTGAGAGTCAGGTTCGGATGAGTCAGGAGAGATCAGATAGCCCCCTCCCTTTCCCACTCCACATCTTCCTTTTATTTTAAGGAAACAGGCTCAGAAAGAGAAAGCAATGGCCCCAGGTCACATGGTGAGTTGGTGGCAGATTTGGGTCTGGGACTCAGGTCTGCAGACTCCCACACAGTCCCTGCTGCTCTTTCAGGGCTCTGGGCATCACATGTTGGGCGTCTGACACGAATTAAACATTTGCTCTGTGCTAAGCCCTCTGCTAAGCCCATGACATGCGTCATCTTATTTGATTTTCCCAGTACACCTAGATCAGTTCTGTTATTTATACCCATTTCGCTGATGAAGAAACTGAAGCTTAGATTGTTCACAGAACTGGGGGACATAGAACGGTACCAGTGGAGTTCGTTCCACAGGTTTGAAGCAAGTCAGAATATTTACCAAGTGCCGAGAGACACTGTGCATTAGAAAGAGAGTTGGAATTGGAGTCTAGGCCCCTGCACTGGCAAGTCCGCTATTATTTCCTTCGGTACCAAAATCTTAATTCTAAAGTCCAATTTGTTCAAGGGAGGGGAGATTTTCCTTCCTCCTGGAAGCCTTTTGTGTACTACATGGAAAGTGCACCCAAGCTAGGGTAGAACAGAGAAAGTGCGGCTATTCTGCCTACTCGGCAGGGGTGTGGAACGGTGACGGTTTCCTAAGATCTTCCGGGAAAACTGCGCGCCAATAGCCTCAACCTGGCACTTCTACAGAAAGACGATCACCAACTGGGTATGAAACCCCAGAGCTGAACTCCACTGCCATCCCGGCACCCTGAGCCCGAAATGGCCCAGAGCGCAAAGGATCCAGACACTCGTGGGTGTCACGGCCCGCGCTGCACACGTGCCCCCCACTCGCACCGCCCCCACCGCACACACACCTGCGGGCCGTCACCCACACCTGCATCTCCTCAGGCCGTACAGAGGACTAGTCCTAAGGCCCGCTGAACCCGTCCAGGCACTCCCAGGATCCCCATCCCGGCCCTCACCTCAGCTCGCCCTCGCGACCCACGTCGATGGGTCCGTCGGACTCGCTGTCAGACCCGCTCGGCTCCCTGGGCCGCTTCATGGCGAGCGCAGGCTCTGGGTCTCTGCGCGACCGTGTAGGCTCCGGCCGGGAAGTCGGGCCCCGCCCCGGCCCCGCCCCGGGCCCGCCCCGGGCCCGCCCCGGCCCCGCCCCAGCCCCGCCCCAGCCCCGCCGCCCTTTCCCAGGGCCCTCTCCTGCGCCGCAGCCCCCGGCGCCCCGGCGCCCCCTCGCCCCCGCGGTGACGCGCAGGCCGAGCCGTGGGAAGGCCCCGGGCGGTCACCGCCCCCTCCGACGGCTGGGAGGTCCAGCTCCACTCCGCCGCCCTGGCCGCCGCGCGCTGGGTGGCCTTGGGCAGGTGCCCTTGGAGGCCCACCTTCAGGGAAGCCAGGGGTCCTTGTCTGTCCCTGGTTCCCCCCGGGGCGCTGCGGGTCTCTGGGGGCGCCCCTCCGCGATGCCCCAGTTTCTGCAAGGGTCGAGCCCTCCGGCTCCTGCCTGCTGGGGTTCTGGGAAGAGGCAGACATACATCGTTTGCTGAGGTTTGGTGGGGGCGGCTGTGGCCTGATGCTTGACAAGAATCCTCTAGCAGCTTTTCCCATAGGGGTCCAAGGCATGTGGAATGTGTGTGTGTTGGGGCGGGGCGGGAGGGAGGCTCCAGCAAGAGAGAGGCGGCTGTCATCCCCACAAGGGACGGCTGAAGTTGCGGCTGTTCCGCGGCTCTAGCCAAGAGAACCGAACTGGGTGGTGGGGGTGGTAGGTGTCCCTGGGAATCAGTTCCCAATTATGAGAAGCAGTGCTGAACTGGGAGGCCAAGAGCGCCAGGAGAGGGCTCCATTCCCAAAGCTGTGGCAGGGCCTCAAAAAAGAGGGTGGCGGTGGGGGCGACCGGGTGGCTCAGTCCTCAGTCCTTAAGCCTCTGCCTTCGGCTCAGGTCTGATCCCAGGGTCCTGGGATGGAGCCCGGCATTGGAGTCCCTGCTTGGCAGGAAGCCTGCTTCTCCCTCTCTCACTCCCCCTGCTTGTGTTCCCCTCTCTCTCTCTGTATCTCTGTCAAATAAATAAAATCTTAAAAAAAAAAAAAAAGGTGGGGAAGTACTCTTCAGCCTCCCTTCCTGGACCCCCTCACACAACCAGACCAAACTGTTCACTCAGTAGGGACTCCAGCCAAGAAGGGAGACTCAAGGAATATTCTCAGGGATTCACCAGTCATCCTTATGGCCCAGGTACCTCAGGGAAGCTTCCAAGGCTCACAAGGAAGCAGAATGGGAACAGCCTGCAAGGTGGACTTCAGGGAAGGCAGAGAGGAAGAGATGGGAAGGTCTTGATGTGGTGGGTCGGACACCAGAGAGGTCTCTCCCCTCCACCTGCCCACCAGAACACAGAGGAAGCCATCCCTCTGCTTGGGAGAATAGGGTTGGTCATGTGAGACTACCTGCACTTTCCTGGCCTGCTTGGGGACACTTGATTACAGTAGTGTGCAGTAACATTCCTGTGCCTCCTCCCACACATGTCCACAGACACAACCACATGGCCAAGTACACATTCATACACACTCTGAGACATGGGTAGTAGGAACAGTCAGAACCTGCATGCAGCCTGTGCTTTCTCAGGAGGCCCTGGTGGTCACCCCAACCACACCTATGGACTCAGACTCTTATCCCAGATGCCCTCAGCGCTCACACACCCTCTGTGGGCACGCCCCAGTGGAGTGGAAATCGCAGCCAACACGGAAGTGGCACGATCCACGCACTATGCATTCCCTGGAAAGGCAGAGATCAGAGATGCCACCAGGTACCTGCCCCCGTGTAGGGGCTCCAATTGCAAGGCCTGGCAGTGTCGCGGATTTGCAGGGGAAGGGGAAGGGCTCTATTGTACGCATGTTCATGTGAGATGCCCCAGGTCATCAAAACGGGATGCACAGTTAAACAGGGGGTCCGGAGCTCAGAAAAGAAGTCTAAGCTGGATGTTTAAATCTGCAAGTCACTGGGTAATAGGTAATAGGTAATAAAAAAAGTGGCACTTAAAACTACAGGGGTAGACGGATTACCCAGAGAGAAAGTGTGGACGAAGACAGAGGAGGGGTCTAGCTAAATAGTTTTATTACACCTGAAACTGTTTTGTAAGTATTAACTCATTTAATTCTAGACAGGTCTATAAAGTGCTAATATTGTGTCATCCCCACTTTACAAATAGGAAACAAAGACCCTGAGAGGTGGAGTAACTCTATACCTAAAATGGACAGGGAATAGGGGTGCCTGGGTGGTTCAGTTGGTTGAGTATCTGACTCTTGATTTCAGCTGGGGTCATGATCTCAGGGTCCTGGGATAGAGCCCCCATCTCAGGCTCTACGCTCAGCGGGGAGTGTGTTTTGAGACTTTTTCTCTCTCCCTCTGCCCCTCCCCTTGCTTGCATTCTCTCTCTCTCAAATAAATAAAAAAACAAATCTTTTTTTTTTTTTTAAATGGTCAGGGAGGGGCGCCTGGATGGCTCAGTGGATTAAGGCCTTTGCCTTCAGCTCAGGTCATGATCTCAGGGTTGTGGGATCGAGGCCCGCATCAGGTTCCCTGCTTAGCAGGGAGCCTGCTTCCCCTTCTCTCTCTGCCTGCTTGTGATCTCTCTCCCTCTGTCAAATAAATAAATAAAATCTTAAAAAAAAATGGACAGGGATTAAATGGAAGGGCTGAAATTCAACAAGACAATTGGGTTCCAGAACCAAACCATTAGGCTTCATAACCCTGTATAAGCTCTTAAACATTAGGCTCTCTTATCTAGTACTGAGCCTAGAGCTATGCCATCGATACCACAGCCGTGAGATACGTGAAGCTACTAGGCAGTTGAAACATGGCTGGGCTAAACTGCTGTGTATAGTAAGTGTGAAGTACATACCAGAATTGAAAGAGAGAGAGAGAAAAGAAAGGAAGGTAGAAAGGAAAAAAAGGAAAGAAATCTCATATCTTTTAATACTGATTAACATGTTAAGATGATAGTATTTTGTACATACTGGATTAAATAACATATATTATTAACCTTCACTTTTCTTTTTAGCTTTTTTTTAAGATTTTATTTATTTTTGTGAGAGAGAGAGAGAGAGAGCGAGCGAGCAGGGGGGGCAGGGAGGGTCGAGGGAGAAGCAGACTCCCCGCTGAGCAGGGAACCCGATATGGGACTCAATGGTGTGATGGTGACCTGAACCAAAGGCAGATGCTTAACTGACTGAGCCACCCAGGCGCCCCTAGTTGGTTTTTTTTGTTTTGTTTTTGGCTACTAGAAACATTTATGCAACTCTCATTATATTTCTTTTGGATAGTGCTAATCTAGTGCAGGGTTACTTAACTTCAGCACATTTGGGGCTGGAAAATTCTTTTTTTGTTGTTGGTTTTTTTTTTTTAAGATCTTATTAATTTATTTTGAGAGACAGAGAGAGCGCGCCTGAATGGGAGGAGGGGCAGAGGGAGAAGCAGACTCCCCACTGAGCAGGGAGCCCTTGGGGGGACTCAGTCCCAGGACCCTGGGATCATAACCTGAGCTGAAAGCAGATACTTAACCGACTGAGCCACCCGGGGTCCCTGGGGCTGGAAAATTCTTTGTGAGGGGCTGTTCTGTGCATTGTAGAATGGTTAGCAGCATCCCTGCCTTCTACCCACTAGATGCCAGTAGCACCTGCCCCACTTAAAAATGTCCCTAGGTTGTAGGAAACGTCCCCTAGAGGAGAAACCACCCCTGGCTAAGAACCACTGGCCTAGGGAAACCCCATCACCAGGCATTGAGTAGGAGAGAGCTGCCAGAAGAGACCGAGAGGGAAGTTGGGGAGAGGGGTCAGGGAGTTGGGGGAGAGCCAAGTCGGGTGCTACAGCAGCCAGAAGGGTGTTTCAAGTCCTTGGTCAAGATCCTTTATTTCTTAAAATTTTTTAAAGATTTTATTCATCTATTAGAAAGACAGCGAGAGAGGGAACACAAGCAGGGAGAATGGGAGAGTGAGAAGCAGACTCCCCGCCAAGCTAGGATCCCAATGTGAGGCTCGATCCCAGGACCCTGGGATCATGACCTGAGCAGACACTTAACGACTGAGCCAGACAGGTGCCCCGGTCAAGATCCTTTAAAGCGTCAGTCAAATCATGTCACTTCCTGCTCAAAACCATCCACAGGTTTGCCATCACATTCAGAATAAAATGCCAACTGCAGACCGTGGTCTCTATCTAGGGTAACTGTGTAACTTATCATCTGAAGCTGGGGCACGGTTGAGAGGGGAAAGGAGGCAATAGTAATAACTATGGTGGGACGGTCCAAGGCATCCAGATGTGCAGGGTCATCCTTAGTGCTGACCTTGCCCCAGCCTTGCTCACTCAGCAAGAGAGCCCTCTTGCCGTTCCACCAATATTCATGTTTGTTGCTATCACACGCCTTTATGTTTACTGTTCCCTCTACCTGGACCCCTCGTCCTCTAGACCCTAGACCACCTCACTCCATGCAGGGCATATCTTTACTCAGATATGTCATCCTCAGAATGGACCCTCCCAACCTCCCATGTAAAATAGCCACCAATCCCCTGGTCACTCCGTATTCCCTCCCTCACTTCATCTTACTTTACCGCATCTGTGAATATCGCGGACATTATATTATGTATGTTGATATGTTTGTTTATTGTCCGCGTCCCTGACTGGAAGGTAAATTAATTGAGGGTAGAGATTTGTCCCTTTTGTTCCCTGCTGACTCTTCAGCGCCCAGCACAGTGCCTGGCATGTAGTAGGTGTGCAGCGAGAAACAGTGGCTGGCAGAAGAGTAAGCTAGGACAATCGCTGGAGGGAGACGTGGAGTCTAGCGTTTGTTTGCTTTTGCTTCTGTTTTGTTTAAAGATGGGAAGGAGTGGGGTCTGGATCCAGTAGCAAGGACGTCTACTTCAAAAAGGCTTCCATCTTGACTGTGAAGTTCCCAGGGATAGGAATCATTGTTGTTGTTCAAAACCATGTCCCTTTGGGGCTCCTGGGTGGCTCAGTGGGTTAAAGCCTCTGCCTTCGGCTCAGGTCATGATCTCAGGGTCCTGGGATCCAGCCCCGCATCAGGCTCTCTGCTCAGCCGGGAGCCTGCTTCCCCCCACCCTCCTCTCTCTCTGCCTCTCTGCCTACTTGTGATCTCTCTCTGTCAAATAAATAAATAAAATCTTTAAAAAAAAAACATGTCCCTTTATGTCTCTGAAAGTGCCCATTACATAGTGGGCATTCTAAAATATTTACAAAATAAGTAAATGAAATAATGATCATGATGATGATGATGATAAAATTCTATTGCCCTCACGTATTACTGTACTAAGTATTTTGACATCTATTAACTCATTTAAACCTCACCGCAATCCTATAGTAGAGGTTATTATGACTTTCTATTATAGCCCCATTTCATTGAAACAGAGAAGTTAAGTAACTTCCCCTAAGATCACACAGCTAGTAGGTGGTTGAGCTGGGATTCTACCCAGGCAGGCCAGCACCATCCATGCTGGTAATTTTTGCATCCTGCCTTAGCGTGGGGTAGACCAAGCATGAGACTCCTGCATTGGGCCAGGCAATGGGGACTGGGTTTGGGAGGAAAGACGAGAGAACAAACCCAAATGATGCTTGATTACTGTCTGGGCGACTTGAGGGGGTGAAGGTGACACACACCAAGGGGAACACAGGAGAAGGGGGGAAGTTCAGTGTGGCCATGCTGTTTGTGAGACCCATGAATACCCAGGAGTAGCACCCGGAGAGAGGTCTGGACTGGAGTAGAGATTGGGGACTGACAGCTGAAGCCATGGGGCACAGGAAATAGTGCTAAGCAAGAGGGAGGAGACCCAGGAGAGAACCCTGGGGAACAACAGCCAGAGAAACTCTGGAAAGACAGAGGAAAATCGGGGAAGAATGGAGTGCCAGGGGCCACAGCCAGAGAGGGCCAAGAACAAGAGCTTGGTCACCAGTCCTGGGACTCAGAGAGGAAGATGTGCAATCACGAGGTCACAGAGGCCTCAGCGTGAGTGAAGGAGGCCGGGCTGGGGCCAGGCTGGGCAAGCCTCTGAGGGAGGCAGAAGCAGTTTTAAAGAAGAGGCAGGTCAATGAAAGAGCCCCGCAGGGACCGCAGGAGGAATTTGCTTGCTGATGGCGGAGGGAGGGGTTTGCGGAGCAGGCAGAAGGGTGAGCCCTTCTGGGGCTCAGAGAGAGGCAGAGAGGGGACCTCGACTCTCCCCACTGTCCCTGTGCCCCTACTCCAGAGCTGAGCGAGCAGGGAGATTTTCAGAGGCTGGTCTCAGCTCCAGCTCAATGTCTGGTCCCCACACTAGGTCACCCCCACCTCCTCTCGGGGCTGGTACTCAGATTCCGGAATGCACCAGGCCCAGGCTCCAAATAGCCGTGTTTCACGATACCTCTGCTGGGCCAGGCACTGAGCCTCTGACTATTGGGTAGCCCCGGTATCTGAGGGGTCCTGAAGGGGACGGTGGTCGGCACAGAGACGCTCAGGGCGGTGGTTGGGAGTTACTAGTTGTGAAGGAATTTCCGTCAGTGTCTGGGACATAAAGGCAGAACCCAGGTCAGTTTCGCTCTCCGTCATGTTCCCTAGCAACTACTAAGGGCACAGCAGTGCCTGGCACTTAGTAGGTATTCGGTGAAGATTGGCTGAGTGTTTAGCTATGGAGAGGGGTGCTGGGGGGCTCTGTGGAGGAGTCCCGGTGGGCACTCCCCCGAGCCAGGGCCTGGGGGAGGCCTGGAGCTCCTGGGTGCCACTCCATCTTCCCTCTGTAGGGCCTTGCCCCTCCCTTCGTGTCTGGGCTCTCGTACCTTGGTTTTCTTATCTGTACAATAAGCTGATAACAAAGCTACTCACTCTGTAGGCTCTCTGTGGGGGTTAAATGAGGTAAGGGGCATAGAGCAGTGCCTGGTATTCAGGGAGAAAGTTGGAAATATTAGCATCTGGGCTAAGCCTCTGTCTCCATACCTTCTCTTCCTGGGAAATTCTTTTGCTTCCGTGGTTTTACCTCCTATAAGTCAACAGTTCCCAAATTTATATCTCTAGGGTAGACCTTTTTCCCCCTGAGCTTTGGATACACATATCCAACTGCCCAGTCTCTCTCCTTACACTCCTGTTGGTCCACCGATGTTCCAGGACCCGCGGGGCGTGCTGGGCCTGCCCAGGACCTCCCCCAGGCTCTCTGTGCCAAGGCCCACATCCACAGGGCCCCCAGCCCAGATGTGAAGCATCCCCATCACCACTTTCCTGCTTGCTGTTGCATCCCTGAGAACAATCTAAGCCTCCTCGCTTCACCCCCTCCCTGACCCCTGCTCGTCCCAGGCCCTTCCTGTCCTCCCCTTGCCCTCCTCCCCTGCTCCCCGGGGACCTATCAGCGCTCACTCCCCACCTCCACAGCTGCTGCCACAGCTGGTCCCTGATGGAATGCGCAGCTGCTGAGAGCCACATGTGGGGAACAGGCCGTGCACAGCTACCCTTGGGGCCCAGGGGGCGGGGAACCATCTGTCTGTGTCTGTTCGTCCATCTACTACACACACACACACACACACACACACACACACACACACACAGACTCCTAACCTCCTTCTCTCGGGATGGTGGTGGACAGTGTTGATTTGGTTACTTTCTCTGCTCCTGGACTGCAGGGTTCATGCCCCATCGATAGGGGTCCAGTGGTCCCAGCTTGGGGTCCCTGATGGCAGGCGGGCTGGGTCCAGCTGTCTTGGTGCCCGGATACCCCCTGCCACTCGGTGCGGGCAGCACAAAGCCCGCCCTCAGAGGCTGCCGAGGACCAAAATGGTGGCCTAGGTGATCAGAGCCTCCCTTTCTTTCCCAGACCGTGGGGGGTGGCCTGTGACAGAGGAAGCCAGAGGCCTCAGACACATTCCAGAGCCCCCTGGGCAGCGCCTGAGGCTTCAGAGCACTCTCAGCCCTGGGGCAGCGCCAGCGGCATCTGTCCCGGTTCTCACACTCTGGCCTCTGGAATCTCCATGAATTTCTCTTCCATGTGTGCATGATGTCAGCAGGACAAGGACACTGGGGGTGGAGGGGGGGAGGCACCGAGGACACTATGCTCCCTGAAGTTAGACGGCCATGGGGAGTGGGGATGGGGGAAAGCCCGCCCAATAAGGAGAGGACGACTTGGCCTCTTGCTCCCAAGCCTGATTGGGTCTTGGCATAGCCCAGCACATTCCTGCCAGAGCCCCTTGCCATCTCCAGGGCCTCAGTTTCCTCATCTGTCAGCTACCTCCTAAGTGTAATAGGCTCTAAAATCTTAACCCTTGTTGGAGTTCCTTCATGACGTAGGCACAGCTCACCCTTTTACCACCACTGGGGTCTCCACCCCAGTCCTGCCATTTCTCATGTTTTGGAACACATCATGTAGGTTCATATTTCTGAGTCTGTCCATCTTGAAAGCCTTTTCCTTTCTCTATCTGGAAAACTCCTACTCAACCTTCAGAACCCAGCACATGAGTCTGTTTCCAAGATGCCTGTCCCTTGGGCGCTGGTACTGCTTCTTTGTACTCCAGTGGTTCTCTCTATGGCTGCCTGATCTTCCCATACTATGCTATTTACCTCCCCTGACTGGCTCTCAGGAAGCTGTCCTTCCTGGGGCTGACGGCCACTCTGAGGAGCCCAGGCCCAGCACCCACCCACAACTTGCGGGTGTCAGAATATAATCAGGACGTGGTTGTAGGCTCACCCTGATGCTACCTGGTAGAACTCTCCCCGCCCCTATCTCCACTGGTCTGGTCTTTTTTTTTTTTTTTTAAAGATTTATTTATTTATTTGAGATAGAGAGTGAGAGAGAGCATGAGAGAGGAGAAGGTCAGAGGGAGAAGCAGATTCCCCGTGGAGCTAGGATCCTGATGTGGGACTCGATCCCAGGACTCCAGGATCATGACCTGAGCCAAAGGCAGTTGCCCAACCAACTGAGCCACCCAGGCGCCCTCCACTGGTCTGGTCTTAACAGAAAAAGGAAGTAGCTTGGTCCTTACCAGCTGTCAAGGCGTTTCTTAAACCCAGGAAACAGCCACTGTTTCCTTTCCCCCACCCAAGGCAGCCAAGCCAAAGTCCCACTGTACAGATGGGGAAAACTGAAGCCCAGAGAAAAGAAATTAACAGTAAATATTGGATGAGAACTCAGGGATCCTATTCCAGTCTAAAGCCCCAAATCCCTTTTTCCTAACCTCCCTCTTGGAGGTTAGAGCTGGGAAGTGATAATGGGGTCAAGGCAGGGCCCCTCTGGGTTGAGTGAGAGCCCTGGACTTGGGAAGCAGCTGTCCCTCACCTCTGGCTGTGGCTGGGATTGGGTTCCACCACACTCCCTGGTATTGACAAGGAAACCTCCCTCTCTTGCAGCACTAATATGCTGGAGAATTTTAAGGCCACCTGGGGGCAGATGGGCATGGGCCTGCGGCCCACAGAATGTGTGTCAACTCAGGTCTTCCAGGAGACAGATACTAAGGCAAGTTAGAGGTGAAGATTTATTGGGGACACCACCTGCAAGGATAAAGGGAGGGAACAGTAGTAAGACCAAAGAGCCTTTTTTGAGGATGGTGGAGGTCTGATGCCTGTGATAGAGACGGAGCAGGAAGGAAGATTGTGGAAGAAGAGCCTCAGACTGCAATACAGCTCTGACAAGGTCCTGGTCAGGCCAGGATTAGAGATTATCCACTAGGGGAGTCCCATGGTGACTATAAATAGCTCAGCTCTGGTCTCTCCATGGTGCCCAGTCACCAACTGGGATTGGTCCAGGAAGACCCTGTCATCAGCTCCCTGAAAGTCACAGCTGATCTGAGTTACAGCCACTGGGGGCTGTTGGCTAATGACACTCCTCGAAGCAGCTTCTCTCTCTTTTTTTTTTTTTTCGAAGCAGCTTCTCTTGACGACACACGTGAGTGACACGCCCCCTGTCCCCGCAGCTGCTGAGGGTCCATGCTTGGCAAAGTCACCCAGCCAGTGTGCAAATGTCAAGTTCACGCTCCTCGATTGCAGTCGTCCTAGCCTAACCTTTAAACCTCTTGGATCTTTGCAGGGCTTGGTTGGGGGTCGGGGGGTGACTTCACCAGAGGAAGGAAAGAATGAAGATTCAGAGGAAGTCAGGTGGGAACATTCCAGAAGGAATAGCTATGAACCTGAAGCAGCTGGTTGGCGTTACACGTCCTTTTGGCATCCACCAGCATGTGTCCTCAGATGAGTTGCTTCTCCTAACACTCGGCTTTCACCTTTGCAAGACGGGGATGAGAGAACATCTCGCTCATGCCTCCCTGCCCAGATCCAAAAACAGTGGGAGGAGGGGATCAGTCATTTTGTGTCTGGAAAGACGGCTCTGTCCTTACAGAGGTGCCCATGAAAGCCACTCCTGAAACTTTCCCCCTGGAGGAACCCAAGTGGCAGAATATTATTTGTACTACCTCTGAGGTTCAAGGGAACAGAGCTCAAACTAGCAATGAAAGCTCAAATTTTATGTGTGCTTTATCTTAAAATGATACACGAGAGAGTCGATATAGTGTAGCACTGAAGCAGAAGACAACTTGAGTTCGAGTAAAGCTCTGCTATGGACCGTGGCTCTCTGAGCCTCCGTTTCCTCCTCTGTAAAATGGGATAATAATAGTTCCTACTTCATAGAGTTATTGTGAGGATCAAATAAATCGATTTATAGAAAGCATGTAAGACAATCCATTCTGTTTATTGTTACGACGTGAATTTGTCATTTATTCCTCGTGTTACCTGTTTATAAAAAAAAATTTTTAATGGCTTACTGGCAAAGAAAACCAACCACCAATAAGAAAAAGGAAAGAAAGGCAAAGAAAGGGAATGCTTAGCCCTCAGGTCTCGGCCCTCAGGTCTTTCAGCTTTGCAGGGTGAAAAGTAAGGACACAACAGAGGAAAAAGAATTACGGCCGTGATTTCTCCCTTCCATTGTTCCAAGGCACAGTCACACTTCTTCTGTGTTGTGGGGTTTGTGCTCCCAGATCCAGTCCAAGATCCTGTCAGAAAGTGGAGGATTCAGTTATGGCACCAGTGGGCTGCATCTGTCTGCTCCAGGCCTGGGCAGGGGAAGGTGTGGGGCAATGACCTCTCCCACCACCCCTCTGTACCCTTGCCCTTTCCCTCGCCTTAGACGTGGCCCGTCACCTACAGCCAGCGCGAGCAGCTCTGGTATTGCTGGCCTTACGGACTTTATAAAAACTTCACAGTGAGATGGAGACATCTCAGAACACAACTTCTGCATGATGTTCCCAAGTAGGTGACTTCAGGGCCCCTGAAGGAATCTGCTGGATGGGAGGTGTGAGGAAGGATATGGATGAGGAGTCACATTTCTCCTTTTCCCTGGTGACCGGCTGGGAAGGTGGCGGACCTTCAGGTGGGAGAACCAAGGAGGCATATTTGGATCTAGTCTTGCCTGGAGGCCGAGGAATGGCTAAGATAAAGTTGGAGGCCCCTAGTGATACCAGGCAGATGGGAGTATAATGATATGTGGGAGTCGACCTCCAAGATGGCCGCCGATTCCCTCCACTTCCTGGTGTTCACATCCTTGTGTAGTTCCCTCCCATGCTGTATCAGGTTGGTCTGCGTGATCAATAGCACATGGTAGAAGTGATAATATGTCACTTCTGAGGCCAGGCCTTCAAAGACAGTCTTTTAAAGGGAGTTTGCCTTGTCCTCTCTTGGATTACTCTGGGGGAAGCCACAGTTACGTCGTGAAGACACTCAGGCAACCGGAACTAGGGCTGCCTGCCAACAGCCATGTGCGTGAGCAGACCCCCTAGCTCCCGTCAAGTCTGCAGGTGACTTCAGCCCCAGCTGACAGCCTGACTGCAACTTCAGGAGACACTCCGAGCAAGACCCACTGAGCTAAGCTGCTGCTAGGTTCCAGCCCCACAGAGACCGTGAGATAATAAGGGTTTGTTGCTTTAAGCTGCTAAGTTAGTTGTGGTAATTTCTGACACAGCAATAGATAACTAATGTGCCGTAAGACTCCCATGCCTTTGGTTTCCTACCCAGATGGGGGATGCTTCGGTGATCTTTTTAGGAGAGCTATTCAAAATATCTTACAACCAGTTCAGAAATGACATGGACTACAAACAACAAACCCAGTCCTGACAGCCCTGAATTCGATAGTTCAATTACAGGCACCTTTTAAAAAAATCTTAAAAGATTTTATTATTTATTTATTTATTTTATTTTATTTTATTTTATTTTATTTTATTTGAAGAGCAAGAGAGCAAGGGGAGGGGCAGAAGGGGAGGGAGAGAGAGAGAATCCCAAGCAGACTCAGTTCTGGGTGCAGAGCCAGACGCAGGGCTCGATCTCATGACCCTGAGCTTATGACCTGAGCTCAAGAGTTGGAGGCTTAACCATCTGAGCCACTCAGGTGCCCCAATTATGCACATTTATTGAGCCTCACTTGGGGGTCACTTTGGGAACACCAAAGTACAGCAGGAGATTCTCCTTTGCGCCATGGGAGAAAGAGCCATGAACTAAATATGGTGCACGGGAGAGTGTGATCTGTCCCTCGAGCTGTACCAGGTTCTGAGGGAGCCCAGCTGAGGAAGTTGTTTTGAGGTAAGTCTTGACAGGGCCTCAGCAGATGGAGGGGAGAGCGGGTGGCAGGAGAAATGAGAGTGGTGGCCAGAACGGGGTCGAGGTACTGGCCCCAGGTTGGGTGGGCTGTGGGGGGGCTTGGGGTGCAGGAGGAAGCTAATGGGAGGGCTGCAGCTAGACACTGAGTCACCCCCTTCCTCCTCCGTCTCATACCTGCTCTTATCTCCTCTTCTTCCTCCCACTCCATCCCCCCCTTGCTAGTTCCAGATGGGGACATCGAGCCCGCGCCAAGAGCACCGCTGGGAGAAGCTTGCCTTCTGATGGACTCAGGCTGCAGAATCTGCCCCAAGGGTGGTCTTCATGTCGGGGAGGGTTTACATGGAGACACTGGTACCCCAGGATGGAACTGATCTCGGGCCTGCTAGCTACAGGCCTCGCCATTGGCATTTCTCGAGGGGACCGTCAGTCAGCGGATACGATCGCGATGAAGGCAAACAAGACAACATAAGTTCATTTTAAAAGTCTCCTATTTATTTGAATGGCTTTTAAGAGGCAGAAGCCCATGTTGTGAAATTCAGTTACGGGACAAGCATGAGGAGCGAGAGGCATCCACACTGGCGAGCACGCAGCGCCCTTTATCACGTGACTGGGTAGCTGCTGGGAGCCAGATCGAGCGGGGGCGTGGGGAGGGCTGATCGCAGGCCAAGGAGGGGCAGAGCCGAGAAGGTATGAGCTGTCTTACCCCCTCTTCAGACAAAGGAACTCACAGAGATGAAGAAGAACATGCTACAACCGTTTAAGGAGGCACTTAGGAGATTTACCATAAAAAGCAACCCAAGGAGGTTCGGTTGTAAGGAAGACCAGGGCAGCCTGTGTTTGCAAAAGATATAAATAGACCTATAAAGATATAAATAGGGCTTCTGACAGGTAGATACAAGCACAGTACATGTAAGGCTTCACTTTCAATCCTGTTCTACACTGGGCAGCAGGGGGGTGGGGGAATGAGATGCTTTTAATGAGATGCTTCTAGAAACTAGAAGCTAAAGATACATGTGTTAATAAAGAACTTTATATGTACACAGTTTAAAACACACAGAGATGAACTAGGCTACCTCAGGTCTCTCAGAGACCCCAGACTCTACTAGCCTGAGGAGAATATCCTCACACGCTCAGTTAGTTGGTTCTGAAGAACTCAGTTCACTGGGCCTGGGCCAGAGGGAGCAGACAGGAGACTCCAGGGCTGGCTTTAGCCTGCAAGATGTGTTTTGTTTGGCCTGCACGATGCTTTCCAAATTCAAAATAGTTGCCAACATTCGAAAGTCCAGATTTTTATCTTCCCTTGAAAAATGGGGTGGGATATCTGGCAACAGCCCCACACATTCCCACACGGCAGCAACCGTGTCTGACAAGAGCATACGTGTGCTCCGTCACCCGAAAGATCCGGCCTCGTCTCCTTGATCACTTATTTCTCCTGCCCGACCCTGGGAGGCATCAGGGTTTGGGACCAGGCCCAGGAATCCAGTCTGCGGTGACCTCAAGATTTTCTACTTGGTGGCAGCTCCAAGATTAGCCTGAGGCCTTACCAGTGGGCCCATGAAGGCATCTTCACCCACAGGCCAAGAGCGTGGGAGACAGTAACCCTAGTCTATAGAACCCCACTTTCTCTTACAGGGACCACTGCAAAGATGGGTCACTGAAAAGTTGCCAGGCGTACTTCACTTTCATAAATTCAATCCCAAAGGCATCAAGGAGATATTTCCTGATCAAAGTCAAGGGTTAGTCACTTCTGGGCCAGACTAGAACACCCAAGCAGAGGAAGGAATCCCGGCCTGGCCTGGGCTGGGCCAGGGGGCAGGGAAGAAGGTAGCTTTTTTGGCCATGACCATGAGATAACCAGGGCAGCCATGAGAGGTTGGCAGGTTTTGCAGGTGGTTAGAAAGCTCCATTCAAGTCATAGTGTGAATGACTCCATCTGCATTTGTGCAGTATACAGTCTTCCCAACTGCACATGTCGGCCCTGGGACTATCAGCAGGAGGAAAGAAACAAATGGAGAGGCAGGTGCAGCCAAAAGGGGCATCCTAGCACAGATTCTGCCACTTCCTTTCCAAGGCTGCAGGGGGTAGGGCTGGGAGGCAGAGGGTTGGGAGCCAATACTTGATTGGCCAAAGTCTGGAAGCTGGAAAGAAAGATAAGAAACTTGGCCTCAGTGGCCCCCATGCTGCACATGTGCAGATGCCCATGAGATGTTGGGAATGGCCAGAAGCAGTCCCAGGAAACAAGGCTGGCCATAAGTAGGTGGGGCCCAGGATCCTTAGTTAACAGAGATAACCATCCTGTCCACTGTCCACACACACACTTGTCAGCAGAGATATCGGACCCATTACACGCCCACATAAACACGGACAGATGCAGTTTTTATCCTGTTGCACACTCTCATATGAATGTGCCCACACACACAGTCACAGTGGTTGCTGGTAAAAGCAATCAGCTTGTCACACAGGAAATTTTCAGAGCACCTATAGTGCTTTTAAGCTAAGCTACCTGCGGGAGTCTAGCACAGCACCGACTACCACGGAGAGAAAACCAGTGAAGAAAAACCACCAACTTTGGCCAGTGGCAGAGTGCTGGCCTTTGGCGCCACCTACTGGTGGTAGGGGTTTTCGCGCTTTGCCTTAAGATGGTGAAACCCAGAAAATACGGACCATTTCAAAGGCACCCAGTCTGGGGAAGCCGCCAACCCCAGGATGCCATTCCCCCTCCTCTTTGTGTCCTGCCCGAGTAGGGTGAGACCCCCGCATTCTGAGTGGTACCGTGCCATCAGAGAATAAACAGGGCCTTGCATGCCCTCTGGAAAGCAGTACCCCACACCAACAAGGATGTCAAAATAGGGTTTCATCTTCTGTGCCAACTCCATCTTGCTGGTAGGGGCTGCCTGGAATGCTGGGTTGAGAAGGATTCTGAGGCCAAGTCCGGGCTTAGGAGACAACAGTGTCACGATGGAAAAGTCATGTGTATAGGTGGGACCACTTCCACACTTGCTTTTCTTGCAGTGGACCCTGGAAACTGGGCAAGCCTCTAGATCTGCAGGGTCCTAGATTTCTCTTGATCCGCAGTTCCACCCTGAGGGTATGTGTGTGTTGCTCATACTCACATAGCACAAGAAGATTGCCGTTCTGACTTTCTCTAGAGTTTTAGCCCTAGCTTGATCAGTAACTTTGAGGCTAGCTAAAGCCCTCCCTGGAGCTGTCTTCATGAAGAACTTGATCTTGCTTCCACAGAGAGCATATGGATGACTTGTTAGATCAGAGTGCTAAAGTCAACATCGGCCGCTCCATTATATCCCAAACCAATATTTAGCTAAAGCCCATCCATCTACCAGCCCTTTCCACTTCCCAAGAGGCCCCAGGAGGGCAGTGACGAGCTGAGAACCACAAAGGCACGCCGAGCAGGTGCTGGATAGCCAGCTGGGTTCAGCCCTAGCCAGGGGTCCTGCTCCCTGCCCCTCACCCACCAGCTGAGGAGTGCACACTCGAGTCAACTTTGTGAGTCAACAACATTTCAAATTACAACAGGCCATGGGGCACTTGGAAATAGTCAAAACCTGAAATCTGAGATCCTCCAATGCCAAGGATCTCTTGTGTTCAACTTCACGGTACTCAGCTAGTGCCTACGATTTTCTGCTGCCCTAATGATGCCTGCAGATGGGCACGGAGCCTGCCCATGCTGCCCCCCCTTGGCCGTGAACCCAGCCTCTGCCTCCAGCACTCAGGTGGACATGAGCTGGTCTCTCCCACGAAGGGGCAGGCTGCGGATGATTGCCTTAGCCCAGGGTCAGATAAATATTTTCAGCTCCTTGGTGTCTGTTGAAACAACTCGACTCTGCTGTTGTGTGCAAAACCAACGGGCATGGCTGTGCTCCAGCGAAAGTTTGTTTACAAAAACAGATGGTGACCGAGATTTGGCCTATCATTGGCCACACCCTGCATGAGCCCCACATGAGGGGCTTCAAACTGGGTTCCAGAGAATTTGGGTGATGCTTCAGCAGCTCTGCAAACGTCTGGGCTCTAATTTCAATTCTTCCCAGCTACTTAGGACACTGCAACAGCAACGTACCACGTGTTGCATAGCAGTTTAATAGAAAGGAGGTCAACATGCTAACTGGTGGGCAAGCTCCTTTGTCCCGAAGCTTCTCTTGTGGCCTCTATGCCAGCTGGGCTCAATGGCAGAATGGCTGAGAGCCTGGATCCCAAGGGACAGACATGGGCTCATTGCCAGCGCTGCTGCTCACTAGCTGAGTGACTTCGGGCAAGTTACTCTCTCTAGACGAGCAACTAGAGTGGACGATGGCCTTTGTGCCAGCGTGGCTTCCCGGATGCCCCTTTTGCTGAATTGCGGGAAGACGGTGTTGTCACAGTGGAGAGAGGCCAGCACACCGGAGGCCACGGAGGGGTACCCGGGGGCTCAGGTCAGCGCTATTTAGCAACTGTCATAGAGGTATTTCCATGTGTTAATCACCAGTTTGGTGTGCGGGCGCCCACCAGTCACACCAGTTGGATATCATTACAATGCTGGATCCGTCTCGGGTTTGAGCTTCTCACAGATTTTGGTTTCTCCTGATGTTTCCTGCTCCATCCCCGCCATTCCGGGGAAAGGAGGGAGCGCTCTGCAATGATCTTCGCAGTCCCAGCACCTAGGAACAAGGCTTGCTTTCCTGCTCACTGGCAGTTTCCACTGGGTCTGGGACAGCGTGGGCAAGCATTTCCTGGGAAGCATTCCGGGGGACTGGTCAGCGGGCAGTGCTATGGGTTCCAGGGGTCCAGCATTTCAGGAGCTGCCCCTCCCCCCCCACCCTAGCGCTGCGGTCTGGTACAGGCTGTGATGCTCATCTGGTGTTTCAATTTGCCCGAGGAGCCAATGCACAATGCTCCTTGCCTGGGGCTCCTCCTCACCACTGGAAAGAATCAGAACATGGGTCTGGCCGCTGCCTCGCCTGCCCCCAAGATTCTGGCCTTTTCCTCCAGCCCCCGAAAGCTTTTTTCCAGGCCCAAGATGCTCATTTACGGTTTCAATAATAGAACCGGACCCTAGTGTCACTGCCCAGGGCTGTCTGTGTCAGTTACTGGTGGCTCCAGTGAAATCCACAGCTTATGCTCCACCTTATCTTTTTCCTTCCAGCATCATATTTTCCTGCTTCCTCAGAGACCTGGAAGAATCAGGGCTGTTTATCACTAGGTCCCGGAGGCAGGACCTCTTGGTTCCCAGAATCCCTGGGGTTTATCTTAATTAGGCGCCATCTGGTGCCTAATGTACGTGCTGATTCTGGTCACGCAGACTAATACCATTCTTTGAACGTCAACTATGCCAGCTTTGCAGGCTGCGTATAGCTCTGGCTGGCTCTGTGAGCCCCAGAGGCTCATCCAAGGGGTAATTCTGACTGGGAGAAGGACAGAGGGCCTTTCATGGTTCAGCCAAGATCAAAGATGACTCCCTCTCTCACTTTCTTTCCTAGAGGCTGTTCTTATGTCTCCTAGTATCTCTGGCCAGGCTTGGAGCAGAGGGAGGAGCTCAAAACCAGGCCCCCTGCCCTGAGGCCTCCTCTGTTGGCCAGATGGATCCTGGCTGTGGATGGAAAGACCCGTATGAAGATATCATCATTACATGCCCCTCCCGTGATAAGGCGATATGGGGTCTGCCCCAGAAACTCAGCATGGCCTTGACCTCCCCCACCCGCCCCAGCCCCAGCTTCCCACATGGAGTGAAAACCCAGCCAGGCACTCCTCTTCTGGCCCAAACTGCTGCTCACCTTGAAAACCACCTCTGTCTCCTCACTTTTTCCTCCCTCCAGAACTATCTCTGCAATATTACCCTGCGCTACACTGCTCTGAACTTGTCCCCATTCAGATCCTGTGCCAAGTCCTCCAAATGACAAAGGTCAGGCC
The DNA here is from genome assembly GCA_028533885.1 of Nasua narica. NCBI lineage: Eukaryota > Metazoa > Chordata > Mammalia > Carnivora > Procyonidae > Nasua > Nasua narica. Next base: position 26,930,557 of record CM052798.1, read on the forward strand.
CCAGGTAGCCCTTTACCTCCTTTTCCCGCCCTCGCCAGCGCTCCAGCTCTCCCACATACCCCTCCAGGCTCCTACTCCCTAGGATAGGACCTTTGGCTTCCTTCACAAAGTGCTTGCTTACTACTGGGATGGCCCAGGAGCCGGGCAATCAGTTGCCCGCTCAGACAGCTGCTCACCCTTTCTGGGTCTTCCTGAGGGACCAGCCATCCATGTGCCCACTCTCCCTTCATAGAGAGCGCCAGGCTCGTTAGCAAAAAAGGAAGCAGACTCATCAAAGAGTGAGAGTTCTCCCCTAGAAGTGGTGACAAAGGGGCTGCACTCCTGCAAGGGGAGGTCACCTCATGCTGGGGTCCTTTGCACAGTGTCCCGATGACAGAGAACTCAGGGCTTCCACTCATAGTCCCATAGCTGGAGGATCTTGCAAGTGCATCTTTCAGCTCCTTCCTGTCTGATGGGTCACTGTCTCAGACCAGACTTTCCCATGTCACCCTGGGCAGGCCTTCCCTCCGGGGCAAGCAGGACGCCCTCTCACTTCAGCCACTGAGCATTCTTTCCCTGCCTTTGGGCCCACAACCAGCAAATCCCAACACTCCACCTCTTCCCCCCGGCAAAGCTGCTTGGTAGCGCAGCATAAAGCGCTAACCCAAGGACTGAGGGCTGAGGTGAGCGGGTTGGCGGGCAGGAACAACTGAACTTTGGCTAAAAGCGAAAGCAAAGGAAGCCCTGAGCAGGCAGTCCCGAAAGCTCCTCCCGGGAAGAGCCCGCAGTGCCCCCTGCTGGCGGAAGGAGAGTTTGCGTGCAGGTTAAATTCACTCTTCTCTCCTTCCACAAACCCTGCCGCGGGCAGCTGACCCCTGATGGGTGACTCACAGTAGAGGATCACAGGAAGCAGACAGGTCATCTTGTCCTGTGGTTTCCAAACGTGCAGAAAGAGAGGTAGGGTTGCTGCGGACGATTGTGCATTTTGCCCCTTTGACAAAGGCCCCTGAGCTGAGGAGCCCGCGGGGACTGAGATACAGGCTATGAGCCGTGTACCCCAGCGTGGGTCTGGGTCAGCGCAGAGCAAGGGCCGTCTGTTTGAAATTCATTCCCGAGATAGTGTTCTCCTCTAATTGCACAAAGGTACCCTATGGTCTAGCAGCAGCCCTGGGCAGGCGTGGTTATCTTAATAAACCACGCTTATGCAGCTCCAAGAGAGTTGGAAAACCACCTCCAAGACGCCGGAACTGAGGCCCCTGGAAGGGAGGGACTTACCCCAGGTTGTCAGCTCATGCCGGGACGGAGCTTAGAAGCTGGATGCCTTCTCTCTCAAAGCCAAGTTCTTTGCACGGCACTGAGCTAGTCTTCAGCCCAAGCTCCGCTGGAGGCAGCCTGGCTCCTCTGACGCTGTCATCCTAATTCCTATCAACGCCCTTCCCCCAAACCCAGCTACTCTGCAGTCTTACTCTCCTAGCTGGGCTCGGGTCACAGTGTTTGCCCTGCAGGAGGGCTGGGGAGGGTGCCGGCTCGGTCTGCGTAATTCCCTACAAGTTCCTCACTCGTGGGGATGAGGGCAGACGTGCAGGACAGAGCGGTGAGGAACTAGAAGGGTCCACTGGACGACACGGTGGGGTACGGGCAGGAGCCGCGCGCGCAGCCCTGCAGGTCGGTGAAGCTGGCGGCTCACTGCTTGGCTGGGGCCGGCTTCAGAGGCACAGGCGGCCGGGGCGTCTGGGCCACACCGTAAGGCACATGGGCGGCCACCGTGCCCATCTCCTGAGCCCCGGCCACGTGGAACATCTGGTCATCGAAGAAGATGTGTGGGCGGATCTTCTCGAGGAGGGGGCCCTTGGGCGCTCCTGCGAGGAACAAGGCCTCATCCGTCTCCAGGCCCCAGCTGCGCAGGGTCTTGAGAGCCCGGGCCCCCGAGCTGGCTGCGCTGCGTGCCGTCACCAAGTAGGTGCGGATTGGGCACTCCAGCCGCAGGCCCTTGGAGTAGAACTTCTTCTGCAGCCTACCCAGCGCCTCCAGAAAGCCCTTCAAGGGGCCCTAAGAGAAGGCAAGGGAACACGGTGAGCTCCTCTGTCTCCCAAAGGCTTGCCCCCTCTCCAGGGCGGCTCCTCGTGAAAGCATTAGCGTCTTGCTGTTTGGGGTGGGAAAGCTTTTCGAGACCCCCACATCTCCCAGCTCTGCTACACCTGCCGGGGCCGCTGTGTGTGTCAGTGAGACTGCAGGTGCCTCCGTCGGTCTGGGCATCCTACTGCCGTGACTGGGGATGTCTGCGTCAAAATAACCATCCCAGGGCGACTCTCACTATGTATGTCTGTCCACGTCCCCTGCAGGAACATGGTTGTGTTGTGCAGCTGTGTAAGTGTGACCTTCTGTGCAGTGTCAGCTGGGAGGGTGTTTTAGGGACTGTGGGATGGGCACCCTCCAGTTAGAGTGGACTCCAGCTGCAAACAACGGGGACAGACAGACAGACCAATGTGTACCTGCCAAACGTCGACCCTGCCCATTGGGCACAGGTGACTCAGAGTGTTATGCCCCCAGCTCTCTAGGGCCCGAGGAGGGATTGACTCTCTGCCGTGCCCCAGAACAGCAAAGCTGAATGAGGATGTGCAAATAAAGAACCAGATGCTGATGAAGAGGAAAGCTGCATCGGTGGCGGGAGATGAGGGCAGGTGGGCTTCTAATCTTAGAGATCTCTCCCTGGCTGGGTGACCTGGAGTCAGTAGAGGTCTCCTCTGCCTACCACTTAGTGGCAAAACCGGTCCTGCCCTGGGTTTCCAGAGATTTCAGGGGGACTCCACAAGAACGGAAGTCAGATGAATATCTGGGATCCACAACTAAAATCCTGCTGAGCTCTTGGGGAAAGAGGTTCTGGGACTATTGCACACCCAGATTTCCATTAAAAGCACAAATAGGAGCTCTCAGGAGGTCTGCGGATCCCAACACCTCCAACCCCAGGGGATTTTCTCCAGGCTCCCTGGCATATTCTACTCTCGGGGAGACTCCAAGCAGTGGGAGGGTCCCTGAGCCTCCCAGCCAAGGGACGGATGGCAGGAGGTAGGAGGGCTGATGTGGCCCAAAGCAGGTGGGTTACTCCAGGCCCCAAGACCAGTGGGATCTCCCTGCTCCCTGAGGAGCTGCTCAGCTTTTCTTCTCCTCCAACAAGGGAAACAGGGGCTGCCTGAGGACCTGGGACCTGGGAGATTACTCAGAGTGGTGGGCGAATCTCAGAGAGGGGATGAGGGTTCCAGAGAGAAGAGGGCAGCTTTGGGGACAGAGAGAGGTCCTCAGAAAGGGGAAGGAAGCTTCAGAGGCAGGGGAGCTTAGAGAGAGAATGGGGGCTTCAAAGGTGGAGGATAGGACTACAGTTAGGGGGATGAGGATCAACGAAGGCATAGAAGCTCATTGAGGGGGCCAGGGGTCTGGTGAGAGGGATGAGGGCTGGAGGCCTGGTGAGCAGAACTCACTGAATTCTGGATTGAGCCTGGGGTTTGGTTCTGGACTTGAAGCTCTGGCCAAGGGCAAGTTTAGGGGACCCGCCTCGCTCCTCTCAGGGGTTCTGGGGAGTGTGTGCAGCACCTGGGCCAAAGGTTTGTTCTCGTGGGCCTTCTCATGCTCAAAGAACCTGTCCAGCCCATGGGCCTTGACGATGCGCTCCGACTCATCCGAAAAGAGCACAGCATCCCCATCGAAGGCCACGCGCAGCTGACTCTGGGACACAGCCACGTCCCTGCTGGGGCTGAAGATGGTGGCCGCTGCGATCCCTGGGCAGAGAGAGGCAAGCGTTGTCTGCCTTCATCTAGACAATACGGGCCCCTGACGCCTGCCTCAGTGGCCTGGGGCCAAGAGGCCACCTCAGGCTACCTTTGCCCCACCAGCCTCACCCAGGACTCAGGGCAAGGATATTTAAATTTATAAATATTTAAATAGCATTCAAATATTTGAACATTATTAAATATAAATATTTAAATAATATTTATAAATTTATAAATATTTAAAAACTAGTCAATAAGAATGGACAGTGGCTTTTGTTCTGAGGAGGGCTCTGAGGGCCCCAGCCCATGTCGGGGTTTCCTTTTAGTTGCTGCTTTGTGGGAAGGTCTGGGGGAGCCCCCAGGAAACAGAGGTAACTCAGAAAACTCAGGGAAGCAGCTGTTAATCAATCAGAATGGAGAAATTTCAATTCCTTAAAATCTGGTAAGGTCATGCTGGTACAGACCGGCTGAATGTCAATCCTGACCAGAAGGAAGGGTCCCCCAGGCCACTGCTGTCCTTCTAGGAGGTCCTCACAGGCACCTGATGTAGATCTACAGCAGGGGGTCGGGGGGAGTGTCAGAGAGCCTGGACCCTGGCCTGGCCTCAGTTACTCTCTACTGTTGATTCGGGCAAGTAATCAACACCCTCTCTGGACCAAGGTAAAGTGAGGGGTGGTCCAGCTCTGTCTGGAGCTGAAATCCCAGGCTGAGGTCTATGGGTGCCCCCAGGTCACCGCCACAATGGCGCCAGGTACGCCCCACTCAGGGTTCCTTGCGGCAACGTGGGTGACCATCGAGGGGAGCAGCAATGCCATCTGACTGTGTACAGAGACTCTCTGCAACCCTGGGCTTCTCCAGGAGTCAAGGATGCCCGTGGGAGCCCAGGCCCCGGACGGGAGCTGCACCGGGCAGCAGAGAGCCAAGGCTAGGAGTCTGGAGGCCTGGGGGTCTGTTTTCTGCTGGTCATCTCCCCAAGGGCTGCTTCAGCCCTGCTCTTGGGACTCCAGGCTCGCAAGGGCTGGGCTAGGGCAGAGCTCCTGGGAGGAGAGAGCAGTGTCAGGCTTCTGGCAACTTCAGCAGCCAGAAGATGCTCACAGGCATCAGGCCGGGCACCTTCCCAGGGCCTGCAACACGGGAGCCAGGAGGAACCAGGACCGCCTGGCTCGGGGCAGGGCCTCCCTCCTGACCATCCCTGCTCGCTAGCTGGCGCTCAAGTTACAGATTTAGAGAGGCTTGCGCTCAGGTCAGCGCCAAGTCCCCAACCAGAGGGTGTGACACCTGCCTAGGGAATCGCTTCTGGTTTCTGGTTAAAGAAAGCCTCCTGCGGCCCAAAGCAACTCAGGGGAGTGAGGCATCGAGAGGTAAGAGACCAGGCTGCTAGGTGGGAGACAGCATAAAAGAGGAAGAGAAAAGTGGATATTTGAGAAAAAAAAAAAAAGGTAGGGCACCTGGGTGGCTCAGCTGGTTAAGCATCTACCTTCAGCTCAGGTTATGATCCCAGGATCCTGGGATCGAGTCCCACATCGGGCTCTGGGAAGAGTCTGCTCAGGGGAGAGTCTGCTTCTTCCTCTGGCCCTCCCCACCACCTGTGCTCTCTCACACACGTGCTCTTTCTCTCTCTCACAAAAATAAATTTTTAAAAATCTTAAAAAAAAAAAAAAGTGAATGTATTGCTGGTTGATAGAGAAACCTGCTGGGAGTGTTAGGCCTGAGGAGCCCTCTCGGGCAGTGGGGCAGTCCTTCCCCCCCCCTCCCCCGTGGGCCTGTCTCCTTCCATGAGCAATAGGGGCACACGCCGAGTCTGGAGAACGAGGACTGTGGGTTACCACCTTAAACTGCCCCTTGACAGAGACCCACGGGGGTGGGGGGCGGGGGGAGGCTCTCTTCGCCAGTCGTTACAGCTGGTCTCCTAACCTCCTAACCTCACCTCGGCATCGGCCAAGCCAGGTGCTGGAATGCCAGCCATTTCCCAGACCCCAGTGCTCAGGAGGAACGAGATACTGACCTTCCTCCCCACTGGCCCAGACAGGGGGCAGAGGCTGCTTCTGGTCACACAGGCATCAGAACTACCCGCCTGGAGGATTCTTAGAAGGGAGCGGCCTTCCGGGCTGTAAGGAGGGTTTCCACGGGAAAGCTAGGGGGCGCTGATGAGTAAAGGCATCTTTACCACCATAGGGCGGAAGGTGGGAGAGTGGACTAGAAGGGCAATCAGGGGAACCGGTGGCCCTTATTCTGAGAGTTTACCTGACAGGTCGCCGGAATTAAGAGAGGTACTCCCTTTCCAATTACCATAGTAAGCCCTAGCATCTGCTTAGAGCTTTAGGGCCAGCCCCCCACCCCAGCCTCTGGAACCCTTCTGTCAGACTCCCTGTATTCTCCCTCCCCAGCATGACTCACCTTCATCAATGGCTTCCCGCACTTTCTCCGCATCAGCTGACAAGTAGAGGTTGGTGTGATAGGCCTTGAGGTAGCAGATGGGGCTATTCCCACCTGTCATGCAGAACCGCTCAATGAACAGGTCTGGGAAGGAGGCAGAGAGCACCTAGGTGATGCCTGAGTCAACCCTCAGGGCCTCAGAGTGGTCCCTTCGAGTCCAGCGGGCTCCATCTTGGTTCTGAGTGGTGATGGGGCAGCAGAGGGATTCTCAGAGTGATTGTAGGCCACCCTTCCCCTCTCTGAGCCGCTCCATTCTTCATCCATGAAATATGGATGACCAACCAAGAGTGACCGTCTGGCCCACGGTAATGTCCTATTGTCAGATAATCACACTACTAGGAAAGGTGGGTCTCCAGCCAAAGCCCGGCCCCCCTGGCCATAGATGATTAGATAGGGGCAGACACCTGACCCAAGCTGGGCCAATCAGATCCTCTCCAAACCCAGGCAGATGGTCACGTGGTACCCCTGCGTGCAGAGGCTGGAGAAGACTTGCTGGTTGGTAAGAGGCTGCAGCTCTGGGCCCACCGAGTCACTCCATCACTACCCCAGCCCCCCGTGCGGACAATCCACAACGGAAGACCTAATTCCTGGCGCAGCGGGGGCCCTTCAGGGCCCTGCTCCAGTACTGTTGTGCCTGTGCCCTAAGGTAGTTAAATATTTTGAGTATCCTCCTGCTCCCAGCAATTTGAAATCAGGATTACGAAAATGCCACCGAACTCTGTTGGTTGCTTACAACAAGAATTTGTAAGCTTATAAATTTTGGCCATATTCAGGAAAAGCAGAGAAACCTAGGGAGATGGAAACAGACATGCCGAGAAAAGCAGAAATAAGGATTCATGTGGCCGGGAGAGAAAAAACCCAAGAGAGATTTCCAGTACTTGGATTCAGGTTGCTCTGGGCCCAATTTTACTTCCTGCCCTGTGGTTCTAAGAGACATCCTTCTAACCTGATAAGAAATTACTGTATTCTCTTCAGCGTAAGCTAGCTCTGGAGGGTCTGTTACTTTCCATCAAGAGTTTGGACTAAGACACCAAGTCCCTTCACTCTGACAACGGCACCTGCTTCTCCTAGCAGCCTTGTGAAGGCCCGTGAGCCCCGTTGCCGATAAAGAAACTGAGGCAGGGAGGCAGCGGGGCCTACGCAGTGGTGTGCTGGAGCTGGCTTGAACCAACTTGCAGGAGATGAACGTTAAACATTCAGGGATTTTTTTTTTTTTTTTGAGCCAGAGCGTCCAACTGTTAATAACTTGAAATCAGCCACGGAGGGATATTCACACCCTAAGATGACAATGTTACAATCAGGGTTTTGTTTTGTTTTGTTCTATAGGTTTATTCTGTTTTCTTGAGGAACTGGTTTACCAGCGTACCTCTGGGCTTCAGGTTCTAGTTGGTATTCCCTCCCCCCTCCTCAGAGGTGTGGCCCCATCTGCAAGGGTCTAGTAGGCATGTCCCATGGCCAAGCCCCTGATGCTCACCATAATGGTTGATACTGTTGATCAGACGGACACCCACTTGGGCGTGGTTGTTGGTCACGAGGACGATGTCGAAGATGTCCTCACTATCGGGGTACAGCTCCCGCAGCCTCCTGTTCACAGCCTCCAGAGCCTGGATGGGAGAGGGGACCCTCCCGCTCAGATCCCCAAGGACTGACATCTGGAGTTGGTAGCCAGCGCTGGGGAGGGGGAGTGAGGTGGGATCTAATGGGGGCGGAGAGGGATGGTCAAGGGCTGGCCATGGACGTGGACCGTCTCATTCTAACCTCAGCCATCGTGCTGGCTGATTGCTGCACCGGGGAGCCTCCATACAGGGTGAGTGGGGGGTGAAATCCAGCCCAGTTCCACTTACCAAGGTAGTGACCTTGAGTGGGGCTGCATTAGTGCAGGGGACAGGGAGGCTTCTCCCCACGATGGCTCTGTCCCCTTGCTAAGCTGTGTTCCTGCAGGCTGGCATCTGCCCACAGGAGGCCCCCTTTCCTTATGCAAACCCAGGAGTGCTTTTTTTCTGATGCCCACAAAGGCACTATATAGCACCCACCTTCACGAAGGGGAAGGCTGGCCCGGGGCTGAAGGGCTCGTTCTCATGTTCCAGCTGGTAGCGCACATACTCCTCCACGCCCTGCTCCGTGTAGATGCGCTGCTCCTCGTCCATGCGGAACAAGGCTCGGGAGGACACAGCAATGGTGACAGCATTCTGAGGCTTGGGCTGCGGAGGTGCAGAAGGAGGGCCGTTACCCCCACTCCCTGAAGCAGGTGTCGCGTGACAACCTCTCTGGGTGCCCAGCCTTGGGCAGGGCAGACATGGGTCAGGACCCCCTCCATGGGGGACCCAGAGAGTTCCTGAGGGAGATGGGGGCTCCCTAGCAAGGAGCACGACCTGGTGGGAGGACATGCCCTCGGGGAATGTGCCATCTCGTGGACCATCTGGACACAATGGAGAAATGAATACAGTGCATGTAGCCAGAGTATGACTGATGCTCGAGATGGTCTCCAGATGATTTCCATTATAAAATGACAGCTACATGCCCCGTAGGAAGAAATGGTGCCCAGAAACATGGTAGTTATGTAAGAAAATTTGTCTCCAGCCCAGATCTTTCTCCTGAGATCCAGACTGATGTATCTCATTGCCCCAGCTGACTAAGAGACACTCAGACTCAACATGCCCAAGGTTGAATTCCCACCACCCCCTGCACCTCCAAACCTGGTCTCCCACCTGCCTCCTCTTCTTAATGCTCAGCACCACCATGGACTCAACACTGAGGCCAGAGCCCGGAAGTCAACCTCAAGTCCTCCCCCCTCTTCAACGCCCCTCCTTAAACCAATCAATCAATAAATCAACCACCCAAACCTGTCAACTCTATAGAATCCATCCATCCACTTCTCTGTGCCTTCCCTGCCAAAGTCCGGCCCATCACCATCTCCCACCCCAGGTCATCCATATTGTTGTTAGGGGATGTTCTCAAGTTCACATCTGATGATGCTCCTCTCCCTTTCAGGGGTACCCACTCCTCTCAAACTCTATTCCACAGCCTTGAGTATGGAGTAGGACACCCTTGGAGACAGACGCCTACCTCTCCGCAATGTCACCTTTCTACTGTCCCTCTTTGCTCGATCTGACCTTTCTTATGTCTGAGCATCCTTTCCTGTCTGTCCCTGAGCCTTTGCACATGACATGCCCTCTGCCTGCCTCTTCATCTAGCTAAATTCTCCCCACCCTGCAGGTTTCAAACTACGTGCCACCTGCAGGAAGCCTTTTCTTGCTCCTAGTCATGGGCGTGCTACCTCTCCCATAGATTTCCTTTTTTAGTTAAATTTAGCACGGCCCTAATTGCTTATGTACCTATTTCTATTTCTAGACAGAGTCCTGGGAAGGAAGCAGGGTCCATGCTTAGGTTCGGAGAGAACATGAGCCAGAACTATCTTATTTGTTTAGAGTATCTATAGTGCTTAAAACTGTGCCCAGCAGTAAAGAGGACATCCAAATGGCCAACAGACACATGAAAAAATGCTCAACATCACTCAGCATCAGAGAAATACAAATCAAAACCACAGTGAGATACCACCTCACACCAGTCAGAATGGCTAAAATTAGCAAGTCAGGGAACAA